>OX637290.1:14109186-15309186 GCA_951799445.1 Pseudisothecium myosuroides | reverse complement strand
ACTTTAGGGGTTAATAGTTGCACTTCTGTCCTACACATGAGGTTCCCTTGTCATTCATCGGCCGCAAAACGTCCGCTTCGGCATTCAATGGATAAACAATTGTTTTCCAATTCCAACTCCACATCGAAGTTGGCGAAAGCAAATCCAATTCCAAAAAGCTTGACAAATGTTTTCCAATTCCACTCCACGCCATTTGAGAGTTGGATTGATGATGCTCTAAGCTTACAAAGCAACACACGCACACCCCACCGGCCCACCCAATCCTTTTTTCTGAAGTCCACCAGTGCATGACCCAATGCATGACGCCACAACAGGAACTCTCGCAAGCTCGCAAGTACGTGGCAGAGAATTAACTTCCGTTGTGCGCAATTTGAGGCTACGGACGGACAAGGACCAAGCCTGGCGCGGCAGGCGCGGCAGGCGCACCCTGCAGGTGATCATTCCGCTAGCTGGGCCCAACGAGGCTCCCGCACATGTCCTGCTACTCTCGGTTCCGTTCTGTTCCTCCTGACGCTCCACGGCCACAGGCAGAGGCACTTGCCACAGTTGCCAGTCGCCACCCGCTTCAAATCCATCGCCACCAGGCCACCACGCAAAAAATCGTGTGCACATTCCATCCAGAATCTTCCCAATTCATCCAGAATCATCACAACTTGCAAACCCGCATTGCAGGCTCCGCCATCTTTTGCTTGGAACTCATCTCTGCAAACCTACTTTGCAGGCTCCGCCATCTTTGCTTGGAACTCATCTCTGCAAACTCGCATTGCAGGCTTTGCTTGGAACCCGTCTCTGCGAACCCGCATTGGGGGCTCCGCCATCTTTGCTTGGAACCCATCTTTGCAAACCTTCATTGCGGGTTCCGCCATCTTTGCTTGGAACCCATCTCTGCAAACCCGCATTGCGAACCGACTTCGAATTCTTTTACTTTGTTATTTGGGGCCACCTCGCATGCTCACCTCTCCCCATCGGAGGAGCTCGTCGTCGTCGTCGTCGTCTTCGTCTGTGTCGCCATGGACGTGGTGAGCGGATTCTACCGCGAGTTGGACGTGCACGTGACGCAAGGCGTGTACGCGCTTCTGCGGAATGTGTTCGCCACGGAGCTCACGGGCACGCCCACCACGCGAGGCTTGCCGGCCGTGGACAGTCCCACGCCCATCGTCATTGGCGTCACGCTCTACTTGACGATTGTCATCGGAGGATTGATTTGGATCAAGACTAAGGATCTGAAGCCCCGAGTGGTGGAGCCGCTGTTGTTGCAGGTGTTGGTGCTGGTGCATAACTTGTTCTGCTTTGGGCTCAGTCTGTACATGTGTGTGGGGATCATTTATCAAGCTGTCACGCACAAGTAAGGGCCCGGTACCCCCTGGCATTTGGCCGTCCCCTGTTATTGCTGTTATCGATTTGTGGCGGCGTGGTGGAAAGTGGCTTAAAGCTTACCTTTCTTGTTTGTGTTTTTTTGTGTTTTCTTTTTGCAGATACTCGTTGTGGGGCAATGCATACAATCCTGAGCATAAAGAGGTATTGGTTTCTTTAAGCACATTGCAGACCTAAATGATGAGTTCGGTGATTGGATTGATGGGTTGGGTTTGCGTCATTTCGATCTGATTGATTGGATTGGTAGGTTTGTTGATTTGGATTTGACGTTGTAGTGGATTTTTGATTCGCTGTGAATTGGTTTTGATCACTCGGTTTCGCTTACGTTTTGAAGACGGCGTTCGGGTATTGGAGATTAGGTTAGGATGGAGTTTTAGGTCATAGAGGGGTTGCTGACCCTGTGTCTGTGAGAACGGAGGGGTGAGTCTTAGAAATGGTAACTCGAATAGTTTTGTTCTTTCTTCTATGAATTAGATTAAAATTCTGAGCAGTGAATTTCTTCTGGACTACACAAGTGGCAGTCTGTTTAAGTTTACTGCCATTCATTGACTGTATCGTCGAAGCAAGAATGCTGACTCCGAAAGTTCGGGTGTTCCGTGCAATGCAGATGGCGATTCTGACGTACCTGTTCTACATGTCCAAGTACGTGGAGTTTATGGACACTGTAAGGAGAATTTCATTTTCCATTCTTTGTTGGTTTCATTATTTTCTGATATTTCGTGATGAGCACTGTCACGAGGGCCACCTACTGTTTTAGTGGTTTTGAATCGTAGGGTGTGAGCTGGTCCTTGTAATTATTGTGTTCTGAAGCCCTTGTCGTGATTGCCTTTAGGTACAGGGAACTGAACTCGTGGTGTTGAACTGGGACAGGTTATTATGATCATGAAGCGCAGCACAAGGCAGATCTCTGTTCTCCATGTGTACCATCATTCCTCAATTTCGCTCATCTGGTGGGCTATTGCTCATCACGCTCCGGGTGGTGAAGGTAACGTACTTGCATCGTATTGAATTGTGATTGTTTGCACTCAAATCACTGAAGGACCAAGGAACCCTTTTGGGTGCTTGTACTTATTCATATTTCCAAACCTTTTGAGAGATTCATTGCAGAAAAAGATGACAAGATGTAGTTTGGAAAGAGTAGTATCATACTAGTACAAGTTTATTGTGTCTTAGTAATCACCATATGTTGCTTCAATACCGTGTTTAGTGTGAGAAAAATTTAGTGTTTGAATTGTAACAAGTGCCCTTGTTACAATCTCTGAGATTTACCTAATAACCGTCCATACTCTATTTGACTTGCAGCATACTTCTCTGCGGCCCTGAACTCTGGAGTGCATGTTTTCATGTATGCTTATTACTTCTTGGCTGCTTGCCTACGAAGCAACCCCAAATTGCGTGCCAAGTATCTGTTCTGGGGCAGGTAATGCTATTACTTTTCTGCTCTGGGCTTTTCACGTGGATCTTAACCCTAATTGTGATAGTTTTTTTAATCACTGTATGATAATGTTGCAGGTATTTGACACAGTTCCAAATGTTCCAGTTCATGCTCAATTTGGTTCAGGCTTACTATGATATCAAAGTTAATGCGCCTTACCCACAATGGTTGATTAAGGTTCGTTTTCCTCCATCTCTTTTGCCTAGTTCCTATTTCTGAAATGTGTCACTTTCTTAACCTCTCTTGAAATAGGATCTTCGTAAGCGCTGAGAGTAAATCATAAGTGGCATAATTTAAAGTGTCCAATGCCTGGAGTTGGAACCCTCTACGAATTCTTTTTTGGGGTTACTCCTGTTGGTTAAGTTTTCCTTTCGAATTATGCCTTCCCCGTGGTTATTTTGGTAGCACAGCAACCCAGTGTAAAGATATTCGGATATTTATCGTCCCTACCACACTGAAAGTGTAGGAAGATAGGGTGTCAAAGGAGAATGAGACTTTTTTTAAAAGCAACAATATCATGATGAGTCCCATTCTTCCAAAGAATGTATCTCTGCTTCCCAATTGGATTGTGCCATGTGACGATAAGAAATAGTCGCATTCCATGATTGACGCATAGGGTTTTTGGATTTTTTAATCAGTGAGGATTACACAAAAGATTTTACTGAGGAGTTTTCAACGTTGATCTTTTCCAATATTTCATTTTTCTCAGCCACTGATCGTGTGCACCCACCGTCTTGATGCAGATTTTGTTTTATTACATGATCTCGTTGCTGTGCCTGTTTGGCAACTTCTACGTTCAGAAGTACATCATCAATGGCTCAAGCAACAAGGAAAAGGAAGACAAGACTGAGTGAACTATTTTACTACGTGTCTTTTTCGGTAGGTTTGAAGTTCTCAAGTAAAACTTAGCATCTGTTCTCTCCAGAGACACATCACATGAGTTTTTTAAAAGACACTTGCAAGCGGTTGACAAATTGCAAGTGGATGTTACCAATGCAATCGTCCTCTGTATGAGTTAGAATTGGGAAGTGGTTGACCCATTGCATTGATCCCTACCATCAGTAATCAAACCATCACTCGGTCAATGTTTCCCGTTCACTTTATACGATACTATGCCCATCGACTGAAGTAGCAGTCACTGGTTTAGAGCCGTCCACTTTGAAATTACACAAAAAATTCTTACATAATGGCAATTATGTGATCTCATCACAGTTGGCTCTTGTATCCAAAAATCTCTCCAGAAAAACACTTCTGCATGTGTTCAAATGCTTCAAGGGACGCAAATATTTCCCCTTCTACCTTCGACAAAATGATCTTCACTATATTTGCGATATAGGCGTAACAATTGTTCCGATAACTTTGGTCAAATTTGAAAGAAGAGCAAAGCTGCTCATGAAGCTACGACAAAATGTTGCAACGCATTGGAGGGGTGTTCCAATTGGCTTTTCAAATACTCGGGCCATGTGAAGGGGCGATACTTGGCAGGGTGATCTTTGTCGACGAGCTCCGGAAGTGGCAGAATCTGGTCCCAGTCTGGCGCTTGCACGAAATACGCCAATGAATACCTGTCTTCGTTCATGTTCACGACCGCTCTGTGCATTGCGCTTGTGCACAAATCGTTGCTCATTACCTGCACATGAAATGTCAGTTCATTTAGTTAGTCAATTCACGCAAGACTGTCGATCGAGATGCTAAACGATACGATACTCCCTCCGTCCCGATTTAAGCGTCCGCAGTTTTGCTGAAAACTTTTCATACCAATTTCATTGATCATAATTCAGAAAGTCAGAAAGGTTCCAAATTTTATATCACCACAATCAATGAAGAACATTATATGTGTTCATTGCAACCTAAATGAAATCGAACGACCTACACAAAACAACCTTAAAAAAAGCATGAGGTCCAAAGTCGACACATATTTCGGGACAGATGGAGTAATACACAATCAAAGATGCTTCATGGATGTAACACTCATGGTTCAAGAGTAGTTTACGCTCAACACTAGGAATCCACTACTTGAAACTTCAACAAGGACTCTGGAGCAGTGATCTTTCTCACTATTTTACAAGTCCTCTGGAGCGGCGACAGAAAAATCCATCTCTCAGACATTTGTCGATAGAGATGAATTTTTCATTTACATAATCTGTGCTTTCCTCGTTCGATTTTGATGATTTCCCCTATTTCTTTACCATCATTTAGCGACCCAAAAATGGATACCTTAAAGGATTCCTCCTCAAATTTCGTCAGTAAAATCAACACTGCTACGGTTTTATAGATGAGTAGAAAGAGAGATTCACACCTGAAGCATGTTCCCCGCATTGACAGCAAAAGCCCCTGAATGCGGCCTCACTGCCACCCACCTCCCTTCTTTCAACACCTGCAGTCCTCCAACGTCTCCCTGGTGCAACAAAGTGAGCAGATTGGCGTCCTGGTGAGGCACCAAGCCCGTGGTCAAGCCCGCGTCAGGGCAAGGCGGGTAATGGTTCAGTCGAATCAGAGCCGGCTCCTTGGGCACAAACCTCGCACTCTCCGGCTCCCCCACGCCCAAACTCTCCACCACCATGCGAAACAAACGCACACCAAGCTCCTGCAGCGCTTGGAAATACTCCTCCATCGTGTCGCAAAACGCAATGCCTGTGGGGTCGTCCTTGGGCCACAGCGTGGATGCGAAGCCTGCGACGTGAGGGATGTCCACGAACAAGCCTTCGCTCCACACCCTGCCATCCAACATGGGTATATGTAGCTTAGATTGAGTTCAAAATTAAGATAATAATACTGAAGAATAGGAGTGAATTGTGATTCAAGTGTAGAAAGAAAACAATAGATAGGGGGGGTCACAGGAGGAGAAGTGCTGCCAGAAATTTCAGTGGATTCGCCGAATTGCAAAGTTGAGCCCGTTGGTCTCGTGGCACTAGATAGGGGTTTAGGGTTTAGGTGGCATTCTCCGTGCAAACTTTGTTGTGCAAATTTCAATGAATTAGATTTCGATTGAAAAACGCAAGGTGTTGGACGCTGAGGAGACCATGCCTCCAATTTCAACAAGGGATTTCAACCAAAACGTCATTGGAAACATTTGTCACGCAAACTGTCATTGGACATTTGTCGTCCGTACCCCACTGAAAGATTGGGTATCCAAGGAGAATGAGACTTTTGTTAAAAGCAACAACAGCATGATGAGGCCCATTATTCCAAAGAAACATTTGTCACGCAACTGTGATTCTCCCTAATATTCTAAAGCATGGAAGCATGGGTGGGGAAACATGAGAATTTCACAGAAGTTATACTGAAGAGTAGGAGCTCCTGTAATTTAAGTGTACAAATAAAAGCAATAGCAAGGGGAGTCACAGTCGAAGTGCCAACTGAAATTTTAGTTAACTCTCTGATTTTCAATCACTTCCCGTTTCTCTTCGCACAAGATAGGGTTTTAGGGTTTAGGTAGCAAGCTCTAGAGTATGCGCAAAATTCGTTGTGCAGATTTCAGTGTATTAGATTTCAATTGAAAAATGCAAGGTGGTGGACTCTGAGGAGACCATGCCTGTCATTTCAACAAGGGATTTCAACCAAAACTTCATTGGAAACTTTGGTCACCCTAAAGCATGACTGTATGATGAGGATATGCAATACCTGCGACTGGTTTGGAGCTTGTTGGGACGTGGGAAGCCATAGCCGAGCAGTCGATCGCCTTCCAGCGTACACTCCAGCTTCTCCTTCGTCTCCAGCGGGAGGTCGAAGAACTTCTTCGATATGGTTTGCACGCGATCCAGCAGCTCGCGACTCACCCCGTGGTTCACCACTTGAAAGAAGCCCCAATTCGCACACGCCTCCCGAATCCTTCTCCTTGTTTCGTCGAGATCGTCGGCTTGCAAATCGATGACTGCAATCTCGTCCTGGGCGTAGTCATCGTGCGCCACGTGATTCAGTTCGTGCGCCGGCCACTTGTACGACTCGGGGATGACGGTGTCGGCGATGGCGACGTCAGGTAAGGCTTTCGACAATCCGGAGCTTGGTTCCATCGCCATGGCGAACACTAGAACTCAGGGCCTTACACGACAGGCTAGGATCAAGCTCGGAAATCGAACGCTCGCTCGCTACTCGAATCAGCAAGCTCAATGAAACAATCTGCTAGCTAGAAAGGATTACAAGCTCAATGAAAGGATCTACTAGTTGACCCCTGTGCAACTCAAATGAATTAGCTAAACGAAGGACCAGAAATCGAAGGCCACAAGCTCTGAAATCGAAGCTACAAGAATGAAACGTGAGCTAGCTTGCTCTGTTGGGAAACAAGTTCAGTTAATGAATCTATCAGAAGGATTCTTACAATTGAATGAATGAACTAAAACAAACAAGTATGCACTAATATACAGCAGAACTACGCTCGATCTGCAACCGAATGCTACTGGAACGGAACGTCGACTAGCTTGAGCTGTTGGGAAGCAAGCTATTGGATTTATCAGTCGACTCTTGCAATCGAATGGAAGGACTAAAACAAATTACAGCTCGAGACCAAGCTCTGAAATCGAATGCTACTGAGACTGAAGATCAGCTAGCTAGCTCTGAAATGGATATATGAGCTCCAGCTAGCTTACAACTGATTCAGAATAGAACTGTTTCGATTGAGCTAAGTTTTAGCTTTGGCGAAGCTTGTGTTGTCTATGATTGTTGCCTATGCTGTATGAGGTTGGGGAAGAATTTGTTGATGTTGGGGTCATGCCGGTTGAGGAATGCCTTGCGGATTGGGAAAAGAGGTTGGGTCCAACTTTGGAACGCCGTGCACACGAAGCAATGATAGACTACTAGTGGAACGCCTCAGTTCCGGGCAACTGCTTGGGTTTCAGAATTCAGACTGCCGGGTCCATTTAAGAGGTGGAAATTAATTTGGGGCGGGGCAGGGTAGACTTCTTTAAAAAAAAATTCAGTAAATTTTACTTGAAATACAAGTGCAATTGCCAAGTTGTTTCATGTATTTTAAAGCTTTGTGGAGTTAGGTATGAATTTTGGAAGTTGAAATGCAATGGTCACTAAAAGCATCCACCTCATAACATGTACACTAATTTACATTGTTGGTGCAATGAGAAAGCAATATGTGCAAATAGTGTATATTTTAGAACATGGACGTTTTTAGAGCCTAGGATCACTTTTTTAGGCTTCAAAGATTATTTTTTCAAACTACATAAGGATTTATACTGTCATTTTGCAATTACCGTATATGGAGGTCAGGAGCAGAAATCGAATTTCCATGTCAGATTTGTAGGGGGCCATGTCACCTCACTCCATCCACAAGTTGACACATGGCCCTTTTTTACAAGAATGACTTAATTTATGCCAAATCTGACCTTCACGTAGGGTATAGAAAAATGAAATAGGTTAAATCTGTGACAATTCAGATGGTCTTAATGAATGCAAATGCTCTTCAGTGCGCAGTAACTTCCAAATGTGACATTGAATGGATGATTTGGCATAAAGCAGTCGCCGTGAACCACTGGAGGGGAAGAATTGACGCAACAGTGGACACGTGATGCATGATATGCCCCAGACGCTCCGACAAAACGGTTCTTCACCGATTTTGGGAGTGTCTAGCTGCGCAGTGTGCCTGGCAGTGGGCGTTTCACATTATGAATTCACTTCTCATTGGTAGAGAAGCTCAGGGCCCTTGGCAGCCCCTCACGTGGAGGCAGGGCATCTTCTCAATCGCAATCCCAAGGAAATTCAATATGGTGAAGAGAATATGGCTTGAAGTGCGGACCTCAGTCCTATGGGCCTTGTGGACTCAACGTAACGACAAGGTTTTCAACGACCAAGTTTGGACTATGGATCGTCTGAGGCAGCATATCTAGAGCGCGCTGCTTGACTATGGTAGAACTGAATGGGCGAACGTCTGCAGTAAAAAGAAGCGATCGCCGGACGCGCGAAGGAAACTCCTAGATTCCTTTCTGAGAAGAAGATGTAAGCATGACTTCTTCGCCAAATTCGAGGCGAGCCAGCCCAGATGGGTAGCTTCTGGGTCCAACAACGGATTCGTCTTCCAGCCTCCTTGAAAGTCTTCGCCGGCGGGGAGGAGGAGCGCTGCCGCGCTCCATGGCCAGCCAGGAGAGGCCCGGGGCCTCTCTCCGCGCCTTGGCCCCGAGCCTGCGTCTTTCTCTTTCCCTTGTCGAGTCGGTTCCTTTGGTTGGTTGGTTGTGTCCCTTGTCGTGTTACCTCCTACCAGGCCACTTGTGGCTGGTGGTCTTGTATTTTGCCTCTTCTGCAATGAAATTCCGTTTCATTTGTGTCAAAAAAAAAAAAAAAAAAAAAAAAAAAAAATGTGACATTTGTTGCAATCAGGTTGCATTCTAGCAACTCAGTTTAGATGGATTAACAGTACACAAGGGGACGGCTTATACACACAGGACCTAAACCCTAATTAGGTTAATCAGCACCCTAAGTGGTACCTTGGGATACCCTGATGGTCATCCCGTATAGCTGGATGGATTTCATCCTACAGATGAATCCTTAACTTAGACTACAGTCAATACCCCCCCTCAATCGCAGATTGCAAAGAAATGATTTTGCATAGGAAGTGCAAGTGAGAGGTAGAAGAATCGAGGTATTCGAATGGCGCGTGTTGTCGATCCATAAGAGCAGGTGTTGCGCAGATGGGTTGGGGAGGTGTCTTTGTTGAGGTTGGCGAGTTTGATCGTGTGGATGTGTTGTGCCTTCGTCGCGCGGGTGTCGGAGATCTGCTTCAGAATTGTGGACGAGGTAATTGGGGAGCAGTTGACGGAGCAATCGGAGTACGCTGCAGAAGAGCCAGGGTATGTTGAGGAGCATCGTGAAGTCCCGGTGGAGCCCAAGTTGAGTAGGAGAGTATAGATTGGTCGTTCTTCGTCCAGGTCGCGTAGGGATGTTGGGGTTAACCCTAAATTCTACGCTGTTAGGAAGGGTCACACTCCTGGATTGTATTTTTCCTGGCTCGATTGTTCGAGGGAGGTGACCGGGTTCAAAGGCTCAAAGCATAAGAGTTTTAGGTCCTTAGCTGAAGTTGAGGAGTACCTGTTCCAGACTAAGAGATCCTAGGGTTGAGGTTGGAATTGAGTGTAGAGTCTGGCAGATTCTGAGTCAATTTCCCGAGGCTGTGAAGTCCAAGCGCTGTACGGTGTTGTTGGAATTTCACTCGTCCCAGGGTTTTTGTAAGTGCATCTGCGGGTTGCAGATTGGTGTGAATATACTGAAGCACAATTTCTCCCTCTAGAATTCTTTCCCGGATAAAGTGATAATGTATTTCAATGTGCTTGGAACGCGCATGAAATACTGGATTATGGGAAAGCTTAATCGCTCCTTGATTGTCGCAGTGGATCGTGACTCTATCTGTTGGAATTTCTGCTGTTGAGGTGTGTTTGGCAGGGTCAGCAGGTGGGATGGGATATAGAAGTTCTTGTAGCAGTCTTCTCAGCCAGACAGCCTCCTGTGCGCCATCGCTGAGGGCGCGGTACTCAGATTCGGTTGAAGAATGTGAGACGGTGAGTTGTCTCTTACTTTGCTACATTATAGGTCCACCGGCTAGGGTGAAAATGTACGCCCCCATGGATCTTCTGGTTTCGGGACAGGAGCCCCAATCCGCGTCTGTGTATCCGGAAATGGAGATGGGTGCGTTGGCGCGGTATAAAATTCCTTGGTCGAGTGTCCCTTGCAGATATCGAAGGAGGTTCTTTGCCGCTTCTAGGTGGGCTTCCTGCGGGTTTGCCATATAGCTGCTGAGCCGGCTCATAGCATACGTGATATCTGGCCGGGTAATTGTTAGAAATATAAGTTTGCCTACTAAGCGACAGTATGAAGAAGTATCGGTAGGTGGTGATTTCATGTCGGTGACCAGTACTGTGCCTTCTATGAACGGGGCTCGGGCAGGTTTACAATCACCCATGCCAAATTCTTGGAGAATTGACGTGGTGTAATCGCGTTGATGCAGGAAAATTCCGAGAATGGTTTGCTCGAATGAGATCCCAAGGTACCTACGAATGGGACCAAGGTCTTTCATCTCGAATTCTTTGTGCAGGAATTGTTTGAGCCAGGAGATGAGTTAATTGGAGCTACCCGTGATGAACAAGTCGTCAACGTACAGCATGAGGATGAGTGTTTTGCCATCTTGATGCATGTAGTATAGGTTTCCGTCAGACTTGCTTCTTTGTAGACCAATTTTCCGTAGAACTGTGTCTATCCGGTCGTACCAGGTCCTTGGACTCTGTTTTAGTCCGTATAATGACTTGTAGAGACGGCATACGTGGGTTTCTTTTCCATGCACGCGGAAACCAGGTGGTTGGCGCATGTACACCCTCTCCTTGAGCAATCCGTGTAAGAATGCTGTCCTTACATCCATGTGGTAGATATCCCAGCGACGTGCAGCAGCAAGCGCTATGGTAGTCCGTAATGTTGCCCATTTGATGACGGGCGCATAAGTTTCAGTAAAGTCCACTCCTTCGTGTTGTTCAAATCCTCGTGCTACTAACCGTGCTTTCTTGATCGCAGGTTGGCTGGGGAGCCCAGGTTTGATCTTAAAGATCCATTTGCAAGTGATTGCTCTCTTGTCGGGGGGAAGCGGTTCTAAGGTCCATGTTTTGTTTTGCCAGATGGAATCCATCTCCTCCTGCATTGCGAGTCTCCACCCAAGGTCAGTTTTAGCTTCCTTGAAGGTAATGTTGGCTTGGTCAGGTTCGACAGGTGCTACTTGAGGACCAACAGCCGTAATTGTGCAAATTTCGAAATCTATGGTGGAGAGGCAGAGTTCATAACCGTCAAGGGGGATATTTTGTTTCCTGGGGCGTTCAGATCTTCGGGGTGGTTGGGGTACGGGTGCGGCTGGGGTTGGATTGGCGTTGGTGACAGGAGGGGTTGGGTTTGGTTTCGGGAATGCTGGTGTAGGTTCTGGGAAATGTGGTGAAGGTGGATGGACCGGCGAAGGTGGAGTAAATGGGTGAATCTGAGGTGAGGAAGGAGAGACAGGATTAGAAGGCTGGGAGGGGTTGGGTGTCGTGGTAATTGCAGTGGAGCTGGGAGAGTGTAGTTCTCCCAGGTACAGTCTGTCGTCTAGTGGTTCAGTAGTCTCTGGGGACACTGAATCAAAGGATTGTTCATCAAATCTGACGTCTCGGCTGACTAGAATTTTTCATGTAGGGGGGTGGTAGCACCTATAGGCTTTACTTTGCTCGTCATACCCAAGGAGAATAGTTGCTAAGGCTTTGGGATCAAGTTTTTGGCGCTTGGCGTCAGGGATGTGGCAATAGGCTGTGCAGCCAATCACTCGTAAGTGTCCAAGGTGAGGTTTAACGCCCGTGAACATTTCTTCGGGTGTTTTGTGTTTCAAAGCTTTAGTTGAGCATCGGTTTTGGATCTAGGTGACGGCTAAGCTCTTCTTGGAGGAGCAGGCCTTCTAGTTCGGAAAAGGAAGGTACGTTGTCCCGTCCCCTCTGGATTTGTTTAAACGTAGCCCAGCTTCTAGGGAGACTATTGAGTGTAAGATCTACCAGATCTTCATCGGAAGTTTGAATCCCTAGGTTTGCAAGTTGGGTAACTATCAAGTTGATCTGTTGCAAGTGCTCACCTACACTCTTGCCCTCTGCTAGTTTTAACGAGTAAAATTGTTCTTTCAGAGAAAGTCGTCTGGAAGAACTACGGATATCACACATAGTGCGGAGCCGTAGCCAGATCTGTTGTGGATCGGTAAGGTGGATAATACTGAGAAGGATAGAATCCCGTACCAGTGAGATAATTATTCTGCCGGCGCGGAAGCGTAGCTCCATCTCCCGTATTGGATCAGGTACTATAGCTGTCGCTGGTGCTGTGATGGGTGCAGTCGTGTTGTCGCTGGTGGCGGTGCTGATCGTCGAAGTAGCAGTATCGACGCCAGGTTGGTCTCCGGCTGCTCCGACTACTGCGACCGTCTGAGGTTCGATAAACCTCGACAATCCTTCCTGCATAAGAATCATTCTAACCTTGTAGCTCCAAAGAATGTAATTTGTTGGTCCTGCTAGTTTCATGGATTCTGGGACGTCTCTGACTGTCGGATCCATTGCTACGTGCTATATCGACCCTGTGGTCTCAGTCTGTTTCTACAGTAACGCCACCTTCAGTGTGGCTATGGTAAAGCTATCAATCTGATCTCTCAAGTGTCCTCTAACTACTTGAAGTCCGCGGCCCTAAGCGCGCTCTGATACCATGTTGCAATCAGGTCGCATTCTAACAACTCAATTTAGATGGATTAACAGTACACAGGGAGACGGCTTATATACACAGGACCTAAACCCTAATTAGGTTAATCAGCACCCTAAGTGGTACCCTGGGATACCCTGATGGTCATCCCGTATAGCTGGATGGATTTCATCCTACAGATGAATCCCTAACTTAGACTACAGTCAATAACATTGAAGAACGTGATACTGAAGAACGTGATATTAAAGAGGTCAGTCCTTAAACCCTAATTCTGCACAAGCGCAAGCCTTGGCAAAGAAATCTTATTGCTCTCGGCCCCATCTAATTTCAGCCCCATATACTTTTGCAAGCCCAGCTTCTGTCTTACGGAATCATTGCGGCAGGCAGTACTTTCACGGATTTCGTGATGCCCTAGGGTTTGCAGAGTCGAAGAAGAATCGTTCGCCCTTGCAGCGATGTCGTGCGGGTCAGGTCAAGGGTGTGGCTCTGGCCAAGGTTGTGGAACAGAGAATTCCTGCGGCTCAGACAATTCTTGCAGCAAAGATGAGAGTTCAATTGCGAAACCAACCTCTGGAGTTTGCCTGAAATGCAAGGAAGAGCCGACCTCGGATTTCGAATTGTGCTGCACTTGCCTCCACACAAATCTCGTGTCCAAATTCAAGACCGCCGTGAACAAAAATTCGCTTGTCACTCCCGCAGATCACGTTCTTGTTGCTCTCTCTGGCGGACCAGCTTCTAGGTTTGAGTCCATCTTATTTTTATTTTTCATGTTCTGATTACTGGGCTTATGTGTGAATTGTCGTCGTGTTTGGAAAAGGATATATGTGAGCTTGATTTATGTGTAAACTAGACGAATTTGTTGTGCTTTTGTTTATTGATATTCTTATAATGAATAGATTGGGACAACAGTTTTAATTAGATCTGTGTAATTTCGTTTTATTAACAAATTTGCGGATCGCAATATTCAAGAAATTCTGATTGTACGTCTTGGAAATGTTGACGGATGCTTTTTCTGAGGTGTGATGTGTATATGCAGAGTTGCTCTCGAGTTCTTACGCGAAATTAGGTTAAAAGCGCAGACCGATTTGGATGCTTCCAGAGACCAAGGGGAGCGTGTTTTTAGGCTAGGTGTAGTATTTGTGGATGAGGCAGCGGCTTTGTCTGCCGCTTCCCGCAATTCTGAATATGAAATTGAAGAAATCAGGTCGATTGTTTTGTCTGAGAGTGAGAGGCGACTGCCCCTTCATATCGCAAAGCTGCAAGACTTGTTTGTGGAGAGGCATTCTCTTTCTTCCCCAGGTGAGTCAGTTGCAAGGAACAAGGATTCATGGTTTAGAAATGACCAATATGATTAATTATATTGTACAAAAAATGGAATTTATATGGGGTCAAAAGTTATATCAGTTCGAATCAGTGAGGAGTATTGCATGTTTTGGTCAATAACAAATGAAGTTGGATTGAAGAAATTCCCCATATGACCTACTGAAACGTGCTTGAAAGACATGGGATCCTTTGTGGGCCTTTAGGTCTTCTAGGGTTAAGATTGTGGAATGGATACTTGGCCTTAAATTGCTATAAGTCAAATCTGAAAGACCTCTGTTGCAGCTGCGATTTTGATTTTCAACAATACCAGAAATGCGATCTGGGGAAGTACGTAAGGAACGGCAGAGATCACTTTTATCAATATAGCTTGTTTTGAAGTCGTCTTGAAGCGGTCATTATTTATTTGGTTTTCTCATGTCTGTTTGGGCATGATTATCAGATGGAGCAACAAACGAAGAGATCGGTGATAGTCGCATGCCAGGGTGCTTGGCAGGCTCGGATGAGATAGCTGGGACTAGAAGTCCAGAGGAAAGGCTTCAGGAATTGCTTGGGAATGTGAAGGACGTAACTGGGAAGGAGGATCTTGTCACGTACTTACGAATGCAAGTTTTACAAAAGGTGCGTAGAATTCCTCTGCACAGATAGTTTCGTACATTCTTGAAGGTGGTATGGAATGTATTGCACCCGACAACAAGGGTGCAATCTGCAATTTGTATAGGGTTTGTCTTCTAATGGCCCAAAGTGGTCACTTCCATATCTATAGGAAGCTTCAAGAAAGCTAGCAAAATGTACCACTAGAAAGAAGAAAATCATACCCTACATTTTTGAGCGATTGAATTATATATTGGAAGTTTCTATAATCAATTATTCTGATGCAGGTAGCCAAGGAACACGGTTATACAAAACTTGTACTAGGTGTGTGTTCGTCACGTATTGCTGCACGTGCTATAGCTGCTACTGCTAAGGTGAGCACCTTCCTTCAGCAATTACTTACCTTTTGTGTGCAACGTCTGGATGTTGTTCTAGGAAGGCGAAACCTGGTTCCTTTGCAAATTTTAAATAACAATAATTGTAATGTGGCCCAACGCAGGGGCAAGGATACTCTTTCCCAGCCGACATACAATATGTAGACTCAAGATGGCCAGTTACAGTGGTTCTTCCACTCCGGGACTGTCTTGCTCGAGAGCTTAATGTTTATTGTCGACTAGCCAAGTAAGTCTTAATGCTATATCTACTTGGGAGTTGCTGCAAGATGTTTTTGAGGGCATTGATTTTATTGCACTATTAGCGTCCATCTTTCCCGAACATGGATGTTCCCAAAAGTCTGAACTTCTAGGTGTTATTCAAATTTCTGAGGAGTTGAGAGAACTTGTTTGCTGACTGAGAAATCTTTGTTTTTTTGACATGTATTGAACTTTTCTTTGCAGCCTTAAAACGGTTTCCATCCAGAATACATCGTATGCCACAGACACGTTAAAGAGCATCAATGAGTTATCTCAAGGATTTGTTTCCTTATTACAGGTAACGTATTTCTCATCTATCTGAACTGAAAACCTTGATTTTAATCACGTTTTACCGTTTATGCATTTTGCATTCTTGGGTATACTGCCTGGATCTCACCTGAAATATCGGTCGGCGGTGTTCTGTAAATCCAGTACCATCCAATGCTTACTCTTCATCGGATGCATTATTCACTGCCATTATAGGCGTATGTTATTTCAGAATTGGTTGGGTGTATGTGATATTACCTTAGATGCTGAACCCCTGAAGGACCAAGGATTCATGGTTGAAAATTGACCTATTCGATTGGTCTTATTGTGAAAATAATAGAATTCAAATTTCACATCGCCAGAATCATCGAAGAACAGTCCATGTGTTGGTAAAAAATAAATAAAATCAGACAAACAAGCCCCCACATAATTTACTCAAAACTGCTAAAACATACTTGAGGCTCAATTTGGACCTTTAAGATTAATGTCACGTTTTGTTGATTTTCCAGTAGTGGTCTGTCAGAGATTGCGATTTTGACTGATAATCCTTACGCGTGCTCTTTGTGTCAGGAACAAAACCTCTCACGAGAGTACACAATTACACGGACAATGGGAAAGCTAAAGCCATTTGAGTTCAATGCACCACCAGTTGGTCCCATTGAGGTAGCACTCCGAAGGCGCAAAGGGATTGAGACCCCCACTATCATATCAGGGAATGGAGTTCCTGATCTTCTTTGCCCAATCTGCAGCGCACCGTTGGATGCACGAGATTTTTCAAATGGTGGTAGAGGTATTGAAGTTCTTAGTGCACGCGACAGAGATGCATCATCCATGTCCCCGGACGCATTTGAAAGTACGTGTTGCCGTAGTTGTAGTTTTCAGATTATCCCGAAGGAGCCAAAGGCGGAGGCGTTCTATAAGATCCTACCAGAAGCAATGAGGGAGCGTGCTGTTACTAACGGAAGAGACAAACAAAGTTGGATGAGGTATTTCTGAATCCTAATAAACTTTGTTCTTTTCAAGGTTCAGATGATTCTAATCTTGTCTCTTTGGGGTTAACCCTAAGTTCCCAAGCTAAAATAAGAAAGTCTTCTTTAGAAGTTAGTAGTAATTTTCAATTCATATTTCATTATTAAATAGCATGGGGCATGATTTTTTCTTTCTATTCGTAGATTTTGTTAGCGTCGTTGACGCTTCCTTAAATGATTTATTTCAGTTCCTATAGATAAGGAAGTGGTTACTTCTGACCAGTTTGGCACTTAGCAATGTTTTTTGTTATTTTCTTTCCCTTGTGGTCTGTAGTTCTAACGTACGTTCCAGCATTTGACGGACATGATATGGTGTGGCGCTATTCACGCAGGTCTAGGATACAAGAATACTTGCTTGCGGATGATGAAGATTGAGGATGCAAAGAATTCCTTCTTTCAAATGACGTCATCCTGTACATTAGTTTCTCTTTACTCATTAGGTGTCACTTAATGGTACCTGTGTTGCGACTCTGCCCAGAGATTGGTCTCGTATCAACCATTCGATCAAAAGAATTGTCCTTGATTCTTTTTTGACCAGAAGAGAGCTCTGTCCTTGATGTGCATGCTACTACCCCGTTGTTGATGATTTGCTCTTACTACATATTTGTTCTCTCTTTGGTTAGGTGTAGTTTCGGTTCCTTTGGCCTATAATTTACTGAACTTTACATGCCTTCTGAGAGTCCGACCTGACCTGCTAGTGTGGTCGAACGAAAATCGGGTCATTGACTGGAAATCTGTTTTGCGTTTTCATTTTCTCTGTGAGATATTCCTTATTTTATATCTGTTTACAATAACTAATGCATGATACGGAGTTCTTTAGAATTCTTTTTCTAATTCTAACTAAACGAGTTGCTATTCTATTCTATTTTGTATTTGGGTTTGGAATTTAAACTTCCTTCATATTTTTTCCTTCACCATGTCTCACTCTTGTTGGCTTTGCCTTGTGTCCATGCCTAGCAGGCTCTGATTTTTTCTGTCCATCAGAAGCAGACGCCGCAGCAGCTGCTGCTGCTGTCGCTGCAACAGCAGCAGTGCCAACTTGACCTCCAGCGCTGAATGCAGTGGCTACTTTTGACACAAAAGTGACCGTGGTTGCTGCGGCTGCTCGGCACACCACTGCAGGCTTGTATTTCATTTTCAAGCCTTCTTTAAATCCTTAGGATCTGCACAGGCAACACAATAGGGTGTGTCAGACCTTTCGCTTCCTGGAGGCTGGTTACCAAATTTGGCACAACATAGTTCTTCTTTCTCCTAGTACTAGCTCTCTTGCTGAGTTTTAGAACGCGATTCTTGGACGAGTCATGGCTGGGTGCAATGCGAAAATATGCTAATTCACTGTTTTTTCCTACATTTGAAAAAAGCATGAGGTTGTGCAACATGTTTTTCGGAGTCATGATTTCAATAGCGAAATTCTCTTCCTTTTTTCTATTTCGAGACTTCTACATTTCTGAGCCCTAAATTTTTTTCAGGCTATTATCCCTCACGTAAGAGTTTTAAAAAGTCACATTTGAGAATTGCCTCCTATTGCAGGACGCAAGTCTCGCCCTGACACCCCCGTTTTTAAAAACTTGTACTTCAGGAATTTCAAGTTCTTAAATTCTTAAATCCAAGCACTGACGGTCCCTAATTATATTAGAGTTTTGCTTCACCTATTCTTGCAGGCAAGTTGGATGCACTCTTCCCCACCGAGATGTCTTGGTGGAGGTTAGTCTCCTTTTCTCCATACCAAAGTTGTGTCAATGCTTTCCAAGGTGGTTCCAGAATTCCTGTGTGGAATGTGGAATAAAACAGACAGGAAATGAACCACATGACAATGCAAAAGGGACACATTAAGTCGGTGAGCAGGATCGAAATTTCGGCACGAGGATGAGAGGCTTCGATTCGGGAGCAACCTTTGGTCATGATTTCATAGCCAAGAGGCATAACTGAAGTGTCAATTGCCAGCCTATCATGTTGATTTTGCTTTAGGATTTTACACGTGGGCATCAATTAGGGTTGGGAATCATTGTCATTGGGTTGGAACTTGGAAAGTTATCTGTTTATAATGCAAGTGCCATCCAACTATATTCTTGAACTATGAAATGTGATGTTTTAGACTTTATCATAGTTTGAAGGTGCATTTCATGCTATTCGTTAGATTTTGTGAATTGAATTGTAGGACTTCAAACTTCAACAACTTATAAAGTATACATATAGTTTTCAAATCAAATAATACATTATTCGAGTGGATTGTCATCTTCTCCAAATTTTAAAGAAGATCTAATAAAAAAATTTAATAATTTAATGTTTATAAAAAATTATAATAATAACCAATGAAAATTAAAAGATCCTTAGGAATGGTGTTGTTGTGAAAAATATTATAGGTTCTCCAATTTTTTTCCAATAAAAATAGATTTGTAAAATTGATGTAGTACAATATCCGTTTAGGCATTATATTTATGTTGGTGACACCATAATTCATAGTTTATTATTGACTTTCATATCACTAATATATACTCTACTTGATTTACAAAGAGTTGGTTAAGCAACTTCACCATGGTAACCTATAACCAATTAAGTACTAGAACTTAAGAATAATTTTGTGCAATGTGTTCTTTCAAAATTAGATGGGTCAAAGTAAGATTAGTGGCTTAAAGTGGACTTGTAAGAAGACCTCTTCATCTATGTTTCTACAAGATGATGTAAATGACGCATTTGCAAGGTATGCAATGAATGCCACACGCATTGATATTACATAATTATTTACGAACAAAATATCCACATGGTTCAACACTCAGAAACTATGTTTTGAACTTGTACATACACTTCAGTATTGTGTTTGTTACCATGGCTAGAAGATTTGCAAGTGCGTATTGTATTTTGTGAACCTTCTTCTTCTCCTATTTTACTATTTATTTCAAAGATTTTAATTTTGAAATGCAACAACAAATAAGGTAAGTGAGCCCATTGTGGGCAAAATTATATTAGTGGTCTACATTTCAGAACTTGAATGAACACTACCATTACAATTTTGTCCACAACGGGCTTTCTCTCATTTGGATCTACAATGGGCTCATTTACCTTATATGTTGTGTCCACCTTTTTTTCTATGGCATCATCTGTCAAATTTTGGCCATAACCAACCTCCTAATTTTCATTCCAATTTTTGCAATTCTTGGGTAGTGGATTATCTTTCATGTATTTCATTTGACACCTCTACTTTTAAAGACATTGGAATATTCATTAAATTGTAGCAATACATGCAAAGAACTTTAGGAATTAATTATTAATTGAATTCAAGGATACAACCACAAGTTGTTTTTCAAAAATTGAATGACACAAAATTTTGGTTTTCTCCATGATATTATTTACAATGACAATGATAAACATGTACAGTAAAAATCGAATTTGTTTTAGTGCATTTTGCATTTGATATGAATTTTTGTCACTTTTTTCTGAATTTTTTTGTAGTACTCTTCAACCATTACAACCATTTTGAATATTTTTGGACTTAGAGAACGCCTGTGAGTTTCTTTGCAAAAAACGAAACAAATTATTTCCACTTTGCTATAAGGTGGTTGCAAAATGCACCTAACAGTTTGTACCAACCAAAGTGTTATTTTGACTGAAGTATTGTAACTATTGTAACAAGTATTCAGAACTTCAACAAGTTGTGATCCTCCACAATCGTTAGCATTGAGTTTGTACGAGCAGTGTGTTATCAAATACAGTAGAACATCCAAAACTATTACGGTAGTCCCCAAATTTCTCTAAAAAAATTGAATCTTCACAATTTCATTTATAGAAATTTGAAGAAAACTTGTAACAATAAGAAAAAATTGTGCAAGAACAGAGAATGTGATATTAAAGAGCTGAGAGTGTTGAATTCCTCGTCTAGTCAACTAAACTTAACTTGGGTTAACTATAAACTTAGCGTGGACAACTTTTCGGTTGCCATTCAAACGGTGTTGTTGCAGGGGCGAAGTTTGAGCTATGGCAAGGCGCTCTTCACAGGCGTCTGCTGGATCTACCCCCTGCAAACAATTTCAGTCCAAACAGCACATTTCCTAGATGTGAGCACCTGGGCATGTGCCTATATGAATCTCTCTTCACCCACCTCTCTCAATCCGTGTCTCTTGACACCTTCCTCTCTGCTCCACAAAAAAAATTCACACCTCGCTGCTAAAGCTTGTCCCTGTATTGTGTCTTTGACAGTCTATCTTTCCATTCCATTCCATCTCCTGTTGCTGAATCACTTCAGGGTCCTGTAGAAGTTGACAGTCTCTCACAATCCTATAGACTTTGTTTGAACAAACAGACAGTCTGTTTACACACGCTCCTAGCAAGAGACCGGAAATCCTCGTCCTCGTCTTGTTTTTTTGAAGCTAGCAACCATTGCGAAGGCACGGGGAACAGCGCGAGGGGGGAGGGCCCGGGGATCCAAAGCCTCGGCCTCCTCCCGCAGCCGCAAGGCTGCAGCCTCGGCCAAGCGAGCCGCCAGGAAGCTGAAGCGCCAGGAGCGAGGGTGGCGACCCAAGCGAGCCCTGGGCCCTTACATGTTCTTCTGCAAGGACCAACATGGCAATGTCACGGCTGACAATCCCAACATCCCGTTCACCGAAGTTGGAAGAATACTCGGTGCTCAATGGCAGCAAATGACTGAGAAAGACAAAAAGGTTCCCCTCTCCTCTCTCAAAAATCCAAGCACCTAGTTCAATTTACCCAATTCACAATAATCTTGACACCCTGGGTTCCTCTGCACATTCAAGGAAAAGAATTAGACGTCCAACATGCTCAGGTCCACTGGCATCTTCTTACATCTTGAGTTCACAAGTTGTGAACAAGTCCCTGACAGCAATGGCTCTCGGATTGACACTTGTGAGCAAGCAGAAGTAGCATGCCGTTGCACGCCATTCTATGTCTTATTGATTTGAATCCAAATCATAACCCGTCTTTGTACATGTTGTCAGATGAACAGTAAGACGAGTGCACGGATAGAATGTTACGTTAATCTCCAACAAAGCATTTGCAAAATTAAAACGCTAGGTCACATCAGCACATTTCAGTCACACGATTGCCAAATGTGTTGTGCAGCCCTACACTAAAAAGGCGGAGGCAGACAAGAAGCGATACTTGAAGGACCTGAAGCGCTGTAAAAATAATTGAACGGCGAAGAAGTGACCACTGCTCTTGGACTGTGCCAGTTATTCCACTTCTGCGAACTTTTGCAAACTAGTGCGAACTTTTCTTCACGAATAATTAGCTGTGGTTACCAAAGATTTAGGATCAGATTTTCTTCTCCAGTCTCTTTACCTTTAAAATGACAGGGTTAGATGAGAAGGACGATGGTTTCTGGGTGCCGGAGCATGCATTACCTGGTAATTCGAAATGAATCAACACATGGAGCATTGGATACCGCCCCTGGTACCTGGCTGGGGTGTGACGTCCACAACTGTCAAACGCACGCAGTAGCCGCTCTTGGATGTCACATTTATGCTAGCAGCACTAGATCCTAGAACGTCAATCAGAAATACCATGATATGAGGAAGCTAGTGCTATAGAACATAATCATACACAAAGGAATTTTAGGACGGTAGAAAAGAAAAGTGGAGTGCCAGAATTATAATTGCAGGTTCTCACACACTTGTTTAAAATTGCATTAATACCTCACTAGAAAAACAATCTGAAATTCACTTCAGGTATCTATAATGTAATTACATAGCTACTAAGATGCTACTCATCTTCCCAAAAGTAAGTGTCCGTCTTTACTAAGATCACATTGCAATTACTCCAACACCATCTTGTCGAAGATAGAACAAAACATATTGCAAAAATGCTGGACTATTTGACACCCTAAAACAACAGCCTTTCTCCATTTCTGAATGTAATATGAAGTGGCTTGCCCTGAGGATCATGTGGTAATCAATCATTAGGCCTTCGAGCGAATAGGATGAAGTGGGGGTGTCTTGGCCTGTGGATGGGCCGGTCCCAGTAATCTGCGACGCAAACTTGTTGAACACGCTCACTCTGAATCAGAGTCTGCATACACCGTCGACCGTACGGTTCTGGCTACTTTCTCCTCACCATCTTCATCAACGACTTTCTTAGGGATGAGTAATCCTGGGAACAAACCAAAGTTTCAATCTGTCAGTCTCTTGGAAACGTCAATATTGGCAAGGTACTGATACAGTAGTCCCAATAAAACCATGAAGAAAACATAGTATTGCTCATACCTGCTTTAAGAAGGCGGGATTCTAAAGCTCTGGTGGTGAAGTCGTCAACACCTCCAAGCTCCTGAAATCCTATTATTCTATCAACGGCTACCCCGTCCCTGTGAACTCAAACAACATAAAAATTGAGAACATACATGGCAGAACTATTCTCTAATGACAACGAACCAGAAGTAAATTTATGACGAGGTTGAAAAACTTGGAGTGAAACTGCAATCTTCAATCCCAGCTTGTTCAAATATATCGGTAACGTACACCACGACGAGAGCTTACACTACCCAAAAGAACATATACTTATTTGAAATAACACATATATGAGAGGCCTTTATGAACACACAGGCGCATGATGTGCCCATCAAAAGTATCCCACGGCTTCCAGAAGCCTTAATTTCTGTCCATATTTACAACAGGCACGCTCCCAATGCGTCCAGTCAAGAATTAGGACATTCCAAACGGTCGATAGATACCACACCCATTTCAAACGTCATTCACTCAAACTCGTAAAACATACTCCAATTGGTTCACGATCAGCACGAAGAGAGACAAAATGTACCTAAAGAGAATTACACAAGGTAGAACCTTGATTGCCAACTTGGTGATAAAGAATGGACAATTCTGCAAAATAGAGAGAAGTGATGCTTAGCGTAATAAAACTAACTGATTATATGTAGCATGATGCAAAAGAGGGAAAAACATCACCTTAAAGACTAAAAATGAAAACACAAACCATGAAATCTTATAAGAAGAGGTGAAGAGATAAACCTGAAAATCCAATCACTGAAAACAACAACCAAAGATGTTTGCAAACTGTTTCAATATCAAGAGGAAGGGGCACAGAATGTTACCTCTGCGTCTATGCAAATGAACTTAGTATCAAAATACTTAGGAGTCAGCAGTTTCAAATGCTTGTCCATTATCCTGCACAGCCATCATACACCCTTTCTGAGTTCGAAGCTGCTAACTAGCTAGGTTGGCCCATGCCTTACTTTAAAATGCAAAAAATAGCCTTTGAAATAACCTTTGAAACAAACTTTCAATTAACTTTCCAAGTCCCCGACCCCGACAATTTTTCTCTCCCCACGCACAGCCCGACGCCTTCTAAACCCCATTTAGACTGGGCCGATAGAACAAACTATTCGTAAAACTAATATCTCTGTGATAGGCTAGAAAATAATTCTGACAATTGTCCATGAAAGACGCCTTTACGTGTAAAGACAGACAATGCACGTGAAGGAAGGCTCGATGTAAATTTAGTAAATATAAAGAAGAAGGCGTTGATCGGCACCAGAGGCTTCATTGTAACCACCGACTTACTTGCAGCGAATGAATTCTCGATGGAAAAAGTGGCAGACCACACGAGGGCTCTTGGTTACTTCGCTCAAAAAGTCCCCTTCGGTTACCTACGCACAATCAAACCATCAATAACGTATCGTGCAAGCTACAAACCAGTGATACACGAATGTACCGAGTGACTACAGATGGAAGCCCACAAACTGAACAACTAGCTGGACATGACTAGAGGCAAGAGTGCGCCTTACCAATCTGTATTCTCCATATCCCTGCTGTTGCAGTTTTTGCCTCTTCTCTGCTTCTCTCTGTGCAACACAAGCTCCAAACCCATCTATACTCAATGTCAAAAGAGATGTGTATGCAACATCAAGACATCAATTCCAAATACAGGCGAAGCCCTGATATCCCCGTCGCATTGCCAGACCCCTGTTGCTTATCTTCAGAGGAGCTAAATAATAAAATAAGTTCAATAAAAAAATACAGATGAAGAATGCAAATGTATCAGACTCCATCACACAAGTTTTAGCAATCAAATTCATCGCTTCTCCACATGCCTAAAGTCAAACTAAAGTTGGAGAAAGCGCTGAGAGGGTAGAGAGGTCAAACCTTCATGGCATTGATTCTCTCAGCATGTAACTTTTCCAGCTCGGGATCCTGCTCACGAATAAGCACATCACCTTAGAAGCTCTGAATGACGACTGATTCATGATTAAACGAGAAAAGTAGTGGTATAAGCTTCAGAAGTGCCCAAGAGTCGGGGAATTAAGGGAACATACATCCATAAGGTCATCAAGGTCTACGTCCTCATGCTTTGGTTGACTACCTTGAGCCTTATATTGGGAAACCATCTCCTGCATAGAGCAATCGACCACCCCAACAAAACCCCTTGTTCAGTGACTTGAGATTAGAGCCTCGGGATACAATCGCGTAAGATGTAGGAAATTTAGCGACTGACTTCAAGAGAAAGGCCATGGAATTTCATGGACTTGTCAAGTATACGAGAGGCCTTTACGAGGACATGTGCCTTTCTAGACATGCTCTTCAAGAACCTCTCATGGCTACAAAGAACCTTGTTGTACGTCCAAGTTTACAACGGAAACGCGTTCCATGCGCTCAGTCAAGAAAAGGACATGATTTAACCATATAAAATCGAATACAGAGCCTTGGAAAAAGAAAACATAAATGAAGGCCACGCCCACGATTCTGACCAGAGAACAATAAGACAGGGAAAACCCACAATCGCAAGGAACCCTGATCAGATGTTCAACTGGTGCACATCCCATAATCAATATGCACACATTGTGCAAGAAGCGATCGACTAATAACACTCTGACCCGCCCTAACTTTCGCATACAGTATCCAAGCATTCTTTACAGTCACACATCGCCAACAAGAACATCAACAACAAAAAGTTGACGACTCTAATGATAGGAACTATGCTCACCAGCAATCCCGTCCATTTTGGATGTCCCTACCTTATAAATGGGAGCCATGGCCACGACACTGAACACAATAGATCTAACCTCAAGAACTGGGCCAAAACTAAACCCTACATTCCATTCTACTTGATTTTGCAAGATCCCAAGAACTGGGCCAGAACAAAACCCTAAATTTCATTTCCCTTCATTTTTGCACAAGATCCCAAGAACTAGGCCAGCACGAAACCAACCCAACATTTAATTTTCCTTCATTATTGCAAGAAGCTCATATCCGCAGCATTCCCCAAAAGCTCCCCGTCGAATCTCCAAGCACGAGCATATTTGCAAGCAGTGAAGCGCAAAGGAAGCAATAAAAAGGGAGAAGGATGTCTCAGTTACCTTCTGGTAGTCTCTGGCGGCGGCATTGAGGGCCGTGCCCATGGCCAGGTCGCCCATCTGCGTGCGGAACTTCTTCCCGTCCATGGCGACTGCCTGCCTGTCTGCACACACACTACTGATGCTCTCCACCACCACTACACTTGGACTGCAATGCGGGAGAAACTACAGTCGCCTGTGAAATTGGAATGCCAAAGCTAAGCTTACGGGCACAACTACACTTGGACCGCAATGTGGGAGAAACTACACTCGCCTGTGGAATTGCAATGCGAAAGCTAAGCTTACGGGCACCACAGATGCGTCTCTAAGTCAGGCCCGCGCACATGAGGCTGAGCCAGGCCGTGCGACGTCGCAAATGAGACCCGGAAAATACGGGTTAGGGCCAGGCAGCCCTCACGGTGCAGGACGAACTAAATATCGGACCTCAGTGAGCCCTCACGGCGTTTAAGTTATACCGAGGTTTTCGCATGCGGGTTAAAGCTCGTCTCTCTCCTTCCACAAGCTCGTCTCTCTTCTTCCACACCGCACAGAGCCTGGGCAGCGTCTGCGGCGTCACAAGCTCGTCTCTCTCCTTCCGCACCGCACAGAGCCTGCGCAGCGTCTGCGGCGTCACAGAGCAGAGAGCTTGTGAAGGGGGTTGGCTTGTTTCCTTTTGTTTGAGATTTTTCTTAAGTGAGTTAAGTTTTTTCAGTTTTTGTTGACACTATGGAGCTTCCAAATGGAGGGTTACCAGCTCTGATGCTTCACGATGAGGGGGGTGATAGTTCTCAAGGGACTCAGGAGAGAAGTTCTGGTGGTACCTCAAATGTGAAGAGGGAAAGGAAGGAGAGGACTTTGAGGGTTCTTGTGGACATGGGTGTGGAAACGTCGTATTGGGAGTACAACCGCAAGCCCTTCAAGCACAAGAATGAAGGACAAGCAAACGAGAGTGCAAGGAAGAAGAGGAAGAAGTTGAGTGCAGTAGACGAGGCTATTGTCTCAGCCATTAACGATTTTTCAAAGGGGATTTTGGAGGTGGAGAAGATGAAGTTGCAGTTGATGGAGAAGCGGATAGTCTATGAGAGAGAGGATAGGGAGATGGTATTGAAGGGGCAATTGGAGATGGCAGCTTCATTTGCAGAAGCTTTCAAGGCCATGGACTCTTCAAGTACTTCTAAGTAGATGTTGCATCTCTTGTGTTCCTTGCTTCCAGAGGTTTATGGCATTGGGATTTTATTTTCAATCTTCTATGGAATTTGATTTGATTTGATTTGATTTGAGTTTGGTTTGATTTGTTCCAAATTCCATTACATTGAATAAAAGATGTTTTTTTCTATATGATTATGTGTACATGTGTGTGTGCATTTGAATTCAAAGCTTAGAATAAATGCAAATGATTCAATGTCATTATAGTCATTCATTATTAGGGTTTCAAGAATCCATTGCCTAAGCAATTTCTTTGGGACGCTTTGTATGTTCTCCTTCTCTAGCCACAGGTAATCTTCCATTCTCAAATCCAACAAGTGGATCATAAGCAACACACTATGAACCTCTACAATGAGTCATAAATTCATTAGGAAACAAACACATTTTAAACCTTGAAGCAACAAATAGGGGTGCATGAATAAAGGCTCCCATAAATAACCACTTTACTAATTTATTCAAGTTATAAATAGGAGATTTGGCATTTTCACATATTGATTTGATTTGATTTGATTTGATTTGAGGCCAAAAATAGGTGTTTGTTTTAGGTATTTGTCATTTTAAAGTAATGCTACTATAAAATACGAACTCTTAATAGCAACAAAATAGAATTTGAATACAATTCATATAGTTAAACTTTCTTATTTGGCTTAGAGGTTCTTTAGAATGATTGAATGAGAATTGAAGATTCTCTTAGAAAATGATTTTTGGGCAATATATGGATAAACTATGAATTTTGACCATGGAGGTAATCAAAAATTATATATCCATAAATGTCCACTATGTAGTATCTTAATAAAGTTTGAATTTTCTTTGTTGAGACATTTAGAAGAAATTTTTGTTTAAAAGTAGCCATGCACACCTCATTACTAGTCCATGAGTTCTTATTTGTGAGAAGCCTATAACCAACTATGATACTTTAATAATTCTTACTTCATATGTTATATTGTATTTGAGCAAAGTGAAAAGAATTCCAGTCATTTTAGAAGGTTGGCGTACACAAAGGTATGCTTGTATTTGCTTATATACTATCACTCAATAATGAGGCTTAATTCTTTCTTTCTTTTAGATAAAATCACATGCCAAGTTCTATAAGTTATAAAGTTTACAACTTTTTTGCAAAGATTTGAACTTATTATTATTTTTTCAAGAAATGTGAAAAAAATTCATATCGCTAAAAGACACTAAAATATCTCAAGATTTCACCTTAGGTATATATCATAGTAGGTTATATTTGATAGTAGTAATTACTCTTTTGAATCCACTCTACATTTGAATTTTCTTTAGAAAAGTTTGTAGGCATAGCAACAAATATTTGTAACAAAATCCCAATTTTATGACATCTCTTTTTAGAATTATTTTCCACCAAATCTGCCTTGCAATTACAATACTCACATTCTTTTGTAGCTCAGGTAGAAACACCCAAAAGCATCCCTATATCCATTTATGCACCAAAGATTTCTTTTGAAGTGTCCCTCACCCAGTAACGCCGCCAGAGCCATTTTGTGGCTTCTGGATGACGATACTGTGGTCCACACAGAGATTGAAAGCATTTTTTCAAGCCACTTTTTTGTTGTTGACCTTTCATGGTGGGTTATGAAAAGTCTTCAATTGAGTTTGTAGTGTTGCAAGTGTTTGTCTTCAACTAAATGAAAAGTTATTAAAAAAAACGGATCTCAAAATATGCTATTTTAGTGTATTTTGGGAAGTTGTTACTCCTTGCTCTAAATCTGAAATTTCTCCACAAAAATGATATTTTTTGAATTTGAGCCCAAATAACAAAATGAAGGTCATCTACTCTAGTTTCTACTCCAATTTGAATTTTGGAAAACTCCTAATATTGAATATTTTATTGGAATTTGAATTTTGGATGCATTTTCAATGTCTAATATTTTCTAATTATAGAATGATACAAAAATTGAATTTACACCATGATGTTTGTCACAGTAATATACACACATGGTGAAATTTTCAGATTTTTTGAAATGATTTTCTATTTGATATGATTTTTCTTCACTTTTTCTTCAAAAATTCTCAAAAAAGTCAATTTTTCACAAAAAAATCTAAAATTTTATGAAGTATAGAAGACATGCAGTTCCATCTTTGAAAAATAAATATAAAAATTTTCATTCATATCTAGTTGCAAAACGGTAGAAAACTGAGTGATAGGCAGTGACACTTGAAATAAGTGGTCATAGGTCCGTCCTTTAAGGGCTAAACTTCTATTAACCCTTAACCCCTAAAGAACCAAGGCCTTTTTTCTACCAAAAAACACTCAAAATTGATATTTCTATAGCAAAGAGTAAAAGAAATTGAAAATTGTTCTTTTTCCACATCTAACCATAGGATCTTACACCTAACTAGTATGAGAGTGTGTGGAAAAAATTTCAGAATTTTTGACCACACAGATTGCAAGATATCTGCGTTTAAAGTGGAAAAAACAAGTTATTCAGCATATTGCGGGACTAGATTTTTTGACTTTGAACATTTTTAAATTAGAAATTTTGCACTACAGAGTTTTGAGCTTTAAATCTTTATAGTGGAGAATTGAATTGAGAGTCTAGGAAACAAAAATAATATTAAAAAAATTTAATTATCATTCTTAAAAGAATTGTTAAGTAGAAGTAGGTATGAGATAGAAGGAAAATCTAAAATATTAATATATTTTAGATGGAATTAAAATGCACTAATCCCAATGGTGAGATTGTTCTAACAAGTAAATCAAGCCATGCAAAAAAAAATATTTGAAAAATTTGAAAAATTGCATTCAGAAATGAATCCTACAAGTTATTTTTTTCAAGAAGATGCTCTAACTGCCCAAAAAACAAGAATGCCCATAACTCTCTCATAACATATCCAAATGAAATGAATCAAAGCTTTCCAGATAGACAAAAATATAATCTGTGAGAAAAAAAATATTAAAAAAAAAAGTTCAAATTTCTGTCCATTTTTTTTTGGCTGCCCGTGCTGTCCACCGTCCCCTCGTTTGAGCTTATTTTGTCATAACTTTTTTTCGTGGGCACCGATTGAAAAAAAAAATATTCCCAAAAAGCTAATCAGATTTTCTACCTCCAAAAAAAGTTTCAAAAAATCAGGAGAAAATTTCAGCCCGTAGGTATCTGCCCAAAAACGGTCCTTTAGGGGTTAAACGACGGGCTCATAACTGTGGAAATCATATGTTTTGTCACCGTGAGGATTGTTGGATTAAAATAATGCAAGAGCACTCATTGGAAGTCAAACTACTGTAGATTATCTTCCCTTTCCCCACAAAATTTGGAGGATGAATAGTTGCACTCGCGTCGTTCAAGGGCTATAGTGTTCTTGAAAAGTGTCATGAAACTGGCCCCTTTCTTAACTGCAATTGGTTCACTGCTAATTTTTTTAATTTCGGTTTTAGGTCCACCTATGTGACAACTTCAGTGGTCTAGGGAGCTACCACTTCAAAAATTCATAGAAATTACATGCCATATCCGAAAAATATAATTTTTTTTTTAAATTCATGATTTTCGTTTGCTAGTACTACAAAAATATTAATTTTAGGAAAAGGTACCTTCAACTATGCTTTGCTTATTTTGACGGTTTTGGATGTTTCCACCGTACAGCAGAGATTGTTGAGGAGAAGTTTCTCTAAATTGAGTCACATTTGTGAAGAGACTGGCATGAGAGAGCGGGGCAGATGTGATGTAAGAGAAGGTGATATTAAAGAGGTCGATGACTCGGTGATTCAAGGGTTTAGGGTTTAGCAAATCCTCGTTCGGGGAGTAGCATTTGTTGCACCGTTGTGTGTGAGGGCGTTTGTGGTCCTAAAAATGGGGAGCCGAGTAGGACTGACGAAACAGGCGATGCTCTTCAACAAGTCGCTGCTCCAATATCTCGCCTGTCCTCTCTCCAAATCTCCTCTCAGGTACAAAATTTCGCAACTTCTAAAGCCATTTGCCCATTTTAGGGTTCGTCCAATCCACAGTTTGAAATCGTCTTTCTCTTCTGATTACTAACCCACGCTTTGCATATGCAACTGAAGACGCAATCGAAACCGTGGTTAGAAGTTTGAATAATCTTTTAACGTTCTGAGGACTGTTTTCATTTTGTTTTGTTTTGTTTTTGTTTTTTTGAAGACATTAAGTCCAATGGGTCGATGATGTGTTGTGACGATGGCGAATGATTTTTCAGGTATTGTGAGAAGTCGCAGGAGCTTGTGAGCGACACCCTTGGTGTAGCGTACCCGGTCAGTGGCCGAACATCCTCGTCTTGTGCAGTCATATCCCTCTCCAATTGCACATTCCCTGTGTATCTCTTGAGAATGGTGATTCATTCATGGGACTCATATGATTGGACGACTTGCACATTTCAAGTTGTGACCATATGTTCATGCGTGTTTGGGTTATGTAATTAGAGATGTTCGAGTGTATATGGAATCTTTTGCACTTTGTAACAAATTGGTTTTCTTCTAGCAATTGAAGTTCTACGTGTGTTCTCTCTAATGTTGTTTCGTAGTGCACAAAATGCAGGTGATTATATGGGATTTTGTAGGATTGTGACAATAGTGTTGTATGGAGACATGACATTAAAATACTTACGAGTTTAGGGTCAAGAAGGTGGTCAAGAACTTATTCATGACTTGTAAGCTGCATACAATTTGTTCATTGCTTGTAGTTGTATGCGACTTTTTGTGACAGAATAGAATTTGTTAATAAGAGTAGAGAGTGAGTTTTGAACTGAGTATGTCCTTCATTCTCTACTAGGGTTTACCGTGAGTATGGTGGATATATATATTAGAGAAGGTGATAGTAAAGAGGTTTGGGTGTACATGGTGGCACGGATTTGTGTGCATTTTGAAACAACTCAAAGGACCCCAAATTGAACCTAATGTGTTTTTTCAGTACTCTTTGAGTGTTTCATATGAGTCTTTCTTTTGTTCAATTTATTAGTTTTTGAACAACTCGTGCAGTGTATTTTCACTGACTCTGCTGATATGAAATTTGACCCCGGCTGAATTTTGTTTCTTCAGATAATATACTTTTGAAACAATGGGTCATGTTAAAACCATGAAATCTCAGTCCTAGAGCGGCAAGTCACCATTTTGTGTTGTGTCATGTGCAGATCATTGATGGAGTTCCGTGCTTGATTCCCTTGCGAGGACGTATTCTGGACAGCTCCAGGGATGAACCGAGCTCAGCCAAGTGATCATCAACAGACTCAGATTGTAGCTCACTGTCGCCATTCCTTTTCGGTAGCAATATAATTGCAGTTAATGATAACACAGTTTCAGCATTATTTTAAACAGTTATTTAACATAGTTCTGTTAAATCTGCACTATTTCCAACACAGTTGTGTTAAATTTAACACAAAACATCAGCTGGATTGTGTGAGGTTTCTTCTACAGTAGTGAATTTGGGCAGCTTTTTATTATTAGGAACCCTAAACCCATTCACAGATTTGATTAGATGAGGGGACAGAGAATTTTAGGTTTTCTTTTGAAGATGAGAACCCCGCCCCATGACATCTAGTACTTGACGGTGTCTAATTTGTGATACAAAATTAGAACTTGCGCATTTCAACTATTTTTTGTTGTTCACTCTAGTCCTCTTCATTTGAAGCACAATAGCATTTTTGCTGGAAACCAATGCAGCATTTTTCTTCACCAATTTAGATATCTCTGTTCATGGAAACTATCTAATATAATGATTAATATTGAAAGCCTCAAGTTATTAGCCACTACAGTACCACTCATAGATACACTAACTAAAGGTAACAACATCTAAAATGGAATGAGTAAGCACTTCAGCTTGTTTCCTGTTATTGAGTTTTTCAGTTTGGTCTCGTTGGAAAGTTGGAAATCAAAGTGCATTTTTTTTGGACAACTTATGAATAACCAACATGATTTTCATAAGGTGTTCTTGGAAATCTAATTTGCAAAAATTTCAAAAGGAATTGGATTTTGGAGTATGAAGTTCAAATTTGTACACTATATGCACACTATGCAAAAATCAAATTATGATTTGAGAGTTGATTGTATAGAAGTGTTTGTCTTGTATATGTAAGTTGCAGTGAGAAAGAAATTGACCAATAATGTAAAACATATATGAGCATGAGAAAAAAATTGGTTTAGTTAACTTCTAGGGGATGAAGGAGGTAAAGAAAAAACGTACATATGATTGAGTTTTGTCACAAAAGAAAATCACTAGTGTTCTATCAAAGTTTATATATAACTATACAACTTTTAGTACAATGTGGTACCAACTTTCAAAATTCAATATTGTTGTTTTCCTAAAAATGTATGTTTGAAATTATTGATCTCCATGTCTTCCATTTCTCCTAATCTTGACCCTAAATTGTTTGTAAGTGATTGTTCACTATATAATTCTTAGAAGGTCATCATATATTTAAAAGTCGTGATTTTAAATCATCATTGAAAATTTTGTAGGACAACAAAGCATATGTCAATATTAAACTAGAGCACACATAGCTGGACTAGTTCGTAAAGAATATTAAATTTATTTTCCCTCACACTCATTATTCACTAAATCAAAGTACTTAATATAATCTTCTTTTTTTCTCATTTGATACATGCTGCATACAAAGAATAGGATTACATGCGCACTCAAATGATCACAAATTTTTTGTAATATATATACATCCTTAGGATGTATGTACTACTCTATGATTAGATTATTAAAATATTCTATATATAAATAATAGTATATGTATTTCAAACCAAAGGTCAATAATTTGGCAACTTTCTACTACAATACATTGGATACTAAAGGATCAACCAATGACATCCCTCATAAATTTTAAATTCATTGGCTTATGGGCCATTCATGCACATTATTTGGAAAAAGAGCATGTTTAGACACAAGATTGTTCAAGATTTTAGGGATTTAATGATTTCTTTAGAATAATAAGATGGTAAGTTAGGTAGGACATTCTTAGTCAAGTGCTCAAGAAAAAATTGTCATGTAGTTGCATATTGAATGTGAGTTGAAAACAAATTGTTTTTTAATCCAATCCAACCACTTTAATTTACACAATTGGTAGATATGGACCTGTGAGATATTAAATTGGTTTGAACTTTCCATTATATGATTGTATATTGGTATTATTGATCTAATACAATACTCCCTTTGTTTCTGAATAAGAGAGGGATTTGCACTTTTCTTTCTGTTTCAAATTAAAACTTGGATTTGTTTCTTCCTGCAATTTATGTGCTAAATGTTGGAAATAATCAATATGACAAGTACTTGAATTGTAACTATTGGTTTTCACTAAAGCATACATACATGCACAAGTTCTCACAAAAGTGTGGTGTTGAAACAACAAACATCCGATGTCAATGCAATACATACAAAGAATGGAGTCAATAATCTATTGTTGGAAAAAAATTGAGTAAGACGGGTTGAAGCGCTTGGCAACATGGAGACAATGAGAATTCTCATCAACATGCGCTTTTCGAGGCATGATGGAATACAAACTTTGATTGTAATAGCCACATGGAAAACTTTTCGTGACATTGGAGGCTTTTGGTGACAAAGCATCAATTCAAAAAAGTTTTATACGCTCCCTCAATAAGCGAGTTTCCTCTTCAAAAAGAGTGTTGACTCTCTAGAAAGTGTGTTACGTGTGGCATTAGCAAGTTAACTCTCATAAGCCGGTTACAGCTCCACAACTCCTAAAATTGGCCTTAAATTAGCACCTTCTCTGAAACTCATGTCTTTTTAGAAACAAAAGGAATATTCATATAAGAAGCTTCAATAGATTTTGAATCAAATCAAGTGCAACAAGTTAGGTGTAAACCTAGTCAAAACTTGTACAAACTTTATTAGCTTTCCAACAAATTTTGATAACATAGTTATTAATTACATTGGACGAATAGTCCGTTCTAACTCTCCAATTCGCTCGCCTGTCCAGGACATCCGGTGACCCTAATCCACACCATGTGACTACTTTAAGGAAGTCACATTCTCTGTCCGCTCCATCTAATATGTTCACATGTCCGGAACGATTGGTGATCCTAACTTGCCCGATGTGACAACAATGTTTGATAATGTACAACAATTCATATACCTATATATAGAGTCATGGACATGGTTCTCCAAACACAACACACTTTCATAATTGTCTACAAATTACATTATCCATCATGTTCACCTTCCTCGCAAATTGCCAACCATTCTAGTAACCATATGCACTATTCATGGCCCTATTGTAGAGGTAGTTCTTAATGCCTATGCGGTTATAAAACCTCCTACTGTATATTGTATTTGACACTTTAATGTTTGATGCTTGAATGTTTAGGAGTTATCCACAAGGGCCTAAAACATCCGTAGAGATGGTCTTCAGCTATTTGAATATGTATGTAAGCATTACATAATCTTTACATAATGCCGCGTTTTATGAACAAAGCAGTCAAGGCCAGATGGACGAAGGGGAGGGGGGCGAGCGGGTACATAAGCCACACACCTCCGCATAGTGAACAAAGAAGACTACAGAGCTCTACTTATTATTTGGTTCCCACAAAAAGGATACAAGTATACCATCATCACAAGACTTCTCCAAAGCAATGTATAAGCAACATCCTAAGCAAATCGGCCTAGGACAAGCATGCGCGTGTCGCATGGCGTTGGCAACCACCTTCTTCACTTTTCTCATGCAAATCTAATGGTCACTTTTAAGCAACTTGGGAATTTAAATTTTTCAAAGGCACGGACAACTCTAGCCTAATGGGGAGCGTGAAGATGTCATTAAAGATTCTTTGTTTGATAATTTTGGCTATAGTCATTTTGACAGTGTTTTTTATCCTATCTTATTTTGTTATACTTTATGACAAATTCATTGTTAGAAAGTAGAATAAAGTTTATACGTAATCAATGGATTCCTTCTGACAACAAATATGAGCAGTAGCTTGCTAAGAGTGTAATCTAGGCCAGTCCAGAATGAATGCTATAGCATACCCTATGTAATATTAGCAATCTCAAATCTTACTAAGTTTACAACTAGCATTTTTTTGAGTGATATATCCATAGTTATCACATTGGACAAACTGTCTGATTCATCTGCTTATCGAAGATGTCCGGTTAATTAACCTTCCCCGCCCAATGTGACTACTCTAAGGTAGTCACATTGTTTGTCAGGTCCGTTCAAACCATTTGATATGTCCACCCATCCGGAGCATCTAATGATCCTAATTTGTTCGATGTGACAACAATGGACATATCACTCCGTCTGACAAGTTTGAGCATGTATAGGCAGGTCCCTCCAAATTTTAACGAACTTAGACAAGCCATTTGACAATTACTGTTAAAAAAAAACCCATTGTTTATAGTAGTTTCAAATCTTGACAATTTTATGACATTTTTGACACAACAATCTTAAAAATTGAATGGAACTTGGGGTCCAAATTTGCAAAGTTTTCTTCCGATGCCAACAAGCACTCTATACTACTCTAGTATAATTTATTAAAGCATGCAAGGTTAGACAAATGTATACTCAAAAACAAGACATGACTACATATAAAGGTCAATATATTGGTATTATGGATCAAACACAATATAGTTTATCAAAGCACGTAAAATTAAGCAAAGAGACATTCAAGAACAAGTGATGACTACATATGTAGGTTAACCTTGAAACACTCTTGAAGACATTTTGGATGATTTCAAAAAGGTTTGTCAAATAGAAAAAAAAATTCATTCAAGTTTATTTTGTGGGGAGTTGCTTGAGCATTTTAACCCCTAAAGGTTTTTTACTATGTTTTCACCAAAACCGCTCCAAAACTGCCATTTCTAGTATCAAATTTTAGAAAAAAACATTTTCAAATACATGTAACCGTAGGATCTTATAGTGCGCTAGTTTGAGAAGATGTGGAAAAAATTTCAGAAATTTCCACCTTGTAGATTGCAAGATATAGCATTTGAAGTGACAAAAATCCTTTTTTGGGCCTTGCAAAAAATTGGGCAGCTGCACTTCACAAGGTCACATTTGTATGAAAAAATGTCCAAAATGGTTGTGCGTCCTTGGATTCATTCTTCAAGGCAAGTTGGCTCATGCTTGAAAATGTTGTAGATTCCATAACTACCCGCAAACTACTCACAACTAAAACTCCTCATAACTTTTGAGTCATTGATCGAAATGGAATGATTCAAAGCTTTCTACGTATATATAAATCTAGAGAACCAATTTCAAATTTTTATTTCTTAAGAAAGTGATTTTTCAGATATGCCCAAACTGTCTGGCCTCACAAAAAAAACTACATATTATGCAATAACTTTGTAACCATATAATTAAAAGTTATGAAAATTGTTGGGCCTTAAAGCTATTCCTTGACCACATGTTGTGTAAAAATTTCAAAGAAAAAAAATAAAAACTCCATTTGTAGTGAGCTGCCCAAAATATCTATGTTGCCAAAATATGGTGTTTGGGACTTTAGAGGTTAAACAAATAGTATTATCCCTAACTATTGTATTATTGATTTTCAAAAGAAGTAGATGCATAATCTATTGATTACCCTTGTAGTATTTTGCACAGGAAGCCTTTCCTAAATTCCCCGCAGGCATTATATTCCAAATCCCCTCCAAAGAAACAAAGAAATGTTACAAATTGTTGTTCACAAGGAATGTCACTCTCACAGGGAAATGTGAAACAGGGAATTTTAAGGGAGTTTTGAAGGGGAAATTTGTGCATTTTTTAGTGTTATTTGAAGATGTCCCCACCTCAAAATCAACTCAATCCGTAGAATTTAATAATCTAGAATGTAGATTTAAGCCTCTAAAATCTAATTTTAATGTAGATTTTAGTTTGCATAATCAATTCAGTTTGTAGATTTTGGAAGCTGAAATCTAACAGATATGTAGATTTTGAATTTTCAATCTTATTGATTTGTACATTTCAAAATTTTTAGTCTAGACTATTAGCTAGATTTCAATAGTTAAAATATTAGTAATATGTAGATTTCATTTGTTTGAACATTTTACAATTTCATGTATTGTAAAATTTCTGAGATTTCTAAAATGTACCAACTGTAGAAACATTAGATTTCTAAGAATTGTATACATTGACTTGAAGATTGACAACTTACAAGTCTTATATGTCCAACCTCATGGTACCCTCGACAATCGATATGGGACAATTTGAATCTTCTAAAATCTACCAAATATTAGGTGGAAACAACATTGAAATGTAAGATGTGTCAATGTGTTGCAAAGTCTACCAATTTGGATTGCACACGGGGGATTTGGGGGAAATTTATGAAAATCCTTGCAAAGAAAACCCACAATTTCCTTTTGCATAGAAACTCTTTGAAAATCCCTCCATGATGACATTAGAACACAGGGAAACATAAAAACTAGGAGAAACTTGCATGAAAACCTATAGAATCTCCAAAATAGTCGCAGGGAATTCCACAAGGGTCTGTTGTGTTGGTCACTTCTTGTTTTATACTCTTGATGTGAATTTGTACTAATGAAATGAAATTTATCAAGTTGAGTTTCTTCTCCAATTAGAAAATTCTTGTAATTTGATATTTTTTGACAATTTGAACTTTGGGCCTACAACCATGGTTTATTAATTTTCTAATTTTCTAATGACATGGTAACTTTTGGTTTACACCAAGATGTTGAATACTACTAGCTTTGTCCCACTAAAACCTCCAAAATGCTTCCCCACAAGGAATTAACTATATTTTTAGTCTTTGTGCCAGTGATACATGCATTCAAAAACCAACAACCCATCCCTTAGATCTATGCAAAATCTCTAGCTTAGGCGCTCTCGTTTGGGCATCTAAAATCCATGCAGAAAGTATCATATTTGAACATAATTTGTACATGCCGCCAGCTCCATCATTCTTGATGACTTGAAGGTTGATGGCAACAATGGAATTCTAAGAACATCTATTCCAACCTAAATATCTGCAAGAAAGAAAACTGGCCTACTTCATGAACAAATTTTCATAGCACCGAAGTAGTCACCGAATCCATCATCAACACTATTGTCTAAGGAAGCACAACAAGTATAAGGTGCCTCATGTGAGCAAGGTCAAGTTTTCTAGGAGAAAAGTACTCCCTGATCTCTTGACTTGCCCAGGCCCACGGGGTCGTTCGACACGGCAAATGTTTACTCAACGATCGAAATCATAAAACGGAGCTTTTTTGTGGGACAAGAATTGTGCTTGATTTGGAGGTTTTTAGTGGGACATAGGGAGTATAATATATGCTTAAGGTGAAAATCTCATATTTTTTAGCATATTTTGTATTTGATATTAATTTTCTTCATTTTTTCCTTAAAAATTTAATAATAATTTTCAATTTTCACAAAAAAATTGATTTCATCACGGAAAAATAAAATAAAAAAATTTTCATTCACATGTAGGTGCAAATTAAATGTTAGCAAACAGAGTGAAGAATTAGGAGGCTTAACCCCTCAACGCCCAAGCTTAGACAGCATGTCAGAGTTCAGAAAATCTAGGGGCTTACTGGACAATTCATTGTACATTTGCATGTGCAAGTAAGTTGAGAATTAGCTGTGATAATTTTTGGATGATTTCACCGTGTGGATCTCCAGATTATAACACTCAAAGGGCCTCATGTCCTGAGCTTCGAAGACAATTTCTTACGGCAATCGGCACTTTCGGGAGAGGGTGCATCCAAGTCCCTGTGGATCAGACCTCAAAAATTTGTGAGGTGGTGCGCCATGAGCATTCAAATGCCTGTGACAATTTGCAAAGCATTCGGCGACAACACCATTGTATGCGACACCATGAAGTTCACGGCGTCTTCGCAGGAGAAGCCATTTTTGACCAGCTAATGGCGTCCGCACCGTACGCTGAGACAGGCACGTGGAGGTTTGCCTCAAACTACCAAGGGATTGTGTAAGGTAGAAGGCTCGAGAACAGTTCGGGCATTTAGAACCGCCCACCCCATAAATGTACACAGTTTGTACATGTTGTTTTTTCATAGCCTTCACTGATGTACCAACAGTGTACATTTATGGGGTGGGCGGTTTTAGAGCCCTAGGGTAGTTCAACTTCAAAATTTCATAACTAATTCAAAAATGATCCAAAAAATACGAAACGACTTGGATTAGATGCCAACTCCTCTTGTCTTTGAAGGAAAATTCACTGAAAAATATTTTGAAAAGTTTCACCTGCCTAAAATTCAGTTCCAGTGCTTAGATAGTTAGTTTATGGACCTTCTACCTTACACTGAGGGCTCAATGTCAGGCATAGGACTCTCTGCCGAAACCCCCCCAATGGCCAACTATCGTCTATAGCCGGTTTCTCAAGCCAAACTGCCATGTCTTAAAATAGATTGGGCTACATTTTTTGTTGTAATTGACAATCCATACCTTAAGACAAGGTGTTTGTTTGTTTGTTTTGTTTTGTTTTGTTTTGTTTGTCACGTTGGGATCTCCGAGACCATGCGTCCCCCGGTGGCGTGCTTGGTACCGTCGGAAAGCCCTCGGCGGGGAGGGGTGCATGGGCTTGGTTTCGTGGCATTTGGACCTCCAGGAGAAAATTTATAGATTTTTGAGTAATTTTTGGATCTTAAAAATTACTAAACTATGCTAAATTATGTATCTTTTGAACCGTGAGTCAAATTATCACGTTCTTGGTACTGTTGGAAAGCCCTCGGGCAAGAGGGGTGCTCGAGCTTTGTATCATGGTGTTTGGACCCACGATCAGAAAGTTATGGATTTTTTAGTTATTTTTGGTTTTTAAAATGACTTTCACTTTTGTTTTGGTTGTGACAACGGCACAGGGCTACACTAGTTTGTATTATAGGAGGTACTGTATCCATACCTTAAGTTTGGCTATTTGTTTTGTTTTGTTTGTCACGTCGAGATCTCCTGGACCGTGCGTCCCCGATGGCTTGCTTGGTACCGATGGAAAGACCTTGGCATGGAGGGGTGTATAGGCTTGGTTTCCTGGCGTTGGGAGTTACAATGCGGAAGTTATTGAATTTCGAAGTATTTATAGATCAAAAAATCAGGAAACTACTTTTACTTTGATTTTGGTGGTGTTCTTGGTACTGTCGGAAAGCTCTCGGGGAGGAGAGGTGCATAGGCTTGGTTTCGTGGCGTTTGGACTGACGGTGGGAAAGTTATGGATTTTTGAATTTTTTTGGTTCTTAAAAATTATTAAATTATACTAAATTAGGTATCTTTTGAATAGTGTGTCAATTGATCATGTTTTTGGTACCACTGGAAAGAACTCGGCAAGGAGGGGTGCCTGGGCTTTGTTTCGTGGCGTTTGAACCTTTGGTAGGAAAGTTATGGATTTTTGAGTTATTTTTGGTTTTCAAAATGACTTTTACTTTTGTTTTGGCTATGGCAACAACACAGGGCTACACTAGTCTCAGTTTGAAATTTGAAACCACATTTACGTCTAGGGCAACAAGAGGGCATGCCTGACAAGTTCGCTTTTCCACTTCTTTGGATTGAGTATCATCTTGAGTCGCAACAAGACTCTGAACATTTCTTTGTAGCGCTTTTTTCGTTGCTTGGGCGTTGAAGGGTTAAATCCATGGTCATGGGTCTGTTGTTTAGGATTAAGGGCGTGGTACATCCAAAAGGTGATCAACATAGCCTATAATCATTAAACATAGTACCTACAAACCACTTCCATCCTTAAATCCATTCATTGTACACATATCTTGCAAGGAATAAATGTTCTTTCCAAATGAATGAAGTGCAAATTAAAGCAATTAATACCATGTCTAGAAAATAAAAGTGACCTCTAGGTTCACTACAAGGTCACTATTCCCACAAGCAATCAACACACACTTGTACCATTTTCCTTATACAAACCAAGTCTATAGTGATATCAAATCCAATGCCATACAATCAAATTGACTTCATTTTTATAAGATTTTTATTAGAAATATGATATGCACGTACCATTCTCCTTTGAAGAGTGCAGCACAAACCAAGTGTATGGTGCTTTCAAATCCAATGACATACAATCAAATTAGCTTCATTTTTATAAGACTTTTATTACAAACACAAGGGCTTGCCACTCACAATTGACATGGCTATGGATGCTTTATGAGTTCACCAAGAAAAATAGGACATTTAGAGCTTTCTTGCACCTTCAAATACATCTTTGTATCCTATAATACACATTATACACTAGGAGGGCAAATGATTTCAACCCCCTTTACGGATTAACAGGGTTAACATCTAAAACACAAGCAATAATCAATATCCAGTACGGTTGAGTGCAGAATCGAAGCAGAACTGTCAGGAACCGCAACCACAGCAAGAGGAAAGAATAACGCAAGCCCTTCTAGTCCTAACCTGACAGCATTCCTTCACATTCACAAGCAAACCAAGGCAACAAAAGGCTTCCAATGAGTACTTGAAAGCAGTCAAAAGTTAAAAAGAGAGATACAACGCTCCATCAAACAGTGAGACCTCTGTCTCAACCACTCTAAAGGGCATGGCAAAAAAATTATTTACAGCGTTAGGTACCCGGGCAGAGAACTCGACCTTCGTTTCTCACCAGCGGATGTTCCTTGGTTCAGGTTTGACTTCAGCTGGCCGTTCCTCAAATACACGCGCAGCTTGTCGCCAGAAGAAGGCACGGCCAACCGATTCTAAGGTCAATAACGAGCTGGACAAGAGCTCATCTATCAAAATTGATACCTGATGTCATTCTGGAAAACAAAACTGTTGCGAGGCGCCAGTTCCTCGGATTCCAAAACGGAACATGGTTGATAGAGCCAGTGCCATCTGTGTGGTAGGGTTGAGGGATTGAAATATTTGGGAAACTATTCTAGAAGGCACTGGCTCAAGATACTGGTCAAGGAGAAGGGAGCGAGGAATTATGTGGCAGGTGCAGAGACAGTACATCCTTTAATTTCTTAAATGTGACGGGCTTGGTCATGAAGCTGTCCATCCCCGTTTCTGAACATTGCCTTTCACAGTCGGACAGTGCATTTGCAGTCATTGCAATAATGGGAATCCGTTTCACCTTATTATCGCCAGTTCGAGGGGATGGCGGTGATTGCTTCTGAAAAAACTTCACTGGGAATCCCTCCGCAGCGACCGGAGAGCCTGAATTTTGATCAGAAGGTGTGAGAGTACTTTCTTCGTCCCAATAGCCCAAGCTTTCGTATCTCCGGATTCGTCTAGTCACCTCCAACCCATCCAGGATTGGCATGCATATATCCATCAAAACCTGAAACATGCAGTAACTATCAGATCAAAAAGTGCATAGCAAGAGTACCACAAGAATCGGAACGCTTAACCATAATCACCTGCGTGGATTCTCAAATATGGTCATGCAAATCTAGTATTGGAAGAAACCAGACAAAGCTCATGTCTTACCTATAGGTCGTCAGATAAAGGAAGGATTCCAAATTAGAAAAGCTTTGGAAAGTGAAAAATCGTAATTAGATTACCAAATCATAGTGCTTTTCTTGCAGGGCCTTGATTGCTTCCATTCCGTTGTAGGCAACATCGGCAGATAACCCAAGTTTCTTGAGCATCGATAAGGCGACCATAACGTTAACCTGGAGTTCTCAAATGCAGGGTCCCACGTTCTTAGTTTGAGTCTTCCAGCAGCATAAATCAATTGTTCAACAGATATAGATCCCCAACAGTTTGAAAAAATCCCCGGCAAGTTCTTAGTTGAGAACAGAACTTTCGTTTCAAGCCATGCACACAACATCAATCGGTAGAAGAGACGAACGAATCATGCAAAACAAACTGAAGACCACAGATTGCTGGCACCTAAGGGCTTCTCACCTTGTTATCCTCTGCCAGTAGAAGCGAAGGCGGTTTCTTGTCAACTACGGGTGCAGTAGGAGCGGTCGGTGGGACACTCTTGGAATGGTCCAAATCAGTCATCATCAAGCTATCAATTCGAGGAGGGTCACTGGAAGTTCTCCGTAGCCCCATTCGATGCAAGGCACTCCTATTCCGGCTGTCGCTCCATGCAACCTGAAGTGCTGACCATGAGGCAAGATGAGAATATGACTCATCTTTCAGCGCCCTACGTTCACTCGACAACTATAAGACAAACCATAGGAATCAGAGTCGTTAGCGTTGCGTACTCTTAGTGAGCCCCGAGGCAGTTTGGTTGGAACTCTACAAGATGTTGCGTCCACCAGTGCTGATCGTCGCGGCCCTCGATCATCACCAAGAACTTGGTACGACTGCAAGTTGGGAAAAAATGTCTCTGCTTTTACAGGATAGCACATTCCAGCTTGGAGTTTATGCACATTGGCAGTTGAATGCGATAGATTCTCTTTAATTGTGGCCTCGCTAACAAGATTAGCGGACTCTGACATGGCAGGTGGCGGCTGCTTGCAGCGCATAGTGAACGTGAAAGTAGATCCTTTACCTTCTTTACTGACTACGGATATATGTCCATCCATCAACTCTACCTGAAGAGTGCAAACACAAGTAACAACTAAGTGCATGCAGACATGAGCATTACAAGACAAACCATTCTCACAATCAAAACAACTATCCGAGGCTTAATAGCAAGTGACCTGTCTATGTTGAAGTCGCGAGTGCTCCTCCAGTCAACAAAAAGACGCAGCTACTCAGCAACAAGAAAGAACTTAGGAAAAGACCCTCATAAATGTCACTCGCGAATATCCCCGGGCTTTTAAAGATGAATTGACACCCAATCAGAACCTGGATGCAGTTCTCAAAAAAACTCCCAAAACGTTTACACTGTACATTGTACGAAATTAAACGTAGCATATCATCACATCCACACACAGAACGTCATGAAGGACAGGACGAATGTTGCACTCCGTTCAGAAATTCACTACACATAGGTAAAAGACAGCAGATAGATCTTAAAATGAGTCATACCAATTGCTTGCAAATTGCCAAACCCAGGCCTGTTCCACCATACTTCCTAGTAGTTGAGGAATGCACTAATGTGAACTTCTCAAAGAGCGTAGGCAAGGCTTCCTTCGGTATTCCTGAAGAAAGATACCACGTAAGTGTGCAAGCTATTTCAGACTAATATTGGTAACGTCAGAAGTCGGACACAGCATCAAGACGACCACCACTACGGTCCAGATTTCTACCTCATTACAATAATAGCAAAATGATTACAACAATAGAAAAAAAACTCTCTTTCAGCCAAGTACACTTCCTTGAGCACTTCTTCAAAGATCAGACAAGAAAACCAAGGACTGCAATTAAGTTGACCGCAACAAAAGATGGTACCTATGCCAGTGTCCTCGATTTCAAATTTGAGCCAGAAGTCTCTAGGTGCCTGGTCGATGGTGACGCTAGACTTCTGGTCACATTCCGAGAGTCCACTAACCTGCATATCGTGCATGCCCTACTATTTAATTCAACTACTTACTTCCATTTCAAATTGAGAGAGATCTTGGGACAATATTAAAGCTTGCAATGCCAAGTAATAGATTGCCAAAGAAGTATTTTGACTACATGAGGTCATAAATGCTTATTACATTAACAGAATAATAACTCTGTCAGTACAACCTGATATTGCACTACCGTATCGTAATTAAAGCAGCAATCAGAATTTAAATAGTTCCAGTGGAAAGATTTGACAGCAGCATTGACATTGTAGGTTACTGTAAAGGTTCCAGTTTAAATGGTAGCAGTTATATGACCATTAAAAACTAATGACGTAGAATCAGCCTACAAGTGCCAAATCCAAATGTGTGAACTTACAACTGCATGGATGTCGTGAAGAGTATATCCTGCGCTGCGCATCTTCATGAGCCTTTTATGATGTGCAGGTCCAGTGAATGATCCTGGTAACAATTTCATTAACCCGTCACAACTAGATATCAACCCAAACTCTGGCAACAGAACAAGAGAGCAATGATCAACGTGAAAGGCAGTAAGAACAGTGCCAAGAGACGTAGCCACTGGATCTGAACATTAGCGAATCATAAGAGCTCATGCAAAAAAATCGTGGTTTTAGATTCTTGTTCAAGTTCGCTTACCTCGAATAGCGTCGTCCATCTCATCGTCAGTGATAGGCAGTTCAGGCAGGGCTCTGCGACCACCTTCCATCAAAGGATCCCAACTCTCCCCACCTCCAATCTGACCAAGTCTCAGCAAAGTGGACCTTTCAATCAAGACGTCCGGTGCGTTTCTTTCCTTTCTGTCTAAAATGTCTTCAACGCTTTCAAGTCTGCTCGCTATGACCAACGAATCTGAAATAGAATGCTTTAGATCCGACTTTCGGCCCTCCATTGAGAACTTTGCGACGTGCAATCGAACCTTCACATGACCCTTCCTTGTGAATTTCACTGCATTAAACACCTGTAATGTTGCAAAAGATGAGAAGTAGAATCCAAACAGGCCTTCCCGCTGAAGAATAAAGCAATGACAATCGACAGAATACCATCGCGTGAAAAAATACTTCCCGTATTAACTGATTTCTTACCAGATTAGTGATTACTTGTTTAATTCGCAATGGATCACCATGAACCTGTTTCACATACAAAATAAGCACTGTCAACAGCACAAATACCAGAGGGGAAAGCATATACCACATTCAAAGAAGCATAAAACCTACAGACCAAAAACAGAACATTAGGGTAAAACCATCAGATGAACGTTGGAGATATACCGAATAAGGTACATCGTCTCCAATATCAGCCTGAATGCTGATGCCACGGTCTTTACTCGCCGCAATAGCTGTCCTGACTACATGCTTTACAATATCCCTTGGATTAAGCTCTCTTTCCTCCAACTTCAACGTACCTTCACATAAAAAACAAGATGCGATGTATTCATGTGAATTTGGAAAATGTCAATAAAAACGGCTTTTTAAGGACAGACTATGGACAAATAGTCAGACGTCATTTCCAAGTGTAATTTGGCCATTTAAATTACCTATATACGTTTCAATTTTATATTTTCACCAAGTGACTCCATATGCACTAGGGGAGGCAACCCATTCCTGATGACCCCCCCATTGTGGCAGGGGAGGGTGGTCTGTTTCCGTGAATGTCCTGAACAAATGACCATTTCTGACATTCATTGATTGGTCAAAAATTAACTATTACACGAATGAATCATTGTCCGTTTTGTATCCAGCACTTGGTCAGAATTGGGAAAGCCATTTCACTAGAATGGAAAGAACCTGGTCTATCGTTCAAAAATTCATGGTAATTTCATTTTGCAATACAAAAATCTGAAAAATTATGGAAAGCCTCCTCTGTCTATTTCTGCACACTAATAAATTGACCCGCTGAAGAACCGCGCACTTTAAATACGTGGAATGCTTATTTGATCGGAAATGGGTTGCCTCCCCTAAAGGATTCCTGAAAAAAATGTAGCTTTCAAAAGTTTTTAAAGTCAAAAATGATAAGAAATTGATAAATACAACAAAGCAAATCAATGAATTTGAAATTTCTTCTCAAAGTACAGTGCTGAAAATTTTCAAGTAACAGTTTTATCTTCACACTCTAAGCAATTGTAATATAAATAAATAAAATATCTCCAAAATGGGAAAATTCATAGAAAAAACCACAATGTTGTAAAGTTTGGATTTTGAACATATAGAGCTTGCAATTAAAATATCTCACAGAATTTCGGTAGTAGAAAAAACACGCCTTCTCCCGATTGCCTTAAGAGTATTATAGAATGACGTACCGGCTTCAACCTTGCTTAGGTCCAGAACATCTGAGATGATTGCGAGCAATACATCTGCGCTGAAGACCATAGCAGACACAAGCTCCCGCTGCTCTGGATCCAACGGGGTGGTGGCCAAAACTTGTGCCATTCCTGAACCGTCACACTGATCTTAGTGATGTTTATGAAACAGCAGTCGCAACTGCTGCCCCTTCAGAAAATCCAGCATTTGTAATGGCACAATCAAACATGCATACTAACTGCAAGTAAATATGTTGCCCTTGTGCATGGCATAATGGATGCATTAGGTCCAGACATGAAGTGGAAAGTACCAAGTACACCATTCAAAGGTGTTCGTATCTCATGAGACATCACCGCGAGAAAATTATTCTTTGCCTCCATTGCCTCGTCTGCATATAAATCCGAGAAAGCGTCAGGGTATTTAAGAAAATCCATAGAAACATTGAAGACTTTGCTGAAGTCTACGGTAGAAGATCGAAGTTTAAGAATGGTTCATCCCAACGAAAAACATCATTGAGTCGTCTCCTGCACTTTCGTGCTAGGTCCTCAGACTGTGTCACCAGTCATGTACGCCAGGAAGAAGAATGAAAGTCAACCGTACCTGCAAATCTGATAGCTCTCCGCAACTCTTTCTCCGTTGCCTCTCGCACGGCCATCTCTTCTCTCATCTGGGCGAGCCTCTCTCTTGCTAAAGCCTGCAACTCCCTACCAATGTGGATAAGCTGACTAGCACACTATCTCGAAGGCCTCATTCATTAACATAAGGACAAATTTAAAGAAGAGGAAATTAGCCACTTCTAGAAAGATAAATTCAACATAAGTAAAACAAGAGAGAGAGAAAAGACCTGCTCCGTCACATCCATGCATGCAGTAATCACTCCTAAAGTCTGACCAACTTTGTTTCGGAGTGGTTCACATGCAACGACTAGCCATCTCTTGCCAAAGTCGTCCATGGTAACCGTAAGCTCCTTTCCTTGAGCTAATCCTAATTCTAACACTTCCTCCTTTATTTTCATCGTCTCTAGAGCTCCGGGAACAAGTCCTACGAGTTCAGTGTCTTTCTTTCCCTTCATATCCTGCACATATACGCCAGACTTGAATTTTGGAGGAAGTCGATGAAATGATTACGTACAACGGAAAGAATAGAACTTTACCTCAAGAATATAGAAACCATTATTTAGATGTGGGATCAAACATAAAGTAGGGTAATGACACCGATGTTTGAATCCAGATGGATCAGCAATTCTTTACACTAACCAACAATCGACTCTTTCAGCGCTCAGCAACTTGAGCGATTGTGAAATGAGAGCAAAACTAAACTGGCATTCCCTTAAATAGACTGCTAAAATAGCCATGCTCAAGAGAGGTCATTCTCTTATTGCAGTCGAAAAACTATCAACACAGAGACATTATTCTACGTAAACAAGCTGATATTTGATGCACTGGCATTTGCGAAAAGTTACTGGCAATTCATTGAACGCACCTCGGGAAGAACTTTGGTCACAGGCTGGTCTACAAACCTGCAACAACGGTTGCAACATTATCAGAAAAGAAGCCCATTCGTGGTCAAGCAAGACCTGCTCTGCATCCCTTCAACGATGGTAAAACGTAACTGGCTGAACCTCCGAATAATAAATAAACTTTTATCATAATAATGGACGCTATAGAAACACCAGCTCCCACTTGAAGGCTCGCCATGACTGCGTTCCCATACTGTCTAGAATTAAAATGTAAACCTTATCTGAAGTGAATCGTGCCTGTGTGTTACTCAAGCATCTGGAAGTCATGAGGTAATCGCGGATTCTGCCTTATTGTGCCAATAGCTCAGTTCTTACTTGACGTATGTGTAGCAGAGGTCTTTGTCACAGTGAGATATGATTACGGGTACATCCTTCAGGACCATCTGAAGAAGTAGCTCCATGTTGTTGGTTCTTTCGAGCACTTCCAATGCATCAAGCCTGTCAAGCCCTCGAAAATGCTCATTATATTCCATCTCAGGCAACTCCATCACGAGATCCTTGTGAAGCCCCTCAGACACATACATTTGAGCAAATGATGTCCTAGATGACTTATTCTCGATGGGTGACTTCGCAATATCTGATTGTTGTTTCTCAAATTCGGCTGCTTCCATATACCAAGAAAAGATACCGTTAGCATTGATTGGAAGGAACTGAATGTAACGGTATGAGAGAAATCACCCTGAATAATACAGACCTTTCAAAATCCCCATGGTGGCAATGCGCAATCCTAACATCGTTTCACGGATTGCATTTGTTAAATGCAATCCGTACCAGGAGACACGACTAGTTGGAGTCAATGAAGAACAGCGCAGTCTAGCAACTGCCAGAGATTTAACGCATCCAATATTAGGAAAAGTCCGCTGAAATACTTACCGTCCGCTGGAGAATCAATCATACTCTCAACTGGAGGCAAATCTCGCACTTTTTCAGCAAAAACCTGCGTAAGTTCTTCTTCTGATGCCACACCCTTAGCACGTAGGACAAAACCAAGCTGCTTCCGAAGCTCTTCATTCTCTGTAGATAGATTCTTCGCAGTCTTTTGCCAGTACTCCACAGAAGTCGCTCTAGCCTTGTCAGCAGACACGTTTCCAGTTGACATACTCCTACCTGCAAAAGGAATATCTATAAGGAAGATTCCTACTAACATAGTTCAGAATCTTGGGACGCCGGTTTCATCATAGGACATAAAAAAACTCTACCAGTTTAAAAAATGATTTTGCACTGACGGATAGTTCATGTACAAAGAGGAAACAGAAAAATCGAGATGTGCCAACGCAATCAGAAGCAGGTCCCAAACAGCTCAACACTCTTTAAGTAACCATTCTGTGATGAAACGGCAGACATTACTGCAATCACCGCCCAGTATCCAAACGAGGGAAGGTCTACGCTTTGCAAATAAAGGAGCTCGAATTCTCGTCACTCAAGAGTGAGCACGTGGACACGACAAGATTGGAAGCAAGGAAAGGGCAAACCACCTGTTCCATCACACAAGGGGCATACAGCCCGGACAGCAGAAGTCGTATCCATCATCTCCGAGGTCGTAAACTCCCATGGAGAAGAAAAGGAAGAGTCCGAAGTGGACGCGGGGGCACGCTCGGAATGCCCACGGGTACTAATTTCGGTCAAAACCGACGAGGAAAAGGCAAGCGAATGTGGCAATCCCGACGACAGAAAAGATTGATCGTTGGCTGTACTCGAGAGGCCATATTCCATGTCCACCGTGCTCCCCTGGTCACCTTCCATACATTCAATCAACTCCCTGTTCCCCACGCCAAAAACGCTCTACAACAATTGCATACTGCTGCTCCTCGTATTTCCTGCAAACAGCCTAGGGTTTCCGGAGCCACCACCGCGCTTCAACCGCACCGAGTGAGCACCTCGAAGACATCCTCGCCATCCCGCCCCTGCCCTTCCCCTTCCCATCCCCCGCCACGGCTCCTCGCACGCATCAAAACCTCCGAAACAAAAAACTCCAAAAAAACTCCAAAAAACTCCGAACTCTCTTCCATCCCGAACCCGAACCTGCAATCCCGAACACTCCAAACCTCCGCAATGACCTAAGTGACCTCTCCCCGCTCTGCCGTTCACGACCTCCGTTTAAGACTGCAACCACGACTGCAACCACGACGCCCTAGAGGGAAGACGCATTCCATGAGAATGCTAGGTAACCCTAGAAAACGGGACGAGGAATTCGATCAGAGCGGTGAAAACGAGAGGAGACTAAGCTACTGATGAGACTGAGAGAATCAATGCAGAGATGGTGGCGATGGTGATGCAATTGCACGAGAAAATCGAGCGACAAAGGATCGCCGAAACAGAAGGAGACGACTGCAACTCTAGAACCGAGGAATGGAAGAGCGGATTGTTGCAGCGAAGACGAGGGACTAGCTTGCACGGGTTTGGGTAACCTTCACGTGGTTTGGACCGGAGTGGGACCGGTGACCGAGGGTATTTCGGGATCGCGGTCTTGGGGGGAGGAACCCGGGATCCTTCGCCGAAGTTCTTGCTTGCTGTCCCCGTGAATTTTGGTCCAGGTGGGAAAGCAACCGCCCACTCTGAAGCGTGCAGAACAGTGCCATTAAAATTACTCCCTCCGGCCCAAAAAAGATCTTCCTAATGCCATAAATTTTTGTCTCAAAATGATCTTCTTGTTGTGGGAGGAAGGGGATTGACAGGTAGATTCTCACCCATTCAGTAACTACAGTGCTCAAATCCATGAAAAGAGACAGCATTTTTATTGTGAATGATTCTTTCATTTGTAACTTTTTAAATATACAATTTCATAGATGTGGGATGGAGGGAGTATTAATTTTGAAATGAATGAGAGGACGTGTTGTGGCCCTTCACTCGAAGAAAATTGCGTTATACTTGTCAAAAACTGCATTTTACTCAACAAAAAAGTATGGAATCAATCTTCGTAACGCAAAATTTTGCGTTTTACTTGTCAAAAATCTGTATTTTACTTGTCAAATTCTATGTTGAAACATTGGAACGCATAATTTTGTGTTACGAATGAAGAACTCAACAAAACCAATTCTATACTTTTTTGTTGAATACAACGCAATTTTTGTCAATTAAAACGCAGATTTGGCAAGTAAAACGTAGTTTTTGACTAGTAAAATGCAGTTTTCTTCTAATGCTTGGATGATTTCAAGGAAGTACCCTACATGAAGGTCACATTTGGTATAAATTAAGTCATTTTTGAAGGGGAAAAAGTGCCACGTGTTGTCTTGTGAATGGTGGAAGGTGACGTGGCCCCCTGAAATCTGGCGTGGAAATTCAATTTCAACACCTGAGTATCAAATCAAACCTTCATGTACAATATCTTAAATGGAAAAAAATCAATTTTTCATCCAAATTTTGGGAGGAGTTGCTTGAATATATTTTAAATGAGTGGAATTGTATATTTCCTTACTGTGATATATTTTGACTTTTCTAAATAAAAAGATGCTAATCCATAATTCACCATTGAGTGTTTTGGCATCTTCAAATTTGAAGTTTGTAACATAGAGTCTACCTTTGAAAAGAAGAAGCAAGAATAGACCTCACTTCCTATGTCCTTTAGACATGGCTAGTTAAGTTAATTACCTCCAAGAGACTCTTCATTTACAACAATCTTTTTTTAATTTTAGCCCAACTAATGAGATGAAGATCATCAATTGATGTAGTTTGGTTTTTACTCCAACATGAAAATTTGAAATTTTCTACAATTGAATTTTTATTGCAATTTGAACTTTGGGTTTATAACCACAATTTTTTATTTTCTAATTATAAGAAGACGTCTTTGTGGTCAAAGGTTTGTCCTTTCGTGGTGAAATAAGTCAAAAAAAAGGTTATTTACTATAAATGGCTATGCAAAATATCATGTAATTATAACATAAATAACCTTAAACAAAAGACAAGCATTTTACTCCAAGTTTAGCTACACTATTTACCACAAACACTAAACTTACATTGGTGAATATTCATAACATTTGTACTTGATAATATCGTCCTTGAAATATTGGTATAGATTCAAAACCAAATGAAAATACTTATATGACCCAATTTAGGCCACCTCATATTTGGGAAAGAATATGCTTTTCAATTTAACAAAAAACTTCATTTACAATTGGTGAATATTGTTGTGCTCTTATAGTCTTACAATGCTCACTATATATAGTCAATTATTGAAATACATATCACTCATAGATTGAAAGATTATAATGCTTGATCAAAAATGCTAAAACTATAAAAGCAATTTGAATTCTTATCAATCAATCACATGTCAAATCTCAAATTGAAGTAATAAAAAATACAATGTCAAAGGGATATAACATGCATAACCATAATTAATTTTCCACTCTCAAAATCTACTATACAAATTTTTCAAATACATTTTCAATGTGGTTCAACCAAGATCCAGTGTATTTGAGGCTCATCTCCAAGAACCACTAACATTAAATAATCAAGATTGGATACCCTTACAGAAAACCTTTGATAAAAAAAATATAATTATATTTTTTCAAATTATATTTTTGATGCTTAAGATTGACCATAGACTTGAATTGAAACTAAATGGCATTAGAGGAGATCTGAGCCTCTAGGAGACCGTTTCAGGATTGTTCCCAATGCTGGAAACCAGCCCCTGCTAAAAAATCATTTAAAAATTATTATTATTAAAATGTTAAAAGAATACTAAAAAAATTCAAAAAATTCAAAAAAAATAAAATCTAACGTGACAGTTGCTTGGCAATGTCAGACTAGCCATTTGGCAGCGTTCCAGCATTCCTGCAGAGTTCCCACAGTCTGGGAACTTGCAGTCTTTTAGAAGCCCAAATCTCCTCTAATGTATTTAGTTTTTTTTAAATAACAAAAATAGAATTTGATAATATTTTATTTAACTTTAGAGTTTGGTTGACACCAAAATATAGTACCTTGGGCATTTAGGGCTTACATTTGTTTAATTTTTTTGTAATTTAAAGCCCATTGTTTGAAGATAGATTTGGTTTTGTAATTTAGATTTCATCAATAGTAAGACATGGTCTTATTGAATAATGAAACTCAGACATTGGCTATCAGTCCATGCAATCAAAAATAGTTTCATTTGTTTTAAAAAAATGTTATGAAAATGTTTTAGAAAATATAAAAATCTTCACCAAAGACGTGGTCTTTTGGTTTTGTGTATTTTTTCCTTTATCAATAGAATTTGTCCATGTGTTCCAAGAAAAACAAAATTATTTAACCCCTAGGTGTTCAAACAACCATTTTTTGGTCAATGCACAATCGAGTGCTCAACTTTGGGCAGATTTTTCAAGCAAAAAAAACTATTTTTTAAATTTTATTTTATTTTATTTCAAAAGATTGGGTTGTCTTTCAATATTTATATTCAAAACTAAGATTGCTATGGTCAAACAAAAATTATAAGAGAAATAGCACAAAGTGTTTAGAATTTGCCTAGTGTTGAAAAACTTACTATTTGGGAAAAGAAATGGTGTTCTCGTTACTAGATCTAGTGCATTTTTCCACAAATCAACAGAAAATACAATTTTGACCAATCAAAAAAATTCAAATGCTAAAGATAGAAATTGCATTTTTGGTGAATTTTGAAGATTATATCTTCAAAATTCATTTGAAGAGAATCTAAAAACAATTTTATAATTTTGACCATAGAGATATTTTTTACTTTTTGTGCTTCACATTATCATCTTTGATGCAAACTTGAAAAAAGTTATAGAACTTATATTTTATAACACATTTGTATTTTGTCCGAACTCCGTGGGCTTTTAGGGGTCAAAATAATCAATTATTAGACCATCATTGTTTTTCTTTCATTGTGATTGAATGGCTTAAGTGTTTCTCAAAAACTCTTCTTTTAGGTTTCTTTAGTTGTGTCAACTTACAACCCTAAACATCTCTAGGTCCCCAAACCAAATTTCTTCTTGCCTTTAAAAAACTATTTCCTTTGTTGCATAGACAAATATCATTTTTTAGCTCAATTTAGCCTTTTAAATTATTTCGAATTTCAATCAAATATTTGTATTGCAAGCTAATTATTGATTGAGTTTAGGATCATTTCAAACTAGTAGAAAGTTATGATTCGTTACATTGACTATAGAAAACACATTGTTAGAACAAACTTGTCTAAGAGCATGGTAAAAAATCAAACATGAATTTTACATAGTTTTTTTTATTTTAAATGCCTTTAAGCTTAACTACAAAAATGTAGTTACAGTAGTCTACTTTTTATTCTATTTTATCTTTTTCCAAAATTATTAAAGGTGTAACTTTTGTGATATTGTGAAGGTAGCATCTTGAAAGCTTAAAATACACCACTTTTGAACTTTTCTATCAAATTTTTTTATTGTAAGTTCAAGGAATACAAAAATTACACTATAATGTTTGTCACTATCATCTCCATTTTTGGAACAAAATTCATATTAGTGTAAGCATTTTTTGTAATTACTATGGTTTTTAGAAAGAAATTAATTTTTAAAATCATATAAATTTCATTTCTAACAATTTAAATTATAAAAAAATAAATTAAAATTTAGATATATAATAATAGGTGAGAAAAATATCAAATTCTTAAAAGGTAAGTTTTTTTTGTAGAAAACTAATGAAATTTGACCAAACGGGTTCATGAAATGTCTTTAAAAGCTTTACCTTGAAACATTACAAAGAATAAGTGCCCTAAAAAAAATTTGCAGAAATGAAGAATACACCTATTCATCAATGAATCTTATCTTATAAGCCTCCTCTTTCTTCGAGGATTAAATAATGTTGCGCGTCCATTCAATTTTTCCCAAATTTTCCAAATTCAGTTGCTCCATTCCTCCACCATTAAGGTAGGAGGCTCAAACTCCGACCGGGCATTTTGAACCGAACAGGACACCCATGTACATTTTGCTTTCTTCAATTTACCAAAATGTACAAAATAGGTACATTCTAGGAGGTGGTCGCTTTTACAGCCCTTTGGCTTTTCACCTTCAAAATTTCATACCTAATTCCACAAAGCTCCGAAAAATATGAAACAACTTGAGCCAGATGCCATTTCTTCTTGTCTTTCAAAGAAAATTTACTGAAAAATATTTCAAGATGTTTTACCTCCACAAAATTCAGGTTCAGCGCTTAGATGGTCGCTTTATGGACCTCCTACCTTATAAAAATTCTACAGTTCCGGTAGTTTTGAAACTGGGGGCACATTCAAGAAAATAATAATAATAACAACTAAAATTAAAAACTGGGGGCATATAAAAAGTTCTTTTTTGTCCCGTTGCTATCAAATCCTGAGAATTTTTAAAATTATGCGAGGAATTTCGATATGGATTCCCTTGTGTCCCGGGGGGTCGGTCATAGGGGAAAGCACCTTTTTTATATAACACCAAGCAGTTAGTGGCCCAGTTAGTGGCGCAGTCCATGCACACTATTTAGATTATATTGGATTCCCTAGAAAGAATAGCTTTCTAACTGCAACTTGACCGACTTGTATAATGTATGTACCCGGGAGGTAAGGTAAGGTAAGGGAGGAGGTCCATAAAGCGCTCATGCTCTAAAAGCGTTCATGGCTTGAAATGTGCTCCCTCTCTCTTGAAATAAATCCGTGGTTTCCAAATATTGTTTGTCCCAATTTCAATTTGATGTTTTGAGTGGTTCATGGAAATGAAATGTTGGACTGGTTTGATGGTGTCTGTGATTGAACTTGGATCACCGAGGTTGATTGAAGTTGAATCACCAAATTGAATCACCAAATTGAATCAAGATTGAATTGCAAAAATTGATTGCAATTGAATCGCAAGTTTTGATAACAATTTCATAATATGAACTCATTGAAGTTCATTGATAGCAACTCTCGAGGAGTTCACTTAATATATCTATAGTATATCACATGCGAACAAGTGATTTTTTGACCCCCTATTTATCTTTTAATAAACTATAATTTCAACCTACAATTTTGAACTTTATTTAATAATGACTTTAGGTTTCTATTGCCAAAAATTTCCAACACAAATAACATATGAAATGATTTCTAGAAAAGGTTGAAAAATGAACTGAAATGGCATGTTTTTCAACTCAAATAATTATAGAGATCACATTTTAATGAATATTGCATTAATATTCAAGAAAAATAAACTTTCAATAGAAGGCTGTTTTTTAGAAATTTTTGTTCATTTTTTAAACAATTTTTTCTTATATAATATAGGGGTGTGAAATCTTTTTCCAGATTTACAGTGTATTTTTTTTCTTCAAAAATTTGTAACTAATTATTATTACCAAAAAAAAAATCAATAATTCAAAACATAAACTTTCAAAGTAGAAAAATCTATTCATATATACATACATACATACATACATACATACATACATACATACATATATATATATATATATATATATATATATATATATATATATATATATATATATAATTTATTTTAATTTATTTTAGCATATAATATAGGGGGATCAAAATTTGATCGCACATGATATTTAATAGATACATTAAGTGAGTTCCCCAAGTAGCAACTGATCGAAGTTCACTAACACTGAATCTTCTATGTTCATTGTTCAATCATGGGGAAAAACGTAAAGTTAAATGCACAATATCTTATCAAAATTCATTGCACCAGAGTAGGTAGTAGATTGATTGGAATTAATTGCACTAGAGGTAGTTGCAAAATAGGAGAAAATTGACAATTTTGGCACCTACTTTCAACATGTTTTGCTTGAATTTGAACTTTGAAACTTTTGCTCCTACTAGGATTGACAAGAAGCTACAAGAACTATGCATTTTCATGCAAATAGGAGCACTTTACACTTTAATTTAGCATTTTTCAAGAAACCACAAATTTTTTTGTTATATTTAGTGCATTTATATTCAAGTACTACATTTATAAAATATTTTATATTATATTTTAATGTGGCTATATAGTATATGGATTGTGATGCAATGTGTAGATTTATTTATAAATCAACCAAAGTATATCTTCTTTATAAAATTGTACACTACATTGATAATTTTTTTGAAATTAATATTACTTCAAAAGCCGGTAAATCAATTTGATAGTAGAAAAACATGTCTCTATGGAAACAACTTTATTTCAAAATAACGGGAAAAAAATCAAATTGGATATGGAAATTTGACAGTTAAAATTGTTTGTTAAATTTGAGTGAGGTGCATTGATTGTTTTTTATCACATTTTTCCAATAGGACAAAATTTATTTCTAGAACAAAAAAGATACTTCTCATTGTCTCCATATAGCCACTAAAAAATATATATGAAAAGAAAATGTTAAAATTTTAAAATGAAATAAAAAATGAAATAAAAAATGAAATAAAAAAAAATTGCATTGTCATGTACTAATTGAATTCATCTGAAAGTAACAAAGAATAAACAACGAGTTTTTTTTTAAATCCTACATTCACTATATACTATAATTTGATTTTAAATATAAAAAATTAAAATTGCAAATATTGGCCACAACTAGAAAATGTTGGAAAACCAAAGTGCTCATATGGATATATATTAATCCTTGAATATTTCAAGAATCTTCAAAAATTCCTTCAATATGAAGAATTGTAACAAATTGCAACTTTGATGAGAATTTAGAGATAACAAATGAACCAATATGGTTTGAGCCATAATCCATGTATTACATATATTTTATTAGATCAACCATTGCTTATAACTTTTGACATCATAATCAAATATTTCTTAAAAATTTGTTCATCATTTACATATTATGCATGTTTGCATTTCCATTTGGATTTGCCTATAGTTTTAATAATGCGAAAAGCTATCTAAGATGAAAATTAGATTATTAGATCTAATATAATTATTGTTTGGTTGATTTTAAAGTAGAAGTAATTGATTTTGAAGTGAAATATACTTACATACTTTGATTTATAGAATATTTTTATTGAAGTTTTATGTAAATACTTGTTGTAAAAATATTAAACAATCAATCAAAACAATTAATTAGGAAGATACAAATAAATGAAACATACAACTTTTGGTCATGACTGAGTATGTTAAAATCCATTCATCTCTCAAAAGATTAATGATGGCTTTGTTAAGGATATTGATAGTTATTGCAATTGTCATAAGTTCCAAAAAGGCCTAATACACAATGGCATATCAATATATAAATGTATATATTCTAAACTATTCTATTCAAACTAATTTGTGATTGTTTCTATTTTAACATGTAAGAAAATGCTCAATAACTTGAAGCTACATTTAGTAATCATTGTTGAAGTGCTAATGGAATGTAAAATATCATTTAAAACAAACAATTAAAGTCTACATATTGTGAACAAGTGTAGATAACACCAACTCTTGTACAAATTTTGCACGTATCTCTCCTTCTTTTTGTTTTTGTTTTTGTTCGTTAGTTGTCAATATTATATCAACACTGGATGTCAAAAATCACATTCCTTTTATAATATGTATATACTATAAGTATAATTTAAAAAAATTCTATTTTTTTAGAATTTAAATTAAAAAGTGGTAATAAAAATGTGACAAAAATATTGTTTAATTTCATTGGAAAAGATATAAGATGAAAGTGCAATTATACATTTCAAAAACAACATACCTAATATGTTTGAGTTGTTGGTTTAGAGACGGAGTAGCTTTTTTTGGTGCAACTTTTTCAAAAATATTCAAAGTCGATATTGGAGCATTAATGACATCAGTTGTAGGAATGTTATACACTAAAGTAGCACAAAGTGGATCAATTGGATTGGCTAAAAGACCACCAATTTGAGAAGTAGCTTCAAGTAGATCTCCCAAATTTGCCTCACCCAACTCTTTGCTTAATAGAGATTGTGTTGCATTTGAAAGTGCACCAGCTCTTTTGAATTTTTTCCGTCGATGCATGTAAAAATTTGTTAAAGATTTTACAAATATCAATACACACAAACTTGATTTTTTATTTATTGAAATGAATAATAACCTATCCCTAATATTCAATTGTTAATTAAAGTTCCTTGTCCAATTTTATAATCTTGTACTTCAATGAATGATTTATGATTGATCGAAATAATCTATTATCTAAGGTGGGCACCCAAAAATGCACCTCAAACCCAAAACACCATCATCACTTTGGATACACTTCCAAAACCAATATTTATCTATCAATGAAAGAAACGATTTTCGAACCTCTACCAATAAAAAACTTTGATCCTTCATAACTTTTGCATATGGTATCCAAATGCTACATTCTTTGGTGCGTTGGAACCTCCTTTTCACTTGCCAACAAGAGAATCAATGAAAATTTGACCAATCTAATAATAATAAGTAGGCACAATAGCCAAAAAGTGGCGGCTTTGGAGGTCCCCACCTTAAATTGAACCCCATTTCTAAAGCATGTCAAAATGCTATTTCTATTTAAATGAATTCTTTTTTTAATGGATTCAACTAACCACTAGCACCGACAGTGACAAAAGAAACAAAAAGTTGCATGCAATGTGGTCATAACTTGACACCATTTCAAAGGTATCATGGTCAAAGGTTTCCATGGATTGAAGCAAAATTTTGCTTTATCCAAGTTAACGTTTTCCATAGCACATGGAATAAGATTCCTCAAGCCACACTGCCTTACTACTTGCACCTCCAGCCTAGTCTACACATACCTCCAACTGCAGTACATTTGCAGTTGGGAGGAATTTAAAAATACTTCATATGATCAAGGATATCTTAAAATACTGGCCATGTTGTTGAGAAATTTGTCCGGCAATGACGTCCTTCACAATCTTTGATGCACATATTGGACATGTCTGCACGCATTCACTTCAGTTTTTAATTCAAAACAAGTTCTTTGTGACCCACACAAACTCCAACAGAGGTGGCTCCCCAAAATCCAACTGCAGTCTGTTAACCCTAGAAGGACGTCGCGGACACTAAGTATGTGATGGATGACACAGAATCTTTCTATGTAGGAAAGAGGTGCAGATCTTCATCCTTGGAATTTTGTGCAAAAAGGGAAGGTCTTGCACAGTCAATAGTTTGACCTCCAATAAGAGCTGTTGAGTTTCTCTATACAAATTGTACCAAAAAAGTTGATTTTTACGGTGACCAGCCCGTCCTTCTAGGGTTAAGAGAGGAGGAGGCCCACCCATCAAGCGCTCAAGAGGCTCTAAAAGCGTCCACCTCTTGAAATGTACACTAAATTTGCAAAAAAAAAATTCTCATTCCACGAAGCTCCCCCAAAGATGAAACAATTTGGGTTAGATGCCACTCAATTCCATTTGTCTTTCGAAGAAGATTTTCTCAAAAATTAATTTCAAGAAGTCGAACCTCCCCAAAATTAATGTCAGCTCTGAAATGCGCGCTTGACGAATCTCCTACCAAGCGCTTTGTTTGTTCTGAGATGAACTGCTTGACAAACTGAAGCAACCGAGGTTCCTGCTTTGACTCAAAAAATATTGAAAACTCAAATGGAAATTGTCCATGTGTTTCAAGAAAAAATAAAAAAAATACATAACATTCACAGTAGCATGTGTTGATATTGCCTTGGTTCTAGAGTGATGGTGTGCCTCTCCATCCTCCACCTGTCTAATCCATCACGGTAGCTACTGATGAAGCACTCTTGAGGTGTGGAATATACCACACCATCACTGTAGAGCTATTGAATGTTTTGAAAAAGGATTGAAAACCAACAATAAATTACTGTTTGGGATGGACTGAGAGTGATCGATCGATCGAGACAAAGTGAATATGCTCCAAGTGGAAGCCCAATATAAGCTTAGATAAGCTTGTGGACCTTGAAATGGGTACAGTATCAAATCACTTCAATCTGCGCAACTTGCGACAATCAAATCTAAGTGGCAGGGAGGGAAGGAGGCTTCCACTTGTCCTAATTTTAAGATCAGAATTTGAACTAGAATGCACACAAGTCAGTCACAACTTGCTTCGGCACTGCCTGACGCCTTTCCAATTGGCCCACTGCTGTGGAGAACACATAAGTTAACCCCTCGAGGACCACAAGGCCACCAAGTGGCTTATGCAACACGGTTTTTTGCACCCTTGGGTCCTTTTAGGGTTAACTTGAAGCACTCTGACGTCCATACAATATTCTAAACAATGAATGGAGGGTTTCAAAGCATTGTGTATTGTAGTCCAACTAACTTCTCATTCATTTAATGTAATACTTGAATTTAGAAAAAGGCAACCTTCTTTGACAACCAAATTCATGAGATTCTAATACGGAGTATATGACATTTCTGTGCAAAGATATAAACAAAAATGTGCAAAAGTTCAAAAAGATTGAGGCGTTTAGAGGTTAACATTCTTGAATGGGAAGGCAAGGGTCCTTCTAACATAGGAGGTTCATAAAGCATCTATTTAAGAGGTGGAAATGAATTTAGGGAACAGTTAGAGTTCTTGAAATATTTTTCAGTAAATTTTCCTTGAAAGACTGACAAATAGAATTGAGTGCCATCTAACCCCAAATTGTTTCATATTTTTGGGAACTTCGTGGAATTAGTTGTGGATTTTTGAAGTTGAAAGCAGTGGTTAATAAAAGCATCCACCTCTTGAAATGTTCATTGTTTGTGCCAATTATTGGAATAGTGAGGAAACAAAATGTACAAATAGCATATATTTCACGAAGTGGATGCTTTTAGAGCATGAGGGCTTTACGGACCTCCTACCTTATAGTGAGCTACATTTTCAATATAATAAATATATATTCATGTCAAAGTGGTATACGATAAGTTACATGGGCAAGCTTGCATTCAAAGTGTTTTAGAGTGAAAGTAGCCTCAATTCACAGAAAGCAAAGGGGACCTATGCCTTGAAATTCAAGAATATTATGCAAATGGACTCTTGTCACTTAGGTTCATAATTTGACATATGAAAATTGTTCAAATGCATATGCACACAACATGATAATTTTTTTGGATAAATTAAAGATCTTGAAAACCAAACTCTAGACAACATTGTAGTTTTTTAGTCTATTTGACATAGAAGGAACAAAAATTGAAGTATACAATAGTGGCAAAAGTTTGTGTTTATATTGAGCTCAATCTAGTGACACATATCTCTCCCAATTTTGATCATTATTGCACCTCTTAAATAGGTGCAAAATGGTCTCATATTCTATGTATTTGGTGTTGTATTTGAGTGTGATAAAGATTTTATGCTACAATGACATCCAAATAAAAGATGCCTATTGTTGAATTATCAATTTGGTGGTGTAATATGGTACCATATTTATAGTTTTCTACAAATCTTTAAGGATTAGGAACTAAACAATAGCACAATGGTTGCAAAATTTGCAACCACATCCTTGTTGCACTAAAAACAAATAATTTACTCTAAACAATTTGCTTGCACTAGATTTTCAATGCAAGAGTGTTTTCAAATCTTAGATGAAAATATGCAAGGATGAATGTATGACCATCCAAGTGGCATGCTACTATGCACTACTGTAATAATATGCAAGTGGAGGAGATTGAATGTATCAAACTATAATTACAAAAATTGCAAAAAAAACACTATATTCCACTACATACTTAAAAAATAAAAAAATGCAGTAACGTACTTCTTATAAATTGTATACAAAAACTACAATAAGAAATATGGTATGTTTATTGTAGACTTGATAAATACACTAAATTGAATTTTGAAGATAAAGTTTTGAAAGTAGTTTAGAAAGCAAATACGAGATAGAAAGATTCACTCTTAGAATTTGGCATTTCAAGAATTTCAAAATTCCTTCAAATTTCAGTTAAAGAATTGAGTGTAAGAGAGTTAATTATAGAACTTACAACAACCTTGGATTCAACATCGTACTCATCTTCTAGTTGCACACTCAATGTATTTGCATCAAATTCTTCATGGCAAGATGGGCAAGAAAATTCAGCTCTTATGCCCACATCCTCAGCTTCAACTTCATCAGTGTTAATTTGCCCATCTACAATAGAGGCAAAGATCAATCTGCATTACATATTGATTTGTCAAACTGTAACAAAGGCATTTTAAAAGTGATTATGTAATATCTTTAACTTTGTAATGACGCAGAAGCTTAAAAGTGTCCAATGGATGATAGAGAATCTTTCTATATAAGACAAAATTATAGATGTTAATCCTTGAAATTTTATGTGAACAAAAAGGTCTTGCATAATAGCTTGACCTTCAATGAGTGGTCTTGGAGGTCAAAGTATTGTGCAGGACCTTAAGCAAATGATTCACATGGTATGAAAAAGGATGATTTCCAAGGTGACTAGTCCGGAATTCTAGGATTAAAGTCTACTCCCGAGTCTACTCACTCAATGTTCAAGTCTTAAATGTAAAATTTTCAAACAAACTCCCTTGAATTTAAAATAAAATAAAGTGTGACATGCCATGAACAATTTTATCTATGATGCACTAATTTTTGAATGGCAAATGCCATGGATCTTAATCAGATTTAATTGAAATTTTACTTTTCAATTTAACCCTTCAAAGACAAGGAAGACTATATTTTGCAAATGTATAATGAAGAAGCTTTGGAACACATATATACTTTTTACACAAATATAAAGATTATGGTTCTTGCTAAGAAATTTAAAATATATATTGTATACCACTTCTATGCTTGAAATTGCTAATTAAAAATATAGATGAATGAATAGGGATATCTTGATGTATTAACATTTTTACAATATTGTAAATTCATTGAGGATTTTGTCTTGCCTACTATAGCTTGAAATGGTTGTAGAGATTGAAGGCGTTTAGTGCTCAACACCTTTGTGCTCCAAATCTCTCCATATTCCATGACATCCCCAGCCTCCTTTGCTTTTCCTTTGCCCTTTAGTTGGCGTACCTTTGGCCCACTTGGATGGTGTCGACCCCCCTTCCGTCCTACCCCTCCCTTCCCCTCTAGGGTTGGACCTTCCTTCGTCACTTTCTCCTATTGCAAATTTCCTTGATTCTTTTTGAATTTGAGCAAATTTTTTATAATATCCGAATTAATTTATAGTAATGCAAGCTATTTGGAAGATTACAATTCAAATTCTTTGAACACATCCAAATTCAATGATGACCTAATTTATCCACCTCCTAGCCTGCACATCAACAACAAATATTTAGCTTCAACAACATTCAATAAAACAATAGTAAGTAATTGGATAGGAGTATTTTCTACCAAGTTTACCTTCCTATTATGGTAGAGCTCTTTTGCTAAGGTAGTACTCCTTTTGTCCCAAAATGATCTTCTAGCTAGTTGGACAAAATGTTCGAGATTAAGGCTAAAAATAATGTTCTTTCAACTTGTTTTGAGTTGTAAGTAGAGTTTGGTACATTCCTATTGGCTTGAAACTTTGGGTTTCAAAAGCCTTTTCAAGCACATGCATTTGAGTACTAAAAAGTGGAATTTTCTAGACATTTTCAAGGAGCACCAATGGGCATTAATTGTTGAATGTGAGGTCGTCAATTTCTAGACAATTAGTATAGTTCCAAGACCATATGTGGCGCCTCCCACAAAGGCACAAAGCTTCATCTCCTTCAACCAGGCAACACTCAATGAGATGCAAAAAACAAGAACAGCTCTACTCCTTGACATTCAATTTATACACACACCATGAACCTCAATTGTTTGCGCATACAATGTTGATTGACCACTTCAGTCATATGCCATTGCAGTTGCTCTCGAAACTTCTGCTAGCCCCGTCCTTCGACATCACAACATGCAACCGGAAGATCATTTGGGGAGAGAGAAATTAATGTAAACCAACAGATTATTTTGTGACAGAGGGAGTACCATTTAAAACCACGTGAATTTATTTGATTACTACAGACTATTGTATACCAACGAGCTCTCATTTTTTAATCACATAAAAAAATATATATTTACATGTAAATTCGATTGAAATCCAAGAACAAAATTCAAATGTAATATCCAAATTGTGCCCTAATTTCAATGTCCACATATTGAAACATTGTGCAACAAGGAATTACTTTTTCTTTAGATTTTTTAGGATCTGCACTTTTTATGAACAAAGCTTCCTACCTTAGTTGCCTACTGCCATGTTCCTCCTTTGTTCACCTCATGTCCTCCTATATGCTTAATCTCCCACTACTGCAAAAACCGTCGCTTTTCATTCCCTGAAATAGCGACAAATTGTGGGGTCATTGAAAAGAGTCACAAACTATAAAACGTGAGGCCGACTCGATTACTAACATTAGATAATTTTCAGTGAGAAGTGACACAAATCCGGATCTGCGGAATGAAAAACGACGGGTTTTGCTCTAGTGTCCAAGTGCTTAAGCTCTGATAGTTGGGAATATTATCCTGCACTCCAAGTTTGTTCTTGAGGGTCAATTTTAATTTGCTTACTAATGTCATAAGTCTGAAGTATGCAATTGTTCTCTTAGCAAGGATTGCTGCAAATCTGCCATGAAAAACAAATAGTAAGAGCTAGCTGATGAGTATGAAGAAGACTCCTCAACACAACAGGGAGGCACGACAAGACTATCAACGTTACTGAGAGTCAGTCAGTCTTCTCAGACCTGTGACAGAGCATGCAACCCTAAAAATGAGAAAAAAATGCTTTGGTACCTGACACAATGCGATTCAAATGAGAATAATTGTTGCACCAAATCATTGTGTGCTTACCAAATGAATCTCTCTGCACCCAAATAATTGAAACATGAGCTTCACGTGACCGAATTCTGTTACCAAAAGGGAATTTTTGGAGAGGGACATGAGTCGTGCAATGGAAAAGAGCTCGACTTATTAACTTTGGGAGTGCCAAATCCGTGACGGTTGGCCTCTGCGGGTTACCTTTGTAGTCACACCCATTCACACCCATTTCCAACAGACAAACCAAATCCTCATGTTCACTGTACGTTGGAGTCATGTAATTTGAGCTCTCCATTAATTAATTAAGTAATTAATCATCAAGATGAGCACCTTCTAAGTATTGGAACACCAGCGAGGATTGATGCCAAATTAGTTTGAATATGCCAAATCAAGGAAACCAATTAGTTTGGTCCAAATGCTTCATAATCAACTTCTTCTTCAACAGGTTTGGTAGAAGCCTAGTTGTAGAGAAAGTGAGTCCTTGTGATGAAATTGATAGAACTATATCCCCAATAGCCTCATAATTCATGATTTTTTTGTAGAAACTTTGCTAAGTTATGTGCACCCGAAATCGTTGCTTGAAAATGATTACTCTGTGTAGATCTCAAGTGATGATTCGGGGTGCACGTACCTCCCCTGTTCTATCAGGAAGTAGAAATCCTGTAACAAGGAATTAAGAGCAATTGATAGACTGAAAGTCTCAAAGTCTCAAAGGAAAAAACTTTTACTGTAGACACTATCAACGGCATGAAACATGTGCCCATGTTCAATCAACAAGTAGAATTTGAAGTGTAATGGTAGACTGATAGAGGGATGCTTTGGGAAGGAATTTGTAATCGTTTAGCACTAAACCTGTTCCATACAGTATGGATGGACCAATTTCAAATCATGTGTAAGCCATTTCATGGCAAACAACTAAGTACAGACAATTACAATTATCTGAGAGCTTATGAGACATCTTATGAGGGTTGGAATATGCTCATTCTACAAATGTGCAATGCTAAGAGTATGTTGGCCCGAAATTCACCATGAAAAGAGTGTACCTAAACCTCAATTTAGTAGAACTATCCCAAACAGACTCTTCATTCACAATGGTCCAGAGTTACTCTTCTTCATAATAGAGTCTATTGGGAGTTGTCTCACTACAAGAGCTATGCCACAGGGGCTCACTTAGTTGTTGTTTTTTTCATTTTAGAGAAGGAGCCTGTTATTTTTTCCATACTCATGTGATACTTGGGTGATACTTGGGTGATACTTGGTGATGAAAAATGATACTTCTATATGAAAATTAGGTAATACCTAGGTAAAATTTGGCTACTAGTCTAAAAATATAGCAATAATCTGGCTATTTTAACCCCCCAAAAATGAAAATTTCTTTTACAAAAAATAGCCAGCATCTTTTGGCTGTAGCCAAGTAGCAAAAATTCATGCATAAGAAAAACACTGGGCTCACTCAGCATAGATTTGCAGGTGCTAACTTACTCAGGATGCTTCTTATTTGGGTATCTAGGCTCTATGACTTGTATATTTACACCCAATTTTTTTTTTTTAACACATGGACAATTTCCATTGAAAAATCGGAACAGTACAGTACAATAGAACCAGAGAATTACTCCAACTTATCACTTGCAATACAATGTCTGAAAGAAATTCTCAGAGATAGTTGATCACAAGTTCACAACCGATAGGAAAGTTAGTGGAGCTGCTACAATTCAATCTTCCTATGAATGTAAAACACAGCAACATGTGCAGAGGGCTTCACGTTCAAAAGTTTCAGGATCGCAGCAAGAGTATCAATTGACGCTGATTCACACACTGGTTTCCACTGTGCAGAATTCTGTAGTGCATATTATTTGAGAATACTCAAAGTGGAATGCCTGGGTGCACAACTGAGATTCGTTGCAATTTTCAAACAGAACATCAACCAGGCTTTGAAGGAATTCCCCACCAGAATCAGATACTTCGACTCTGTTCTTGACAGACAGACAGACAGACTAGACAGACCTCAAAGAAGATACTTGCATTTGAAATCACAAAGAAGTATGATCGATACTTGCACTTAAAAACAACGCTTGCACTTTGAAGATGGAAGTGTTGGCTTATGAACTGTGTTAATTTGGGAGATGCAAGAGCAACTCCTCTTTGTTGCAACAAGAGTATACGTCAATGGAACAACATTTCATTTTTGGGGTCAAACTCTTGAACGTGAGATTTTGGATTTTGGGGTACAGGCAACCATTAGAATCTAGGGAAATTATTGGATGAAGTTGCCCAAAACATCTCCACAAAACATAAGATTTGCCAAATTTCGAATGAAGTTTACTAATTTCAGATAACAGAATGGATGATGAGAGTACAAATGTGGTGGACGGATGTTGAAGAAATGGATGCTTTCTGCCCCGTGAGCAGTTCAAGGTGCATTTTGCCCAACCAACAAGAAAACAAAAATTAATTAAACCGCTCTGCTGCAACAGAAAATGGTGAACATTAAAGTGGTCCATTTTTTGATTGTCAGTGTGAGAAAATGTTTGGGAATCTGTCAACAACCTAAGGTGAGCACTGTTTAAACTTGAACGAGCCTTGATAGGATGCAGATGCTCTACAGTCAAACCTCTATAGTTATTGCCTCAATAAGCGTTAAAATCTCATAAATATTACAAAATTTCACTTATCTTCTACACAAAATAGTGAAATTAGGTTGCCCCAGACTATAGTGGACCATGTCTGAAAGTGTTAGATATGAGAAATTAGTGTGGGGCAACCTAATTTCACTATTTTGTGTAGATCCTCAAAGAGAAATGTTAAATGTTTGACATTACTAATTCTTCATAACACATATCTTGTTATGTATTAGAATAGCCCAAAGTTGATAAAATTAGAATACATATTATTATTAGTACAATAGACCCAAAGTTGATAGGTTAAATATATTTTATTTGTTGATAGCAAAGAAGTTAAACATATATTTTTTGTTACACGTTGTATTGTTGTATGTGTTTGAAAACTTCTACTCCCTTGTTATAAGAGCAACTCCACCACTTCAAAGAGTGAAGCTATGGGCCAGTAGCAATAGCATCTTCACTTCTTATGGAACAATCACAATGTATCCAGGCTTCATCCCATGCCAACAACTTATCCAACTTATTTTGCTTCATCAAAGACATCATTAGAGATGGTTGGCTACGGTGACCCTCTCACATCTATCCTATACATTGCCACTATCTCTCACCCCATCTTTGGCATATACAACATGTGTGGCATGAAAGAGAATGATGTTGCCATAGTCAAAGGGTTTGAGCTATTGCATGAGCTTTGGTGTGGTTTCAAAAGACTTCAACAATGGTGTAGATAGAGCATTGTAGCATCCACCTAGGAAGGCTAAAAAGGCATAGCAAGGATGTGGTGTGTACATACCCTAAACCACCGCCTTTTTACTACAATGAAGGTTGAGTTTGACTCTGAATTTGCAGTGGAGTTGTTCTAAGCGTAGAGCATCCTCAATCTTGCACAAATAACTAATCACTGCAACAATACATACCGAGCACATTCCTGTCTCCTTTTTGTTGTTGTTGTTTCACTTCTTGATGCAGGTGCCTCAACCTGACCATGGTGCTTGAAACCGTAAATGTTTCACAAGAGTTAGCTACAACGTGGGAGTTGCTAACATAGTGGCAAGAAGTGAAGTGCAATGGAGTAGTGCGGTGGAATGAGCTATAGTTCAATTCTTGCCCTTTTGGATTCAGTTGTCGCTATTATTTCAGTTAACCAAGGAGTGCATGTAGACTCACTTGGAGGGCACAACAAGTTGTTTGTAGGCTTGAAATGATCAATTTTTTGCCGTGCAGAAGCCAAGAAGTGCTGCATCCGTGAAGGTACTGTGGGAGGTGTCGTCACGCACATTGAGAGGTTTCTGTTACTTTTCTGGGATCCACACAGAACTTGTGGATGCCTGTGCTTCCATAGACACATGTTATATACAGGTTTGACTGTATAACGAAGCAGAGTATCACTCGGGTCGATCAGAAACTATCATCAAATTCTTAATAAATAATGAGTTTTCCATCTTCGACAAACAAAAGAATTAAAAATGTTCGGTACTGACTGTTCGAAGGCACAAGTCTTGCTGCTGTTACATGGGCTTTAATTTATGACGACAGGGTCAATTGAGAGATTTGTAGGGCCTGGTGGGAGATGCATTCTAAAAGTTATGTCGCCAATGGGCCGAACACAAGATTCTAGTGTTGGACTTGTTCCAGAACATGGTCCTACCCATCCCTGCTCCGTACATTTTTTTAGTTCACTTCTTGGGAAGAAAACAGCAGTCTTGTGTGAGCTACTGAGCAAGCACTTGAGGTAGGCTGCTCTTAAGGCGACCTTTTAAGAGCTGATTCCATTTGGGGGGAAGCAAAACTCCTCGAAATAATTTTCAGCAAAATTTTGTAGGAAGAAAAAGGGACTTGGCATCGAACCCAAGTTGTTTCACATTTTTTGGACCTTTGTGGAATTAGTTATGAATTTTTGAAGTTGAAACACGATGGTCACTAAAAGTGACCACCTCCTAAAATGTACACTCTTGGTACAGTGAAGAAAGTAAAATGTATCTCTCTTATCAGAGGTCGCTATTAGAGCAGGGTCACTTTTAGAGCACCCTACCTTAATATACTACGTGAGGTTACATAGCACATGCTCGCTTTCTCAACAGTGAGAGCTACTCAAACTTCCTCGAGATATTTTTTGTCAATGCAAATACTTTTCCTCTTCAGTCCAAAGTCAACGTATGAACTAGGACATGTATCCTCACCCTAATGCTACACCAACTATAATAAATTCTTCCCAAACGCTCATTGACCTAGTTATGACAAAGCATTTGCTTCAACTCAACACTAGTTTTCAAAAAGGAATGATCAATGGATGTTAAAGAGTTATTTGAAGCAACCAATGAGAGTTGGAAGCATTTTGTACTTCAAGGATAAGCAATAGAGATCAACAACTTATAGATAATCCACCTACATTGTTCATTAAAGACATCATGTATATGTACAAGTTAACAATGTTATGTCAAATTGTATAACTCAATTTAATCAAATTTTTAGTGATCTATTGTTTGAAAAATTTCAACTACTTCACCATAATTGGATATTGTTTTTGGTTGAATTCCATTGCATTCATTGATTCATCTTATATAGGACGTTTAATATGTGATACCAAATGAATTTCATGTGTTACATGAAAACAAAAATGTCCCAAAATGTTAATTATGATTCTTGACTAAAGCCTCAATGACAAGTGTTGAGGATTTATTAAATTAATATTTTTTAGGTTTGTAAAAAAGAGAGGCTAAAGAGTAATATATGACTCCTTTATATTTGTTGTGGATTAATTATTGCATCAAGGACTCTCACAACATTGTTAACAAATGTTGGATTTTGTATTGCTCTACCAAATGTTATAATCTCCCAAGTCAAATCATTCCTTCACTCACCTAAGTTGTGGGTTCAAGATCTTAATTACTAATTCCAAGAATTAAAAGAATGATATATTTCTTGTAATGGAATCCCAAGGAAGAAAGTGCTTGTTTGATTTTGCAATATCATGCTATAAAAATGAAGCACTATTAATGCCACTGCGCACACAAAATCAGGAGAACCATTAGATAAGATTTGAGGCCAAAAGAGGGCCATTTTAGGCTTATTTTCCATTGCTATAAAGCAGTAGTATGCTATTAGAATATTAAATATTAAAAAGAGATTTAAATTTTTAAAAAAATTAGAAAAAAATTAGAAAAATGATGAAATGTTATTATTTAACGTGGAAGTCTCTCGACCACGTCAGACTATTGATGTGACGCAATTCCCATGTTCCCCTTTGCCCGAGAACTTGCGGCCTTATTTGGACCCAAAATCTCATCTAATGCTTCGTAGAATACACTACCATCAACTGAGGCAAACTTTGTCAACTAATTTTGATTTACTTGGAATCCTATCTTAGGCAATACATTTTTGAAAGAAGGCGGTAATGTAAATATGGGCTTATATTTCTCTTCTTTGGGCTTAATATACCCTTAAGTCTATAGGTATATCTACCCTGCATTCTAAATATTTGCTACATATGCTCCAGTTATTTCCATTATTATTTATCCTTAATACCCTTTAGAGTTGTAGCAATGTAAAATATTTGAACATTGATTTGGCCTTAGGAGACACATTTAGGCTACATGAGCCTATCCAAATCCATTTTGTTCCCAAGGAAACAACGAGACTTTCGGGGTTAAATTATTTTTCAAAGTTGCATTTTATAATAAGCCCTTTATTTCCAAATAATATCAGTGTTTTCTTTGTGTTTTACAAAGGAAACACTAATATTATTTAGAAACAAAAGGAGTACATCTTTACAATTTGAAAATCTTGGTCCTTAATTCCTAAACAACAAAGGCACGTTATATTTGCATTGGCAAAGCTTTGAAGTTATTTAAATTTTTATGAAATTACTATTTGTAATTTGGGGGGGGGTTGAATACCTATAAAAGTACGTTTTTAGCATCATAAAATTTGATTTTGGAAAACTTGTTCATGATTTTATATTAAATATTTTAGGCTTTTCTCAAAATCCTTTTATGCTATGAAATCAAAATTTGTAGTGTATACTCTTATACCAAAAAAATACACAGAATTTGAGGTGGAACAGCTTTAGAAATTCATCAAAAAAAAATTATAGTGGATTTTGAGAAGCCGTTAATTGGTTATGGTTATTCATGTTGTGGTCTTTAACCTCATACAATTTGATGCCAACAATTTTAGATTTGATAAGTAAATAGAGGATTAAAAGACTTTAATTCACTTCAATATTTAATACCTTCACGATCAAACATTACAATTTTTCAATCCATATGTGATATTGTTGTGTTTTCTTTTCTTAAGTGATTCATAACACATTTAGTTTCAAATTATATAGCATTAAATGAGATTTGAGGGAAGGAAAATGGCCGTTTCTAGCATGTTATTTTTGTTGTGAACCAGCGGTATATTGTCAAAATATTAAACATTTAAAAAATTAAAAAAGAATAAAGAAATTAATTAAATATTATTATTTGACATGGCAATCTCTCAACCACATCGGACTATTGATGTGGTATAGTTCCCATATTCCCAACCATCCGGGAACTCATGGCCCTCTAAAGGCCGGAAATTTCATTTAATGTACAATTCCAAAAAAATTAATAAAACTTATCAAAACTTTAACTTTTTGTTTAGTTTAGAGCTAACTCTAAGGAAGTTAGAAAATGGACTAGGCCATTTAGGGGTTAAAGGGTTAATTTCTTAGACAACATTCAAGGCAACTTTGATTTTTTTTTCAATGAAATGGTGTGGTCAAGAATTAGGCATCTTTTATGACAGAAATATTTCTACATTTTAGTCACATTTACAATTTCACGAACATATTTATTAGGTAATCCAAAAAACAATTAATTATTGCCTAAGTTGCCATGAGTCCATGACTGTAGGGTAGGGCCATTATAAATTCACAAATGGACAAGATTTACAAAACAGATTCATGTCCCAGAGTAAGGTGGGTACACTCCAAATTGCACCCTACCTAAAACCGCCATCATCATTCCTTGTAAATCTTCCAAATCAACATGTACGTACTGTATATGGAAGAAACGATTTTGGAACCTCTATCCAAAAAAACTTCAACCCTTCCTAACTTTTGCATATGGTATCCAAATGCCACATTCTTTGGTGCGTTAGAACCTCCTTTCACTCGCCAACAAGAAAACCTATGAAAACTTGACCAGTCTAATAATAGTAACCAATAACCAAAGTACCCCAAAGTGGTGGTTTTTGAGGTACCCACCTTTGATGATCAGTCCCTGCAAAAGGCAAAGAGTGATCATTATTTAGCTACAGTATGTTATTTTTAGCAATTGGGTGCTCTTTAATTAGTACCCAATTAGCTAAATAGCACCTAAGTTACTGACAGGTCAAGCTGTCAATCATGGTACAGTATAAGGTAGGAGGTCCACAAAGCGACCATCTAAGCGTTGAAACTGAAACTGAATTTTGGGGAGGTAAAACATCTTGGAATATTTTCCAGTAAATTTTCCTTGAAAGACAAGAGGAAATGGCATCTACCCCAAGTTGTTTCATTATTTTTTGGAGCTTTGTGGAATTAGTTATGAAATTTTAAAGTTGAAATGCCATAGGGCTCTAAAAGCAACCACCTCCTAGAATGTACACTGTTTGTACATTTTTAATAAATTGAAGAAACCGAAATGTACCTCTGTGGCATGTTCAGTTCAAAATGCCCTGTCGGAGTTCGAGCCTCCTACCTTAACCCCTAAAGGACCATTGTCCCTACGGGGGACAAATGCGTTTTCGGGCAGGTAACTACGGGCTGAAATTTTCTCCTGATTTTTTGAAACTTTTTTTGGAGGTAGAAAAACTGATTAGCTTCAAGGGAATATAATTTTTTTCACAATCGGTGCCCGGGAAAAAAAGTTATGACCATATAAGCTCAAAACAGGCTACGGGGGGCAGCTCAGGCAGCAAAAAAAAATGGACAAAAATTTGAATTTTTTTTTTTAATATTTTTTTTCTCATAGGTTATATTTTTGGCTATCTGGAAAGCTTTGATTCATTTCATTTGACTTTGTTATGAGGAAGTTATAGACATTCTTGTTTTTCGGGCAGTTAGAGCATCTTCTTGAAAAAAATAACTTTAGGATTCATTTCTGAATGCAATATTTCAAATTTTTCAAATTTTTTTTTTTTGCATGGTCTGATTTACTTGTTAGAACAATCCCACCATTGGGATTAGTGCATTTTAATTCCATCTAAAATATATGAATATTTTAGATTTTCCTTCTATCTTGTACCTACATCTACTTAACAATTTTTTTAAGAATGATAATTAAGTTTTTTTTGAATTTTTTTTTTCCCCTAGACTCTCAACTCAATTCTCCACTACAAGCATTAAAAGCTCAAAACTCTGTAGTGCAAAAATTTTAAGTTAAAAATGTTCAAAGTCAAAAAATCCAGTCCCGCAATGTGCTGAAAAACTGGTTTTTTCCACTTTAAACACAGATATCTTGCAATCTATGCGGTCAAAAATTCTGAAATTTTTTCCACACTTTTTTATACTAGTTAGGTGTAAGATCCTACGGTTAGATGTGAAAAAAAAACAATTTAAATTTTTTTTAACTCTTTGCTACAGAAATGACAGTTTTCAGTGTTTTTTGGCAGAAAAAAGGCCTCGGTCCTTTAGGGGTTAAAACAAATTGATAGCTCGACCCTCCTTTCCCGCTTTATATTTTCAGGTTTGTAAACCAACATACAAACACCATATATTGCATCAGTAGCGTAATAACTAGAGCCAAGTGGGAACTCACTCAGGAGGACAACAGGGGCGGTGGGATTTTTCAGACCTTCACACTCATTCATTTCATGGGTAGTAAGTTCGACAAATTTCCGCAATGATATGGCATTATGATCACACTTCATAGACAAACAAAGCAAAGTCACAAACCTTGGTCAAATCCAATGATGACCAGTCTGCTACTAAGAGCTCAAAACGTGGAAAATGCCTTTGAAACCACTCAAGCTATTTGGAGATATTACATGCCTTGGGGAGTTATGGTAGAGGAGAAGCCCTCGTTGGGAGAGTGTTCTTCGGCACCAACTCGGTGAAGGATATATACGCGGAGTGTGTTGGTTGGGTTGTTTGGTTGTCTTTAGCGAACTCGTTGAAGAAGTGTACATGGTTCAGAGGATGAATAACTTTTCCCCAAACTCGTTGAAGAAGTGGTGGGAGAAATGCCCATATCAAAACTCCCTCTAATATTGTTGGTGTTTTAAAATAGATATCGTTCCTAAGTTGTCAATTATTTATTTAGAATGGTTGAATTGGTCTATTCCCCTGTAAACTATTTATATTGCCGGTAGTTTGGTTAAGAAAATTAAAACTTAGTAGCAAAGATTGTTTCATTTCAATTAACATTTAATATGATTTATATTGATATTCCATACTTCCAAATTCAATAAAGTAAATTTTGTGATTTTCAATTGAATCATTTAAAATTTTAAAATTTAAATATACGACCTTCATCTTTCTAAATTTATTAAATTCCAAGTTTCAACATTTAGAATTTCATGATCATAAAGTTGATCAGAATTGTTAACAAAGAGACTAATGGAGCCCAAATGTTGCAATAACATTGATCCTTCTATGTATGCAAAAGATGATATATTTTCCATGGTGCTATCAAGTTGATGGAAAAATTTCAAAAGCAAATAGCCAAACTCTAGCTTACTCTTAAATAATTTTGCAATGCAAAGGGGGTTATGTGAATTGGCAATACACTACACTAAAATTAGTAAATAGTGTTGGGTGATGATTAGTGTTGTTCCCTGTTTTTTACAGTACACAAAATAGTGAAATTGTTGTTCCCTGTAGTGATTTTAGAGTCTAGTGACTCTAAAATCATTTTTTTGTGTATTATAAAAATGTTGAAATGACCAAATTTTACTATAGAGCTAAAAAAGTGTTAGAATGGGTAAGTAATGTTCTAACACTAACCTTGCAAATCACAATTAGTGTTATTGTTGACAATTAGTGTAGCCAACACTATTTACCAATTTTAGTGTAGTCTTTTTTTGATGATTTCTTGTGCAATGTAAATTTTTTCTAATTTGAAATCCAAACAATAAAAATTTACAGACATATGTTTGGAATATGTGGGAAAAATTTCAAGAACTTTAATCCCTAAAGCAATTCAATGTTTTTAGGCCCAAAATCGCTTCAAAGTATTCTAACCCAAAGCAAGGCCAAAATCTTCATCTATATTTATTCATTAAAAAATCCAACCGTAGGATCCTTTAATTAACTTATTAAAGTATACCCTGCAAAAATTTCAAAATAAGAAACCTTACCAATTGCAAAATCAGGATGCTTGGATTTAAAAAAGAAGTGTTTTTAATTCTTTCCAAATGGTTAGGTTTCATCTTTAAAAAATTTTAAACAAAAAAAAAAATAGATCCTATAGTTTGCAACTTTCCATAATATGTTGAAGAAATAAGTTGGATTTTCATATAAAAAAATTCAACAAAAATACGAACAAAAATATTTCATTGTCATACTTGAAAAAAATACCAAGGAGAAAGAAATAGAGTATGATTTAAAATACTAAATTGTTAAGAATTTAGTCATAGAATTAAAAAATGACAATTCCAATGTTTTTAATGTTGTAATAAACAATCTACATCCAATATTTTATTTATTTTTAAATATTAAAAATTAAAATTAATAAAGGACTTCAAAGTTTATTTTAGAATAGAGATTTCATTATTTAAAACTCCTCATAACTTTCACTTTGTTAATCAATATGGAATGATTAAAAACTTTCCATGTTTATATAAATCCAAGAAACCAAATTAAATTTTTAATTTTTTAAAATAGTGATTTTTTTGAGCTACTTGAACTGCCTGTCAAGCAATAGGAATCACATATCATGTAATAGCTTTTTAACCATGCAGTCAAAAGTTATGAAATTGTTGCGCCTCAAATCTATTCCTTGACCACACATTGTATGAAAAATTCAAAAAAATAAATAAAAACTTCGATGGTAGTGAGCTACCCCAAATCGCTATGTTGCCAAAAATGTTGTTTGGTTCTTTAGGGGTTAACTTCATAGATTGCAAGATGATAGAGCTTGAAGTTAGAAGAAGATGTTTTTTTCTTGAATTGCTCCAACATTGCTAACAAAATTTGACTCCTCTTAGAATGTGATTTGAGAACTAAAAAATTGTATTGTTCGGACAATTATATGCCATGTTTTATTAGTTTTATGCATGCCAAATTTCAAAAGTTGATGAGCATTTTTGCAAAAGATGCCCAAATTGTTGGGATGCCAAATAAATTCAAGATAGTATAATTTTTGATTCAGGCACCTAATTAGAAAAAAAAATTGTATTTTCACTAAGGGGGTATATATTCACACCTTGTATCAAAATTTTGTGAACATACAACCAAAATTGACTTCATAGGAACCTACTCGGATTTTTATTTGTCCATTCAACAAACAATTGACCTGTAGGGGTTAATTTTGTATTTTATGATTTTTCCTTCCTAATTTGGAGTCTCTATTTTTGCATATGAAATTCAAATTTTCAAATTTTATCATCTGTGGTAAATGATTTGTTCCTCTGTTTGCTTGAAGTAAAAATGAAAGAGGAGCTTTAAATTTTTGCCCTTCCCATGGGGCCCCAAACAACTAGTATAAGGTAGTTTTTTAATCCCTAAATGCCTAAAGCCTTTTTTGAGCTTCTAGAAATTTGCTCTGAATTGCACAAAAAGCCAACATTTTGATAAGTTGTATCAATTTTTTTTGAATTATTACCGTGCAACTTCAAACTAGACATGCTAGAGATCATATAGGAAAAGAAAAATTATGGCTTCCCAAAATCTACTATACAATTTTTTTTAAATGAATTTCTAATGTAATTTTTTCTCCAAGATCTAGTATATTTGAAGTTCATTTCTAAGAGTCTTGAACACTCTGGACACCCGTGTACAAATTCTTGAATAAAAAAAATCTTAATCAATCATTTTCAAAATTAGATTTTTGATGCTAAAATTAGTCTTTTAAAAAAATCCAAAAATAGAAACTACTAAAAATAGCAACTTGTGGTCCAAAATGATTTTAAACTACCTTGGGTGATAACCAGGTGGTAGGGCTTCTAATAAAATCCATGAAGTCCTAGTTCCACTCCCCATGCTAACATTGCTCGTATAAGGGCTCTTTGTGATGGTGCACGAGGAAGGTGTTTGTCCCTCCACTTGTTTTTAACGGAGATTAGGTCCATGGTTTGCCATGGTGGTGTCAAGTTTGTCCTAGCTGCGGCCCTCAAAGGTTGTATGTGTAAAAAAAACAAAAAAATAGCGACTCGGTTAGGTTTTATTTAACTTCAAAATATTGTAGACACTAAAACGTGGTCCTTGGGGCATTTAGGGGTTAACTTACCACCAAGTCACCAAACCCACACCCCTTCCCCCCAAACCTGGAAACCCGCTTGACTCTTGACTTCAAAAAGAAAAGAAGGAAAGAGAAGAATAAAAAAAGAAAAAGACATGAAAAAGAAAAGAAAAAGAAAAGAAAAGAACGAGGAATGGGAAAGGAAACTCCTCTGTTCACTCGCCACGGACACGCGTTCCCACCCTCCGATAACCCTCGCGACTGACCCACAGAATGCGGATGAAAACATGGATGAAAACACGACTCTCGACGACATCCATCCTCCCCTTCCCCGATACATACAGACAAACAACGTCCCCAGGTTCCCCACCCCGTTCCCTCCCCCTTCCCAAGACGTTCCCCACACGTTCCCCTCCCGGACCTCGAGGGCCGACCTTGCACCACCGCGGACAGGACGGAGACGGCCATTTTGCGAGGGCATCCCTGCGATTGCGAACACCACCACTCCTCTCCCCCTCCCTCCCTCCCGCAAATCATTTCTCCCAACAATCCAACAACCTCGCCGGATTTTTTTCTCTTCTTCTATCGATCCTTGTTCCGAATTTCAGTCCCGTTTTGATTCCGCTTCCAACGACCTCCTCCACAGTCGGTTAGGGCCGCAATCGTGGGTTTACTCTGGTCGCACACAATTGGAAACGGAATTGCGCATCGCGAGGTATGTCGAATCGTGCATTTCATGTTTCGGATGGCCTTAGTTCGAAATTTGGGAGAATTCGTTCGTTGTTTCGTTTTGGGAGGGATGGTAGGGTTTCGGTGTTACAGTACTTTTTGTGTCGGTTTCGTTTTTGGGGGTTTGATTCGTGTTTCGCGTTTGGGCTTTGTTTTTGCTGTAGATCTTTACTTTTAGGCGAGCATGTGTGGAAACAGGGGATGTAGTTTTGCCGATGCCGTTTGTCGGTGGCGTTTGGTACCGTTCGAAGCGGCATCGGAAGTATGGGACCTAGATTTTCGTAGTGGGGGATTGTTGGAGGAGGTTTTTTGGGTGCGAACGTTTTCTCAGGTTTGACCTATTTCGTCTGGGGGTATGGTTTGGGTTGGGCGTTGCGGAGTTTGGACGTACGTACAAATTGGGGTTTGATTCTTGAAATGGCAGGGTTAGGGTTGAATTGGGGTCTGGAGGATGGATATAGTTAGTGTTTTGATGTGCCGTGGATATCTTGTGGATTGCAAGTGCATTATTATTCTGCGCTTCCGTCATTATTGAGTGTGTCCGATTCTGAGTTGCAGGGCGGAAAGTGTGGGAACCGAGAAATTTACTGTTTATTGGAGTCTTACTGATGAATGGAGTGGCTTTTGATTTGTGTAGGACTTTGTTGTGAAGACCAGCAGGTATTCATCGACAGGGACCGTTTTTGCGTATTTCGCACTAGCCCTAAAGTACTTTTGGGCTGCCATTTGCGGATGATTAAGTGAATTGCGGTGGAAGATGGCATGAGTGTTCGGAGTATTACTCAGCCAATCCATACAGATTCATTGTAATTACTTAGAAACAGCGAAGTTTGTGGCGGGTGGAGGATACCCTGATTGTAAACTTCAGCAAGAGTCAGCGACTCATAGACAAGCGTATCCGGTTTTCCAAGTCTTGGAGTACTGTGCACCAGGTGTTGTAGTCGAAAGGGGAAGAAGCAGAAGGAAGACACTATGGACGGGGAGTTTTGGACGGCTCGGATGTCAACCTCGAAGCGCCATCACACTCTTCAGCCCTCCCAATCTCTTTTAGGTTTGTTTCTTGCTTCCCTTACTAGTGCGCTTGCCGGCTGGTAGTTTTTTAAATCGTTCATCGGACGTGAGGGGGCTAAAAATGAGTTGTCCACATTCTCTCCATTCTGTCGTAACAGACTCAGTGTATGCTTGCCCTGCAAGTTATCTCTTTTGAACATTGTCTGTAGTGTAGGTCTGATTCATCGCTGTGGAGGATGATTCATGTTCAGTAGATTGAAGGAATTGATGACAGCGACTGCGGTTCTGTATCTTCAGGGATCTATTTTTCACAGAGTGGGATTTTGTTGCTTTGCAGATCGTCAGATTAACTTAGATGATGTGGACGGTGATGAGGACTTGCGAGCTGAATTTTCCTGCCCTTACTGCTACGAAGAGTTTGACATTTCGGCCCTTTGCTCACATCTCGAGGAGGAACATTGTTTTGAATCTAGGGCCGCTGTAAGTTCCTCTTGAAGTCGATTGTTATTAATGTTCATTGCTAGGGTTACTTGTTGCAGTGTCTTTGTATAATGACGGTTTTGGTTTTAATTTGGCAAGTCCTGCCTCCCTGGTTTTTGATTTCTGGCAACGAATACTTTTTCCTTCCTTTTGAATTTACATATTATTGCTTTGTTACAGTATCATGTTGGTGTATTAATGACTTCGCTTGTTATGGTGAGCAGATGTGTCCAGTTTGCGCCGGAAGGATTGTGAAGGACATGTTGGGCCATATTTCCTTACAGCATGGTCACTTATTTAAGATATCCTTTTATTGCGGTTTTAAGCAGCTTTGTCTGTATCGTTTGTTCTGGTTTTAAATGTTTGTGCTCCTAAGTCGATATGCCTCTTGGTTTTGAGTTGAGGTGTGTTTGAGAATTTCAAAAGCTCCGCCATATTGCCTCACAGAACGCGAAAAGGATTTGTGTTGTGTTCCTTAACAGCAGCTCACATGCAGCGCCGAAGGAGGTTCAGAAGAGCTGGAGTTCCATCTAGTGCGACTCTTTCCCTTCTTGGAAAGGAGCTTCGGGAGGCACACTTGCAGGCCCTTCTAGGAGGAACATCTCGGTCTTCGACCCTGTCAAGTGCCGCTGATCCTCTCCTCTCCTCTCTGGTATATAATGTTCCTCCAACCGAAACTGAAGAAGCTCCTCCCAAACCCACAGTTGTAGTTGAGGAGCAACCTGCGAAGTTGTCTTCTTTGAGCCAGCAGTCGAAGGCCAGGCAAGTTGTTACTGCTTTTCTGCTTCTGTTCCCATCACCTATGTACTTCATTACTTTGAGAGGGTTGGGAAGCCCGAGACAATTCGACATAACCCTCTCCTCCAGACTCGAGCAGAACCGTCGGATCTTGGAGATATACATCGTGAGGGGAGGGTGGGGGTTATGACTTTGCACCGTCCTTTCCAATTGCAATGCGCCATGTGTTGATGGAAGTCACAAAAGAGAGGGTTATGGTTTGTAAACTGTATCGTATATCTATTTGTATTTCTTGCTGTGGTATTTATCAAGGTTTGGTGAACACCCAGATCTTTTGTTTTTTTGTATTTGATTCACCTTATGGGAAACTTACGAATCACTGGCTTAACTGTTATACTAGAATTAATCTGCGTTGACATGCTCATTGGCAGGGATTGTTTCCATACAATTCTGTTTCATAGGGTTGCATTGCATGTTCATTGTTTGACTCTATTTTCTGACTGATGAAACAGTGGCGATAGTTTACTTACTGCGGAAGAGCGGGAAGAGAAGCGAAAGCATGCCAACATGCGCGCTAGGTTTGTACAACAACTTGTGCTATCGACTCTTTTGGGTGACAACTGATTCCCTGGCCATTGAGCATTCATTCGCTACCCACAGGACGATTTTCAGCAAGGTTTCCTATGAAGATCTGCATCGTACACCTTTGCTACCTTCCTGTCTATTCCATGATTACTTGGGGTGCTGCAATACGCATCATCCTGTATGAGCAAGCGTTCTTTCTTTGCTGGGAAACCCAATTGCATTCTCTTAGGGCTTATTTACGTAAGCAGAATGCTGTAGTAGATCGATCGCCACGAGGTGGAAGGTCTAGTGGCATGGCAGCTCAAGGATGCAGATCATTGGATATTTCCTACTTGCAAAAAATTGTTCTTGCGGTGCTGTAACTTTGTAGGGTCCAAATAACGGGGCCTGGATTGTAGTTTTGTATTGAATATATTATGTCACTTTTATAGGGGTAAAATATCTGTAGCTGGCCCCGAACTACGTCACATGCTGTATTGCAATATAATTTTTAATATGGGGTTTAAGTATCTTCATTCCACAGTGACTTGTATGTATTAGGTAATTTAATGATCTTTTTACTTGGGGTTTGGACTTCCGATGCTTGGCATTCTTTTGTTCAGGATGTTTGTTTCACTGGCTCCGACAGAAAAGTGTTTGTCGTTGCTATGGAGACACAGTCAATCGTAGTGTAGCTGCTTATTTTTAGTTGGTGAATCCTTCAAGAGCTACTTCCACATTTCAAACTGCTATTGCCAAATTTTAGTTTGTTTGAAAAAATATCAAGCTTTGTATTACAATAAAAGGTAACTCTTCCTACTATCAATCAAACAAGCAGTTGAGCTTGGTTCCCATTCTTTGAACTATCTAAATGATTGTTGGCTCTTTTTGAAAGTCAAATAAAAAATTTCAGATGGTCTTCACATGCATATTTTGGGCACCTTATGAATCTCAACATTCAAAGTGCTGAAAATAGGTGCAGTCAAAATCAATCATAGACTCTCATATTCGTGTCACAATTAGGAGAAGTTGCCTTTACTAACACTGGGAACCACTGGAGGGAATATGTGGGAACTTGGAACGTACAGTAATGAAACAGTAGCACCAGTAGAAATATGAAAAATTATGAACCACCAAGATGGACCTTTTCATTGCAACAAAAAGAAATTCCATAAGAGAAACAGGATCTGCGCTACATGGAGATTATAATAAAACCTAGTATTTTCCCATAAACTCATGAAACAGGGGCACCAAGTCGCCTGCTGTAACAAAAATCTACCCCCCATTCAATGCAATAATACTGATCAAGTGATTGTTGAAACCAGCAGATTAGCTGCATCTCATTATGCCAATACAATGCAGCTGATTCCTTCTGTTTATGCTCAGGCTGTCCTCGAACATTCCTGAGGGGCTGCATCAAGGATCCAACCTTTCTATTTGAGCTCAGAAGGTACCAAAGCGATAGTAAATGTAAGAAGAAAGGCACTGACCACTCACTGAGCATCATCATGCTCTCAACCGGGAACGTCCGTTTTTTCGCTTGGAATCTACAGTGGGAAAGTGAGTTAAAGAATGATATGGTGCTACAAGTAGCTTCCAGTCACTGTTATCATAATTACGTGACAACCAGCCTGCAACTGCAGCTCAACAAGAAAAATGAATGAAGACTCAAAACCAGCCCTTTCCAGAGCTTTATTTTTTGAAGATTGGAGTCAAATACTGTCACTCAGAAAAGCCTGCAGTAGTAAGCCGTCTTTATGGGAATTCTAGAATGTTTGAAGCTCATCTCTGGCTCCTGCCATTGATTCCCCATCATTACTGCAAAATTGCGAAGATGAAGTCAAATAGAAGTAACATAATTAGTCTATACACAACGATTTAGGTACACCTAATGGCAAAAGCTACCCACATAAATCCTTGCCTAATAATATACACAAATCGAACATGAGAGCCTACGGTCGACTTGGGATACACCAATGATTAGAAATTTAAAAATTTATATGATGATCAAAAAGTACAAGCTAACCTGCGTTGGATTTCTCTTTCAATGGCCAACTAGACCCGACAAAAATTAAGTCAATTATTATTGATAACCACGTATAGATGCGCATTTAGGTGGACATACCTTGCACATGCATTCTGAAAATGCTCAGTTTGCAAGTTCTAAGAGTAGAAAAAAACAGGTTTGCTAATTCCTGCAGACAAGAGTGAATACCAAAGTTCAGAAAACCACAAGTATGTACCAGAAGCATGTTTATTGACTTTGTGAGATTCATCAACACAAGTTACGAAAAGGGTCATTATCAGCAAAACATAGATACTAATCACGTCAATAACTGCTGACCTCTACGAGACCAACGAATGGCGAAATTCACATTCTGATGAATGATCCATACTCAACGTTACCCTAAGTATCGTATCACCGGCGGCCTCATTTTCTTTAAATTGCTTTCATCTCTGTAAAAAGAAAAATACCACGTAGAAGTTGTCAACAATGAGCACACCATAGAAACTTAAATCTCTTGAAGTGAAATATTCCCTAGCCTTTATAAATGAAACATCCCTTAAGTCCAAACATAATCAACCTTTAACGAAAGAACCAAATACTGCAATAAATTGTCCACCTCAAGTTCAATGTTTATACCTTAAAAGCTGCCTCACTCGCCATTTCTCTTCATCTCCAGTAGTGAAGGCAGGGGGTCGGGTATCCTGCACTTTCTCCGGGTGGGAAGCCTAGACAGACTTTTGGACCTCACATTGTGAGAATTCATATGCTCATGAGGAGCGACTGGCACAGGCATACTCACAGATCTATGATAATGGGAGGGAATAACTATAGGTGAAGGCATATTTGGATCGTTTATTTGAGATGACACTGGATGAGAAATGCAATTTTTTGTCTTACTTGGTGATAAAGAAAGACTCTTAGAACTTGTTTCTACCTCAAACTTTGGCTCTATAAAAAGTCTGTTGGCCCTCGCATTCTTGGAGGGTGTTAAGCCTTGGCTGGATGTCTGTGAAGTGAAGGCTAAATTATCAGATGGAACAGGTGACGAAAGAGTCACTAGAGGTGGAGGTGAAGACTTACTAACAAACGAAGGGAATGCTGGAGAAGGAGAGGGAGGTAAGACGTATTGGGCATGGCCAAATAGGGGAATCAATTTTCCTGGTGAGTCAACAACACTACTATTTGTCGCTTTTGCTGGACTAAGAGAGTAGTTCTTTCTTCCCTTTCTGAACTCTCGGTCCTCTAGTACACGCTGCTCTACTGTCTCCACTATAATGAAAGCGTTTGTCGGGGGCTGAGAGGATTTTTCAAAGTCACAGATTCCACAATGAGGAGTTGTGGAGATGACTTCTACTGGGTTTAGACGCTTCATAGCTCGCTTCAGTTCGATTTGAGAGGAATGCATGGAATAACAAACGTGGTACACTCCATTTTCATCCTTTGTCGCCTGGGTTACAGAGGATGTCGCACTTCTGCGTTTGGATCCTCCACGTCTGGAAGAAACAATAGGAGCGTTGATTACTCCTGATCCATCTCCTTGCAACGTCTCTTCAAATACATACCATTGGGTAGATGGTCGTATGACGAGAGGTTGCATTCTACCTTCATTCTTTGCTTGGTTCATAGTCTCCCGAGCCCTCTCAGAATACTTGGGGCAGCCATCACAGATCTGTTGATAGAAAAAACTGAACTTTTCTCAACAGTAGCTCAGTAGATATCACTGCATATACAACTAACTCAAGCGTCTAAATCCTATCCAAAAAAACAGAACGGTACTAAGCTAAGATTATGCATGGAAAGGTTCAAACAGTTTTCAACACTATTCATGACTTAGACCCTAAACGAAACCCGATCTGAGGAGAACGATTAAGATATTCTACTTAAAAGAAACTCCAAGCTCTTACCAGTCAACCCGAAGTTTAACTACAGCGTTGCCCTAGGAATATAGTTTTTAATAACAGAAATTTCAGTTTTCTGCAAACTACAAGACCTCAACAGAATGGTTCATAAGACACAGAGCCCATCGACTACTCACACGTATTCAAAAGTTCACAACCACTTCCATTGATTACAGGTATGTCATTACAGTCTTGGGTCACAACGAAACTAACACCTAAGTGCTCACATTAAAATTTAGAAAGCCAACTTTGGAATTTAATAGTCAAGTATAGTGACTCTTAAAACATATTTCTATCATTCAGTGTTTGATTTCTTCTTTCTATTGGTGTACATGGTTACTTTCCTCAAAGCTTCCTATACGATTATTTAAACTCTTTAGGTATGGAAGTGGCCACAATTGGTCATTTGGGCATTAGGGGCTAAGATTGGAAGGTCCGAAACAACTGCAGTTATCAGGGTGAGGAAAGACAAGAAAACATCAGATACGATCGACTAGCACAGCAGAAACTTTCCTTCCATATCCTGGAACCATTCAAATTCCTCTCCAGAGAACCAACATTGTACTGTCCAGAAACAAAAGAATATTTCTATGTTTTAAAAAAACTCTACCGTCAGAACTGTAGCTGGAATCATTTGATTGACACCCTGTTAAGGTCCTAGTGGAGAGAATGAGATCAGAAATTAATCACTAAGTGTCCATTGCTCCTTAACTCAGAGTAAATACAAATCCTACAGATTCAACAGGTCCAAAGACGGTCACTTCTGCAGCCGTGATAGGCAAAGGAGTCCGCGTATTCCGCATGAAGGAGGTATAACAGGTGGTTCTGAGTAAGGAGCATATGAGGTCACAATACTAGAGACACCTCTATCTCTGGGCAAGAAATGACTTCACCGTAGTTTCCTGTCCAGACCATCTGACATTGGTGTAATAAACTAAATGCACGTGTCCTACCTGTTATGCATGATTCATCAGGGACATTCTAACGATAATACTACAGTGAGAGAAAATGTTTTAAGCAGTCCTCCTCCATAACACTAACCCTACCTCAAACTTGCCGGAATCACCAATCCAACAAATAATAATTACTAGTAATCATAAAGAATTATTACCATGGAAGAAGACTAGGATAACGATTTGTGAAAAGCTGAAAGTACCTCAAAGCGTGTAGATTCCCTATCAGTTGTCAAAAAATCTGGAGCTATCACCTCCAAATCAGCATAGTAATTCGAGAGCCGATCTTTGTCGATAAATATTCTGACACAAAAGTCCTTTGCAATAGCCTCCAACAATGTCTCTTGACCCAACATGTTGCACGCAAAATATACTCTTGCCTCATTTGGATGATTCCAAATGCACTTCTTGACCTGCAACATTTCCAAAAAGTGCTGTGAGCAATGAATTACGTCACATTGAACAAAAGGAAACGTAACTTTGACTTATGAAGATATACGAAGTCAATTGTTTTAATATACCTGTTCAATTGCCTCTTCTTTTGAAGGCAGGACCAATGGCTCCCTTCCGAAAGTGCAATCCAAGTAAACACAATCTAAAACCTTCCCGCTGCCACTGACATAATCCATCAGCTGGTTAAGGCATTCAGATGTAAGCCTACAATCGCCAGTGTGCAACACATTGCCGAAGGAGCCTTCAAATAACAACATGATTGCACCTGAAACAAGCCACAGAATCTAATAAGGCTGTGAAAACCATGCTGGGAATCAAAACCAAAGTCAATTTGCAAGACACCCTATGCGCAAACGCAGAGGAATACGGCAGGACATACCAGGGCAATGGTTTGCATCGTATGCAGTGACAGTGAATCCTTGGTCTGCATCTCCGAGAATTTTAGGTTCGCCAATCTCCAAGCTTTTAAATATGGAGGGGTTGAGCTGCCACGGATCCCATTAGGAACTAAAATATCAGTAAGCGAAAATAATAACATGCTTATATCCTGTCATTCGATTCAGAAAAGAATTCCGAAGCAAGTGGCCAACATACCTTCGGGTAGCGACGGCAAACAAGTCTCTTTGTCAAAGAAGTGCAGTAGATGGGAAACTTCCCATGAGAATCGATGCCCTCCGTGTGATCTTTGTGAGCATGGGTGAGGAAGTGGAATGACTTCCTCTCTGAATTTTTTGTCCACGTATCCACCGAAAATGGGAAATCAATCTTCGTTTCCACACCCATCTTCCTATGTTCCTCACCTCCCCATACTGCATCACGGAAAATAATTCAGTCGGCAAACACTCAAATTAAGACATCACAATGCTGCGCACTACCGTGCTCTTTAAGAATTTTAGTTCTAACTACCTTCAACTTTATTCAACAGCTAAAACTCCTAACAAAGACATTCAACATCATCGTGGACGAGTGACAAAAGTCACAAATAACATAACACGTCCACACCGGCAAAAAGTTCTGCTCGTGGATGAGAAGCGGGCCATGGACAAGAAAACACGCAAAGCAGGAATTATTCAGAATCCGAGCAACAGAAGCGCAGCATCAGATTTAACTCTCTGCTCCTAAACAAATGCTCTCCAGAATCACTTTCACACGTAAAGGACCGAGGGTTTATGGTTTGAAAATGATCAACTCCATTGATCACATTGTGAAAACCGAATTCATATGGGGCAAAATTTTACATCACCTGAGCCAGTGAAGAGCATTGCATGTGTTGATGAAAAATTAACAAAATCGGAGAAAAGAAAGTCCCCATATGACCTACTCAGAACTGCTAAAGAAAACAGGAGACACAATATGGAGTTTTTGGTGATTAAGGAGCTAAACGGTAGTATTTCAACAACAAAGGCCTTTACAAAAAGAGTTAACACTAGGGGAAATCCAATTTTCACGAGGGAATTTCGGAGCTACGACAATCCAATACAGGTATAAAACCTTTGGCAAAACATCTCCCTGGATGTAATTGAAGGGGATAAAATCTGGTACTTATTGGTTACAAAGCACGCACAGATGCTCAGCACACACAACCAATGAGGTATTAAGGGACCTACAAATTCACCTTGTAATTCACCTGTCACTTCAGTTCATGCCAGGACTTGCGATCTCCTTGAAACTCTAACAACACCCTTCTTGATGCTCCCGGAATTCTCACTCATGCACAGCACACTCCAAATCTCTGCGTGCCAAACTAAGCCAATGAACACCAACACTGTGGAATTCCATTACGTGCAGAGTCTCATAACAAAATTTCTCATTCTACGATAGACAATCCATACGAGAAACTAAAATAAAACCAAAAGAGACTCAAAAGGACCAAGGATGCATGGTTTTATAATGACCAGTTCGATTGATCATATGATAAAAATAAAATTCACGTAGAGCCAAATTCTACATCACGAGCATTACTGAAGAATATTGCATGCGCTGGTGAAAACAGAAAAAAAAATTGAAGAAAAGGAAGTCCCCACAAGACGTACTCAAGAATCGCTAAAAGACCAAGAGGCCCAATTTAGGCTTCATGGTTCTTTAACAGGTTAAACCCGCCACACCGCGACTGTTTCAACCCGGAAACACCTAATTCAATCCAATCTAACTTGCACAGAGGCGGATCTCTAAAAAAAAACCCGAAAAACAACATCTTACGAAAATTGAACAACGACACCCTCTCTAATTTCAAATCTAAGCTTATATTAGGGTTTTATCAACTCCAGCCACCATAGATTCTAACGTTCAAACCTCGTTTTTCCCTCCCTCGTTCTCACACTCCCGTCCTTCCGCGATTCCTAAGAAATTCAATTGCAGCACGCGCAACATCGAGTTCCGAAAACTCCATTACGGAAATTCAAGTCGGCAACGAGAAAACCAAGACGGAATTAACGTACCAAGATTTCGTGAAACCTGATGCGCCAAAGGCAATCGGTAGAGTGCAGACTTAGCGATTCAAACAACATCCCAATTTCTGAAATTGAAATGATGATCACCGAGAGATTCAACTTCCGGAAGAAATTGTTGGTTGGTTCACAAAGATTCAATCGGGAGTTTTCAAAGCAACTGAAGCGCGGGAATCCATAGTGATCCTCGTATGTGGATGAATAATGGATGAATAGTAGATGGATTCTGTGGATGATATATGGATGAGATCCGCAAAGATTCCTTCAAGGAGGTTTTAAGATGGTGATTAAAAATTCTATTCACCAGCATAAGTATGGTACAGTACAAATACTGTCAGAGCTTAAATACTCTACGTGAAGGTCAGCTTTTGCATAAATTAAGCCACATGTCATCTTCTAAATGGTGTGAGGTGACATGGACTCTAGAGAACCTAACGTGGAAACTCAATTTTGACATCTAAGGTAGGAGGCTCATAAACCGACCATCTAAGGGCTGGTCCGCCTTTTTCATGTATTTCCTTGGATGGGAATATTTTTAGCTCATTTTTCAGACATAGAGAAGTTGATGAGGAATCTATCCCAAGTCGTTTTGTATTTTTCCGAGCATTTTTGAATTACTTATGAATTTTCAAACAAGTTGGGTCATAGGTCCCTATTTGTGACCCTAGGTCTTTCATAAATGGTTCACTTGCAATTCTAAATAAAAATGGGGAAAGCAAAGAGAGTGATTGGCTCTTGCAATTAACCCCTAAAGGTCCAAACACCGTTTTTTGACAACATAGCAATTTTGGGCAGCTCACTATGAGTGGAGTTTTTATTTATTTTTCTTTGAAATTTTCACACAAGATGTGCCCGAGGAGTATCTTTAAGGCCCAACAATTTTCATAACTTTTGACTACATGGTTAAAAAGTTATTGTATGATATGTAATTTTCGGTGTACGGCGGGCAACCTGGGCAGCTCAAAAAAATTCTTTAAAAATCATTTTTTTTAAAAATAAAAATTTGAAATTGGTTCTTTAGATTTATATGTACGTGGAAAGCTTTAAATCATTCCATTTGGATTAATGAGTCAAAAGTTATGAGGATTCTTAGTTTGAGGGTAGTTATGGAATCTCTACTCTAAAATAAACTTTGAAGTCCTTTATTTTACTCAATTTCCAATATTTTTGAAAAAAAATAAAAACATCGGATGTAGATTATTTATTACAACATTACAACCGTTGGGATTGGCATTTTTCAATTCCATAAATAAATTCTTAACAATTTAGTGTTTTGAATCATTCTCTACTTCTTTCTACTTACTATTTTTTTCCAATATGTTGTGCAATTCCAAATGATCTGAAAATTTTCAAGCATGTAGCCAACTTGCCTAGAAGAATGAATCCAAAGAGTAACCACCATTTTGGGCATTTTTTCATACAAATGTGACCTTGTGAAGTGCAGCTGCCCGGATTTTTGCAGGGACAAAAAAAGGATTTTTGTCAATTCAATCGCTAATATCTTCCAATCCGCATGGTGGAAAATTCTGAAATTTTTTCCACATCTTCTCAAACTAGTGTTCTATAAGATCTTACGGTTACATGTGTCCAAAAATGTTTTTTTTTTATAAAATTTGGTACTTGTATTAGAAATGGCAGTTTTGGAGCGTTTTTGGTGAAAACATAGTCTCAGACCTTTAGGGGTTAATAAGTCTTTTTTCCTTGGTTCATTCAATGACTATAGTAATCAATTTTAGAACCAACTCATGTCCATTTCAAAGCCATTTATAGGGTCCATTCTTAATGCCCGAACTGTTCTCGAGCCTTCTACCTTAACTGCTAAATCAGACCTTCATGCATGGTTCAGTGGGATTTAGGTACTCATTTGAGCAAGCTAAGGAGTCTTGTGGGCTCAAAATGTATAAAAAAATGTCTAAGGTAAGCCCCCCCATTCCCGACCAGTGACCCATTCCTGACCTATAGGTGCACGTATTTCTGACCACGCTTAGAATGCGATTTTTTGTTGTTTTCAAGGTTGGAACTAATAAATACATGACACATGACCCAAGTTGTAAAAAAAATTGGAAATAATGAATAGGTAAAAAATTATTGAATGATCAGAATTAGACGAGTCTAGAATTTGGCCATGGGTCCAGCGCACTTTTTGCCTCCCAAAATTCAGTATTTTCAATTCAAGCGATAAAATTACCAATTTTTTTGCAATCCTTGTCATTTCTATTGATGTACCTCTGAAAAATATTTGTTTTGCCTTCACAACTCCAGATCATGTTGGAATTCCTTATTTGGTCGGTTATAGAGGGGGGTACTTTACCAAAATTTTCTTACCAACAAAAATTGTAAATATTAGAGTGTTAAAATTTGAAACTAGGATTCTACTGCTTTCCATGCTATTAGTGACACTTGATTGAAGGTTTTGGGGCCTATTTTTGGGTCGGGAGCCCTTAGTAATGGGAATTGTCACACAAATATTGGAACATGGAAAACATTAGATTTCTATTGGAAATCAAACTTTTTTTTATACTCTTTGGTTGTTCATTTGTAATTCTATTTAAAATATATAATTTTTTTGGAAATATTGAATAGCATTTGGAAAACTGAATTTGCAACCATGGAGTGTTGATTTTTTAAATTTAGAATGGGTCAATAAAAAATATGTACCATAATGTTTGATATTATAATATAAATCTAGAAAGATTTTCAAAAAAATTGAACATCAGTTGCATTTGATACGAATTCTTTCACTTTTTACTTTAAAATTCATGGTAATTTCAAAAAAAAATTCCAAAATGATGTGAAATTTTTACAACTAATAGAAGTTACATCTCTTAAAAATAAATACAAAAAGTCACATTCATAGGTATATGTAAATGAAGTTTGAAAAAATAATTATAGGAGCGGCCTTTGAACATTTAAAGTCTTTAAACTTTAGTTGACATGGAAGTCTTGGCAATTGTGAAGTTCTCATTATATTGAATTTTGGAGGTGCATGTTGACCACTAGCAAGCGTTGAATTTTATACTTGTCAATGCAAAAATCCCAAAGATCTTGATCCTATAGATGCAAAGTGAACCACATCAACTATTATATTTTTTCAAATTCACATTCAAATTTTTATGGCCTTTGTTTGAAAATTAATTTAACTCCAAAGATTTTGATTGGTTCCTTCAAATTACTTTTCAACTCCCTCATTTGAGAAGACACTCAATTCTTTGTATATCTAGATTCTAGGGTTGCAAAATGAATCCTTCCAACTCTCGCATTTTTTTCTATTTAACCCCTAAATGCCCAAGGCACCAAATTTTGGTGTCGACAATACTTTGAAGTTAAATAAAACCTAACAAAGTTTCTATTTTTGATAGTTTATATTTTTGAATTTTTTTTAAGTCTAATTTTAGCATCAAAAATCTGATTTTGAAAATAATTGACTATGATTATTCTATTCAAGATTTTGTGCAAGGGTGTCCATTGCAATCTTGACTTTCCGTAGTGTTGCGGGCTCTTGGAAATGAGCCTCAAATACACTAGATCTTGGAGAAAAAATCACATTAGAAATTCATTTAACCCCTAAAGGCCCAAGGCCTTTTTCTGCCAAAAAACACTCAAAACTGCCATTTCTAAAGCAAGGAGTAAAAAAATTTGAAAAATGTTTTTTTTGCACATCTAACCATAGGATCTTATACCTAAATAGTATGAGAATGTGTGGAAAAAATTTCAGAGTTTTTGACCACTTAGATTGCAAGATATTTGCGTTTAAAGTGAAAAAAACAAGTTTTTCAACATATTGCGGGACAAGATTTTTTGACTTTAAACATTTTTAACTTAAATTTTTGCACTACAGAGTTTTAAGTTTTGAATCTTTATAATTTATAGTGGAGAATTGAGTTGAGAATCTAGGGGGAAAAAAAATTTCAAAAAAATTTAACTATCATTCTTAAAAAAATTGTTAAGTAGAAGTAGGTACCAGATAGAAGGAAAATCTGAAATCTTCATATATTTTAGATGGAATTAAAATGCACTAATCCCAATGGTGAGATTGTTCTAGCAAGTAAACTAAAACCATACCAAAAAAAAATTCAAAAATTTCAAAAATTTCATTCAGAAATGAATCCTACAATTGTGTGTTTTTCAAGAAGATGCTCTAACTGCCCGAAAAACAAGAATATCCATAACTTTCTCATAACAAACCCAAATGAAATGAATCAAAGCTTTCCAGATAGACAAAAATATAATCCATAAAAAAAAAATATTGAAAAAAAAATTCAAATTTTTGCAAACTTGTTTTTGCTGCCCGGGCTGCCCCCCTTCCCCTATTTTGAGCTTATTTGGTCATAACTTTTGTTCCCGGGCACCGATTGTGAAAAAAATTATATTCCCACAAAGCTTATCAGTTTTTCTATCTTCAAAAACAGTTTCAAAAAATCACGACAAAAATTCAGCCTGTAGGTATCTGCCCGAAATCCCATTTGTTCCCCAAAGGGACAATGGGCCTTTAGGGGTTAAAAAAATTGTAAAGTAGATTTTGAGAAGCCATAAATTGATTGGGGTTATGCATGTTAGGCCCTTTAACCTCATAATTTTTTGGTGACCAACTTTTTAGATTTGACATGTAAAAAGACGATTGAAAGACCTCACACCACTTTTGTAGTTTTAACACCCTCATGATCAAACATTATAATCTTTCAATCCATAAGTGTTTTATATATATATATATATATATATATATATTCTATGTAATCTCTAACATGTCTAGTTTGAATTTGTATGGTCACAATTCAAAAAAATTGATACAACTTATCAAAAAAAATGTTTTTTTTGTTCAATTTAGAGCAAATTCCTAGAAGCTCAAAATAGGCCTTGGGCATTTAGGGGTTAAATTCCAAATTCTTCCAATGTTGGTTTTGAAAATTAATCAAACTTCAAAGTTTCCATTGGTTCCCTCGAAAAACTTTTCACTTCCTCAATTGACAAGACATTGAATTTTCTGTAGTCTCTAATTCAAAAATCCATTATTTTTGTCTTGACTTCATACCACCATTTTTATCAAAGCTTCATTTCACCATTTTCTTAGTGATGACTTCAAACACAAACCATGGTGACAAAATGGACCCTATATTTGTCAACACAAAATTCCCATTAGTTGGCTCAAAAAGCCTTTTAACTTTCATATTTTATTTTTTGAAATTCCAAGAGAATTTGAATTTTGTTTCATAAATTAATTCGGTCCCCAAAGGTCCCATTGATTCTTTCAAAATCTTTTGAACTCCTTCAATTGAAAGCACACTATTCCAAGTCTTGTGACTTCAAAATTCTATTATTTTTGTCTTGGCTTCATTTCACCATTTTAGTCGTAGTGCTTCATATAGCACCCCATGTTCGCAAAGTGAACCTTATATATATCAATATAGAACCCCAAGGATCATTTCAAAAACCAACTAAACTAATTATGATGTAAAGGATGTTACAGGAATTTAGTACATTTTGCAATGTTTTTAGCAACTTTAATTAATTGTATAAATCATCTTTGGGGCTACTAGAAGAGTCTAAAATGCACTATACCAACTATCAACAAATATTTATCACAAATAATTAGAGTATCTTACTAGGGGTAGGTTCAACAATTTTTGCCAAATAATTAATTAGTGCTAGCAAATGTAATTCAAAAGATGCCTAAAAATAAAAAAATGATTTTTTCTGTACAATTTTTTTTGAAAATAAATTTTCTAAAATTTTGGCATTCATTTCTAAATGTTTTTTTGCTAACCCTAACTATTGGATATGGTAGTTCTATAGAAAATAAGTCCAACCATCATTAACATTTAAATTATGGAGTCTAGGACTACAAAGTCAAACCTTGCAATCCTCCATTTTATATCTTCTATTTTGCTTCTATTTACAAATGAAATTTTATAGTTTTATTTTTTAAGATTTTTTGCTAGAATTTCAAATTACCACAAGTTTTTGAAGAAAAAGTGAAGAAAATTCATATCAAATACTCACTCTGTCCCACTAAAAAACTCCAAAACTCTTTCCGTTAAGAAATTAACTATATTTTCAATCAAAGTGCCAAAAATACATTCATTCAAGAATAAATAACCCGTCCCTTAGATCTATGCAAAATCTCAAGCTTAGACACTATCATTTAGGCACCCAAAATTCATGTCAAAAGTGTGATATTTGAACATATTTTATAATTGCTGCCAACTTTGTCATTTTAGATGATTTAAAGGGTGGTGGTTGCAATGGGATTGTAATGACATGTTCTCCAACCTAAATATCCAAAAATAAAAAAACTATCCCACTTTATGATCAAATTTTAATAGCACCAAAGTAGTCACTAAATAGACTGTCAACACTACTATTTGACAAAGAAATTAGTACAAGGTGTCTCATATTGCCAAGGCCAAGCTTGCAAGGCCACGGGAATGCTTTTTGATTGTCTCACTTGCCCCCACATGGTTGTTCAATGTAACAAACACTCACTAAACAATCAAAAACACAAAAAGGAGCTTTTTAGTGGGACAAAAATTCTACTTGATTTGGAGGTTTTTAGTGGGACAGAGGAAGTACAAAACATACTTAAAAAATCTGAAAATTTCAAAGTAGAAGTACATTACAATATAGAGCATTATAGTGGGAAGGAAATATCTATGTAATTATATATTTAAAAACATGTTACAATCTTCAACTTCAAACTTCAACAAAATGTTTTTTTTAGGAATTTTTGAAAATTTTCAAAGGGATAGAAATTAGACTTCATAGGCTTCATTTTATTACTTTGACTACAAGCAAAAGGAATCATTTTGAATGCCAAAATCAATTTTTAAGGGAAAAACTCAATTTACTAAAATACACTATTCTATATAAATCCACCGTTTTTGGGAATAAATTAACTTGTACTAAATTAAGAAAAGATCAATATAACTTGAATTTAATCCAATAATGCGGATACTGTATTGCATTGAGAAAGTTACTCACAAAAGTTTGACTAAACTAGATGTGTTGAAAAAAACTAGATGTGTTTTTATAATAGAATTTGGAAGTTGATACTTCACCTTATGATGTGTTGAAATAAACTTATCTTTGAAATTCAAGCTTCGTAATCTTACAATATTTGAGTTCTTTTTGTCCAAATTTTTTATGAGGATACACTTCAAGAAGTTGATTAAAAGATCCAATAGTTGGATCTTCCAAAATGTAATAAAAATGAAGAAGTTATCATTTATTTAGCACATGGAGATATAGGATAGTTTTTGGCTTGAAGAAACAAAAAGAGTTTAGAGGTTAATCTTTGAAGAAAATATTCTCATTAGAGTGCTTTCTTTGTATTTAAAATTCTTTTTCTTGTGGACACAACAAAATCCCCTACATATCCATTTTGGATAGAAATCATTCCTCAACTACATATACGTGTATTATTCATCCAATTTTGATGATTTTTTCTATTTTTAATGATAATCAACAATCATTTGGTGACCAATAAATCAATTTAGAAAAAATTGTCATCCTAAAACCGAGTATTTTGGCAAAATGGAATTGCTAAATTTAACACTACAATTTCATGTTTAGTCAAACTACCGAAGTGCCAATCTAAAGGATTTGTAGAAAAACAGCACAATATTTTTTAGGAAACATCGGGTAATATATACCCCTTATAATGGATGAAATTGCTAAATTGCAACAAAATCTTTGAATAATAAGTTTGTTTTGGATGAATTAATATAATTTTTGAATGATTAAATGTTATGTTTCATCCATAACTAGTACTCCCTCTGTCCCACTAAAAAACTCCAAATCAAGCACAATTTCTGTCCCACTAAAAAGTTCCATTTTTAGATTTTTGTTGTTGGGTAAGTGTTGGCCGTGTTGAACGACCTCGTGGAGGCAAGTCAAGTGATTAGGGAGCATTCTTCGCTAAGAAAGCTTGGCCTTGGCCATATGAGACACCTTGGACTCGTTGTACTTCTTAGACAATAGTATTGACAATGGATTTGGTGACCACTTCGACACTTTGAAGAGTTGTTCTTGAAGTGGTGTAGGGATCTTTGTTGTGGGTATTTAGGTTGCAGTAGATGTTTCTAGAATCCCAACGTTGCTACCAACATTTAAATCATCAAGAATGATGGAGCTGGCAGTGTTTACAAATTTTGTCAAAAATGGTACTTTTTGCATGGATTTTGGGTGCCTAAACGATGGTTCCTAAGTTGGAGATTTTGCAGAGATCTAAAGGATGGGCTGCTACTTTTCAAATGCATGTATCACTATCAAAAAGACTGAAAATGTAGTTAATCCCTCGTGGGGAAGCTTTTTGGAGGTTTTTAGTGGGACAGAGGGAGTAAGTTATTGGGGTGTAAATAGCTTCATCACTTCCCCACTCCAAGATTCCTAGATTGCTCACTGCACCGCCCCAAAGAAGTGAAACAAAAAAGAAATGCCTGATCCCATTGGTGGGCCAGGCTCTTGTACAAACCGACTTGATTCTGGATCCGAGCTGGCCCCGCCCCGCCAAGAACGCGCCCCGAGTCCGTCCGATACCGGGCCCGCTAAAAGCGACCCCTGCGAGTGGCGAAGCTGCTAGTAACATAATGAAGGCTGTCGCTACCTGTCCGGTGCTGACAGGCACTGCACCCAGCGCATAATTAGAGCCTTCAGCCAGAGAGGATTAGGGGCAGTGCAGGGTAGGCCCAGGAACGCGTGACACCTAGCTGCCAGGTGTCGAGCGCGGACGAAGGGAAGGCCCACGGCGATAGGGACCATATAAGGACGGACCTCGTTCACGTTCGTCAGTTGCATGCTTTCATTCGCCTTCATTTCATTTCAAGTTTGTATTTGTACTGTACAGTCGGACCACCCCGAGCTCACTCCTTGCCTTTCCTTCCTTGCTTCGTCACTCTCCCCCGCCTTTCTCAGCTGCTGCTCTCCGGTCGCCATCGCCGCCAACCTGCCTTGAAGGAAGCGCGTTCTTCCGAGCCTCGAAAACTCGAAAACGGTGGAGTTTGGAGCTCTATTGCGACGAGCAAAGAATGTAAGTGACGAGCTTGTGTGTACTGGATTGTGCTGTCACTGCGAGTTTAAGAATACGATGTCGTCGTTCTTGATGTTTTCTTGATCGAGTCCGTGTCTTGCCTCTTAGTTCTTTAAAAAAATTTCCTGTTGTTAACGATCTTCTTGATTGTACAATCAAACATGTTTGAGTGGAGGAACAATGAGTAGTTAAGTGAGGGGGGAGATGGAGAGGAAATCTTGATTGTATTGTAGTTTTTTAAATCAGTAGCAACTGGTGAGATGTGGTTTCTACTTGTTGGAATGTTAGGTGGAACGTTGATGTGTTCGTTAATGAAAATGAGTTGCGTCCGTACAAGTTCGTGTTGAGTATGTAGACCAGTTAGATCTGGAATCGATTTATAGGGGCTACTGAAAGTTGTTCACGATGCTACATGTATTTGTAGCAGTTCTTTGGAGTGAGTTTTGAGTTCACTCGGTTGTAATGTTGTATGTGCTTGTCGGTTGCCAAATTATTGGTGTCTGCTGGCTTTGCTTGCTTGAGTATTGCATACTTCGTGTGATGGGAATGTCTGTACTCTCACAGCCGAAGTCCGGTCGCTGTAGGTTTATAGGCTTTTAATGTCGGCTCATAGTCCAATCTTGCAAAGCCGGCACTGGCGCTAATACTGGTCTTTAGTTCGCTTTGTATTTTCTTTTCAATAGTCCAGGAACACTCAATTGACTCTGTAGCTCTGGTTAAATGTTTTTGTTTCACGGCAAGAAAATGTGAGCCGGATGAGTCAGTGATGATAAGTGCAAATACTTTCCCTGTGTTTGGATATTGTATCAAGATTGTCAGGCATCTCGAAGCAGATAAGGTCAAGCGAATCTTTCAAGTAACGAAACTGATAATTATTTTATTACGGTTGTGCTGCTGCAGTTCGGACGCCAGTCGTTTCGTTTAATTTATGATTGTCACGAAACCTTGGAGGAGCCATATCTGTTGAAGTGGATCACAAGATTCTGGTTTAACGTACAAAGTATAATATATATATTCGCAGCCCGTTCTGCTGGTTGACGTCATCAATCAATTATGGCTCGATCGATAGATCCGCTTGTTGTAGGAAAGGTGATAGGAGATGTTATTGATACGTTCGTACCAAGTGTGGATATGGCTATTCACTATTCAACTCGGCAGGTAGGATATTACCTCCTTGGTTTATTCTAGCATCTTGAAATGCTTTATGTTTCTACTGTCTTGAGTTTAGAAGATTTGCAATCTGATTTTCAGCTTTGTTGCAAAGCTTGTTAATGATGATTTTGGATGGAATCTACAGGTGACTAATGGATGCCAAATGAAACCATCTGCTACAGCTCAGGCGCCAGAAATTCAGTTATCTGATAGAAGTGGAGGCAACAATTTTTATACTCTGGTGTTGTAGCACTTCTGCCTTCTATTGCTTAGTTTTTTCTGATCTTTATTGCTGTATAGGTAATATGTCCAACTAGTCGCAGTTAATTCAAAGCTTGATGTTCTACATGTTGGAAATTTTATTTGTAGAGTAAAAATTGTGTTCATTTTTCCATTTAAATGTGGTTAGGTATTTGATAGCGCGTGAAGGGATGTGAAATGTTACGTATTGAGTATTTTCGTTTGAATTTTGTCTCGTGCTCAGTTCAGCTTTACCTGTGCACTTACCAGGTTTATGTCTTTGTACGGTTTGACTCAGAGGTCTGTATCTTTTCCATGGTTTTGTTGCAGTTGTTAACTCCTCCTTGACGTTCTCTTGATATCTTGGTCAGGTTATGACAGATCCAGATGCACCGAGCCCTAGTGAACCAACTTTGCGCGAATGGCTACACTGGTAATAGAGATATACCTTCCTCAAATTAATTCTGGAAATATTCATAAGCATATACACAAGAACACGTGTGCATATATGAGAGTAAAACTAAATAACTGTACATGTCTGCAAGTGCAATTGGGTCAAATTACGCATGTACAGCAAATTTGAGCGTATTGAGAAGCATTTAAATGATATGAATACTGTGTCCCGCGGTTTTAGAACATACTCTTTACCAGTATTAGCTTCAGTTTGCATCCTGTGCTCAAGGTTGCGTTGGATTTTTACTGATTTATTGCATCGTTATAACCAGGATTGTGACAGATATACCTGGAAACAGCGGAGGCTCAGAGTCTGCGACTGGTGAGTTCTGATTCAGACGACGAACTTTACATTAACTACAGTAGTGCTGATACACGTTTCTTGTAGCTTCATACTTGTACTGTTACTGATCTGTTGCTCTCCGATAGTATTCGCTGCAGTCTTCTGAAATTTATTTATGAATGGTATTGACTATCAAAATTCGGCTTTTGTGTAGGGTTTTCTTGGATAAATGAACAAGCAGCACCTGCAAGCAGTTCTGGGAGAGAGTTAGTGGCATATATGGGTCCGCGCCCTCCTATAGGTATTCACAGATACATATTTGTATTATTTAAGCAGCCTTCAAGTCCGTTTCTCATTTCCCCGCCTGCAGTTCGCAACAACTTCAGTACCCGCAATTTTGCTGCACATTATGGTTTGGGTCTTCCTGTGGCAGCCACATATTGCAATGCCCAGAAAGAACCTGGGAGTCGACGTCGTTGAAAAGTATATATAGTTCGTCGGCTACCGGCGCGGTGTCTCTTATACTCTTGACTGGATGTACAGAGGTATTTGTATATGATGCTCAAATTAAGGTAGCCGCACCTATCACCAGCTGCTGAGTAGGAAGCATTTATTCTCCGAGTTCATAGAGTTACTCCATTAGCCAGGCATTACGTTGCATACTCAAGGTTATAGTTGCGTCTACCTTATATCCAGGTAATTACTTTTGTACAAAATTCTTTGTACTTTTAAAATTAGTTTCTTATTTCTGTTGCAGGGAATGCTTTCCAAAAATGTTTTTGAATACTCATTTTAATGAACAAATTGATGATACTCACAATTTTTTAACATGGGCATCTCGAAAATAACAAATGTTCTACTGTAGAATATTTTGAAAGCACTATTTTGCTTGGCATTATCGTATTTCAATCTTACGTATGTTGCGACGGGATTACTTTTGACTTTCTGTGTACACAAGAATTGTGTACGAAGTGTATAGTAACGAACCCGCCGTTTCAGTTTGGAGTATGATCTAAATAGTACCTGAAATTACAAACTCTGTATTTTGAAATTTTTGAACTATAAATCAATTGAAAAATGAATGTTTTTTTATTACAGGTATCGTTTCACAGACATTTACAATTTATCTTTTATAAAAACGGATATTCTTTTGAAGCTTGCTTTTGATGGCATTCTCTAAAATGTGAAGTGTTGCAATGAAATTCCGTTTCATTTGTGTCAAAAAAAAATTAAAAAAAATTAAATTTGAACTGTAGGTGAGGTACAATTCTTCCTTATACAAAAAAATACTTGCTCAATGGTAATCGTCCATGTGTTTCAAGAAAAAAAAAAAAAAATACTTGTTGAGAACTTTGAATAGAATCTCTACAATAAATTCAATAATGAGTAAAGAGAAATTTAATTAATTTTTTTTTATGGAATTAGGCATGTAGCCTTGTTCAGTTATATTACAAATGACCTTTTTCTCCATGTAATCTAATCATTACATTGTACCAATTCACTGAATTCACATATAAAAATATGGTTTTAGGACATTTTCATTTATTTCCTTACATTAGAATGAATGTACAAACTTAAAAAGATTGCTTCCACTTGTCCTGCATCCTTTGGAGTTTGCAATTATTTTGTTCTCCTTCCATACTCTCAAACCCCTAAAATTCTGACCAATAGCATAACGTTTAGTAGCTCTAAACTGATGGTGGGGTATATTCCACACCCAATAGTGCTTCATTAGTGTCTACTGATGAATTAGACAGGTGGAGGATATAAGGTAAAACAACCCATTATGGACAAAATGGGGAGTTTGCCCTCATATCATTGCTGAATTTTTTTAATTTTTTTCCACATAAAGACAAGTGATAGAAATGGCGAGAGCAACTGAAATTATATTTTTTTGACAAAGTGTGAATTTGTTATGAATTTTTGAAGTGTTCAGCCCATGTGGCCTAAAAGAGTCTCTAGACTACCCCAAAACCAACAAAAACTATATCCATAACAGTCATCTTACTCACCTAGAGCAGTTATAATATTTTCTAATATAGAAGCCCTAAAACAATCACTTCCTACAATGAAATAGCACTAAAAAGCTGGAAGTTCCTATTGTGGTCACTGATCACTCCATTCCGATTAGCTAAGACATTGATTGTGGCCCAAATCTCATTCACTGGAAGAAAATCGTAATGGGGTGGAAGAAAACTATAATGGGGTCATTCATAGGTGTCCACAATGGATCTTCTGTCTGTAATGGGCTGTTTTACCTTAATGGTAACCATTACTGTAGAACCAAGGCAACAACAATACATGCTACTGAATGTTATGAGAATGTAGAGACTTTGTATATTTTCAAAATTTTGAGGTAGGTTTATTTATAACAATAAAAGTTCATTTTCAAGGGCGTTAATTATAACTTCATATTTTATTGTAAATTTTTGTAGAAAAATGTTGGCTTTCACAATTTATATTCAAAAATGTCTTTGCCTTAATTTGTAACAAATGATTTTAGCAATAGCTTCTATGTGGAATCGGGGTTGGTGAAGCCTACTGATCAACAATGGAATGTAGACTTCAGGAAAAATTAGACTCTCATTCTAATGTTGATCGATACATTTCATTCACTAGCCCCGCCCCTGTTTAAAAGTTGATCTTTAGTTAGCACTTAGTAAAGGTGATAACATCCAAAACTGTCCAAATAAACAATTCAAGAAAAAACATGAATTTAAGTGAAGTGTATTTTTTGTATTTTTGATAAGATAGGAAATTACTAAGAATATTGAAAGTGGAAAGCCTTTAGACCATTGAAATTGTCACATGTACTTGTCATAAATTTAAAATTTAGAAACTAAATAGTCAACCAACTACAGTTAAGGAGGGGAATGATATAATTGCACTTTTGGAGATACTTTAGGCAAAAATTTATTATTGTTATTAAGAATTTCCATTTGTCTTCAGGGCAAATAGAAGACCTAATTGTGATTTTCACTCCATATACATACACCAGATTAAATGACTGGTATTAGATGTTTCTACCTTAATCCTCAAATGCATATTTGATTACTTTTAGGTGTAGTCTTAGCAATATGAAGTCAAAGAAAAAAGCTGGCTTGAGGTAATGCATCATTGTGATAATAAAATAATTTGTTGCAACCTAATGTGACATTAGAGAAACTCTTCGAGCCACGTGAGTAAGATAGAAGGCTCGAATTGCGAGTGGGCAATTACAATTGCCCAGTAGAATTGTCACAAATAGTGTAGAGACTTTCAAAAATGGATCACAATTCCTTCAATGCGCTTTTTGCTTTTTAATTGTGTTCTTAAATCCCTTTGAGTAAAATATACATTCATGTAAGGCTAAAATAAATGAAAGCATGTTGTGGATCATTCTCTGAGAGCTAAAATTATAGAAACTTCCTAAGTTTGAAGTGCTCCATTTAAAGGCTGATTTTGATTAAGATTGGTTCAGTCCATGAGCACCAATAACTACCTACGCACCTTTCACTTTGAAAATTCATAGTTATTTCATTTTAAGTTAGAAAATTACAATTTAAATTGTCAATGAACTGTTTCTCTTTTCTCTTTCTACCCAAATTTGTGAAAAATGTTGCACTCTATTGATTTTCCTACAAAGGTCCGTTATCCCTTAGATGATCAATCTAAGAGCCTCCTACCTTATAAGGCCTAGAATCCTATTCAAATTAACGTATTATCAAGTCTGTATGCAACTTTTTGTGACATAACATCTTGTCATCCTAACAGTCCAAAGAAAGTTTTGACTTAGGCACACCTATTCCTTGGGGTTTGAAGGACAAAATGAATAAGGTTGAACCACCCATTCCAAATCAAGGAGCCATGGCCAACCTCTAGGAAACACTATTTCAGATGCCCAAACTTGGAATTTTTTTTTTTTTCTTTGGAATGTTTTTTTTTTCCTTTTCAAGGTTGAGATGATTAAGGTCACAACACATGTCTCAAAGTGCGCAGGAAGTAGTGAGTAAGATAGTAGGAAGTAAAGTAGTTTGGCTATGATCGAAATAGGAAGACTCTAGACATTGACAATGGGTTCAGAGCACTTTTTGCCTTCCAAAATTCATAGTAATTTCAATTTTGACAAGAAAATTACAAAAAATTCAGTCCTATAATTTCTTATCTCCCTACATGAGAAAAATTTCCATTGACTCACACAGCTCCTCATCTGTTCTGGAATCGCTTATTTGATCAGGTATGGGTGGTCCTACCTTAATATTAGAGAGGTGACATTTACTGTGTAAGTTCTGCGTGTCCATTGATGAAAACTATTTGAGGAACTCAATGTCAGAACTCATCTGCAAATGAATCCATCATGGACACTGAAGAATATTCTAAATTAAATCACTGAGAAGCAGAGGAACTCGACTGCCGGGCTTGACTCCCCCCCTCATATTGCTGCCGTATACGTTCATATCTTTCCAACTCAGAAAGAGAAAGGGATGGCGTGATCTCTTGCAGTGCCTGTCAAACAAACCAGGCACAACATCAGTGGCACAACTCACCATTCATAGGTTGGGCGTAAAGCGTCTGTAAGAGGCTTTTTAAGACTGCCGTTAAATCCCGGCCAGGGCTTAACCCTGGACAAGCGGTCAAAAAATTCACCGATCACAAGGAGTACAGATATCAAACATATAGAAAATTATTGTACGTCAAATGATTTCTTAAGTAACCACTTTAGAAGATGGAATAATTAATGGTTTTTACCTGGAGAATTAATTGAATTCAACCAAGACTTCAACAAGAACATAAATTAATCATGCCCCTATCATACTCTGAAACAAACAAACAAACAAACAGCTATACCTTCATAAAATCATCTTGCTTCACTTCGATAGTGTCGTCGTCATTTCCGTCATATCCACTATCCCTTGCCTCCTCCTCATCTTCAACCTGCAGTCACAATAATTTAGAAACTGCAGGAAACAGCTATATACAGGAACATGATATGTGCCAACTAAGGCATAAAAGTATGTACCTGGAGGTGAAGGGCAGGATTGGCAGATCCCTGCTAAATATTACTTTTTCTAGAAAAATAAGGTTTAGCAGAAACATTAAATAGAAACGTTTCTTAAGAATTTTTTCCATAAAAAAAATAAAAATTGCAATCTACCAAAAAGTGTCCTATTCCATATCCATAGGAGTTGTAATAAACTACTCCCTTTGTCCCCCAAAAAGTGTCCACATTGGAATAACACGAGTTTCCACTGAAATAACAGACTTGTTTTGTATTGTGGGAAAAGAAGAGCTGGTGTGGACACGATTTGGATTAACAGGTCACCTCTAAATATCTTTAAGATTATGAGTAAGGCATAAAGTGTGGATTCAGAGCTAAAATATGCTGGTCAGTTTAGGTCCACAGGCATAGGACTGCTCCTTCAATTGATGAAATGACACTAGAGATTGTGGAGTATACTGTGGAGGCTTTAAAGAGTTTACAGAGGAGAAGAATCCATGATAAAAACACTTCGATATATGTACCTTGCGTTTGGCTCCATTCATCCAAGCATCCGCACAGAGAGCATAGAGGTCAGCACCGGTGAAATTGACAGGGCACCGTCTTGCAATTGTGGGCAGCGAAACATACTTGTTCAGTGTGAATTTGCGTGTAAGCGCTTCTAGAACTCTGTAATAACAACGTACAGAGGGTCAGGACTGATCTCCGAACAAGCAAGGCATTAAAATGAGGAAGTATCATAGCTCAAAACATAGAGTGCCGGAGGAGAGTGGATGATAGAGTCTGTACCTTAGTCTATGTGTTGAGTCAGTACTAACTCCCACATAGAGTAGTTTATCAAAACGACCTGGTCTCAGTAAAGCAGGATCGATCAGGTCAGGGCGGTTGCTGGCGCCAATTATGAATAGATCCTGCACAACACGTGAGACCAAAACATGGCGTTTAACTGACAAATGCTATGCATGAACTAAAACTGGCAAGAATACGTGATCTAGTACAATATAATGCAAATATTCTCATATTTGTACATCGGCATAATTCAGCAAACTAGGCGCATTATAGAAAAGGGCTCTCGACTTGGATCAGAGCAGTTTGAAGCCTTCCTAGATTTTAGATCAACAGCCTTTCTAGATTTTAGAGTACTGAGCTTTCATTTCGGCAACTAAAAACCCACCCGAGAACTCGAAAGTCCTAATTTCCAGCACTTAAACGTCACATTAACACACTGAAATTCGCCAAAATAACGAATGCGAGGATAAATATATCCATCCCACGCATACATTGAAGGTTGATAAAGAGCTGAGATGTGAGTGCATACCTGGCCGTTGCCACTGACGCCATCAATTTCTGCAAGCATCTGGAATCAAAGGTCCACAGAAAGTTCTGTCAGAATATGCATCACACAATTAGCTTGACTACCTGATTATACTGGATACACTTCTTACCTGAGAAACAACTCTGTCCATAACACCACCGGAGTCTCCTGCTGCACCCCTAGCCGGAGCTAGTGCGTCCAGTTCATCAAAGAAAACCACACATGGCCTAGCAGCCCTGGCCTGTGTCACACCAGAACCCACAATCAGTCGATACATGAAGTTCAAAAATTGGCATTTTAGAGGTTTAGTATAATCAAGATGGCATCCTCTCAACAACAAAGGCTACCTTTAACATCGGACATGTTCAGTTTGCCAAGGAACAGATGCCGAACAAAACCACCTTGTGCCTACTCAAATAATCACTTGGTGTATTCTGAAGGGGAAGAGCAAGGCCACCGGGAAGTTATTAGGTGGAAGAGATAACTGAACAGAATCCAACCTTTTGAAAAATATCCCGCACATTCTTCTCAGACTCTCCGATGTACATGTTGATGAGCTCAGGGCCTTTGACGCTGAGAAAGTTCAATGAGCACTCAGTTGCAACCGCTTTGGCTAGTAACGTCTGCAACACAAATTGTGATGTTATTTGGTTCGCTTCCACCACAACCAAACTGTACTAGTGTTGATTATTTCAGTTAAACTAGTCCATCGATTCGAAAAAGGTGGAACAGACGGCATATATGAATGCCGTAGCACTATCATGTACCTTTCCAGTTCCAGGTGGTCCATACAATAAAACGCCTGAGCGTTTTCGGAGACCACTTGCAAAGAGCTCACGATGCATCAATGGTAACTGCGCAATTAAACATTTCCAGAAAAATTTCTTGCACATTAGCAAAACTAGAATGGAGTAAAAGCAGAACAAACTAACAAAGACGATTGAAAACTTCACATTACATCAGAAGTGATGCGACAGCTAGTGTCCATTTGGCAGAAAGGTGTAGGAATCAGCACCTGTACAGTGTCGAGAATGGCTTTTTTCACATCCTCAAGGCCACCAACATCTTCCCATTTCACATTTGGCACCTGGAAATGCACATGTCAGCAAGTGTGAGAGAGATACGAATAGGCTTCCTTTACCAGTCAAATGGATGAGTAACCATTTGTTTAGAAATTAAATGTCTTTACTGTTATCTCGATCTAAATTTGACTGTCCACAAAATTCTCGTAGGGGTCAGTCCAATTAGAAATGTGCACGCAAGCACCATTAGTAAGCAATTAAACAGGCGCTTGTAATAAAATAATTATAGGGAAGCACGTGCACCTTTGGAGTCCCGATGGCAGAAGCAGTTCGTTTCTTAAGTCTGTCAAATGCTTCTTGGACATCCTCAGCTTCAATGGTAGTAATACTCGGATCAGTGCCATTGTTTCCTTTCCAACGGTAATTGCATTCTGTTAACGATTGAAATTTATGTGAGCACAGTTTTGAAAATCGTCATGCCCTCCAAAGCCAAGTGACATATTAAGTTTAGTGCTACAGCGCAAAGAAGCTTAAGATCAAGCGCCAAAACAGATTGCTCAAAGATCCTCTATACATAACTGTTCAATAGCTGGACTTAATTCACCATTCAGCACATTAGATGTAAATCGGATAGTCAACAATACCATCAGCAATAATCCCATCCAATTGAGACTGATCGCCTTCATCGTCACTGTGATTTCCATTCTCTACTGCAAGCTTAGAATGTCTCTTCTCGTTCTCTTTATTTGTTTTCATAAGCCGATTAACAGCATTCGCTCCAGCATCAGCAGCCAGTGCCCGGAGATCCCGTGGTGTTGATCCTGACGTTTGAGATGCTATAGATTTAATGAGAGACCTCAATTTTGCATCCTAGAAACAAAGAGGACAAACAGCAACAATCAGAATTCACAATTTTGATGCAAGAGAACCAGCTCCATCGAGTTCAAGTAACTTTCGCCCTCACGCACACAAAGAGCAGCACAATGATCTACCACAAGTTCTTTTGTAACAAGAGTTACGACTTCTGCCAACAGAGAATGCAAGTTCAGACCTTCTGTTCAGAAACCTGCTGAAGATCACTTGACAAAGGTGCAACTTCCTGGGTAATTCCAAGGAAGTGATAGAGCAATGATAAACGTCGGGATTCATCCGGGCCTTCAACTTCAACTGTATGGGTGAAGCACCGGCGAAGAGCAGGCTTCAAATCATCTTTGCTCTCCGCTGCCCCGACAAGCAATACCAAACCAGGTGTAGGTACTCTGTTTTGAATTCTAAACTGCACCTCAGTAACATCCACCCGTTAAAAATCAGTCGGACCATGCTCAAAGTTCAATTACATGCTATATGCGAACAGGTCTGGACCTATTAGTCTTGTAAAAAATGATCTTCAAACTCCAAACTCTACACAAAAATCAAGCTCGCTACATGTTAATAGGATAGGACATAATGACTGGAGCACTTCTAAAGTCACATTCAAGAAAAAAATTGTGCGCATAGTTCATCAGCAACAAGAGAGAGATAGTAAGTGAAGCGGTTATATACCTTGAAACCTTGAGCCAACGTCAGCTGATCTTCACTTTTAGATGGTGTATTTGAGAGCACGTCCGAGATGACTGACCCATTCTCATAATCGTAACGTGAGTCCAGATCTTCCTCTTGGTCATCTTCTAAGTGAGCATGTATGCCTTCACGCAGTGCAGCCCCTATCAGCGATATAGTCTTCTGCTGATCCTGACCTCCACCAGCTAAGGACTTCGTCAAAGCCCCAAATCGCCTCAACAAAAGGACAGCTGGAGCATATCTAGGAGCACACGAATAACACCAGCCGGGAGCGATTAAAAACATTCAGATGAATCTTGAAAAGACTCGTGCAATAATGAACGACCATCTATGAAATGTACAAACGAGTGCATCATACCTGCGAGCAGTCTCAAAAGCATCAGCTATGGCAGTGGCCGTTTTGTGTTCGGTAGCACCCAGAAGGTCAAAACAATTGACCTCTACGACATGCAGGCCCAACTCTTCAGCCGCCATCTTTACAACCGTTCGCTTCCCAATTCCTGAAAAAGTTAAATGTGAAGTTTGTATCGATCACTAACGTCAAAACCTCCGAAATATCTAAAAATATGCTCTCTGAGTCATTTTGAGCATGTGGACAGCAATATATGCAGAAATTATTGTTTTCCTCACTTCTTACTATGAACAAAAGGGTCTTCCAAAAGAAGCATCAAATAAACCTCTATTGAAAGCAATACCGTATATATTATAATATCATGCGCCAAGACTTCGACCAAAAGCTTGTCCGAGTCCAACCCATTCACTTGCAGGGAATGTGCAGGCATTCACATGCATAGACAGTTTGGACAGTTTGCACCTTAAGACAGTTTGGCAACGACAGTGGTGTCCCACAGCATTCAAACTTTTTTGAGGGAGTAAAAGAGGAGACTTGCACCTGTTGGCCCATGTAATAGTACTGCAGTGCGAAGGCTTAACCGAGATGCTTGAGGATGTATACAAGGAGCCAACAAAGTTGTCAAATTCTGTACCTCGGGTGGTGTAGAAAATCCGGTTAGACCTGAGCATAGAGGTTTTCTTGAACCCATCCATTGCGAGAAGCCCAGAATATCAGGTGGCAACCCTGAAGGCTCGGCACCACCTAGTACAAGAGCTGTTTTGTGCCTATTTACAAGTGATGAAAGTGCTGGCGGGGGCTCCAGTCCCAAGACCTATGAAAAGACTTCACGTCAGATTAGTGTGCACCACAAAGAAACGAACAAAATAATCGAGATACATACACGCTAAATGTCGAAGCCTGAGGTTGCTTCCAAATTAAACATCCCTTTAACATTTAACAACCAGAAACCAGTTGCCAGTATCATCTGCATGGCAAATCCAGAGCGCTCGTACTCAGAAATCTCTTGAATAAGAACGGACTTTCTGGCATACCGGTATTCATGGTCAAACTTGTTGCATAGTGTAACTTTAGCACAGGGGGCTGTGGGAGGCACCTTGAAGTGCATCAGCTCCTCTCGCACGGTGCAGACATCTCCAAACGAGACATGTAAGGATGGATCAGGAGGTGGAACCCTTATCGACAAAATATCGCCTTCAGTCAACAACCTGTCACCTTCAAAATAATTTGCCAGCGCTGTATCAATCCTCGCCTGCCGATCCTTCTTGGAGGCTGCTCGATAGTCTTTCTGTTTACTAAGATTTGTTGCCAATGCAGGAGCCCGAATGTGTGCAATCCGTACATGAGCGGCATACTGCATCATCCCCTGTGAAATTTTCTGTACAGCATGATGAGGAAGGCTCTTCGATATGTTTTCTCCACTGGAAGCTGGAAGTGAATAAACTTCTAAAATTGGTCTATTACAAAGGAATTGATCACCGTAATCAGGAGAAGAAATTTCAGCATCAGAAGATCCCTTTCTAATTAGCACGTCCAACCATGCTACATGTAAGCCTATATTGAATGCCAGAGGTGGAGACAGATATGCAACTTGAGGGTTAACGGCTACTGTCTTCACAGAAATCATGTAAGTGGGGAAATAGGTCACATCTTTAATCGTTTTGTGCAAATCTACAGGACAGTTTCCATCCCAATCACTCTTCGCAGCAGACTGTATCTCTGGGGGGTCGAGGACGATAACTCGGGCCGGCCTTCCGACATTGGTTATCAAATTCCTGACTAATACCTGCTTGATGAAACCCCACCCAAATATTTATCAAGATTCTGATGGCACAAAATTTGAAAGAGAACGAAGCACACAAAAAAACCCTGAAAACGACAGCTTCCCTCAAGGAGCTAATGTGTAAACTATATGCTACATCCTCACCCCAAAGGTAGTACACAAAATACGACACATACTGCGGATGTTCAATTGCAGTGGGTGAAAGGCTAATGTGGCCCACAACAATTGTATTCAAGGAGGTTGTACGCTACTTTGCAGCTTCCAAGGCAGTCAAATGCGCTCTACTAAATTATCACTGAGTCCATTCGCTCATACCGTGATCCCATGCGACTAACACTTCCAATATCCTTACCCATCACGATTACTTTCAGAGCGCAACGTTCTGAAACCCTAAACCTTAAACCCTGGAAAAGAGAAGCTAATCTATTGAGAGTAGTAATGGCCAAATTGTAGACACAGAAACCATAATTCATCTAACAACGAACCCGATCCACCATGCACCGCTCAAAAGAGTTTCTTCAATACACAAGCAACTACTTTACTGTCAAGACTAGTTCAGAGTGATGCGTACCCAGGATCCTGAGGAAAGAGTGAGGTCGCGCAAAGCCGACACAGACAAACCTAGCGTACTGGCCTCGTCCCATGCCGGAATTCTCAGCGCATCAACGACCTTAACGTCTTTCTCCGCGACTTTCTTTTGAATCGTCCCTCGCATTCCATCGCTCGGGAAAAAAAGCAACCCCGGACTAAACAGAGTTGACGAAAGCCGTTCATTAAATGGATGCTTGTGCTCAGAGGTTCGACGTTGCTCTTTCTCCTCAAGCCCGGCCAGGACCGCGTCCGCTGTGCCTTGCAAAACGAGAGGCTTCCGCCCCCGCGCCATAGCCGAATGCACAACGCTCCTAAGAAATTCGTTTACATCGCCAAACTCCGTCAGATCCTAACCTGGTCGGATGAGCAATCGAATTCGTTCAATGTCGCAAAGATATCCATTCTCAATTCTGCTCCAGCTCTCCGGCGGGCACAACAATTGCAAAGAAGTGAAAAATTGGGCAAAATTGAGCGATTTTTTTTTTTTTTTTTTCAGATTAAGAAATTCATACGCACGCTATCAATTAAGCGCAACTGAAGATGCTCAGGATAATAACACGAAATGAAGCGGAAAATCTGCAAACAAAATCATCCGGAATCAGCATGCTGTAAATGGACTGATCAAGCTTCGGTAAGGTAAAAACCCCCCATTCCCGACCATGACCCATTCCCGACCTATAGGTGCACGTATTTCCGACCACGCTTATAATGCGTGTTTTTTTCATTTTCAAGGTTGGAACTAATAAATACATGACACATGTCTTAAGTTGTGAAAAAAAAAGTGGGAAATAATGATTAGGTAAAAAGTTATTGAATGATCAGAAGTGGAAGAGTCTATATATTGGCCATGGGTCCGGCACACTTTTTGCCTCCCAAAATTCATAGTAATTTCAATTTAAGCAATAAAATTACCAAATTTTTTGCAATATGTGTCTTTTCAATTTATGTACCTCTGAAAAATATTTGTTTTGCCTTCACTACTCTAGATCATGTCGAAATTTCTTATTTGGTCGGTTATGGGGGAGTACCTTATATGCAAGAGCTGTGGTGAGGATGCCGTATGTATTTTGGGTAGTACATATGGTCATACAGTATCCAGTTAGTATATACGATGATGCCACATCCGTTTCTTGTTCTACCGCATCAACTGTATAGAACTGGAGTGCTGTTTGGTGGAAGCACCCAAAACCGTCAAAATAAGGAATTCAGCATACTTGCAGGCACCATTTCAAAAAATTAATATTTTTTGCGGTGTTAGCAAGAGAAAATCATGAATTTTCAAAAAAATAAATAGATTTTTCGGACTTAGCATGTATTTTCTATGAATTTTCAAAGTTGCAGTCCCCTAGACCACTGGAACCGTCCTGTAGGTGGATCCAAATCTGAATTCTGACATATTCAGCACTTATCCAATCACAATGAAGAGAGGAGAAAACTTTATGACACATGTCAAAGACCATTCAATGGAAGTCTAGGGACGGTTTAATGTCCATCTAGGAACAAAGATTAGGTATAGGGATACTATTGGGTGTTTCTACCTTACGTGAAGGTCGGATTCGGACTGAATTTCCACGTCAGATTATAAGGGATCCACGTCACCTCACACCATTCACAAGATGACATGTGGCACTTTTTAAAAAAATGACTTATGTTGAATATGATCTTCATGTAGGGTAGCTATGTTTAGTTGAAGATCCAGCCAATGCTAATGGAATAGAGCCTCACAAAGTGTAGTTGTTTGTTACATACGGAATAAGATATAAGGTAACTCCACCTAAAATTGACTCCTTCCTAAAAACAAACCGAACCCTAAAGATTCTTGCCTAAAATGTAGTCCCATTATTCATGAGAGTCTAAGGTTGGTTCTAGAAACACCTATTTTCAGTACTTTAAAAATTTATAGTTTGTCTCAAAAATGCATTCTAAGAGAATCTAGAATCCCCTTTTGACTACCAACAAGACCTTGAAAAAACTTTTTCAATATAATAATGAAAACTATGTAGAATTACTTATTCAATCGATTTTAGGCGTGGTTACCTTCTTGATGTATTTGTACCGATAAATTTTTATAAACCTCTAAAAAGAATAACTAACATGGATACACCCATTACTAATTAGGACCCCATTGACAATTTGTGGGGGACTGGAAACTGATGCAGGTTTTATGGTTAAGAATTTTGTGTGTAGCAAGACGTGATTGTTAGGTGTCATGTTGAAATTGGCGGCATATATATTGGTAAGTAATTTAATTTGGATATTAGTCTGATCGCAATTGATTCCATGTTGTTGTGAATTTTGGGAAGTCTACATATTCATTTAGGAGGGTACAATACTTTTGCAATCAAAATTTTTTATTGACTTGAAAAAAAGCAATTCAAAGACCAAATTTTGGACATTTTCTTTTTAAACCTATTTTTTAATGTTAAAAAAACATTGGACCAAAAATAACACCACTACATAGACTTGAAAAAGTTTAAGTGATAGGTTACAAGGCAGTCAATATTATTTGGCAAAGGAAGCAATACACTAATTTTTTGCACTTCTAAGGGTACAAAATTAGTCTCACCTCCAAAATTAGACTGACTAAATTTATTTTTTTGGAACTTAGAACAATATAATAATCAATAATGTGTCAACTACAAGCCAACCCCCATTGGCTTGCAATACCTACTCGTCAACCCTTTTTTTTACTTTTTGAGAAAGTGCCAAGATGGTGATCACTTAAAATTTGGTGAAGCCTTATATTTCTACATTCATCCATCTTTTGAACCAAAAAACACTTTTCAATCATATTCATGCACTTCTTCATCCAAATTTGGCGACTTCATTCAAAATAAATGTCTACTTTCCGCCAGATAAAAGTAATCTTTTTTTGCCATAATTTTTCCACTTCTATAAAAGGGCTGCTGCTGCCCATAGTGCCAAATAAAGGGGGGCTGCTGCTCGAAGTACACATACCCATACCCATTCCCACCCCTGCACCCAATTCCGTAGACATGTATCAAAGGAGTACATTCTAGAAAGAAAATGTACACCCTTGTACAATTCTTAGAGTGACGGGAATGGGTACGTGTACCTATGCCCGACCTCCGTCCTCGATAAGCTCCGCCCGCTCCTCATTTCCGCAGAAGCAACACTAGCGGATGAAAACACCTCATCTGACGTCGGACATCTCATCCATCACCACCGCGTTCCCAATCCGTTCTACATCCGAAGTCCCTCAGCTCTGCCGACCGCTCAGCTCCAACACGTTCCCAATACGTACCCCATCCGTTCCCTGACGCATGTTCCATTCGTCCAACACGTGGAATATTCCACATGGCAAGTCCGCAAGTACTGCCACTCGGCTTCTTCATGCTCTGCTTCCTCCCGCTCATCATCGTATCCCCTCGTAGGACTCCAGTCCATCACCGCAATTGCCACATTCTGCTTCCGAATCCGCTTCTGCATCCTCCTACTGCTCCACAGGTACGAATCACCTTTCCTCCGTCGTTTGAATCTTTCAATTTGGTGCAGATTTGAGTGAGAGACGGTGTTTTGAACGGTAATGGTGCTGTTTGTGGTCCGCGTTCGTGTTGCTATGTTTCGGGAAACGAGGTAGCTTGTGTTAAACTAGTGACAGTGATATGGAATCGGACTCGTAGCATTGTTCTTATTGTTTACATGTGAAGAAACCAATCATATAGTTGAATGGTTTCAGTGCGCACGTCTTTCTTGTGTCGTTCGAATTTTTCAATTTGGTGCGGATTGGAGGTAGAATTGATGTTTTAAACGGCAATGGTAATGGTTCGCTGTTGGTGACCGTATTGGTGCTGTTGCGCTGAGGGGAAACGAGAGAGCTACGAGGGAGAGTGACATGGAATTGGACTTTTAGCATTGTGTTTGTGAAAGTTTAGCTTGTCTTGCTGTGTACTGGAGTTAAGTAACCGAGGACACTGCTACTTTCATTGTAGTGTTTCAGTGAACTGGGGTTAAGGGAACACTTGTGAGGAAGGTTTGGGGTCTTGGTTGCGAAGTAGAAGAATCTCTTTCTCGCTGTGTTTAATGGGTTGTTACAATTTCATTGCAGAAAAAAAGAATCAAGGTTAGTGCATTAAGAACATCTTCTCTCTGTATAGCTGCGAGGATATTCCTATTCGTTTTTCAAGATGGCGACAGTGAAGTACGGCATGTTTCTTGCCAACAAAGCTGTAGAAGGTCAGCGCAAGTACTTGGATGTCACCAACAAGTTTACAGGCGCGGTTGGTAAGTATAGTTCTATCTTTCAGCAGTCTTTATTTATTGTTAGCAATTTTGGTGGTTAAGTTACATCGAAGTTTTGTCCAATTTCATTGGGATTTTGCAATTTCGCTTAGTACCTTAAATGCATTTTTGTTGTGATCCAGGTGCGCAAGTGCAACTCGCAACACACAAAGACGTTGATGAAGCAATTGATGCAGCAGTCGCCGCAGCCCCAGCTATGGCAGCCTTGGGCGCGTTTGAACGGAAAGCGATTCTTGAGAAGGTGTGGCTGGTTGACTTTGATTGCTTGATTTGTGAATTAATAAACCGAAGAATTTGCATAAATGAGTTTTAATCTCAAATTTGCTGAAGCGTCTGCTCGTTGTTCCTTGCTGCAGGTAGTGGCTGAGCTGAAGAAGCGTTCAGAGGAGATTTCTCAGACATTGACAATGGAATCCGGGAAGCCTATCAAAGACGCCCGAGGCGAAGTGTCGCGGACAATCGATACATTCCAGGTTGCAGCTGAAGAGAGTGTCCGTATTTATGGCGAGCACATGCCTCTTGATATTTCTGCACGTAACAAAGGTCTTCAGGTACTAGATGCGGCTCCTTTTTGCATCAGCAACACTAAAACTTTACTCATTTCTTCAATGGATGTATTTAGTACGCAATCGACACTCCTACGTGCTGCATCACATCCGTGAAATCTTGGCTCTGGCAGCATTTTTGATCCAGTAGGTTTTCTTCACACCAATTGTATCACCACCACGTGGTCATCAGTGATCTACTGGTATTTTTTTGTGAAACCTTATGCCACTGGTTGGATGTTGCAGGGCATTGTGAGGAAGTTTCCGATTGGCCCTGTGTCCATGGTGAGCCCATGGAACTTCCCTGCGAACCTCGTGGCTCACAAGGTTGCACCAGCGTTAGCAGTAGGGTGCCCTTTCGTCTTGAAGCCGGCGAGCAGGACGCCACTTTCAGCACTCATTTTGGGAGACATCTTGAGCCGTATTCCGGAATTGCCGAAGGGTGCATTCTCTGTTCTCCCTGTGTCACGGGAGGATGCTGACATGTTCACCGTGGATGAGCGTTTTAAGCTCCTGACATTCACAGGCTCTGGGCCCGTTGGTTGGCAAATGAAGGCCCGCGCCGGGAAGAAAAAGGTTAGAGCCTTATGAGACTCAGCTTCGCAATCAGATGTTTTTGGAAATTGTATTCTCTTCTTTCGTGGAAATCTGACGTTTCCTGTCCTCCGAACAGGTGGTCATGGAGCTGGGTGGTAATGCGCCATGTATTGTGGATGATTATGTTCCAGACTTAGATTACACTATTCAAAGGTTGATCAACGGCGGGTTCTACCAAGGTGGTCAATCGTGCATCCACATGCAACGCCTTTACGTTCATGAGCGTCTTTATGATGAGGTATGAACTACACACGCGTGGGTTGTCGATGGGAGATATTGTTAGAACTATGGTTTATCCGAACTTTGTGGGAATTCGAACCAAATTGACGCCCTGAAAATGACCATGGGCACGAAGAAGGCTTCTGATCATTTGCAAGACTTGGTCCTCAGGTCAAGGATGCATTCGTTGCGCAAGTGAAGAAGCTGAAAGTGGGCAACCCATTTGAGGAGGATACGTATATTGGACCCATGATTTCGGAAAAAGATGCTAAACGCATCGAGGATTGGGTGAAAGAAGCAGTTGAGAAGGGCGGAAAGCTCCTTGTAGGAGGGAAACGGGAAGGTTCACTCGTGCATCCAACAGTTCTTGAAAATGTGCCAATGGATGCCAATGCTCGGAAAGAAGAGATCTTTGGCCCGGTCGTTCTTTTGTACAAATACAGGTGAGTCGAGGTGCTTTTACGATTGGGTGACATTTCTGTCATAAGACGAAATTGCTATCTACTTCAAGGATTTTGCAGGCGGTGCTGCGATTGTAACAATCCTCACAATGTTGACTTTTTGTATTACCTTGCCAGTGATTTCAAGGAAGCTGTGAAGGAGTGCAACAACACCCATTATGGACTTCAGTCGGGGATATTCACCAAGGATTTGAACAAAGCCTTCTATGCTTTTGAACATATGGAGGTGAGCCTGTCGTCTACATGTTGTTCCTACCTTGAGATAGTCATGTATAATTCACTTTCCTCTTTGCATCATAGTTCACACGAGTAGGTGATATATTGTGGTTAGAAACCGAGAATCAATGTCAGCAGCTTATGTTGCACCGAACACTGTTGAGCCTCGTGGCTCTCGAGGATTATCTAGTCCATTTGTGCAATCTCCTTACGAGCCATTTATGGACCATCGGATCTCATAAAAATTGTTGGACATCCAGGTGGGAGGGGTGATTCTCAATGATTCGCCTGCTCTACGCGTTGATAGTCAGCCATACGGCGGCCTCAAAGACTCAGGGATCCAGCGTGAGGGCGTGAAGTACGCCATGGAGGACATGCTTGAAACCAAAGTTCTTGTCATGCGGAATGTTGGAATCTTGTAAACAAATACACTTCATTTGCGCTCATGCACCAACTTTCGTACTTATTGCTTTCCCGAGTATCTTTAGAGTATCGAGGTTTTACTCAACTCCAGGTTCAGAAGACTTTCTCGAGGCGACCCTGTTCGCAATCTGAGTGGTTATCATCAAGTGGTAGTGTACACTTGAGGAGAGTAATAGCTCTTGGCTTTGGAGGAGTTAATACATATCAACTCTTGTATTGAACTAATAGAAGGAACACCAACGTAAGTTGCAAATAGACTTTACCTTTTCTCGTTTACATGCGAACAGTTATTGCAATGATTTGATCTGGGCACTGTTGTTAATGCTCATTTCAAAGGGAGTGTAATCGTTGCAAGGAGCAGGTGCTTTGAACGTGCTTAGTAAAATCGAGCTACGTTTAATCTGTGTTTTGATATCCTACCTCAAATGTTTGAACTCTGGAGATGATTCTAAAACGCCGTATCATTTGGCTACTTTTTTAACAATGATCGTAGGTAAAGTAGGCAAGAGTACAGGCTAGTTGAGATCCTCTTGGTTTTACAAAATGATGAGTAGAGGATTCATGCATCTGTGTGATTGGTGCTCATCCGTTCATACCTTTGTAAAGCCCTTCCAAGTATTTCAATCCACAATTGGATCTGGATTTACCTCACTATGAGGTGAAGGTGTTTCAAGTGGAGGGGAGCAATCAAATCTTAGTTTCCACAATGACAAAGTTTGTCATGAACCAAAAGACCATTGATAAGATTGTAGTGCAGAACCTGCGATTGGTGTTGGCAACATATGACAAGTACATAGCTTGTGAATGATGCAAGGAATGTTCATAACAAGTAGTAAATGTGTATCTTTAAGTTACTATAAATTTACAAAGTCCAATCCTTTTGAACTTTAAATGGTAAAATGACCAACTTAGAATCCATTGTTCAACAATTAAAGATTTAATATAATTCTTCAAATTTTCAAGTAAGTGCCACATCATCAAAAAAAAATTTAAAATCTATTTTATAAAACATTTTCCTACCCTCTTCCTCTCTCAATTTCCCAGTCCACTTGTTCTTCATCTTCAAGCAAGTGAAAGGGTGAATAAACCTTCTTCCTATGTTTCTTTTAGTTTTAGGTAAAAGATATTTCCAAAGTGAAGTTATATTGAAGAGTTCAAAAGAAACCATTTGAAGCTGACACCAAGTATTTCATTGTTTAGATCTAGTCTACAAACATTTCATCAAAAGTTGTTGATTTGATCTAAAGCTTTACATATTATACAAATATATATTATGCATAAAAAACATTACTAACAAAATGACCTAAATGTTTGTTAGTTTTGTTGTTCTCTAGAATACTTTGAAAAACTTCTTTCACCAATGAGAAGTTGATGGTCATTGAATCCTCATTATAGGTACAAATAAAGAGTGGGTAATGTACAACACAAGCTCAAATGTTTTATAGATACCTAATATGTAAATATATGATTATTTGAAGCAATATAGCATTGTGGCATTTAATTATAGCATAAGCTGTATTTAAAAATTTGTTTGGCATCTCGTAAGTCAAAATAGTATCATGAATTCTATTTTCAAACCTAGTAAAATCTATTTATCACATTTGTATAAAACTTCTTTTGACATACAAGAATGCCATTATAATTAAATAGAATGAACTCTATACAAACATTTGTACTTATTAATAGTATCGTATATTCCTTCAAATTAATTGGTATTTACATACTAGAATGTCATTGTTTAAAACCCTCTTCCTCCCCCGTTCTTTTATCATCAATCTATCCCTTTCCAATAGTAAGACTTTCTTCTCTCCTTCCATCCTTAGTCCCAACTCCTCCATAGTCAATAGGTTATATTTTACTTTTTGAAAAAGTGCCAAGCAATCACTTAAAATTTGTTGAATCATTGTATTTTTACAATCATTCATCTTTAGAACCCAAAAATGCTTTTCAATCCAATGTATACAATTTTTCATTCAAAATTTGGTGACTTCATCCATATTTCAAATAGAAATAGTCAAAGTTTTGGCTAAAAAAGACTACTTTTACTACCTCACAAAAAATCGTGATTTATTTTCAATTGGTGCAATTTGACCCCATGGTGCCAAAAAAAACATTTGTTGGTCAATGGCCCTTTCTACATAGTGGAAGGTATTATTTGTTGATTTTACTTTTTTGTGGAAAGACAAATGGATGTTGAAGGGTATTTATTCTTAATCATTTTTTCTATGATGAAATAGATAATGTGAGTTGAATTTTTATAGATGAAAGCTTTTATTACTTAGATGCTTGGATAGGCTTAAATATTTTACTACAATGGACTCTCATCATACGACAATATAAGAAGGCCCTAGAAAGTGGCTTAAGCTTAAGAAATGATTACTTTTGATAACTCATCCTACATTCCAAGAGAACTATGAATGGTTTGCCTAGTAGACCAATCGTACTTGTATAAAGTCGAATCTTCAACCAAACCAAGCATGATAATTATAGAATAAGCACTAGTAGAAAACAGGCTATAAATGACTGGTCCACAATGACTGCAGCAGTCACTTTGTAGTCATTGTGGACAAAAAATGACTGCTGTAGTCATTGTGGACCAGTCATTTAGGACCCTGTTTTCTACTAGTGAAGGGATACAAAGATTGAAAGATGAAAACATATAGAAAACTCACATTTGTTCCTCAAAGTTGTGATTCAAATTACCGTATCTTGTAGTTGTAGGGGGGTGATTGCATGAAACATTGTACTATTTGTTGCGTTTTGCGATAGTACTCATGATTTTTTCTAGAGTACTTTAAAATTAGAAAATCAATTTTTAAAAAAATTAAAAAATATGACCATTGTATGCACCTTTAAGATGAAGGTAACCACCAAAGGAAATTCATTAAAAAATTCTCTAAGTAGGAGAACTAGAAAAGTGCCAAATCTTAAGAAAATACATATTTTGATGTTTTAATTAGTAGAAAATAGGAAAACACTTAAATAAAAAAAATAAAAATTGGCCATTTGTGGCAACTCTATGGAGATGGTCATTTACCAAAAAGTCCACCAAAATAATTTTTTACATGCTTCAAAATGCTAGTAGAAAGGGACTCAATTTGTGGACTTCTACACCACACAAAATTAAGTATTTTTAGAATTCCTTTGTACAATAGCTACAAGTCTACTAGAAGACCATCTCTACCAAATTTCAGATCCAAATTCGTTTTTATGGGTACTAAATAGTACTAAAAACCTCCAAATTGGCATTTGTGACATAATATCGAGGGCTATTATTAAATAGTAAAACATTTTTAAAAAATTCCAAAAAAATAGACAAGGTGTATAGTAGTCATCAGTATCTTGTTTATGAATTTTGAATCATTTGGAGTCAAAATCCAAGAATTATGGCCAAAAAACTAATCAGCACGAGATGTGTGACAGAAAATAGTACAAGTGTTTCATGCAATCACCCAGGGAAGTTTGGCCACTCCATAATCAATCTTACAATTGAGGTTGAGGACAATGCACAAGGTGACTACACCTAGTTTTGACCCCTTTTGAAATCCAACTCCTATAGATTCTAGCCTAAAATGTGTTTGTTGGATGACAAAGCATCCCTTTATGTAAAAGAATAGTGCAGATGTTTATTCTTGGAATTTAATTGTGTGGAAAAGGAAGGTCTTGTACAATTGTTTAATCTCCAATGAGTATTCTAGGATTTTTTTTAAGAATGTGATTCTCATGGTACCAAAAAGGATGATTTCTTCAATGACCAACCTGTCCTTTTAGGATTTAGTCCACTATTAGAGAAAGGAGTATTTTAAGTATAATCCTATAAATAATGAACTTTTAAGGAGTTTTGTAGTAAAATTTTACTAGAAATACATTTGTTTTCAGTAAAGTTTTACTAAGAACCAACTTAAAAGGTCATAATTTATAGGACCATACTACTAGGACTATATTTAAAATACCCCTTTTTTGTAGTGATCATGTACTTCTAATACAATGTTATAATTAATCCTTAAATACTACGGTGCCTGCATTTGCAAGGCAATGCGGGCACTGTTTTAGTCAACTAACTTCTCATTCATCCAAAAAACAAACTTGAATGTACTTCTAACGGTTGTATTTTTAAATTCTAATTCTATACAAATAAAAAAATAAAAATTTATCCCAACTTTTTAGGGGAGTGCAATGGAGATGCAAGGCACACAATTAGAGTCACTAAATACATATATATACATTTATGTAAATTGGTGCAATACAATAATATTTTAACTTAAACTAAATTAAATATAATACAAATCATTTCTTTCAGAAACTAGTGTCACTTAAACCCCTCATAGGATAAATCAAGGTATTAATCAACTTGTCAAGGAAAACCTATGGATGTGGTTCATATATAGCTTAGTCTAAAGTTGGAGGTTTGGAAACCGCTCATCCAAGGGTTGGACTACTTTTTTCATGTATTTCTTTGGACAAGAATATTTTAAGTTCATTTTTCAAACAAACAAAAATAGATGAAAAATCTAATATAAGTGGTTTTATATTTTTTTGAAGCATTATTGGATTACTTATGAATTTTCAAACAAGTTGTATTGTAGGTCCCTATTTATAACCCTAGGTCTTTTATAAACCATTCACTTGCAATTCTAAAGAAAGATGGGGATAGCAAAGAGAATGATTGGCTCTTGCAATTAATAATGTTTTTTTCCTAGATTCCGTCAATGACTATAGAGGTCAATTTAAGAATCACCTTATGTCCATTTTATAGCTATTTATAGGAACAATTTTTAATGTCTGCAATTTTAGAGCCTCCTATTTTAAATAGCAAGATTATGTAAATGTCAAATCTGTACACTAATAACAAAAGTAGGTATACGTGTCATTATTGTGCAAAGCATGAATAACAAAAGGGGGTACACATGTCAATATTGTATTGGTTGTAAAGCTTTTACCAAAAAATTGTAAAGGATACACAAGTCATTTTTCTATTGGTTATAAAACTCTTGCATTTAAAAATCCTCATGAAGACTCTAGAAAATAGCTACACAACATCACAAAGTTTAGACCATACAATTTGGCATCAATTATCGTGCGGTTATCGTTGTTTCATAGGTTTGTACCATAATCGCACTGACTCAGTGTATTTTTACGCACTGAATCAGTGCGAAAACAATGAATATCAATAGCGTACGGTTTATGTACTTTAACTATATGATTGCTATGCAATTTTGACACAACAATTGTATAGTTAAAGTACATAAACCGTACACTATTGATATTCATTGTTTTCGCACTGATTCAGTGCGTAAAAATACATTGAGTCAGTGCGATTATGGTACGAACCCATGAAACAATGATAACCGCACGATAATTGCTGCCAAATCGTAGGGTCTAAACTTTGTGATGTAGTCTTAAACCACATTTCTAGATCACAGAACATTTACACCCTAAACCCTTATCCACACATTTATTGTGGAATTTGCATAGCCTCTACGACCGCCAGTTATATGATCCAGTCGCAATGTACTAAAACCCTAGAATCTAAGAAGAGGTCAATAAGCTTAAAAAAGATCCTCAAACAGTGTTTGGTAATGCTTTCCTTTCACCAACAAGAGTGACCCCAAAATCTAAATCCTAAACCCCTAACCCTCTCCATTAATCCAAAAATTACAATACAAATCCATTGCAACGCTTGCATGTAGCAACATGTTGATTCCCTTCTTGGTCTCCAAGGTAGAATAGCCATTTTGAAACCCTCTTCAAAGCCACAGTGAATTGATTTTCTAGTACAAGCTTTGCAAAGCAATTACAATCAAGCAATCAACAATTAAACAACATTCAACCAGTATTGAACTGTGAAACCTTCTCTACCATCCGAATTTTCAAGAACAAGATTTACAAATCAATTACAGACAAGAAATCATCAAGCATAAATAGAAAATCAAACAACATTCAACCAGCATTCAACTATGAAACCCTCACTACACTCCAGCACCACATAAAACAAAGCAATGAACCAACATCAAATGTATTTAGTAATGAAGTATTTTAGAAACTCAAGAAAACTAGCCCTCAAGCATTCAAGAACAAGAATTGCAACGTACAAAATTCCACAAGCAATACAAATTCTTGAAAATAGCTACCGCCTAACCGCCACAGTTTCCACTTGAATTTTTCCGACAATTTCTAATGAAAAAATTCACAAGTTCTGGAAGACAAGAACTAAAAAACCCTATTGCAACAAAATTCAAATAGCGACATACCTTATGAGTCAAAACAACGCTCCAACCAAGCTCCAACAAACCTCCAACCAAGCTCCAACAAACCTCCAACCAAGCTCCAACAAACCTACAACCAAGCTCCAACAAACCTACAACCAAGCTCCAACAATGCTCCAAGCAAGTCAAGATTTTGCTACAAAATTTGGGAGCTACATCGAAGCAATCACCACAAAGTAGTACCACAATTTAAGCGCTAAAGAAATTCAATAGACTCAAATACAAACAACCAACCTCCAATTGCGTGAACCCTAATTGTGCAAATCATCCATCGTGCAGTTTCTATTTTTCCTTTTATTGGCGCTTGATCAACGGCTATGCCAGGCCCCACACATTTTTCTTCCAAAATCCACAACGCAAATTGAATGACACCCACTTGTATATTTTAAATCAAATCAACGGCTGTTGAAGAGAGGGTGTAATTTTAAAAAAAAAAACATAAATGGCCTGGGTTTTTTTGGCAGTAGGAGAGGTGGCAGGCACAAGGATGCCTACCACTTTTAGGCTCATAGTTATCAAGGACGCCCCCCTTATAGAAACCCACTTTCCGTCCTAGCCTAAATAGTGTTGACAACAAAATAGTCTTGATCATGTTGCCTTTATTTGCATTTAAACAAATGTTCATGCACAAATGAATGTTGTATACTTGTATTCTACAATACAAAATGTTATTTTAATGTTCCTCCCTCAAAATTGCCTTATGGTGTTATTTAGTAATTATCATTCATCATTGGACAACTTAGAATTGTTTATTGGCTCCATTTGTCCAAAAATGGACACAGCCAATGGCATCAACCTTGGTTTTAGAATCCTATTTACAATTGCATTCACATTGAACAATGTGGTTAGGATTTGGTTGCAATGGAGATGTGGGTCCTATAAACCTATAACAGAGCCTCACAATTACTCTGTTCTTGTTTTCAACAACAAAGACATTTAAAAAACATTCTACCCTAAATATTGCCTTGTAGTACAATCTTGCTAATAAAATAAATATTATTTGCTCTTGATATAGAGCTTTGTAATAATTGTCTATATAGTGAAGTGTCTTGAAAATTTTGATTATACAATTCAGGTTGAACCAAAATTGATTTTTGATACCTCTCCAATTCCTTAATTACCTTAGGTCAAGCTAATACCGTAGCCTTAGGGCAGGATCGGCAGAAATTAATTACTTTTATGAATGCCGGGAAAAAAAAATGAAAATGAAAAATTGCCGAATTCAACAAAAAATAAATGACCAAGTTGTTGTAAAAAAAGAAAATGTCCAATGTTAGTCCAAAAATCCGGAGACCATCTACCATAAAAAAAATTTGATGGCAAAATGAAAGATTTTTTTCAATAACATATTGTGATGATGAAGGGTGAAGAGGTTGTTTTTATAATAAAATCCATTGTCCATCATGAACCCTCAAAGTATATGGGATAATTTGAAGATGAAACTGACTTCACCATTCATTGTCAAAACACAGGAATTGTGTTCAAAGTATAATTTCAGACCTTATTTTGGCATAGTAGAATAACTTTTTTCACAAAACTTTGAACTAAGTTAATGTAGTAAATCAAGCTAAATTTCACCTCCAAAAATAAGTTTTAGATTTCAAGCCTCCAATCAAAAGTTATGAATAAATTTCAAAGGGGATGTTTGAAGAAAATGTCACTTCCAAACCCTCTTTGAAATTTGACCATAACTTTTGATTGGATGCTTGAAATCTAAAACGGATTTTTGGAGTTGAAAGTTAGCTTGATTTCCTACATTAATTAGTTCAAAGTTTTTTGAAAAAAGTAATTCTACTATGCCAAAATGAGGTAACAGCAATTTATACTTTGATGAAATTCTACTTTGAATACAATTTCTGCTTTTGACTTAACTATGAATGGTTGAGCTCCTAGTAATCCTAATTCACATATCCCACATTGTTTGTTGTACCTCCTACCACCTCAATTGTATAAAAGAGTTTGTCTTCTCCTCATTTACTTCATCAAATTGTGAGACTTTTGATGGAATGTGCTGAATACTGAAAATTGATTAGAATGTGATGTTGAATTTATAAAAATTATAATTTGAAGTGCTGAATCTACTTTGGGAACTTTAATTAAATATTCGGCATCAATGTGCCTACCCTGCCCTATGGTTACGATAAATTAGGAAAACTCTCTCCATCTTCTTCAGGGTTATTTGATTACTTTGTCAATATTTACGAAGGTCAACATTCACAAACATTCAATGAAAATTCAATTTTGATGCAACATAGAAAGCAATCATTTTCATAAGTGTATTATGCTTTCAATTTGGTATTTGAACATTCTATTGTAAATAAAATACAAGGCTAAAATTAGTAAAAACAACGTTAGAATAGCCCCTTAACTCCTCAATTTTTTTGAATTAGTGCACATTTTGCATATATCTATGTACAAATATATCATTATCTAAATTTTAACAAATTAGTTATAAAAAAAGGTTTTCTAGCTATGAAACTAATGTTCCAAAACAATTTTTCAAGAAACATTTAGGCTTGTTGCTAAAATAGCTAGAAATTGTTTAGGTATTTTTAAAGGTCTATTAGTCTATAACCTATGAATATTGGTGAAGTATACTTGTAAATTATTTAAAGGACATGGGCTATTAGGCTACATTCTAAGTCCTTTTCTATTTCAAATGGTACTCTAAGTAGGTGTGATTGTGTTTAAAGTACCAATATAGAAGAGAATTTTGATTCTTTGAAAGCCTTAAAATAATCTATTTGTTTAAGTAAAATTACATGTCAAAATAATAAGTTGCAAAAAAATAGTGAAAAAAGGCCAAGTAGGTGCTCTTTGAATTTTTTGAAAAAATTACAAACAAACAACCATATTTACAATAAATTTGTCTAAAAGGACACCAGATCTACTAAAGAGAAATTTAAGTATCCTCAATCAACAATTGGATCAAGGCAACTTGAATTCTCCTCGCAATCTAGTGTTTTTTCAAGCACACCACGGGGAATCAAACCTTAGTCTCCAAATTGACACAGATAGTCATGAACTAGGAGACCACCCGTAGGCTTCGATGTATTGGTTAGGATTGAGAAAGTATTTATGTAACAAAAATTGTTACTAGTCTACAATCCACAACCCGCGATGGGTGTTGGCAAGTGGCAACATAGAACAAGTCCATAGTCCGTTGAGGATGCAAAAGGTGCTTGTGACGTAGTAAATGTGTATCTTTAAATTACTACAAATTTGGAAGGTCTACCCTTTTTGAACCTTAAATGGTGAAATGACAATCTAAAATTCACTTTTGAACACTTTGAGCTACAATTTAAGATATAATATAATTGTTCAAATCTTCAAGTAAGTGCCACATCATCATAAATCACTTAAATATCTATTTTTTGAAATATTTTCCTAACCTCTATCCTCTCTCTATTTCTTAGTCCACTTGCTCTTCAACGTCAAGCAAGTGAAGGGATGAATTAACCTTCTTTCTATGCCTCTTTTAATTTCAAATAGATGAAAGATATCTCCAAAGTTATGTTATATTGAAAATTACACAAGAAACCATATGAAGTTAACAAGTGAATCATTGTCAGTTAAGGTTTTATTTACAAAGCTATAATGAAAATTTGTTGCTTGAAAGACATTCTCATATGCACAACTTACACTCACAAGCTGAAAATGCAGGCCAACAATACAAGAGATTGAACCTAATTAACTCCTACAGGTTAGATGATCAGTCAATATGGTTATACTGTGAAAAAAAAAATACAATTCAGGTATCACCAGTCAATGAAGAACATTACATGAATTGGTCAAAATAAAAATGAAATTTGAACATAAAAAAGTTTCTCACATGAACTATTCAAAACTGCAAAAAAATAAAAATAAACTGAGGCCCAATAGGGGTTACGTAGAGGATGAGCCCAACAAGTACTCACAAACATAAATCTCTATCTCAAACGGTGTTCAAGCTCACAACATTTCAAAGATAGGAAGAACAAATAAGGTAGGAGGTCCAGAAATGGAGCATCTAAGCGCTGAAACTGAATTTTGGGGAGGTAAAACATCTTGAAACATTTTTCAGTAAATTTTCCTTGAAAGACAAGTGGAATTGAAATCTAACCCAAGTCGTTTCATATTTTTTGGATCTTTGTGGAATTAGTTACAAATTTTTGAAGTTGGAAAAAAGTAGTCATTTGTGGTCATCAAAATGGACCACCTCCTGAAATGTGCATAGGTGGTACATTGAAGAAAGCAAAATGTACCTCTGAGTCATGTTCCATTTTAATGCCCGCTCCGTTTTACAGCCTCCTACCTTAGTACATCATAATCTCTATATGGGCCTGCCCTATGTCTATTGTTTTTATTTATTTTTCTTGAAACACATGGACAATTTCCATTGCAGGGGAAAAAGTACACAGACCCAAAGGACAAAGCCTTGTCGGAAATATTTTGCTTTTCAAAGTTTTTTAATTTTTCTAGAGATTTTTGACAATTTCTGCCCAAAATGTGCCTTGATCCTTAAGGGATTAATGTAAGGACCTTTTATTTGTTCTGTTCAAATTTCATTTATATTTTGACCAATTCATATAATGTTCTTCACTGACCGGTTATTTAATACGGTATATGCCTTTATTTGAATTGCATATTTTTCGCAGTATAATTGTATTGATTGAGCATATAACCTTTACGCATTAGGTTCAATCTCTTGTATTGCTGGCCCGCATTTTCAATTTGTGAGTGTTGTGCGTATGGGAAGGTGTTGACTAAGGTTAAGTATGTATTTTGCAGATGATTATGGTGTAGGAAGGAGATGCAACTCCACCAAATCAACAACTTTTGATGAAATCTTTGTAATCTAAACCTAAACAATGAGTCTCTTGTCGTAAACTTCAAATGGTTTCAAGTGAACTCTTCAATATAACATAACTTTGGAGATAATGATCTTTCCCGTATTAAAAACTAGAAGAGGCAATGAAAGAAGGTTAATTCACCCTTTCACTTGCTTGACGTTGAAGAGCAAGTGGATTAGGAAATAGAAAGAAGATAGAGGATGGGAAAATGTTTCAAAAAATAGATTTTGAAGTTCTTTTTGATGATGTGGCACTTACTTGGAGATTTAAAGAGTTATGTAAAATCTTTAATTCCAGCTCAAAATGTTGAAACTATAGTAGAATCTAAGGTGTCATTTCACCATTTAAGGTTCAAGAAGGCTAGACTTCCAAATTTTTAGTAAACTAAATATACACATTTACTACGTTACAAGCACCCCTCGCATCCCTCATGAGCTATGGTCTTGTTCTACGTTGCCAGGATCCATCATGGGCTGTGCATTGTGGACTGGTGGTAGTATTTGTTACATACATACTTTTCTAATCGTGACAAGTACATCAAAGGCCACGGGGTTTTTCCTGGTTCATGACTATCTATGTCAACTTGGAGACTAAGGTTCGATTCCCCCAATGCGCTTGAAACACACTGGCTTTCCATGTTAATTCAAGTTGCCTGGGTCCAATTGTGGATTGAGGATATTTCAATCTAAGTGAAGAATCGGTGTCTTTTTAGACAAATTTAATATGGATGTGGTTATTTTATTGTAATTTTTTTTAAACTTTCAAAGAGCACCTACTTGGCCCTTTTCCCACCATTTTTTTGCAGCTTATTAATTTACTTGACATGTAGTTTCACTTAAAAAATAGTTTTTTAAGGCTTTCAAAGCTCTATTTTATGTTGTTACTTTAAACACAATCACATCTATTTAGAGTACCATTGTACATCATCCAATTCAAATTTTGTTGCCTTCTTTTCATATTTTTGAGTCTTTTGTCTTGAAATAGAAAGGGAATTAGAATAAAGCCTATATAGCCCATGTCCTTTAAATAATCTATAAGTTTCATAAATATTCCTAGGTTATAGGCTAACAACCACTTTAAAATACCTAAACAATTGTTAGCGATTTTAGCAACTTACTTAATTGTTATAAAAGATTAGTTTTAGAGAAAATCTTCTTTTATTACCAATTTATTAAAATTTAGATGAATGATACTACCTGTATATAATTTACAAAGGGGTGCTTGCACAAAACACTTGTACTTTTTTTTTCTCACACGTTGCTTGTTGATTTGTTTTTTGACCATAACTTTTGTATTATGGCTCAAAATGACTCCAAATTAATAGGCAAGGTACTCACAACTATTGTACACTTTGTCTAATTTTTTGGAATCTTTTAAAAATGTTTTATTATCCAAAAATAGCCCCCAATTTTATATCACATTTGCCAATTTGGTGGGCTTTTTTTTATATAAGTAGTACCCAAAGAAACAAATTTGGAGCTAAAATTTGGAGGGCATGGTCTTGCAGTATACTTTGAGCTGCTATTCAAAGGATTTCTAAAAGTAATTATTTATATGTTGTCTAGAAGTTCACAAAATAAGCCTCTTTTTACTTGCATTTCAAAACATGTATAAACTAATTTGGTGATTTTTTGGTGAATGACCATCTCTATTAAATTGTTATAAATGGCTAATTTTTAATTTTTATTTTGTTATTTCCCAATTTTTCCTAAATAAAACATCAAAAGATGTATTTTCTTTAGGTTTGGCACTTTTCTAGTTCTCCTATTTAGAGAATGTTTTTATGATTTTCCTTCAATGGTTACCTCATCTTATAGGTATATACATTGGCTATATATTTTTTTGACTTACAAGATCCCAAAGACATTTTTACATACAACATTGTTGATTGTCACAATGCTATAAAGTTTTATATAATCATATATAAATATTAGGTACCTATATAACATTTTTTCGTGTTATATATCCCCCTAACTGCTTTGTTTCTATCTCTAAAGAAGAATCAATGTCTATAAATTTCACATTGGTGAGAAATGTTTTTCAAATTTCTCTAATAAACAACAAAAATAACAAACATTTAGGCTGTTTGTTAGTAATGTCTTTAATGCACGATATATATGTATAATACATTAAAAAATTTGCATCAAATCAATTACTTTTGATGAAGTCTAAACCTAAGCAATAAATCACTTAATATAGACTTCAAATGGTTTGTTGTGAACTCTTCAATACAAATTACTTAACTTTGGAGATATCTTGTACATATCTTTCACCCAAAATTATATACAAAAGGCATAGAAAATTAATTTACCCCTTCACTTGCTTGACGTTGAAGAACAATTGGATTAGAAAATAAAGAGAGGATAGAGGATAGAAAAATGTTTCAAAAAAATAGATTTCTAAGTTGTTTTTGATGATGTGGCAAGTTACTTGGAGATTTGAAGAGTTATATGAAATCTTTAATTTTGGCTAAAAGTGTTGAAAGGTGAATTCTAACGTGTCATTTCACTATTTTAGGTTCAAAAGGGCTAGGTTTTTAAATTTTTAGTAACTTAAATATGCACATTTACTACGTTACAAACACCCCTCGCATCCCTCATGGGCTATGGTCTTGTTCTACGTTGCGAGCACCCATTGCGGGTTGTGCATTGTGGACCGGTGGTAGTATTTGTTACATAAATACTTTTCCAATCCTGACAAGTACATCAAAGCCCACGGGTGGTTTCCTGGTTCATAACTATCTATGTCAATCTGGAGACTAAGGTTCGATTCCCCTGGTGCACTTTAACCACACCGGGCTTTCCACGTTGATTCGAGTTGCCTTGATCCAATTGTGAAATTGAGGATACTTCAATCCGCGTTGGTTGGAGCCGGTGTCTTTTTAGACAAATTTAATATGAATATGGTTATTTTATTGTAATTTGTTATTTTACTTTCAAAGAGCACCTACTTGGCCTTTCTTCCACCATTTTTTTTGTAGTTTATTAATTTACTTGGTATGTACTTTCACTTAAAAAAATAATTTTTCTTAGGGCTTTCACCTCTCTATTCTATGTTGTTACTTTAAACACAATCACATCTATTTAGAGTACCATTGTACATCTCCGATTCAAATTTTGTTACCTTCTTTTAAAGTTTTTGAGTCTTTTGTCTTGAAATAGAAAAGGATTTAGAATACAGCCTACGTAGCCCATGTCCTTTAAGTAATCTATAAGTTTAATTCATAAATATTCATAGGTCATAGGCTAACAACCACTTAAAAATACCTAAACAATTGTTAGCAAATTTAGCAACTTACCTAATTGTTTCTTTGGAGATTGTTAGGGAACATTAGTTCTATAGAAAATCTTTTTTTATTACCAATTTGTTAAAATTTAGATGAATGATACTACGTATACATTTACAAAGGGATGCTTGCACAAAACACTTCTACTTTTTTTTCTCACACATTGCTTGTTGATTTGTTTTTTGACCATAACTTTTGTATTTTGGCTCAAAATGACTCAAAATTAATAGGCAAGATACTCACAACTCTTATACGCTTTGTCTAATGTTTTGGAATTTTTTAAAAATGTTTTACTATCAAAAAATAGCCCTAATTTTATATCACATTTGCCAAAATTTTTTTTTTATCAAAGTAATATCCAAAGAAACAAATTTGGAGCTAAAAATTTGGATGGCATGGTCTTTTAGTACACTTTGAGCTACTACTCAAAGGATTTCTAAAAGTGATTATTTATATATATATTGTGTAGAAGTCTACAAAGTAAGCCTCTTTCTATTTGCATTTCAAAACATGTATAAATTAATTTGGTGGTTTTTGGTGAATGACTATCTCCATTCAATTGTTATAAGCGGCTTATTTTTATTTTTATTTATTTTTATTTTTTCCTAAATAGAACATCAAAGGATGTATTTTTCCCTACGTAGAAAATTTTTCTAATATTTTCCTTCAATGGTTACCTTCATCTTATAGGTATATACATTCATTTGGCTATATATAATTTTTAAAACTTAAAAAAAATTCTCTAATTTTATATCATTCAAAAAAAAAAAATGTGGAAGTTAGTACTATGAAACACAACAAAATTGGCATGTATTTTGTGCAATCACCCATAGATATATGCAAAATGTGCACTAATTCAAAAAGATTGAGGAGTTAAAGGGCTATTCTAATGTTGTTTTTACTAACTCAAACATTGTATTTTACTTACAACAGAAAGTTTAAATACCAAATTCAAAGCATAATACACTCATGCACATAATTGCTGTGAATGTTGGACCAATATTGAGTTTTCATTGAATGTTTGAAAATGCTGACCTCCGCACATATTGAACAATCAAGAAATCCTCAAAGAAGAAAGTGGGAGAATTTTCCTAAATTATTAACTTGACCTAAGGTAAGGAATTAGAGAGGTATCTAATATTAATGTTGGTTCAACTTCAATTTTATATCCAAAATTCTCAAGACACTTTGTTGTATAGACAATACATTACAAAGCATTATATCAATAGCAAATAATATTTATGTTCTTGGCAAAATTATATCCCAAGGCAATATATTAGGTAGATTTTTTTTGAAATGTCTTTGTTGTTGAAAATAAGAATGGAGTAACCTTGAGGCTTTGTTATAGGTTTATTTCTTGACCAATTATAGGACCCTCCATCCCCACTCCAACCGTGCCCTAACCACATTGTGTAGTGTGAATGTGATTTTAGATAGGATTCAAAAATGAGAGTTGATGCCGTTGGCTGTGTCCTTTAGGACATAGCCGATAAACAATCTTAAGTTGTCCAATGACAATTAATAATCACTAAACAATGTGACAAGGCAATTTTAAAGGAGGGACATTAAAAAAACATTTTGTATTGTAGAATACAACATTCATTTGTGCATGTACATTTGTTTAAATGAAAATAAAGGCAACAAGATAAAGACTATTTTGTAGCCACCACTATTCATGCTAGGATGGAAAGTGAGTTCAGATAGAAGAGATATCCTTGTTAACAAGGTCTATGGTGTGAGCACCACTCACGCAATCGCGTGAATCCTCCACTCATCATTTTACAAATCCAGAAGGATTTGAGTTTGCTTGTGATCTTGCCTACTATATCAATGTATGATCATTGTGTTATAAAATTAGTCAAACGATACGACGTTTTAGAATCATCTCCAAAGTCTAGACATTTGTAGCAAGATATCAAGATACAGATTATAAGTAATTAGATTATACAAAGCACGTTCAAAGCACTTGCTCCTTGCAACGGCTATGCTCTCGTTGAGATGAACATTGAAAACAGTGCCCATATCAAAGGAGTGATGTAAACTGTTTGTAAGCAAACGAGAAAAGGTAAGGTATTCAATTGCACCTTACGTTGGTTTTCCTTCTACTACCTCAATTACAATACAAGAGTTGATGTGTACTAACTCCTCTATTGAAGAATTGAAGAACAAGAAGCTATACCCTTCTTTGCATGACACAAGCACACAGCTGCTCTGAAAGACCTTGAACTTTTTCTACAAAATTTGGTATCACCAATTTGATTGTTTAGGGTAATTGTACAAAACACTTGCTAGTTTTTTTGCATTTTACAATACTCATGCTTCTTTTTTTCTAGAGTAATATAAAATTAGGAAAACAATTTTTAAATTTTTAAAATAATATGGTCAATTTATACACCTATAAAATGAAGGTAACAACGAAATGAAAATCATAGAAAAATTCTCTAAGGAGGAGAACTTAGAAAATGCCAAATCTCAAGAAAATACATACTTTGATGTTTTAATTAGGAAAAAATAGGAAAAACATTAAATGAAGATAATGAAAACTAGCCATTTGTAGCAACTCTATGGAGATTGGCATTCACAAAAAAAACATAAAAAAAAGTTCTTACATATTTCAAAATGCAAGTAGAAAGAGGCTTGCTTTGTGGACTTCTACATGGCATATAATTAACTATTTTTAAAAATCTTTTGAACAATAGTTAGAATTATACAACAAAACCATTTACTCCAAATTTCAGCTTCAAATTCATTGATTTGGATTCTACTTTGTTCAAACCTCCCAAAATTGGCAAGTGTGACATAAAATTAGGGGACATTTTTTGGATAGTAAATCATTTTTAAAACATTTTAAAAATTATACAAGGTGTATAATAGTTATGAGTACCTTGTCTGCAAATTTTGAGTCATTTGGAGCGAGAACGCAAAAGTTATGGCCAAAAAACAAATCAAAATGCAACATGTGACAAAAACTAGTACAGGTATTTTGTGCAATCACCCACATCTATTTTCTTCTAAGTGCATAATTAGTAAGGTAATCCAGCCTATTACTACCTTGATTTGCAAGCTGAATATCTTGGGGCAATTTCTAAGAGGAGCACATATATTTCAAAGGTATGTGCATGTTTTACAAATTAAATCCAAGTGGAATTATAATTTTTCAATTAAAATTGTAATTTTTGTGAATTTTTGAATTGAGCTGCCTTAAAACTACAAAATTGTCCATAGAGTGGAGTCATAAGCGTCCTATTAACAACCCATTACCACTCTTCTGTGTATCTATTAGCACTTGAATATTGACTAATGAAAGATTATCACATTATCCTTTTGGTATTAATGCTCTAATTTTATTAGAGAAGTGAATGGATTTTGTGGCGGAATGGGGGCCAAAAGTAGCATGGTAGAAATAGGTGGCTGGCACTTTTAGGTTGGTTTACCTTACAATTTCAGTGCTTCTTCTAATTTTCCACAATTCTGCAGTAATACTTCTGCAGCAACAAGACAACGGCTTCAACAACAATCCAACAATAAGCTACACAACTCTTGTGACATCTTGTGACATATAGGCAGGGAATGTAGTTGAAAGGAAATGGCCGGTAGGAAAATCACAATGCCAAGGCCCAATTTCATGACAAGGGTACCTCATTATAATAACATCAACCCACATTAATTTGGGAATTTTTCAAATTTGTGAGGGGCACTAAGATGGAAGTTTACAATATTTTAGATGAGACCAATATGATGTGATCTACAATAGTTTCAAGTACTATGTATGCCGTTTGACTTTCATCTAAAATTCTTCCAAATGTTCCCACTATTAAACTACATGCATCTAATATGCATCCAAATTAGTGTGAGGATCTTGGACTATTCAAACTCTCTCATTACTTGAATTAAATTGAGTTTTCAAAAGAAGATTATAATCCAAGAACCCTTCTCTTCAAATAAGAACACTCTTCATTTAGAAGGAAGACTTGATACTTTATTCTAGAGATAACAAGCACTAGGAGGATGGAATCAATTTGTGAACATAACCCTCTCCTTCAAATTAGATGAAGTCCATTACATCCTAAAGATCTAAGGTAACTACACCTAAAATTGACCAGTTAAGCAATCCAACATGGTTCCCATTATTATATTGACAAACTTTTTGTACAGTCTAGTTCGTAGTCACAAGGGGATTCTAGATTCTATTAGAATGCAATATTTCGACACGGTATGAATAAACTATCAATATTCAAAGTACTAAAAATAAGCGCTTGCTATTATGATGAAGACTAAAATCTAGTAGATGAAGATGAAAGAGAAGAGTCTCCAAATTTGTCAGCACTACGTGCTAATGCCATGTATAGCAACAAATATTAAAATCATATCCTTAAATGAAGTTGTGTATTTTATTTAGTTAATTTGTTTTGTTTTTTACAATGAGATTTCTAGAACCGTACATCCCCTGATTGCATTCTTAGTACTATGAGAAAGCTCTCTACAAAGAAAATGCACGGACTTTGTTTTGTGGCATTCTGCCTCTTAGTAGAGAAGATATTGAATTTTAAAGTTTTTATGAATTAAAAATTAGAAAACTACTTTTACTTTAGTATTATATCATATTGTGGCAACCATACATGGCAACACTAGTACTATAGTTTGAAATGGCATTTATATTATATATATAGATAATTAAAATTCAACTACTAAATTGATTATTTTTTTGAAGGTGTCCAGGATACTTCCATGGAAGCGTCCTATTGCAACAGCAATCCGAGCTTCGTTCTCGCTTTCCGACCCCCTTGACAACTATATATTCTCGCAACTGCTGCAATCATGAAATCAATCGTCATCACCATCAAATTCGCTGAGTTTCCGATCTCACCACCAAATTTGCCTCATTTTCGATCACTCTGCAGAAAACCCACAAAATTTCGAGATCCACCATAGCGAGGAGGTCTTACTCTCTTGCGGCGATGGCGAAGCAGCTGGTGCTCCGCGTCGACGTGACCTCCGACACGATCTGCCCCTGGTGCTTCATCGGCAAGAAGCACTTGGAGCAAGCGATCGCCTCCACCAACGACCGCTACAGCGTCGAAGTCAAGTGGCACCCGTTCTTCTTAAACCCCGATGCGCCTACCGAAGGCGTGAACAAAGTCGACTATTACAAGTCCAAGTTCGGTTCCGGCAGGATGCAGATGATCCTCGACCGTGTGGGCGGCGCCTTCGCTGATGTCGGCTACAAATTTTCCATGGGAGGCAAGACGGGGAGCACGTTGGATAGTCACCGGTTGATCGAGCTCGCGGGGAAGCAGGGATTGGAGAAGCAAAACGCTGTCGTGGAGGAGCTTTTTTTGAATTTCTTCACGCAGGAGAAGTATATCGGGGATCGGGAGGTTTTGGTGGCGGCCGCGGAGAAAGTGGGAGTGGAAGGGGCGAGGGTTTTCTTGGAGGATCGGGAAGCGGGGTTGAAGGAGGTGCTGGAAGCAGAGAGGAAGTTCCGGAGGGGGGTGTCGGGAGTGCCGCATTTTGTTATCGACGGACGGTATGAAATTTCGGGTGCGCAGCCTCCGGAAGCTTTTCTTGAGGCGTTTGAAGTCGCCGCGAAGAGACAGAAAGCGGACGCTGGTGGGACGCCGAACGGCGTGTGTACGAATGACGGATGTGCTTGAGGGAGTAGTGCAATTGTGCTTCGGGGTTCGTGTCCATATCTAAGGGTGTCGTGTCCATAGCTTAAGGTTTAGGGTTTGAGATTTTTCTGGTTCTGATGAACATGTAAATTGGGAGACTGAGGGTTCAAATTCTTTTTGAGTCGGGGAGATGAAGCTTAGACTGAAGGGCCATTCTTCGACTCACTCACCAATGTGTAAAGTGTGCCATACTTAAATTACAAACGTCCTATTGTTATTATTTCTATGTATGAAGTGCTCGACTCACTGGATGGTGTGAGAATATAAATGCGTAAATGAACTTGATGAGTGTTTCATGTCGATTGCTTAGGGTTTAGGGTTGAGATTCTGTCAGGTTTTGATGAACAATAAAATTTGGGAAACTCAGAGTTCAATTTCTTTTGGTCGTTGAGATGAAGTTTAGACTGAAGGGTCATTCTTCGACTCACTCACCAACGAGTCGAGTGTGCCATACCTGGCTACTGGCAAACGCCCTATTGTTATTATTTTTGTGTATGAAGTGCTACAGACTCACTGGATGGTGTGAGATTGTAACTGTATCTGAACTTGACGACGGTTTCATGTCGATTGCTTACGGTTTAGGGTTTGAGAATTTTCGGGTTTTGATGAACATGTAAATTTGGGGGACTGAGAGTTCAATTTTTTGTCGTTGAGATGAAGTGTAGACTGAAAGGCCCTTCTCCGACTCGCTCACCAACGAGTCCAGTGTGCCGTACAGTACTTGGTTACTTACGAAAGCCCTATTGTTATCATACATTAATTTATGAAGTGCTGTAGACTCACTGGATGTTGTGAGTTCAAATATGCCGTTGAGCTCGTTGAGAGTCTGCACTTCATTTTTGTGTCGGTAGCTGCAAATGCTGACTGCGTCGGACATCGAGGATTTGGAGTCCAATCTTTGAAATTGTAATGTTATGTAATATGTATTTTGGGAGAGCAGAAAATTTAAAATTCATTTTTTTCTTAAATTAAATTTTTGAACACAATCCTAAAGACTCAAAATGCAATTGCAAAATTCCTTCTTTTTTTTCAATTTTTTGTATTATACATATGTATATATGTAGAGACTTAGTAGGCGTTCACAATGTCCACATATAGATCAGAGTGCAACTTTTCAAAAAAGAGGAATTTTAAAAATATTTAAAATAAATAAAATAAAAATTGCACCCAAGATCCCATGGGAATAGTTTTAGACCCGACAAGGTCTCTAGGGATCACCGAGTAAAATTGCAACCTTAAAATTTTTATTTTTATTTTTATTTATTTATTTTTAAGTTGCAATTGTACTCGAGGTCCTTAGGAATGCGTATGCAATTCTAGGGGACCTGGGGTACAACTGCAACTTTCAAAAAATAATAAATAAATAATAAATAAATAAATAAATTTGAAAAGCTAAACCTGTACTTGGGGCTCCTTAGGAATATCACTGGTGCCGATGAGGTTTCTAAAGACCCCCAAGTACAACTGCAACTTTCCAAAAAGTTATTTTAGTTTTTGGTTCAATTTTTGGGGCCGACGAGGTCTCTAAAAACCCAAGTACAATTGCAACTTTCAAAAACAAAAAGAAAAGGAAAAAAAAAGAAGATATAGATATAGATATAGATATAGATATAGATATCTGTGTGTGTGTGTGTAAGTTTTTTATTCAAATTGCAGTTAAACTGTAGCCCCCATGGAATACCGTTGGTGCCGACGAGGTCTCTAGAGACCTCGAAATATATGTGCAACTTTCAAAACAAAACAAAACTAATAATAATAAATTTTTAATTTTAAAGTTGCAGCTGTATCCAAGATCCTCTAGGAATACCGACGGTGTCGATATTTTTTTTACGGGCCTATAGATGCAATTGTAGTTTTCAAAAAAGTCTTTCTAACCTCTAAAGGACCAAGGCCTTTTTTCTGCCAAAAAACACTCAAAACTGCCATATCTATGGCAAAGGGAAAAAAAAATTGAAAATTATTATTTTTTCATATCTAACCGTAGGATCTTACACCTAACTAGCATGAGAGTGTGTGGAAAAAATTTCAGAATTTTTGACCGCACAGATTGCAAGATATCTGCGTTTAAAGTGGAAAAAACAAGTTTTCAGCACATTGCAAGACTAGATTTTTTGACTTTGAACATTTTTAACTCAAAATTTTTGCACTACAGAGTTTTGAGCTTTAAACTGTCATAGTGGAGAATTGAGTTCAGAGTCTAGGAAAAAAAAATTCAAAAAAACTTAATTATCATTCTTAAAAAAATTGTTAAGTAGAAGTAGGTATGAGATAGAAGGAAAATCTAAAATATTAATATATTTTAGATGGAATTAAAATTCACTAATCCCAATGGTGAGATTGTTCTAACAAGTAAATCAGACCATGCAAAAAAAAAAATTGAAAAATTTGAAAAATTTCATTCAGAAATGAATCCTACAAGTTATTTTTTTCAAGAAGATGATCTAACTGCCCGAAAAACAAGAATGTCCATAACTTTCTCATAACATATCCAAATGAACTGAATCAAAGCTTTCTAGATAGGCAAATATATAATCTATAAGAAAAAAATATTAAAAAAAAAATTCAAATTTTTGTCCATTTTTTTGGGCTGCCCGGGCTGCCCACCGTCCCCTCGTTTGAGCTTATTTGGTCATAACTTTTGATCCCGGGCACCGATTGTGAAAAAAATTATACCCCGTGAAGCTATTCAGCTTTTCTACATCCAGAAAAAGTTTCAAAAAATCAAGAGAAAATTTCAACTCATAGGTACCTGCCCGAAAACGCATTTGTCCCCCGAAGAGACAATGGTCCTTTAGGGGTTAAAAGTTAATTTTCAAGACTATTTAGTTGTTTTTCTAAATCCACCGCACAACTTTTAGGACCTTGAGGTATAATTGCCATTCTTTCTTTCTATTTTTAAATAGACGGTGAGATTTTGAAGAGATAAAAAATACAACTCAGTCTGATTTTCTAGGAAAGATCACTAGATTGAAGGTAGGAAGATAGAGTTTCCACCTAGAGGTGTAAAGCCTACCAATGTAGAATACCCTGTTTGAACACCAAATATTGTTAAATTCAATTTAGATGATAGCATGATGGTCATCACCACACTCATCAATGAAGCTCAAAATGTGATCTTTCTTGACCATTCTTACATAAATTGTATCACTCCAAGCAAAGAGGTAAATTCTAATGGAGTTGATAGTTTCACCAATGATGAATAATTTGCATCTAGTGCACCAAATTGGATGTAAGATAGTAACCCTCATAACGTCCTAAGTTGCATACAAGGCATGAATGCAAGGTGATTACATACCAACATCGTCACACTTTTTAGGAGGAATGTCAATGAGAGTTTTCCCTTACAAAAGTATAAATGTTGTTTTGAAATAAATAAAATATAAAACCAACTATTGCTTATAAAAGTTGTATTGGTTGTCAAAGTCTCATAAGGATGATGCCTACAATAATCCTACAAGATCTAAGCTATAGTTGCAACAAAAATATAAGTAATTTTTTTTAACGTTTTTGTTCTTTTTCAAAAATTGTTGTAGGGCTTTGGGCCCTTTAGGAACCTTGTTGGTATTGATAGGCTCTCCATGGTCCTAGACTCTCACAATAAGTTTTAAAATTTTTAAGATTTTTATGTTTTTGTTTTTGTTTTCTAAAAAAAAATGTTGAAGGATTCCAAGCCTTGTAGGGACCTTGTCAATATTGACAAGTTTTTTTGAAGCTCATGATTTAACAACCATTTATCTTTGAATTAAATATATTATTTAAAAAAAAATCCTTGAAAAATGTCATTGGTTTCAAGTCTCATAGGATATTATTTGGCATTTACAACATCTTCACTTGCAATATTAGTATTTGAAGGTGAAGTATACTGATTTTTGAAAATTTTGTGTTGCAATGCCATGTCTTTTTGTAAAATCTTTTTGAACCAATAGGAATCCTTACAGATGGTTGCAACATTTTCCCCCAAAATTATACATATTTATATAGAAATCAATCTAATTTTTTTCCTACTTTGTAGCCTCCCAAAGTAGTCTGTCAATATGGGCACTTTCCCTTCCTTGAAAGGTCGGAGACGGGCAATTTAATTTTAAATTAATTTTAAATTTAAATTATTAAACATATTAATGATTTCTTTCATTTCTAGTTAAAGTTAAAGTAAAACTCTAGGGTGCCAAAAAGAGAAAAAAATTCATAAAAAGGATGTCAAAAAAGTGATTGTCTCATATTTTTTAAGCTTTGGGGGTCTCCCTAAAGACAACTATGAATACCAATGGGTATTATTTGTAGGCTCCAGTAATTTTTAAGTCTTATTTTAGAGAATTAAATTTTTGTTTTATAAAAATTTAGTATCTTCACTATAAGAGAAAGGGGTGTTTTAAGTGAGTTTTTAAGTATAGTCCTAGACATAAGATTTTAAGTAATGACCTTTAAGGAGATTTTCAACAAAATTTTACTTAAAATATATGTATTTTAAGTAAAATTTTGTTGAAAATCTCCTTAAAGGTTATTACTTAAAATTTTATGTCTAGAACTACACTTAAAAACTCATTTAAAACACCCCTTTTTTCTTGTAGTGCTTTGTGGCCCAAACAATACATATTGGTGCCAACAAGTATATTTTGAACTGAATAGATGAAACAATTACTTTCTATTAGATGAAAGTAATTGTTTTTTTGGAAATGATATTCATGTCTATTTCTTTATGGAGGATGTTGACTATCCCAAAGTCATCTTTGAAGAGGTAAGGGTGATGAAAAAATATTCATCATTATGGCTTTTAACCTCAACCTTGCTACCTAAGCTGACATTGATTAATTATTTACATGGCCTTTGGGGTATTTGGATGGATAGCTGAGAATGTAGACAATGTGCCCTTTTCAAATCGCGCGGTTTGAAACATCTAGGACGGGTATAGATTTCAAACCGCGTGGTCCAAACCATCTAGGACAAGCATAGATTTCAGACCACCCAATATGAACTATAAAAGTGCAAAAGTTGTGGAATAGCACCATTTTAATGAAATTTGCCATTCTTATAGTTTGAGGTGCCGGTTTAGAGTGATCTAAATCTAAGCATATCCAACTCCACATTAAAGTCCATCTAGACCATCGAGCTATGTCAAAGTCCGTCCAAATTCATCCAATTCAACTAAAATCTTTTTAATCCACCATATACATTGAAACTTAAAGGAAATACCAAAGACCATGAATAAATTGCCTAAACTTCTTGAATCTGATCCTATTTCATTTGAAGTCTATCTAAAATCAAGAAACATATATTGAAATAGTTAGCTATATGATATCAACAATACATTGCATCAACATATTTACAATTCAAAATGAAACAAAAAACCAATACATATTGACTGTAGAATCATTCTAAAATATTCTTGTCCCTAATTCTAACAAATGCTAACAAAGGCGTTGGAAAAGAAAGGCCAATGGACGAATTGTAAGTCTTGTATTATATTTTTTCAGTATCATTTAGCCTTGATGCAAGAGTTGATCTTTTCATTCATGTCCCTAGAGTAAGCTTCAATGAGTTTAAACATACTCTTGAAAGCAACTTGTTGAAGCAATGAAATAGTTCAGTCTAACTCTAACTTCTTGTGAGTGATAGCATGAATGTTAACCATTTTGTACCTCATATTTATAACATTTGATTCAAATTGGATAAAAAGAGACACCATTTGATTTTTGTCTTTTATGGTTTCATCCACTTTGTGCTTAAATATTTTTTTGTATTGCATTAAATGAATGTGGTTCATGGTTAGAGCACCTTCTTTGTCAAAAAACAAATATACCAATATATTATGACTAAAGAATATGTATGTATAAAAGCACATTCTATGTCTGTAATACTTAATTTTGTCCTTTTATCAAAAAATAAATCCCACACGGGTTTAGGAGTTCAATGTGACATTTCTTAGAATTTTCATTTCCAATCATTATTTGCATTGTAAAAATGACTGCCACATAGACCACCGAAAGACTAGGTTTCAATTTTTTAATTAAATTTTTATGAAATACCTTATTTTCCATGGTCTTAGGGCATTTGCAATCCACGGTCATAGGTACAATTTATTTGTAAATTGGAAAAATCTCAAAATATTTTCAAGTTTTCCAAAAAAGTTGGCCACTTTTTAGTTGCAAAAATAATTTTCAATAAGAAATTAGTTTTTTGCTTGGGTTTCTATGCTCTACTCTCTACTCTCGCATGCTAGCTTCAGTCAGCAAGAATCTAGAAGGGTTGGTTTTAGGAAGGGGACAAAATTAGGTGTAGTTACCTTAATACAACTCCCTCAAAATGACCACTTCTAAAACAACAGTCTGGAATATCTTCCATACTAGTCTCACCATCATCACACTATCTCAGTTGTGGCACACTTCTAATACATTCAATGATGTCATTGTTCATTGCCAGTGCCACTTAGATATCTCAAATGTGACCTCTAAAACAACAGTCTGGAATATACCAAGAAATTTCATGGACTGTTAGTTAGCATGTTTCTGGGACCAAAGACACTTAAGGCTGCTTCACACTATGCCCGAAGGTTGAGAGTCCGTTGGTTTCCACCAATCAGGTTTAAAAAAACCAAAAGTTTGGACTCTCGACCCTTCACATTATGCCTGAAGATCCAAAGTCCATCGCCTTCAAAACTGCCTACATGGCAGCAAATGCCTACACGGCAATGGCCTTGCGATGGACTCTCGACCATAGTTTGGGTCGGCCAAAAACGGTTGCCAAACTATGGTCGAGAGTCCGTCAAATTTTTTTAGAAAAATGTCAGAAATGACAAGATCGCAGCCGTTAGATTAGACTGGATTTGTAGTTTTGGCAGTAGGTAGGTAGTAGTACGCCCCTTTTGTTATTTGTTATTTGTATTCCATATAATTATATCCTTCACATTCCTTGTTTGATGAGAAGAGCATGTGCTGTGAATTTTTTTCCAAGGCCATTTTGGACTCCTTTCTCATGTTTTTTTAACTTTTACTTGAAAAAATTGACATATAGGTGAGGTTTGGACTTTGGGCTTGGCCTTTGGAGTCTTCACACTATGGCCAGCCAAAGGCTTCAATTCCTAAATTTTGGGGCCTATTTATTGCCAATTTCCTTGGACTCTCACCAAAGTTTGGACTCTCACTTCCACGGACTCTCGACTTGGTCGGGCATAGTGTGAAGCAGCGTTTGCAAAACTGGCTAAAATTCGCTTGAAAACTATTGAAATTTTTCTTGAGCTACTTGTACATGGCAAAAAATCTGGAAGAAATTGACATTTCAGCATTTTCACGAATGTCGTTGACGGAGACCTCGCAAATAGAGCTTTTCATCCGCTGTCAGTTTAGCAGTCATCCGCTCCCGGTGGTGTGACGTGGTGGCTCAGGAGCGATCTGAGCCGTGGATGCTTTAGCTTGGGCGGCTCCATCTAGGTCGTCAATTTCGCATGCTTCAGGTTTTCCTAGGGTTTACTTGGGCAGGTCTGCTGGAGCAGATGAAGCTCCTCGTTGCAGGGTTTTAGCAGAATTTTTTTTTACTGCGGCTGATTCTTGTTTTCTGAGCGCTTGATCTTGTCGAAATTTTTTTAAGTTTCTTTGCGCAATCCGCTCCGTTGTTCCTTGTTGACGCTTGAGATTAGTGCCTTTTGCATACGAGAGTCTGTTACAAAATAATCATGGACATTTGAACTTTGAAACTTTGAATGTTGCTGCGCCGTCGTTTGCAATTGCGAGCGCCAAAACCACTCCTGCTTGCTCTGAAGGTTTGGGGATTCTTGCCTCCTTGCATTCATAGCATTGTAGAAATGGAGGCTTTGATTGATTGCTGTGGACGTTGGCGATGTTGGGGACTGGCGGCACCGTGGCACTCTTCGCACTTAAAAATTGGGTTCCACCACTGTTTCTTACATCGTGTTCTCACTTCTCAATCTCTCTCGTTTTCAATACTTTGCTTGGCACTTTTAGTCTTTCAGAGCTTTCGTGCATACTTCTGTATTTTGTGGTGTGCGTGGAGAATTGTGGAGTTTGGGACTTGGGGTGCAGGACTTGTTCGAATGGCGCCTCGCTTGAAGCTGCCCGACAACTTCCGAGTGAAGACATTTTTTTCAAGCCGCAACAGCTAGGGTGTGGGAGAACTGATGGCCGCAACGGAGGTATTGCACGACGATTGCACACATGTTTTGGAGACTTGGCTTCCGGATTTGTTGTCTGTCCCTGTGCACCGGGAGAGCCCATCTGAGACGACAGTTATGTCTCCTCCCCCGAAATCGAATGAAGGTGACGGGATTTGCACGCAGAGGGGGAAGAAAAGGGGTGCTGCGTCAAATGCTGTTTCTTCTGCGCCCAAGCGCAAGAAAGTGGCCCCCAGTACAATCACTCGGAGGTGGCAGGCCGTGTGGGCAACCAGATTCACCTGGGCCGAAGGAGAATTCGATGCGAACAGCGACCTCAAGGGCGTCGTGTGCCAAAGCTGCAGCGCGGTGAACGGAAGGCGGAAGGTCATTGTTCCAAAGGGGGACAATTTGGAGAAACACGAAGGGAAGAGAAGGTGCCTGGAGGATGGGGCGCCCTTGCCGCACCTGAAGAAGGAGGAGAGCTTCACAAAAGTCGATTGCAAGCACATACAATTCTGCAAGGTTTGGGCTGGTCGCTCACGGGGGACTGTTGCAGATCAATTGGTCGGGGGCTTGCAAGGCGAATTGAAACGCAAGGGAGTACAATTCTCTACCCTATTCCAAGTTTTGAGTCATGGGCGTCCGTTATGTGATTATGAACGTGAGCAGTATTTGTTGAAACACCTTAAGGTTAAGAATTTGCCAACGAAACATTGGTGTGAGAACAGCGGGTGGGAGATGAGTGAACATATACATGCTAGCGTTTTGTCAGCTTTGAAGGGCGTTGTCCAGTCTGCTCGCATTGTCTCGATAAGTGCAGACGAAGTCACAGCTGTGGACAACACGTCTTGGCTTGGTATCCATGTTTATGTTATGGACGATTGGGAGAGGGTTCCCCACTTACTGCATTTGTCTTGTATTTCCGATGGCACTGCTGATCATTTGACTAGTACGATCATGTACTCGTTGTTGGGGGAGGGAGGGCTAACTCGAGAGTCCATAGCGTCCAAATTAGTTTGTTTTGGGGCCGATGGGGTCTCTACTTTCCAGGGACACAAAAACAGTGTCACTGCCCAAATTCGGCAGAAGTGGGCACCTTTTGTGCTGGGTGCTAGCTGCGCCAGTCATCGCATAAACTTGGTGGTTGAGACTCTCTCAAACTACCCTATGATTTCTCGTTTGGAAGGACTATTTCAGTCCATCTATGCTTACTTTTGCCGTAGCCACAAGCGGCACTCTGAGTTGCAGAAACTAGCAGATCTCATGGAAACTAAGGCTAAGAAAATGGTGCGAAATGTTGACACTCGTTGGATTTCCATGAGGAGTCCAGCTCAATGTGTTATGAGTGCTTATACTACTTTGCTGGTGAAGATGGGGTTGGATGCCCATGTCGGCCAGAAGTCCACTGTCGCTGCTACTGGGAACTTCGATTTCCTTGCAGACGTAGACATCCTGCTATCACTGGCTTTGTTCATTCCAATGTTGAATGCGGTTCATTGTTTGATAAAATTGAGCCAAGCACGTGACATCTTTGTGTGTGACTTTATGCAATCTATCAAGATTTGCCAAAACGAGTTGGCAAGAATGTTCATTGATCCTTCCACAGCCTACAACACGGTGGAATTTGCTCAGTACAATGAAATTGTGCAACTGAAGAGTGCTGATATCCCTTTGGAGTGGCAACCCTTGGAGGGTGACACCGGAATTTGTAATTTGGTGTTCAAGTTGAAGATCACCACTGTTTTTGCCCGGTGCAAGGACAAATTCACGGGGGTTGAGATTTATGTGACGCAGGAAGAGTTCAACCGCTGCTAGGACACTGTTGAGAGGCAATTTGCTGGTAAGTATTCATTGCTTGCATTTGGAGTGTTTTGGTAAGTTACATTTGATTTTCATTCCCAATTTTTTTTGCACTTCATTGTAGTGCAATGAAGTGAATTTGATTTCCAATTTTTTTTTGACTTGCAGTCTTGTTTGGTGTCTTTGAAGTCAGTCATTGATTGCATTCCTGTTTCTTTTGGTCAGTCATTACTTGTTAACTTGTTCATTTCCTGTTGCACTTCTCTCATTCCCTGTTGTTGGTATAATGCAGAGATTGCTCAGTCCATTTGTGACGAACTGGACAAAAGATTTCCCCAACAAGAGTTACTTGATGCATTTGGCATCATCTACCCTCAATATTGGAAACAACAAGGGGCAGATGCAAGTTTTCCTCAGCACTTATTAGTGCTCAAGAAGTTTTATTGCCATGCGCAAGTCTTGAATGCAGAAAGCTCAGATGTGGAGGGAGGAAGGCCTCACACAGTCCTTGAAATGCTCTCTCCTTCGAAGCTTGACAATCAGCAAAGTCTTTTTAAAGTGACAATGAAATCAAATGCCGATGCAGCACTTGGACCGCCCTACCATGTAAATCCACTGATCAAGTTGTGGAGAAACCTCTCACAGTCACGTCACTTAGGCAGCCTGATATCTGGGTACTTCAAGGTCGCAGAGATTGGTTGCTGCATGGTCTTGGGCTCGGTGGAGGATGAAAGATGTTTCAGCACCTTGAAATTTCTCAAGTCCTGCCACCGAAATCGTTTGGGCAAGCACTTGCCGCTTGTGGTCCGTATGTTTGGGCAAAAGTTCTATTCATTGGAAACTTTTCCCTACAAGGAGGCCATTGACTCATGGAGAAATGCCGTGAAGAATGGTCGACATGGTGATCTGTAAGTTGGCGGCAGTTCATCAGTGTCCTCCTCTATCCATGTCCCTTAGTTTTCATGAGATTTTGCTGGATTCTCATCTCAAATTGGAAGAGTTTCCTTGACAATCAATGTCTTTGTTGGGGTGTGATTTGTGTTGTGCACATTCACAAGCTGGAGTGGGGAAGACTGGAGAGCATCATCGGAGTTTGACGAAGCATCACCGAAGTCTGGGAGGTTGTCGTCATGTTCTGGTAGCTGTCCAGGACTTCTGGTTCTCTTTTACTCTAACTTGTAGTTCTATTGTTGTTTGTTTGTCTTGTGTGCAGGTCCCACTAACACTGCAAACGGGCAGTCTTGCTTATTGCAAGTAGGGTTCAATCCCCTAGTTAGTGCAACACTGCAAGTTTACTTAGAATTTTCAGTTTGTAGTTTGCAATCTTTGGCTTCAGTTTTGAATGTGCGCCTTAAAGCTTTGAGTTTCTAATGTGTGCAATTGCATTATCTGAAAGTTTGCTATGTTTCACTTCATGTCTTCAGTTTTGAATGTTGGCTTCAAGCTTTGCGTTTTCAGTATACTCTTCATGTTTCTGGTTTCCATTCCTTCACGTTTAAACAAAATCAGCAATCTATGCAATATGAAAGTCGCATTGCCATTTTGTCGCAAATGTTCAATGTTTTTTCCCAACGTGAGCAATTGGAGACACTAAAAATGACCAGCAGTAGCCATGTGGGCTCTACCAGAAATCCTCCCTTGTCGCAACTCTGCTTTTACCCAGAAAAAAAAAAGGAGCCTAAAGTCGAACTGTAAATTTCAAAACTTAGCAAGCTGTTCCTACCACGGAAATAGAAGGTCGCAGGAATACCCCCCCTAGTCTCACGGTGATAGCCAACTGGCGAATTCACCTAAACCTATTTTGAAAACGCTGGTGTGAAGCGGCCCTTACTAAACTAAAGATGCCAATTAAAGTGTAGTTTCAAGTGCAGTCATTATAAAAGGCCAATAAAACACGGGCTTCGAGAAACCGATAGGAAGGAATGAGGAGAAGGATATGGGCATCAAGAGCAGTTCCGCCAGCCATGATACTTTGCAGATCATTCTCCACTTGCTGAACCAAGTCTGGCTGGCTGTACTTCAACACCCACACAACATCAATATGATAGAAGCTCAATATCTTCACATCCAGTTCTCTCAAAATAGAAGTTTCAAAATGCAAAACTAAATCACCAAGTGCGCTCACTTATACCTCTTTTAGAGTCTTCTCTAAAACTACATTCCGGAATATACACGGCAGTGGTCACACTAGCATTGACAGGACCACACTTTGTCAGATGTTCAAACTATATTATGGTTTCTATTTTCATTGAGGAGCCCAGGCAGTCAGATTAACAAGGTCAGGGTTTGGAATTTCAACCCTTGGGGACATCTTGAGGCAAAAGTAAGGTAGGAGGTCTTGAAATTGCTCATTTAAGAGCTGAAACTGAATTTTGGGGAGGTGCAACGCCTCAAAATATTTTTTTAGTGAATTTTCCTTGAACGACAAGAGGAATTGGCATCTAACCCAAGTCGTTTCATATTTTTTGGGACTTTCTAGAATTAGTTATGAAATTTTGAAGTTGAAGTGGCATAGGGCTCTAAAATCGCCCACCCCCTAAAATGTACACTATTTGTACATCATTGAAGGCTATGAAAAAGCAAATGTACAAGCAGTGTACATTTGAGTAGGGTGGGTGACTTTAGAGCCTGTGTGATTTCAGGACCTCCTACCTTAACTTAGTTTCAAAAAAAAATTATACTACCATAGTAAACTTTCGGTGAAGTCATGTTATGAAAGTCAACTCACATTGATATTTGATTCACGACAAAAACGCCGCTGCCGAGGATCACGCATGGCTAGAGTCAATCCATATATGCTTGTATTCTGGTCCTTCTGGAGCTCCATCTCCTTGTTGCACCATAACCGGTTGTTGACTTTTCAACGCTAACGTGGCACCTCTCCATTTGCAACCCGTCACTATTGCCATTACAAGTTGCAACTCATAACCTTCTTTCCTTTCAACTTGCTTCCTACACCCTTGGATCTGAAGATCAAAGGTTGAGATTGAAAGATGAACAACCGGTTATGTTCGATAACCTATTCGCCGCTAGCGCGGCTCATTGGTTATCTAATACATAATCATCAGCAAAACACACACGCAACTTGAGAAGAGTCATTCAAGACCTTCCCATAATTATGTACAACTTACACTCACAAGCTGCAAATGCAGGCCTGCAATACAGGAGATTGAACTGAATCCCTAAAGGCTGTGTAATTAGTCAATATGGTTATACTGTTGAAAAAATATACAATTCAGGTATCACCAATCAATGGAAAAAGATTACATGAATTGGTCAAAATTTAATCAGTGAAATTTGAACAGAAAAAAAAAAAGTTCTCACAGGAACTACTCAAAACTGCAGAAAGTAAAATAAACCGAGGTCCAATAGGGGTTAAGTAGAGGATAAGCCCAACAAGCACTCACAAACGTAAATCTCTATCTCAAACAGTGTTCAAGCTTATAGCATCTGAAAGACACGAAGCACAAACAGGAGGGTTGCTATTATGTGAGCATAGGAGTATGAGCCCATGAGCCTAGAATACTACACACCTATGTTATAGGTGTATATACTATAGAAACCGTATATGATTATAGTATATATATATATATATATATATATATATATATATATATATATATATATATATATATATATATATGTTACAAATACCCATGCATATTATAGGTGTTTATGATACATACACCTTTTATAGTGTGGGGTACCTATATTGTAGGCTCAATGTTCACAAGCTCGCATTTGAGCTCACATACTAGCACCGTTGGCACAGACAATACGTCATAATCTCTATAATTATGGGCTACGCAGTGTTTGTTGTTTTGATGAGTACATTGTTATCGTAGGTCTTGTATGATTCTAGGACACAAGGCAAATCCAGCAACAATGCTTTGAAACAATCCTCACTTACTATAAACATCCCCAATCTCGCATCTACGGTAATAAAGGGTGATTGCACCAAACACATGTACTATTTTTTTGTCACATGTTGCGTTTTGATTTGTTTTTTGGCTATAACTTTTGCGTTTTGGCTCCAAATGACTCAAAATTCATAGACAAGGTACTCATAACTATTATACACCTTGTATAATTTTTTGAAATGTTTTAAAAATGATTTACTATCCAAAAATTGTCCCCTAATTTTGGGAGGCTTGAACAAAGTAGTACCCAAATTAATGAATTTGAAGCTGAAATTTGGAGTAAATGGTTTTATAGTATATTTCTAGCTATTGTTCAAAAGATTTCTAAAAATAGTTAATTATATGTTGTGTAGAAGTCCACAAAATAAGCCTCCTTTTACTTGCATTTTGAAACATGTAAGAACTTTTTTTGATGGTTTTTTGGTGAATGACCATCTCCATAGAGTTGCTACAAATGGCCAATTTTTATTTTCTTCATTTAATGTTTTTCCTATTTTTTCCTAATTAAAACATGATTGTATGTATTTTCTTGAGATTTGGCACTTTTCTAGTTCTCCTCCTTAGAGAATTTTTCTATGATTTTCCTTTGGTGGTTACCTTCATCTTATAGGTGTATACATTGACCATATTTTAAAAAATAATATAAAAATTGTTTTTCTAATTTTATAGTACTCCAAAAAAAAGGATGAGTATTGTAAAATGCAACAAAACTGGCAGGTGTTTTGTGCAATCACCCTAAACAGTCAAATTGGTGCATCCTAAACAGTCAAATTGGTGAAACCAAATTTTGTAGAAAAAGTTCAAGGTCTTTTAGAGCAGCTGTGTACTTGTGTCATGTAAAGAATGGTATAGCTTCTTGTTCTTCAATTCTTCAATAGACGAATTATTACGTATCAACTCTTGTATTGTAATTGAGGTAGTGGAAGGATAACCAACGTAAAATGCAATTGAATACCTTACCTTTTCTCGTTTGCCTGCAAACAATTTACAACACTGCATTGATATGGGCATTGTTGTCAATATTCATCTCAATGAGAGTGTAATCATTGCAAGGAGCATGTGCTTTGAACATGATTAGTATAATGTAATTGCACATTAAATTGGAAACTTGATATCTTGCTTCAAATGTCTAGACTCTGGAGATGACTCTAAAACGCCGTATCATTTGACTAATTTTATAACACAATGATTCTACACTGATATAGTAGGCAAGAACAAAGGCAAACTCAAATCCTTTTGGTTTTATAAAATGATGAGTGGAGGATTCACGCGTTTGCGTGAGTGGTGCTCACACCATACCTTGTTAATAAGGGCATCTCTTGTATCTCAAAGTCTCACACCCACCCATGGAGTCCCACTTGGGTATGTCTACATTTTCACGTTAGTTGTTTTCTGTTTTAAGAGGATTAGTGGCTTCGACATGGAAATGAGTGTGCTCAACATGGATCCCCAAATGAAGTCATTACCCTCCTTTTTTTGAATTCCCTTTTTTTTTTGGCCCACCCACCCACCCATGGAGTCCCACTTGGGTATGTCTACATTTTCACGTTAGTTGTTTTCTGTTTTAAGAGGATTAGTGGCTTCGACATGGAAATGAGTGTGCTCAACATGGATCCCCAATTAAATGAAGTCACTACCCTCCTTTTTTTGAATTCCCTTTTTTTTTTGGCCCACCCACCCACCCACCCACCCATGGAGTCCCACTTGGGTATGTCTACATTTTCACGTTAGTTGTTTTCTGTTTTAAGAGGATTAGTAGCTTCGACATGGAAATGAGTGTGCTCAACATGGATCCCCAATTAAATGAAGTCATTACCCTCCTTTTTTTGAATTCCCTTTTTTTTGGCCCACCCACCCACCCATGGAGTCCCACTTGGGTATGTCTACATTTTCACGTTAGTTGTTTTCTGTTTTAAGAGGATTAGTGGCTTCGACATGGAAATGAGTGTGCTCAACATGGATCCCCAATTAAATGAAGTCATTACCCTCCTTTTTTTGAATTCCCTTTTTTTTTGGCCCACCCACCCACCCGTGGAGTCCCACTTGGGTATGTCTACATTTTCACGTTAGTTGTTTTCTGTTTTAAGAGGATTAGTGGCTTTGACATGGAAATGAGTGTGCTCAACATGGATCCCCAATTAAATGAAGTCATTACCCTCCTTTTTTTGAATTCCCTTTTTTTTTTGGCCCACCCACCCACCCATGGAGTCCCACTTGTGGATGTCTACATTTTCACGTTAGTTGGCTTTCTGAAGTTGCAATTATCCCAGATTTTGTTATATATGGTCTCTCTTTTCACATTTATTTTCCCTCACTCTTGTCGCTCCCAAAGCTAATTTACTTTTTTCTGTTTGTCTAGGATCCGAATTCCTTGTTACGGGTGCACCTCATCGTAACTGTCTGGAGTTTCTCTGGAGTTGAAGGAAAGTCGCTCTAGAGTCGAAGGCAAGTCGTAAACTGGAACACTACGCCCTTAGCCTCCATGTACCCTTCCACTTGTATTTGAGGAGAACGCAGAGGCTATTTTGTGGGCACCAACGGATCAGTCAGTTTCGTCTGAGGACCACGCTACCCCTAAGCACAGGTTAGTGTTTTTTCCAACCATGGCCTCCGGGGCTTCTTAAACTGCGAAAGTATTTGGCACCTCGTGAATGGACGCAGCCCATCTTTTCAATTCGAAGAGTTTCCCTCACTAAGAATTCCCTCAATGCCAAAGCAGAAACGCCTTAGAGCTGCACTGTTGTTCCGTAGGCCGCGACGTAGAGTGCTCACACCAGAATCAGACGATGATAGAAGTCTGCTACACACGTCTGCACCCACTACGACAACTTTGTGTGGTTCCAGGTCACATGAGGCTACCGAATCCAAGAGGTCGATGAATCATTCACCGATTTGTCGTGTTACAGTTGACCCATTTGGTGAACAAGAATCCATAAGAGTTCACAAAGCTCCCGCCACCTGTGACTCCGCCGCGCTTGACTTGGTGCACAAACTATTACCGTTAGCGTTTCGTTCTACTCCACCAAAAGTCAGTTTTAGAGAGAGGGTAGCAAAGATAATGGCTAAAAATTCCGCTATGCAAGCGGAACTTTTCTCCAAAGCAAATGCAGTTGAGGTAGCATTGGTAGAGGCAGGGGTTTCCTCAGTGCCCGAGGGTGGCTGTACTCCTCAGAAAAAAAGGTCTGTTTGGCAGAGTTGTTGCAAATTGATTAGTCCTTTCAAAGGAGAAGAAAGACCGGTGCTGTTCTTTTGAATTTGAGAATTATTTCACTAGTCATTGCCTTAGGTTTGTCCTGCTTTGCACTGCTTGTCTCCATATGAGAGCATCATTCTCATGTACTCCTCAGTATAGCTTTGCTGCAATTTTTGAACTACGGAACAGTCAGTGCGCGCAATAGAGAATTTTTGCACTCGCAATTCGCTTGTACAAGAGCGGGGCATGTTCACGAGGCGAGGTCGAGAAGGTAGGAGTCATGAAGAAGTCCCCGCATAGTGAGGACAGTCGTTCAGAGGTTGGATGAGTCGTGTAGGCGTTACCTTCAAGTCGTTAAGAAGTTACTTTGTAGTTGGTCAGCCAATGCTTTACCCTCTGATGCTATTTCCAGCCATCAAGTATCCTTCTAATGTCTGGTTCGTACACTGCGCAGGAGGGCCAGAACTTCCGAATCACAAAGAGGATGATCCCTGCTAGACTTCCCTTGTCTAATAGCTGCAGACAACGACTGCGAGATGACCGGCTGTGGAGAAGAGAATTGCAAAGGGCGGCATAGTACAACGTTTCCAGACTGCACTGCCCGTGTACAGCATGCCGAGGTCGGAAGAGACTACTTATACGTAACGTCAGAGAGCACCTCATTCGCAATGGTAGAAACCCTGATTCCCGTGTTTGGAGAGGTCCCGGTGCGCGAGACTCCTCTGACGAAGAGTGGGAGCAACAATTTTGGGGCCCGCGCGAAGAAGGAGTGCGGGCCATAGATGCCACAGTTGATACATGTGGGATGATTGATCAGGCACTTGGTGAAGTTGAGGTTCCTCAAACGTCCATGGAGAGAGTCCATCGTGAAGTGAGCGAGGCCTTTGCCACCGCAGACTCCATCCACGAAGACTGTTTTGAAATGGGCACGGAGGATGCTACAGAGGTTGACGCATGTTGGGACGAGACCCCTGTTGCTGACAACCCAGCGGACGGTGTTGCGGAGGAGCCCAATTGTGATGGGAGGTCATTGGAGGATTCTTTGGAGGGTATGTATGACGGGTCGCGGTCCAGCAAGCTTGCCGCAACCGTCTTGCTGATGAATCTTTGTACTGTGCACAGTGTAAGCAATCATTGTGCCAACGAGCTTTTTAGCATTTTGCATCTCCATTTGCTACCGGAGGAGAACGCATTGTCCAAAACATATCATGTTGCGAAGACATTGACTGCAAAGTTGGGTCTCACGTACAACAGCATTCATGCGTGCGGGAGAGGATGTGTGCTATTTCGGGGTGAACACAAGGATGCCTTACGGTGTCCTAAGTGCGATGGACGCAGATACAAAGATGAAGCCCATAAGGCCTTTCCCATAAAAGTTCTCCGGCATTTTCCCATTATTCCATGCCTACAGAGGATGTACAGGAGCCCAAACATTTCGAAGTTGATGTTGTGGCATGCTGAAAATCGCAGCAACCAAGACGGAGGGGACGGCCTTGTCCGCCACCCGTGCGACTCAAAGGCGTGGCAACACTTCCACGAGAACGTGGATCCAACGTTTGACAATGATCCACGTGATGTTCACTTTGCTCTAGCGGCCGACGGAGTTAATCCTTTCAAGCAGAACAGATCATCTTGGTCGACGTGGCCTGTCTTGTTGTTGAACTATAATCTCCCCCCTTGGTTGAGCACGAAGAAGTTCTTTGTTCTCTTGTCATTGTTGATTCCCGGAAGGGAATCCGTGACATCTGAAGTGTTCGATGTATACTTGGAGCCCCTTGTGGATGAGCTGTTGGAGTTATGGAAGGGTGTTCCGGCATATGACGTGACAAAGGATGCCGGCTCCAAGTCATTCCAATTGCGGGCCATGCTATTGTAGACCATTCATGACTTCTCAGGTTATGGGACAGTGGGCGGATTCTCCCATCAAGGCTATGCAGCATGTCCTTGGTGCGGCGTGGACTTAGGAGCTGAGCACTCTCTGGAGCTTGGGAAGCAGACATATGGTGGGACTCGTCGATGGTTGCCGGAAGACCATCCATACAGATCAGAGGAAATGAAGGACCACTTCAATGGCGCCATGGAGAATCGTCCAAAACCGCGCACAGTTACAGTGGAGGAGCAATTGCATCACGCAGTGGAGTGCGAGGCTTGGAGGGCAGCTGGTCACAAAGATGGCGCTGCCGGGGATCCATCAAAAGTATTTGGTGTGAAGTGCTTAAGCATTTTCTTCCGTTTGCCATATTGGAAGGTCAGCTGCTCTGATCCTTTCCGCGCACAGTGGGCGTGACTTGTATGGACTGGCGCGTGCAAAATGATGCAGTTGTTTTAAAGTCATTTCTGAGTAGTAGGGGAGTCGCAGTAGTTGTGCGTGACTAATGTACGACAGATACGGTGGGCGAGTTTGAAAATCACTTCACCTTCGTAAAATGGTCTTTCAATTGAATGAATTTTCTGAGTTCCTTTCCTGAGTACGGCTTCGTCACACCTTCCTACCCCATGTTGAAGGCAGTGAACTAGTTTGCACTGCCTTGACCATGTAGCGGCCACTCAATTTTTTGCTCCAGGCTGGTTTGTAATCTGACCCCTCCATGTTTCTGTGTCATGGTTGGCAGCATCTCCTGATTTGCTACACATTGGACGTCATGCACTGCGAAATGAACCTGGCAAAGAACTTCTTGAAGACCATAACAGGGAAGAAAGATACAGTGAAGGTCCGGAGAGATTTGCAACGGCGAAATGTGCGCAAACACCTATGGTTGACCTCAAATCCACGTAAGCCAACTAAGATGGTGAAGCCCCGCGCTTCATATGTATTGACGGAGGATGAATTTGAGAAGTTTGCGAGCTGCATAGAGTCCCTAAAGACGCCCAGCGGCTTCTCATCAGACCTGGGGAAGTGTATCCGAAAGAAGAATTTTGGGGGTCTCAAATCTCACGATTACCACGTATTAATGCAACAGGTCTTGCCACTAGCGCTTTGAGGCCTGATGGAACCTGGGCCACGCATGGCTATAATGCGAATGTGTAGGGTTTTCAAGCGCCTGTGCACAAAGGTGTACAACCCATTGGACTTCCCGTCCTTAGAAGCTGATGTAGCAGAAAGCATGGCAGTGTTGGAGATTGAATTCCCGCCCTCCTTTTTCGACATTATGACACATCTCCCTTATCATTTGGCGAGGGAGTTGGATTTGTGTGGACCAGTCAGTGCCCGTTGGATGTATCCGGTGGAGCGTTACATGAAAGTATTAAAAAACCATGTGCGGAATATGGCCCGGCCCGAAGCATGTATGGCGGAAGGGTATTTGAAAGACAAATGCATCGGCTTCATTACGGAGTACCTGCAGAGATTTGAGCCAACGCAAAGACGTGTATGGGACGAGGACGAAGAGTATGGGGATGCTGAGGAGGTGCTGCAAGGTGCAGGCAAGCCATATCTGATGAGTGCGGACCTGCGAGACGTTGCACACCAGTACGTGCTGATGAATGTCTCAGTAATGCAGGATTTATATGAGTAAGTTCCTCTGCTAATTCGTGCCTGTCATATCCGGAGTAGCTTACACCCTTTTCGAATGCTTACTGAGTACACAACAGAACTTGTCCCCCTGAACCTTATTTTTGCATTATGACGTTGCAAAGAAGTAGCGAGAAAGTCATTTCCGCGTCGCGCCACTTACCTGGGACTCCTGGAAGTGACGCAAAAGTCATGTCATTGTCACTTTTGAGTTACTGTCGTCCAAGTTTCGTGAAAGTAGATTCTGTGCGGCCTAAACCGGATCATGTTGGGTTAGGTGCCAACCGTAAATCCTTGTTTTTTCTTGCAGGAAGTGGCGGATTGAAGAACGCCAGAATCCGTCTACCCCCGCCTTGGCACAGTGGATTCAAAGCACTGTTGAGGATTCTGAGCATGATTTCAGTAACCCCGAGAATGTAGACCGACTTCTTTTGAGCAAGAAGCCATCACAGAAAGCGACCCGGTACACTCGCATCATGGCTTTTGGCAACCACTTTCGAGTCGAAGATGATACGTCTGCTCGGTTGGTGAGCTACAACAGCGGTGTGGCTTCTGTATTTGAGTTGCCCTCGAACAATGCAGAGGATGCGTCAGTCCCCTATGTTGGCGTCTTAAAGGATATACTGCTATTAGATTATGGGGCATTGCAGACACAAATCACTTTGCTGCGATGTGAGTGGGTGAAGCCATACGACAGTTGAGGGAATCCTACATACACACGTGACGATGCCGGTTTCCTTGTAGTGAACTTCCGCCATAAACTTCCACGATTGGCGGAGCCCTTCATTTTCCCTGGCCAAGCCACCCAAGTGTTTTTCTCCGATGTTGTAGACAAACCTGGTTGGAAAGTGGTTTTGCGCAAAGAAGCCAGAGCAAAGCGAGAAGTCTTGGACACAACAGACGCCTTCATCAGTACAACCGTGGAGAGTGCAGGACTTACAGCCCCACGTGAAATTCCAATTCCCACCGATGCGGTCAATCTTGTGGGCGCCATAGAGTTGTCTGCAGAAGACAATTTATTGGCACGTGCCGGATATTAGGATGACGTTTGAGTCACCTAATAGTAACCTACTAGTCTAGCCGTAGTGACACTGAAATTGCGCTATAGTTGTGTAAAGGAGTCCATAGCACATGGACCCAAATCGGTACTTAAACAGTCCGTGTTTCTGTACAATGTGCGCGGTGACGACAGGCTTCACACTTGCACACCTTTGTATTGCCCCAGAACTGCTATTACCTTGCTGAATTGGGATGGTGGGCTTTGTTGACACCCTAACCAGCCATATTACATGTATGATTTCCGGCCCTCCATCCTATAGAACACATTAGCCCACCCTAAACCAGAGTTATGAAGCTCGTGTGGTCCGCATTGCCTTGTAGGTGTCTTTGAGACCCTCCAGCCTAATGATTGATTGTATCTACTGTAACGCTCACTTGCTTCAAATTTACAGTGCACCCCGCCAAAATTTCCTCCGGTCATCAGGCATGTGACTAATGCAATAGTGGATACCTGCAAAATCACAGTGTTTACCCTCCTACATGTGACTGCAATCTTGGAGCCGAGGTCCTCAAGTTCCCTTGTCCTCCTGAATGCAAGTGCATACTCCTGGAACTCATTTAAGTCCACCTTCCTGCCACTGTGATTTGTCAGAATACTGACAAACGCAGTCAAAGCATATAATAGTCAAAGCACGGGAGGTTGGTGCCAGTAACCGTGTAGTCGCTCAATAGTCACTGTGTAGTCACTTGCAGTTGTAATATATGACTACGGTCCACTCCTCATGAACTCGGTCTCCACGTCCGCATCCTAGCCTTGCCACATCAGAACGACTTCGACGCTGCGAATGGAAAGTGTCGGATGAAACTAACTTGCCGTTAGTTCCTCATCTCCTAGTCGCGCAAATGACTCTGAAACGACTCAGAGGCTGTGCACAAAGCTGCGCTAGTGCAATTATGGAGCCGCAGTTGTTCTCTAGTCATTGTGGACACCAAGTCGTTCTTCTCCAGTCGCATATTTTCCTTTTTCTTGTAGTGGTTGTTGATTTGGTGGAGCTGCATCTCCTTCCTACTGCAAAACACACAGTTAACCTTGGTCAACACCTTCCTATATGCACAACACTCACAAGTTGAAAATGCGGGCCAGCAATACAAGAGATTGAACCTAATGCGTAAAGGTTATATGATCAGTCAATACGATTATACTATGAAAAATATGCAATTGAAATAAAGGCATATACCATATTAAAGAACTAGTTAGTGAAGAACATTACATGAATTGGTCAAAATATAAATAAAATTTGAACAGAACAAATAAAAGGTGCTTACATTAACCCCTTAAGGATGGCAAGGCACATTTTGGGCAGAAGTTGTCAAAAATTGCCACTTTTTAGGGCAACAAGAAAGAAACCAAAAAATAGTTATTTTTTCAAACGCCAACCTCACAAATTTGTATTATACTTTTCTAGGAATGTGTAAATTTTTTTTTTAAAACTTTGACCACACGGATTGAAAGATTATAACGTTTGAAGTTTGGAAAAAAAGTTTTTATTTGGCCTTTCCCGATAGGGCCAACAGACTTTAACTCCTCCTAATGTGAGAGATTTACACTATACATGGTTATTTTTTTTACATTTGCATCTTGTATCATGTAAGTTACATACCAGCCAAATTTCAAAATTAGTAGAGGAATTTTGTACATGTTGCCTAAAGCTGCTCAAGCTACTTCAAAAGTTTAGGGCAACAGAACTTTGAATCCGGGCACCCAATCAGAAAAAAAAAACTATTTTTCTACTAAGGAGATCCATGTTTATACCTTATGTCAATTTTTTTTTTTAAATTGATAAAAAAAAATGACTTCATATGCTTCTACTCAAGATCACCTGCATACATTTAACGGTCATTCGGTCCTTTAGGAGTTAACTATTGAAAACTGCAAAAAGTAAAATAAATTGAGGCCCTATAGGGATTAAATAGGAGATAAGCCCAACAAGTACTTGCAAACATAAATCTCTATCGCAAACGGTTTTTGTACTCACAACATCTCAAAGATAGAAAGCACAAACAATTCTAACCTCTATAATTATGCATCTGCCCCATGTTTGTTGTTTTGATGAGCACATTGTTGTCGTAGGTCTTGTAATATTCCAGGACACAAGGCAAATCCATCAACAAAGCTTTGAAATGGTCCTCTCCTATTGTAAACATCCTCAATCTTGCATCTAAATAATCATACCAAATTCTTTAGAAAAAGTTAAAGGTCTTTTCAAAGCAGCTGGGCCATGCAAAGGAAGAAGGCACAAGCTTCTTATTCTTCAATTCTTCAATAGAAGAGTTATTACATATCAACTCTTGTATTGCAATTGAGGTGGTGGAAGGAAAACCAACGTAAGGTGCAATTGAATACTTGACCTTTTCTCGTTTGCTTGCAAACAATTTATATTATTGCTTTGATATGGGCAGTGTTGTCAATGTTCATCTCAACGAGAGTATAGCCGTTGCAAGGAGCAAGTACTTTGAACGTGCTTAGTATAATCTAATTACTTATAATTTGTATCTTGATATCTTGCCTCAAATGTCTGGATTTTGGAAATGATTCTAAAACGTCGTATCGTTTGACTAATTTTATAACACAATGATCCTACATTGATATAGTAGGCAAGATCACAGGCAAACTCAAATCCATCTGGTTTTATAAAATGATGAGTGGAGGATTCACGCGATTGCGTGAGTGGTGCTCACCCATATACCTTGTTAACAAGGGTGCCTCTTGTAACCAAACTCACTTTCCATCCTAGCATGAATAGTATTGGCTACAAAATAGTCTTAATCATGTTGCCTTTATTTGCATTTAAACAAATGTACATGCACAAATGAATGTTGTATTCTACAATACAAAATGTTTTCTCAATGTCCCTCCTCTAAAATTGCCTTGTTGCATTCTTTAGTGATTATTCATCGTCATTGGACAATTTAAGATTGTTTATTGGCTATGTCCAAAAGGACACAACCAACGGCATCAACTCTGGTTTTTGAATCCTATCTACAACCACATTCACACAATGCGGTTCGGGTTTGGTTGGAGAGGGGATGTAGGGTCCTTTAATTGGTCAAGAAATAAACCTAGAACAAAGCCTCAAGGTTACTCCGTTTTTGTTTTCAACAACAAAGATGTTTCAAAAAACTTCTACCTTAAATATTGCCTTGTGATATAATTTTGCCAAGAAAATAAATATTATTTGCTATTGGCATAATGCTTTGTAATGCATTGTCTGTATACTAAAGTGTCTTGAGAATTCTAGGTATAAAATTAAAGTTGAACAAACATTGATATTTGATACCTCTCTAATTCCTTACCTTAGGTCAAATTAATAAATTAGGAAAATTCTCCCATTTTCTTCTTGAGTTTTTTTTGAATATTTAATATGTGCGGAAGTCACCATTTTTAAACATTCAATGAAAATTCAATATTGGTGCAACATTGATAGCAATTATTTGCATGAGTGTATTATGCTTTGAATTTGGTATTTAAAATTTATGTTGTAAATAAAATACAATGTTTGAGTTAGTAAAAACAACATTAGAATAGCCCTTTAACTCCTCAATTTTTTTTTAATTAGTGCACATTTTGCATATATCTATGGGTGATTGCACAAAACACTTGCTAATTTTGTTGTGTTTTATAGTGTTTTTGCATTTTTTTTTGGAATACTATATAATTAGAGGATTTTTAAATTCTTTTAAAATATAGCCAATGTAGATACCTATAAGATGAAGATAACCACTGAAGGAAAATCTTAGAACTTTTTTCTATGTAGGAGAACTATAGAAGTGCCAAATCTAAAGAAAATACATCCTTTGATGTTTTATTTAGGAAAAAATAAAAATAAAAATAAATAAAAATAAAAATTAGACGCTTATAACAGTTTAATGGAGATGGTCATTTACCAAAAAAACACCAAATTAATTTATACGTGTTTTGAAATGCAAATAGAAAGAGGCTCACTTTGTGGACTTCTATACAACATATATATAAATAATCACTATTAGAAATCCTTTAAATAGTAGCTCAAAGTGTACTAAAAGACCATGCCCTCCAAATTTTAGCTCCAAATTTGTTTCTTTGGTTACAACTTTGATAAAAAAATATTTTTTGGCAAATGTGATATAAAATTGGGGCTATTTTTGGATAATAAAACATTTTTAAAAGATTCCAAAATATTAGACAAAGCGTATAATAGTTTTGAGTACCTTGCCTATTCATTTTGAGTCATTTTGAGCCAAAATACAAAAGTTATGGTCAAAAAACAAATCAACAAGCAATGTGTGAGAAAAAAAGTACAAGTGTTTTGTGCAAGCACCCTTTTGTAAATATATACGTAGTATCATTCATCCAAATTTTAACAAATTGGTAATAAAAAAAGATTTTCTATAAAACTAATGTTCCCTAACAATCTCCAAAGAAACAATTAGGTAAGTTGCTAAATTTGCTAACAATTGTTTAGGTATTTTTAAGTGGTTGTTAGCCTATGACCTATGAATATTTATGAATTAAACTTATAGATTACTTAAAGGACATGGGCTATGTAGGCTATATTCTAAATCCTTTTCTATTTCAAGACAAAAGACTCAAAAACTTTAAAAGAAGGTAACAAAATTTGAATCGGAGATGTACAATGGTAATCTAAATAGATGTGATTGTGTTTAAAGTAACAACATAGAATAGAGAGGTGAAAGCCCTAAGAAAAATTATTTTTTAAGTGAAAGTACATGCCAAGTAAATTAATAAACTACAAAAAAAATGGTGGAAGAAAGGCCAAGTAGGTGCTCTTTGAAAGTAAAATAACAAATTATAATAAAATAACCATATTCATATTAAATTTGTCTAAAAAGACACCGGCTCCAACCAACGCGGATTGAAGTGTCCTCAGTCCACAATTGGATCAAGGCAACTCGAATCAGCGTGGAAAGCTCGGTGTGTTTCAAGCGCACCGGGGGAATCGAACCTTAGTCTCCAAGTTGACATAGATAGTCATGAACCAGGAAACCACCCGTGGGCTTTGATGTACTTGTCAGGATTGGAAAAGCATTTATGTAACAAATACTACCACCGGTCCACAATGCACAACCCGCAATGGGTGCTCGCAACGTAGAACAAGACCATAGCCCATGAGGGATGCGAGGGGTGTTTGTAACGTAGTAAATGTGCATATTTAAGTTACTAAAAATTTAAAAACCTAGCCCTTTTGAACCTAAAATAGTGAAATGACACGTTAGAATTCACCTTTCAACACTTTTAGCCAAAATTAAAGATTTCATATAACTCTTCAAATCTCCAAGTAACTTGCCACATCATCAAAAAGAACTTAGAAATCTATTTTTTTGAAACATTTTTCTATCCTCTATCCTCTCTTTATTTTCTAATCCAGTTGTTCTTCAATGTCAAGCAAGTGAAGGGTAAATTAATTTTCTATGCCTTTTGCATATAATTTTGGGTGAGAGATATGTACAAGATATCTCCAAAGTTAAGTAATTTATACTGAAGAGTTCACAACAAACCATTTGAAGTCTATATTAAGTGATTTATTGCTTAGGTTTAGACTTCATTAAAAGTAATTGATTTGATGCAATTTTTTTAATGTGTTATACATATATATCGTGCATTAAAGACATTACTAACAAACAACCTAAATGTTTGTTGTTTTTGTTGTTTATTAGAGAAATTTGAAAAACATTTCTCACCAATGTGAAATTTATAGACATTGATTCCTCTTTAGAGATAGAAACAAAGTGGTTAGAGGGATATATAATACAAAAAAAAATGTTATATAGGTACCTAATATTTATATATGATTATATAATTAAAGCTTCATAGCATTGTGACAATCAACAATGTTGTATGTAAAAAATGTCTTTGGGATCTCGTAAGTCAAAAAAAGTATCCTAAATTTTTTTTCCAAATTTAGTGAAATCTAATTTTTACATTTGTATAAAACTTCTTTTGACACAATAATGACATTATAAATGAATAGAATGAATTTTGTATTGACATTCGTACTTATTGATTGTTGATAGTCTCAATATTTCTTCAAATTAATTAGTATATAAATACTAGAATGTCATTATCACCCTCTTCCTCCACCCCCTTTTTATCACCAATTTCCCCCTTTCCAATAGACTTTCTTTTCTCCTTTCATCCTTAGTCCCAACTCCTACAAAATTGGTAGTTCATATTTTACTTTTTGGAAATGTGCTATGCGATCATCTAAAATTTGTTAAAGCATTGTATTTCTACATTCATTCATCTTTAGGATCCAAGATTATTTTTCAATCATAATTATACATTTTTTCATTCAAAATTTGATGACTTCATTCACATTTCAAATAGAAATAGAAAAATTTTGGCTAAAAAAGACTACATTTACTATTTGGCCAAAAAAAAAAGATTTATTTTCAATTGGTACAACTTGACCCCATGGTGCCAAAAAAAATGTGTTGGTGGTTGGCCTTTTTATTTATATAGAAGTTTTTTATTTTTATTTTTTTTGTGTATAAGCAAATGGATGTTGAAGGGTGTCTATTCTTATCATTTTTTTCATAATAAAAGGAATAATGTCAATAGAGTTTTGTAGACTAAAGGTTTTATTTGGATGCTTAGATAGGCTTAAATATTATACTACAATGGGCTCTCATCATATGACAAACATAAGACGGCCCTAGATGATGGCTTAAGCTTAGGAAATGATTACATTTTATAATTCATCCTACCCTCCAAGAGAACTATTAATGAGTATCCATGGTAGACTAATTGTATCCATGCAAAGTCAAATCTTCAACCAAACCAAGCTTAAAAATTATTTATGGAAAAAGTTATACAAACAAAGATTGAGAATTGAAAACATATCAAAAATTCATATTTGTTTTTCAAAGATATGATTCAAATTATTGTATCTTTTAATTGTAGAGAAGTTTGTCCACTCCATAATCAATTTCACAATTGAGGTTGAAGATATTGTAGTGTACAAGGTGACTTCACCTCATTTAGATCCCTTCTTAAATCCAACCATTATAGATTCTAGCCTAAAATGTATTGCTTCCATTTACTTTCAGAGTATTCTTGGAATCCTAACTATATTGCTTTTTAGTACTTGGAATCTCAACCCGAATAATTTCTTGGATCGAAAACTCAAAAATGCTTCCCAAATTGTTATGAGCATTACTTTTGTAAAATAGGTTTATAAATCAAAATTTATCTGTTTTTTGCATTAGGAAAAAAATGAGCCCTCAAACTCTCAAAGGGGCTACTTTCCTTTAAGGAGTTCCCCTCAATGGAATTCACAGCCCCTTTGAGGGACAATGGTCACTATTCATCATCAATGATGAAAAGTGACCACAATAAAAAATATTAAAAAATATTAAAAATATCAAATAATTAAAAATAATTAAATAATTAAATAATAATTATTCAGAAATAGCGATTTGACATGGCATCAGATCTGAAAATTAGGTAATTTTGAATTTTTTTTGAATTTGAATTTTTTTAATATTCTGGCCCTGCAGTTAGCTAGCCGAAGAAAAAGAAGAAAAAAAGATTTAAAAAAAAAAAAAAAATTAATTGCCTTTTTTTTTGGTCACCGTTCCCAATTGTTACCTTGCTATTCAGAACTCACAGCCCCTTCCAGAACTCATTTTTTTCCTAATGGACTTTGTAATAGTAGGATCTCTTATTCTTGACTAGCACAAGGGACTTGCTTAAACAAATTTTGATTTAATAATAATAAATGTGTGAGATATGATTAAGCAAAGAGCACAACAATCTTTTTTTAAGGTTGCCTTAGCTTTTGAGCCCCATAACTCAAGCTCTATTTTGCAAAAAGATCTATAGACTTCAAGTTTGAATAGAGATTCAAGCTAGAAAGAAGTATGCATATTTTTACAGCAAAATAATGTTGTGCTCTATCTACCGGAATTTGAGGTCAAAATAACAAAAAACTACATGATAAATTTTTAACCAACTATTGGATCTTTGTAAAATTTAGATTCTTTAGAAGATTGCTTTGTTTTCCAATCTCAAAAAAATAGATGAGAAAACAACAACAATATTGGATAATTCACTTTGGATGTCCCAAACACCAAAAAACAAGTCGGCCATTTTAATGAGCTTTAGAGGTTAATACAACTGAATTTTGAGACCCTCATTTGAAGGAGGCTTGAACCAGACTGCAAATTCCCGGATAGCTGGAAACACAAGTCGAAACCAAAACCAAAGAAAATTTAAAAAAATTAAATTAATTTAATATAAACTAAAAATCACCAAACTCTAATAAAACCTAAAAGTGCAAGAAAAAATAAAAATAAAATCTAAAAGATGGAAACAAACCCTGTATATTCAAGTGAATAGAAACTTCACCACATCAAAAATCTAACGTGGCGTAGGCATATTCAAGTCCTACTAGTGTAGCCCTGTGCCGTTGCCACAACAAAAACAAAAGTGAGTCATTTTTAAAATAAAAAATAACTCAAAAATCCATACCTTTCTAACCGTAGGTTCAAACGCCACAAATCAAAGCCTGTGCACCCTCCCTCGCCGGGGGCTTTCCAATGGTACCAAGAACGTGACAAATTGACGCACAGTTCAAAAGATATATAATTTAGTAATTTTTTAGATCCAAAAATAACTCAAAATCCATAATTTTTCCACCGTCGGTCCAAACGCCACGAAACCAAGTCCGTGCACCCCTCCCCACCAAGGGCTTTCCGATGGTATCAAGCACGCCACTGAGGGACGCACGAGTTGGGAGATCTCAACGTCACAAACAAAACAAAACAAAACAAAACAAACAAACAAACAAACAAACATCATGTCTTAAGGTATGGATTATATATTTTAATTAATTTTAAGTCAATTTTTATATTATATTATTATATTATTTTAAAAATAATTAAAAAATTTAATGACTTTTTTTAAACTTTTTTGATTTTTTGATACTTTTTAATTATTTAATTTTTTGACCAGCATCGTGTTGGTTCATAGCCCTGAAATAGCTGTCTCATGACTTTATTTCTCTTCTAAAATTTGATTTTGTACAAATGCACAATGGTACAAAGTATGGCTAGAGAGGGCTGGTCCACTCCAATTCCTTATATTCCATTCAAATGGTTTGGAGATGGGACATGGGTTTGTTAGCAAGTAGTGATATGTGTGAGATTTGTTTTCAAATTCTAATTTAGCCCACACTATTCATGGGAAGCACTAAATAAATATATCCATTTGAGAATACCACCGGCTGTTAGAAGTGTATAAAAAAATCCAAATAGGGCAACTCATCAAAGATGGTTAGCTTCTAGAAAATAGTTGCTTGCTCATTCGTAGTTCAATTCTAGTACGACGCCATGGACAATAAATGTGGATGACAAAGTATCCTTCTATGTAAAACAAAAGTGCAAATGTTCATTCTTGAAATTTTGTGTGGAAAGGGAAGGTTTTGCAAAATAGTTTGACCTCCAACGAGACTTTTTTCTTAAGCAAATGATTCACATGGTAACAAGAAGGATGATATCCTCAACAACCAACCTATCCTTCTAGGGTTAAATCATGTACTTCTAATGCAATGTTATAATTAACCTTTAAATGCTTTGGTATCTACATTCAAGACAATGAATGAAGGTCTTTCAGACAATGTTTTGTTCAACGAACTTTTTGTTCATCTAAAAAACAAACTTGCATGTTCCTCTAATGGTAGTATTTTTCAAATTCTAATTATATATGAATAAAAAAATTAACAATTCATCACCACATTTTGGAGTAGTGCAATGGAGATGCCCTCAAGAAAAGGTACAAAATGAGAGTCACTAAATATATATATATATATATACATACATACATGAAAATTAGTACAATAGAATAATATTTAGACTTGCACTAAGTTAAATACATTACAAGTTGTGTCTTTTGTAAACTAATGTCACATGAACTCCTATTTAATAGGATAAATCAAGGTATTGATCAACTTCTTAGAAGAAAACCTATGGATGTGGTTCACATAGCTCTAAATTAGCAAGATTGTATAAGTGTCAAATTTGTACATTAACCCTAAAGTGATGTTGAGGACAACAAGTATCCCATGGATGACATTCTCTTACTGTAGAAACAAAAAATGCACCTATTGGTCCAAAAATCGAGTCGTATTTGAGTGAGCGCCTATCACCAAGGCGACGTCCTTGGAAGGTTAAACAAGAACACATCTATTTTCTCCCAAGCACATAATTAGTACAATTACGTTGCTTCTTCCAATTTTCCAAAACTCCGCAATGATAGTTCTGCAGCAACAAGACAACTTCATCAGCAATCCAGCAATAAGCTACACAGCTCCTGAGATAAAAAGGCAAGGAATACAGTTGAAGGGAAGTGGCCAGTGAGAAAATCACAATTATGGCAAATCCCAGTTTCATGAAGTAGAAGTGTCTCACAGTTCAAACTCACATTAATTTGTGAATAATGCAAATTTGTGAGGCGCACTAAGATGGAAGTTCACAATACTTTAGATAAAGTCAAACATGATGTGATCTACACTAGTTTCATACTATCACAAATATTGTGAATGTCATTTGACTTTCATCTAAAGTTTGTCCAAACCTTCACACTATTCAACCACATGCATCCAACATGCATACACATTAGTGTGAGGATTTGCACTATTCAAACTCTCTCAACACTTGAATTAAATTGAGTACTCACTGGAGTACTCAAAAGAGGATTATAATCTAGAACCCTTCTCTTCAAATAAGAACACTCTTGATTTAGAAGGAAGACTTGACACTATGTACCAGATACGACAAGCACTGGGAGGCTGAAGTTGGTTTGTGAACATAACCCTCTTCTTCAAATTAAATCAAGACCATTACATCTTGGAGATCTACAACTCTCTCAAAAGCTATAATGAATTAGAAGGTTGCACTTGCAAGTGAGCTCTAGATAGGTGCGCATTGCATAAACTAACCCATGCATTGGAGTTGTGTAGATTTGCCAATTCCCATGACCAATCACAACTCTTGTGGACCATAGCGCACCTGCATAGAGTGCATGTGTAGAAGACAACCTCTAACAATTATGACTCTAAACCCCCTTCTTTTCCAACTACACTGCACCATGCGGCAAATGAAAGTGACAAGGGAGAGTTATGTCCAATAACCTTCTCAAGCCTCCAGACTCTAGTCGTCCTCTTCTTCTTCTTCCATTTGTTCATCAAAGTCATCATCACCATCGCCCATAGGCTCATCAGTAGCCGCAGGAGGGGCTGCGGCTACAGCATCGCTAGCCTTGGCCTTTTTGGAGGCAGCGGCAGTGCGAGGGGCAGGTTTCTCCGCTTCAGCACCATCGTTGGCATCTTCCTCTTGCTCCACAACCTCAACATGTGACTATCAATCAAGGAACACTGCAAGACTTCCTCAGAATTCAAATAGGACTCAAGAAAAACACTAGTGTAGTCAAAAAAGCAGAAAACCACTCAGACCTCTCTTAAAATGACCACCTCTAAAACAACAGTCTGCAATATCTTCCATACTAGTCTCGCCATCATCGACTGTAGCACACTTGTAACACATTCAAAGTATGCCAGTATTCATTGCCAATGCCACTCAGATCTCTTAAATGTTACCTCAAGAGTAACAGTCTGGAATATCTTGCATGATTGCCTAGAAATTTTATTGACTGACTATGTCATTGTAATGTTTCAGGGATCACAGCCAGTTAGATTAAAGATGCCAGTTAAAGTGTAGCTTCAAGTTCAACCGGACCTGTGAAAACGGATCATTATAAAGGCCAGTAAAACACGGGCTTCGAGAAACCGTTAGCATGAACAAACAAACCCAGCCTAGACGATTTCTTAATAAGGAAGGAATTAGTAAAAGGATATCGACATCACGAGCAGTTCCGCCAGCCATGATACTTTGCAGATCATTCTCCACTTGTTGAACCAGGTCTGGCTGTACCCCAACAACCACACGACATATGATAGAAGCTCAATATCTTTACATCCACTTCTCTCAAAACAGAAGTTTCATATGCAAAACGAACACCAAGTGCGCTCACTCATACCTCTTTTAGAGTCTTCTCTAAAACTACATTCCGGAATATACACCACTGGTCACACTAGCATTGACAGGACCACGCTTGACACATGTTCGAATTATGTCATGGTTTATATTTTCAGAAGCCCAGGCAAAACTTAGTTTCAAGAAAAAAAATTGTACTAATAAACATTCGGTTAAGTCATGCTATGAAAGACTTGAACTCACATTAATATCTGGTTCACGACGGAAACGACGCCGCCGGGCATCACGCATGGCCGGAGTCAACCCATGCCTGTATTCTGGCCCTTCTGGAGCTACATCTCCTTCCTGCACCATAATCATCTGCAAAACCCAGACGCAACTTCAGGTTTCAAGACCTTCCCATCTGCACAACACTTACAAGCTGAAAATGCGGGCCAGCAATAAAAGAGATTTAACCGAACCCCTAAAGGTTGTATGATCAGTCAATATGGTTATACTGTGAAAACATAAACAATTCAGGTAAATCACCAGTCAGTGAAGAACATTACATGAACTGGTCAAAATATAAATGAAATTTGAACAGAAAATAAAATTGTCCTCACATGAACTACTCAAAACTGCAAAAAAATAAAATAAACTGAGGCCCAATAGGGGTTAGGGGATAAGCCCAACAAGCACTTGCAAACATAAATCTCTATCTCAAACGGTGTTCAAGCTCTCAACATCTCAAAGACAGGCAGCACAAACAGTCCTAATCTTTAAGTAAACGCACCTGCCCAATGTCCGCTGTTTTGATGAGCACATTGTCGTCGTAGGTCTTGTATGATTCCAGGACGCAAGGCAAATCCAGCAACGACGCTTTGAAACGGTCCTCTCCTATTGTAAACGTCCCCGATCTCGCATCTAAACAGTCAAATTGGAAAAAGTTCAAGGTCTTTCAAAGCAGCTGTGTCATGCAAAGAAAGGCTAAAGCTTCTCGTTCTTCAATTGTGCATAATTTCGAATGGAATAGCAGTCCATTCGGAAGTAAAATTAGTATAAGAAACTATAAAATGCACTAATATTCTAAAGGAATGTGTTACCACCCGAAATTGAATTAAACAAGCCCAAAAATCGCAATTATACAAAAGGACGACGAGGCTCTAGGGACGAAATTGTAGCTGTATTAAGCTCTGTGAAGGAAGTTTTAGGCGGTTTAGGTTTCTGGAGCTGTAGTGAGAAGGAGCTGACCTTGGAAGGCAAGGTCGAGAAACTCATCGCTGGCGCTGGCAGGATTCTCATTCAAAATTCGTTCAAGACGATCGGCGACAGATTGCGGCACTCGCAAAATAAAATGCTCTTCCATCTTCAAAATCACTCGAATTTTTGTTTCAGTCACTCTCCTAACCCTTGCAAGCGAATTACATTGCCTTCGCCTTCTTACAATTGAGCAGAAACTCTCAAGCCCTTTCAGAAAACCAAAAGATTCTCAAAAAAATTCATACAAACGCTGTCCGGCATGTCGTTCTTCGATTTCTAAGGAAGCCGCTCTTCAAAGAGCAAAACATTCTATTTCAGTAAAATAAGGGGGGAAATCAAAAAGCCTCTTCAAGTGCATCAAAACGTAAAAGGTCTCACTTGCGCTCCACGGAACCCTAGTCAGCGTGGACCCGAAACCTTGACTGAACCCCAAACCCTAAATATGGACTTCAGCCAGAAAACATAGCATTTCATAAACTACCGCTGTCTGTCTTGTGCAGTGCTCTGCTCTGCTCCGCTCTCAGTTGACTGAGGGATTCATAAGCGGGTTGAGGCGAGTGTAAGTTTTGTGTTTTTGCAAGATGATTATTCCCGTGCGCTGCTTCACCTGCGGCAAGGTATGCGCTCTTCAAGTCCCCCTGTTTTTAAACAACATGATTCGCGTTGGGATTGTCTCTTTTAGTTGACCTTCAAACGAAGCAGGAGAATACAGGAATCATCGTGTGTGTGTCTTGTAATATTGTAACAATTTTTTTTTGTTTCCGGTAAAGAGTTTACGAGGTTGTTGCACGGCTGTGTTTTCTTTAGACAGTTGAGTTTTTTTCAATGAGTTTCCTCTAAATTGGAAACAGGGGAGAGCAAAGCCTTTTTTTCCCGTAGCCAGAAAATTTCAATCAGTCGCAGTGATCTGAATACGTCGAATCAGAACATGCGTAATAGCTTCGTTAGAAGCGCGTTATTCATAGCTTTCCAATGAGCTATCACTCGCATGGTTGACCCAGAAATGAGCATGAGATAACAAAAATGTAATCTGCTTGCTATCATATTTGCTGAGCACCTTCAATTGATTTCTATACTTTGCGTTAGGAGGTGTATTATAGCTCATTAGAAGTGCATTTTCAGTAGCTTTTCAACAAGATATCACTCACAACATTGGTTTCATATTGAGCACAAAATATCACTATGAAATTGAGTAAAACTATTGATTAGGTTAGCAGGACCTTTTATACCGGCCGTTCCAGTTCAATCTCACAGGGTCTCTTGATCAATTAAAGTGATTAATAGTACTCCTTACGTGAGGACCGAGGAAAAGTTGGTCACAAGCTTGAGATTTAGGGTTTAGGATTATCAAAATTATATTTTAGGAAAGTTAGAGCAGGAGGAAGTGCATTCCATGTCATTGCTGGTCATAGTTACGAAGAACTGCGTTTGAGAACGTTCTCACTTTCTAGCTCAATAGCCAACTTGAGCGATTTTCAATCATATCTGAGAGAGTTTATCGCTCAAAAAACACGGGATGTTGGAAAAGACCATTTTTATATGCAATATCGATTAACGAAAACGCAACCCTAAAACTTAAATCTGGAAAGTTCAACCATTCTTTATAACAATGGTGTTTTTGGTGGCCTGTGCAGGTGATTGGGAACAAATGGGATACATATCTCGACCTTTTGCAGGCCGATTATTCAGAGGGGTACGAGCAAATGAAACCCTAAATTAACTCCTGCACTTTCGAGATTTCTGTATTTTGGTGTCGTGAACGTGTTTTTTCTTGTTGCGATTGTGAAAAACTCAGAACCTTTTTTTCTTGTTTCTGTGTGGCAGAGATGCTCTGGATGCCTTGGCTCTGGTGCGGTACTGCTGCCGTCGCATGCTGATGACCCATGTGGATCTCATTGAGAAGCTACTGAATTATAACAGTAAGCATTGCTTCTGCCTGGCCCCTTCATAATTTTTCTTTCGCTGATGTTGACTTGGACACCCAGATCTCTGTAATTTCACCCTCTCTAGTATTACATCCTCTGGTCACGCAATTTAAAACTTAATCACTGTCACACTGTTATCTCACTGGAGAATGCCTATAATTGTGATAGTAAGAAGTTCAACAAATATGAGAAGGGTTCATCTTCACCACCTTGTTGACTCTTGAGCCCCCACGTACTTCTTTCATGCAACTCTATACTGAAGTTCTTATTAGGTCTGGCCCATTTCATTTTCGCTTATCTGTGTGAGATCCTATCTGTAGGGATACCGGATTTCACTTTTTCAAAATGATGTATCATCTAAGGAGATGCGTGCAAAATAGTCCACCAGGGTAATTTGGGATGTAGCTCAATTGTTCACCCAATCATAGCTAATGAATATTTCATGTTTTGATCGTCACAATCTTACAAAACTCCAAGTTTTCATGTGCTAGGAGGTGTGACATTAGGATCACCGCTATGTGTATTCCTGCAAACGATACTGATTTTCTTTTTACGTTGCTTGTGCAGCTTTGGAGAGGAATGAGAACGCCAATAACTGAGAGTTTTGGTGAGAGCAGAGCTGTGCTGATGGACTATGGGATAGCCTTTGTGGCATGTTTATGTTCTAGAGACTGGCAGGACCACTTCATTAGAGGTTTTGAACTAAGTTTTGACTGAGTTGATTTTCACGTTTGTAAAGCATTCTAATGATCATTACCATTCTTTCAAGGCAAGGTAGATGCCCCGCACTAAACTGTGGGGACTATTTATCACAAAAAGTGTAAATATTGGGGATAATAATGAAGTGAATCATAAGAATTTGGTAATTGCAATGGTGTCGATTTGCACTGAACTGGGTTGGGCTGTTGGGCTCCCTGCCCCAGTATTACACTTCTCTCAAGGCAATATTGTGTGGCCTGCAAGAGTGAAACAAGCCATGCCCCCGCTGTTTACTTACAACCACCAGCCACAGGAATGGAAACTGATTGAATTTGCAGTTAAGGGCCACTCTACACCTAGAGGCCGGGCCAATTCTCCTCCAAGCCGATTGCACAAAATTTTAGTCCCTCTTGGGTTGGAGGCCAGCCTCAACTACCCATTAGAAAAAGATTATAATGGGGACCAATTCTCCCATATGTAAAGGCCTTGGGGTAAAGAAGTGGGATTGATTCAATAAAACCTACAAAAGAAAGAGAAATTTTCAGGGCCACTTTTCACCTAAAGGTCGGGCCAATTCCCCTTGAGGCCGATTGCACAAAATTCAATGGATGTGATTTGTTAAAAAAAAATATATTTTATAAGAATTTTTTTTTTAATTGAAATTTGACATGGGCCTTGAGGCCAAGAATTGGCCTCTCATTTTTGGTGCACCCAAATCAACTAGCTTAAGCCATGTCAGATCATGTCTTTTTTGAATAAAAAATTCATACTACCAAATTGGCCCGGCCTCTAGGTGTAAAGGGGTTGGAGCTGATTTTAACGTTTTGTCCAATCACAAGTGAGGATTCTTGGCCTCTGACACAGCAAATTGGGCCGACTTCTAAGTATAAAGCGGCCCTAAGTAAGCACACACTGAAGTCCCAATTTGCAGACACTTGCACCGAAATTTGCAAGCCCTTGCCGGCGTCATCCACAGCTTCCGCATCATGGTCTGAATTTCATGGATTTCTGAAACCCTAATTCATGGCTGTTGAGGCTCTCATCACTTGATGACACCATGAAGTTTGAGATATTCAGAGTGGCATGATAAGGGCATCTTCGAAGCATAAAAAGCATGAGCACAAATGTGCACATCACAAAACACATCACATCCATCCATCCATTACCTTAAGTTAGGTTGTTTGTTATGGTGAGATCTCCTGGACTGTGCGTCCTTTAGTTGCGTTTTTTGGTATCGTCGGAAAGGCCTCTGCAAGGAGGGATGCTTAGACTTTGTTTTGCGGTGTTTGGACCTACGGTGTGAAAATCATTGAATTTCAAAGTTCTTGTGAATTAAAAAATTAGAAAATCACTTTTATTTATATTTTGATTGTGACAATGGCAAAGGGCACACTAGTCCATTACCTTAAGTTAGGTTGTTAGGTTGTTTCTTTTGTTTGTTACAATAAGATCTCTAGAATTGTGCGTCCTTTGATCGTGCTCTTGGTACCTTCTAAAAGCTCATTGTAAAAAAGGGTGTAGAAGCTTTGTTTTATGGCATTTGGACCTATAGCGTGAAAGTTATTGAATTTCAAAGCTTATATAAATTTTAAAATTTTAAAATCACTTTTACTTTTATTTTGATTGTGGCAACAGCATAGGCAACAATGCAACACAAGTCCATCCATTACCTTAAGTTAGGTTGTTTGTTTGTTTTGTTTGTTACGTTCACTATAAGAACCCCGTGTTTTATATGACATTTTACACTTTTGGGATGTTACATTGGACAATATTGTTGACATAAAAACATCTAGATGTTCTACTCAATGTCACCTAAAATCTGTCTACAAAAATTGTAAAACGTCAAATAAAACACGAGGTTCTTATAATGGTTGAGATCTCTTGGACCTTGCGTCTTCTGGTCGCATTTTTAGTACTATTAGAAAGCACTGTGCAAGAAAGGGTGCACAAGCTTTGTTTTGTGGCGTTTTGACTCATGGTAGAAAAGGGATTGATTTTCAAAGTGTTTATGAATTTAAAAATTAGAAAATCACAATTTATTTTATTTTATTTTAACTGTGGCAACGACATGAGGCATGCTAATCCGTACCTTAAGTTAGATTGTTTGTTTAATTTTTTTATCTATTTTGTTTGTTATGGTGAGATCTCTGGAACCAATTGTCCCTCGGTCACATTCTTAGTCCTGTTAGAAAGCACTCTGCAAAGAAGGGTGCACAAGCTTTGTTTTGTAGCGTTTTGACTCATGGAAAAAAAGAGTTTGAATTTCAAAATTTTAAAAAATTAAAAAATCACTTTTATTTTATTTTGATTGTGGCAACGGCACAAGCACGCTAGTCCATACCTTAAGTTAGATTGTTTGTTTTGTTTGTTACAATGAGATCTCTAGAATTGTGTATCTCCTACTTGTGTTTTTAATACTATCAAAAAGCCCTCAACAATGAGGAGTACACAGACTTTGTTTCGTGGCATTTAGACCTACAATGTGAAAGTTTTGAATTTTGGAGCTATTTTCAAATTTAAAAGTATTTTGACTTTTATTTTGATTGTGAAAATGGCATGGGCACACTAGTCTTTTTTATACCTTAAATGAGTTTGTTTGTTTGATGTTACGGTGAGATTTCCGGAACTGTGTGTCCCTAATTGCAATCTTAGTAGTATTGGAAAGCCCTCTACGAGGAGGACTGCACAGGTTTTGTTTTGTAGTGCTGAGACCTATAGTGACAAAGATATTGAAGTTTGAAGTTTTCATAATATGAATTAAAAAATTAGAAAAAAATACTTTTACTTTTGATATTTTGGCTATGGCAACAGCATAAGGCACATTAGTCTATACATTAAGTTAGGTTGTTTGTTTTGTTATTTTGTTTTGTCTGTTATGGTTAAATCTCTAGAACCGTGCCTCCTTTAATAGTTCGGTCCTGTTCTTAGTCCTGTCAAAAAGTCCTCTGCAAAAAAAGGGGGCAAGGGCATTGTTTCATTGCATTTGGACCTACAATGTGAAAGTTATAGATTTTTTAATTATCTTTGAATTAAAATATTAAAAATTATATTGAATTTTATTTTGATTGTGGCAATGGCACATAGCACATTAGTCTCTTTTGTGCCACTTTGCCACAATCACAAGAAACCATAATAATTTCCTATGAAATTTTTAGGTCTATTACCAAAAATAGATAGAAATTATTTAGGCATTTCTAAGTGTTTGTTAACTTATAACCTATGAACATTGACAAAATTTACCAATACTTGTAGATTATTTAAAGGACATTGGCTATACAAGCTGCATTTGGAGTTCCTTTCTAATTCAAGGTGCAAAATTTAAAGTCATTTTAAGAAGGCAAGAGAGCTTGATTTGAATGATGGTATTCTAAATGGAGTGTGATTGTATTTAATTAAAGTACTTAAGTACCAATATAGAAGAGACCTTTGAAAATCTTTACAAAATCTAATTTTTATTTATTGGAAGTACGTGTCAAATAAGTCAGTAAGTTGCAAAAAGAAAACGGTGATAAATGCCAAGTAGGTGTTCTTTTCAAATTTTCAAATAATTTCAATTAGTAAAATTCAAATCTAATAAAAACATTGTCTAAAAAATCATTCCACGTATTTTTGAGCTCAATTTAAGTATCCTCAAATCCACAATTGAATCAAGGCGACTTGAATTCACCTTGTAATAGGCAAAAGGTGTTTCAAGCACACCAAGGGCGGAGGGATTGAATCTTAGTCTCCATAATCACATAGATATTCATTAACTAAGAGACTACTCGTGGGCTTGTTGTACTAATTAAAATCTAAAAGGTATTCATGTAAAAAAAAACTATTGCAGGCCCACAATGTTCGTAATAGATGCTTGCGCAACGTAGAATAAGCCCATAGTTTATAAAGAGTGTGAGGGGTGCAAGAGGTGCTTGTGACATGGAAAATGTGTATCTTTAGTTTAGTATTTAACAAAAAAAATGGAAACTCTAGCTCTTTTGAACCTTAAATGGTGAAATGACACCTTTGAATTCACCTTTCAATACTTTGAGCCAAAATTAAAGATTAAATTTAATATAATTCTTCAACCCTCCAAGTAAGTAACACCTCATAAAAAACACTTAGAAATCTATTTCTTGAAACATTTTCCTATCCTCTATCTTCTCTATTTCCTAGTCCACTTGCTCTTCAACGTCAAGCAAGTGAAAGGGTGAATTAACCTTCTTTCTATGCCCCTTCTAGTTTTAGGTGAAAGATATCTCCAAAGTTAAGTTATTTTGAACAATTCACAAGAAACCAATTGAAGTTTACGACAAGTAATTCATTGTTTAGTGATTCATTGTTTTAGATTTCATGAAAAGTTATTGATTAGATCCAAACATAGGTAGGAGTTGTTTAGGTATTTCTAAGTGTCTATTAACCTATAAACTATGAATGATTATGAAATGTACTTGTAGATTATTTACATGACATTGGCTATATATAGGCTACATTCTCAATCCTTTTCTATTTCAAGGTGCAAAACTCAAAAGCATAAAAAGAAAGCAACATAGTTTGAATTGTACAAATAATGTACAATGATACTTCTAATGGGGTATGATTGTGTTTAAAGTACCAACCTAGAAGAAACCTTTGAAATGCTTAATAAAATCTATTTATTAAATTGGAAGTACTTGTCAAATAAGTTAATAAGTTGCAAAAAGAAAACGGCGAAGAAATGCCAAGTAGGTGCTCTTTGGAAATTTTGAAAAAAATTACAATAAAACAATCAAATTTATAATAAAATTGTCTAAAAAGTTATCCGACATAATCCAGGAACATTGAAGTATTCTCAAATCCACAATTGGATCAAGGCAACTTGAATGTTCCCGGAACACGCCAGAGGTGTTTCAAGCACACGGGGGGGATCGAACCCTAGTCTCCACAATGACAAAGTTCGTCATGCACCAGAAGACTACCCGTGTGCTTCGATGCACTCATCAAAATCTAAAAAGTATTTACGTAAAAAAATTGTTGCAAGCCCACAGTGATGGGTGCTAGCAATATAGAACAAGCCCACAACTCGTGGAGGTTGCAAGGGGTGCACTGGGTGCTTGCGACATTGAAAATGTGTATCCTTAATTTAATATTTTCAAAAAAAATTAGAAAGTCTAGCCCTTTTGAACCTAATTGGTGAAATGACACCTTTGAATTCACCTTTTAATACTTTGAGCCAAAATTAAAGATTTAATTATAATTCTTCAAACTTCCTAACCAAGTAAGTGCCACTTCATCAAAAAACAGTTAGAAATCTATTTTTTTAAAACATTTTTTTATCTTCTATCCTCTTTCTATGTCCTACTCCACTTGCTCTTCAACGTCAAGCAAGTGAAAGGGTGAATTAACCTTCTTTCTATACTTCTTCTAATTTTAGGTGAAAGATATTTTTAAAATTAAGTTTTATTGAAGAGTTCACAAGAAACCATTTGAAGTTTACGACAAGTAAGCCATTGTTTAGTTTTAGATTTCATCAAAAATTATTGATTAGATCCAAACAAACTACATATTATTGCATTAAATTGTACATGCTATTGATGAGATCCTAACACAATTAGGAGTTGTTGAGGTATTTCTAAGTGTTTGTTAACCTGTAACCTGTGAATATTTATGAAATATACTTGAAATTATTTAAAAGCAACATTCTAAGTCCATTTTTATTTCAAGATGCAAAACTCAAAAGCGTAAAAAGAAGGCACTAGAGTTCAAATTGGGTGATGTACAATGGTATTCTAAATGGGATGTGATTGTGTTTAACGTACCAATATAGAAGAGATTTTTAAAAGCCTTAATAAAACCTATTTTCTTAATCGGAAGTACGTGTTAAATAAATTATACCAAGTAGATGAAGAAAGCCAAGTAGGTAATCTTTGGAAATTTTGAAATTCGTAATAAATTTGTCCAAAAGTCATCCGTTAAATCTCACGGTCAATTTAAGTATTTTCAAATCTACAATTAGATCAAGGCAACTTGAATTGACCTTGGCATTTGCCGGAAGTGTTTCAAGCACAATGGCAAGGAACGAACCTTCATCTCCAAGATGACAAAGTTCATCATGAACCAGTAGACCACCCATGGACTTTGATGCACTCATTACTATTGGAAAGGTACTCATATAACAAAACCAACCACAAGCACAAAAGTGGCAATGTAAAACTAGTCTATAGTCTATTAGAGGTGTGAGGGATATTTGTGACATAGTCGAGGATATAGTAAATGTGTATCTTTTATAAGTTACTAAAAATTTAGAAAGTCTAGTCCTTTTGAACCTTAAATGGTAAAATGACACCTTTGAGTTTACTTTTGAACAATTCGAGCTACAATTAAAGATTTAATATAACTTTTCAAATCTCCAAGCAAGTGCCAAATCATCAAAGAAGTTTAGAAATCTATTTTTTGAAACATTTTAATATCTTCTATCCTCTCTCTATTTCCTAGTCCACTTGCTTTTCAATGTCAAGCAAGTGAAAAGGTGAATTAACTTTTTTCTATACCTCTTCTAGTTTTAGGTGAAAGGAGTCTCCAAAGTTAAGTTATATTAAAGAATTCACAAGAAGCCATTTGAACTTTAACCCTTTAGTGACCGTGGTTGTTTTGGGGGGCAAGCGCAGTTTTTGAATACAAATTTGCAAAAGGGAAATTACATCACTATTCCAAGGAGTAATCCTAGATCAGACCGTAGGAATTGAAATTGTAGGCTTTATCCGTAAAAAAACAAAAAGTGAACATGATCTGACAATGCAATTTGTTGTAAGTGATCTTCAAAGTGCGATGCATCGAAGTAGCCTTGAGCTGAAGCAACATAATACATTATTGCCTATAACTTTTGAAACATGCCTTTACAATTCACGGGATTGCTGGGCAACGTTTCTATTGTTCTTAGGCGGAGCGCATGCTGAAGCTCTATTTGTATTATTCTTTGAGTTTTTTCAAATGCCCTTTATTGAGGGCAGTAAAAGACAAAGAATCCAAAATTCAACCCAAAAGTGGTCAACCGGTCACTAAAGGGTTAAAACAAATGATTCATTGTTTAGGTTTAGTTTACAAAGATTCATCAAAAGTTGTTGATTCGATCCAAACTTTTATGTTGTATGTGTGTATGTGTTTGTGTGTGTGTGAAAGACATTACTAACAAAATGACCTAAATGTTTGTTGGTTTTGTTATTTCTTAAAGTACTTTGAAAAAACATTTTTCACCAATGAGAAATTAATGGCCATTGACTCCTCTTTAGAAGTAGAAATAAAATTGGGAGAATATATAGTCAACACAAAAACAAATGTTTTATAGGGTCCCAATAAATAATAAATAAATAAATATATGTATATAGCATTGTGGCATTCAATAAGGTGGAAGCACCTAAAGTGGATAGGAGTCGTTTACAAACATCTAGAAAATGGCCTAAATCCACGACCAAGTGGATCCAAAGTAGACAAGTGGGGTTCCAAGAAGTTGAGGGTGGGTCAATCACCCATGCGTGATCCAAGCTTACAGTGTGTTGCTTTTGAGTGCTTCTGTGCCCACTTTGGTGTTAAGCTAGTGTTCACGATAGATGCATCTACAAAGTTGTTTTCAAAATTCGTATTGTATTCATACAAAGTCAAAAAAATATGAAACCAATTTTCTTGGTTTCCTAACCTAGTTCCTATCAAGCACACATAACTTTTTTCTCTATGCACCCTCCAGATCACGAGATCCAAACCAAGTGTCCTATTTAAGTGCTTCTGCCTTAGTGTTGTATGTAAAAACGTGTTTGGTCACCCGCAGCTTCCGCTTCCCCATCATCACGTGAATTTCATGGATTTCTGGAATTCAAAATCATGGCTACGGAGACTCTCATCGCTCGGCGACGCCATGAAATTTGAGAGATTCGGAGTGGCATGATAAGGAGCATCTTCAAAGCGTAAGATGCGTAAGCAAGAATGTGTACACACCACAATGAGGAGCCGCGTTCTATACCAAAGCTGCCAAAGACGCTGCTTATCCAAAATACAAGCTCTCAACAGAGCGAAAATCATTCAAGGAACCCAGAAGAGTCCTTGTTATGTACACAACTCTCCTCAACCTCCACATCTTATTATAGCTTCCACAAGATAAGGGCATCTACACGAGGCCAATAATCAATACAAACTCAAGGATGTCATAGTACAAAATACTCTCTTGAGTTTGAATGCTCTTGAATGTACTCGTCTTGCTATGTTTTCTCAAATATTTTCCATCAGACCAAGCCCTAGGAGATGAATCAGAATTGTTCGAAGTACATGTAGTATAGTGGGAGGCCCTCACACGAGGGCCTCCCGTCGTGTGAAGGCCCTGCCTCGAAGGCGAGGGCGGGAGCCCGAACCTGAGGGGCGGGGCCTTCACACGACAGGAGGCCCGCGTGTGAGGGTCTCCCGCTTCGTTAAGCACGTCCGTAATAGTGCCAGGCACTATTACCAGTGCCAAGTACTATTACGGGTTCGTTATGCCTGGTAATCCGGTTGATTTTCTAAAGGAAGTCTGACGGATAGTGCTTAACGATTATGAAGACCCTGTAGTTGAATAATGAATATTCTTGATAATCTTGGAACAAGCAACGATGAGGAGCGAGCGTTCTGTACAAATGCAGTGGAGTTGCACCATTAAAACGACAACTGTCCACGGCACTTAGCTGCCCAGAACTTGCCGTGAGGGTACCCCTCGGGCGGATGAAGAGCCAGCCAAACCCCGGTCATGGCCCTTTCTTCCACCGAATGGCCTTGGCCGCCAGTCATGGAGGTTCGGGTGTAGCCCGGAGTGAAGCTGTTCACATACACTTTCGGCCCTTCACGACCGGAGCTCATCATTTCACGAGCCAGAACGCTCATGTACTCGTTCACGGCCATCTTGGAGATGCAGTAGCTGGGCGACCAGCCGCCCTTGGGCCAGCCTCCGGGGCCCTTGCCGGTCTTCGTCTCTTCCAGAAATGCCTCCACGAACTCGTCCACCTTCGCTTCTGTGAGTTCATCTCGCTTTGCAAGCTCCTTCCCGTAACGGTTCCGAAGTCCCTGGCAAAGTGAAGATTGAATAAACACACGCACATCAACAGTAAAAGTAGAATTAAAATGCAGCTTTTTGTGTCTTCACAACATAACCTACTCTCGTAGTTGAATGTGAGAATTTCACTATATGGCTCCATTGTAGATGGCAACCAAAAAAAAGAGAGCCTAAAATAGTTTAACATTCACTTTAGAGACCATACATGGTAGTCAGCGAGTGACCAGCAAAGTCGGTCTTCTTTCTGTAGCTTTGTCGTACCTCTCATCTAGTATAAGCTCAAGATTACAATACTTACAAAAATGGATTCGTTTCCGGGGGCATTCAAGCAACTCCTCACAGATGTTACGGTTTTATGATTGCAGTCACTGCCCCAACTGCAATGACTCGATCCATGCTCAAATCACATTTGTTGAATATTCTTCCTAATTCGTGTAACTGTCGAGGAAAAAATTACTTATATTTTTAAAAGTGCTTTCTCCGTAGGTTCATAACATTCTTGAGTAGTAGAGGCATGACACCTTTCGAGATGGGCCAATCACTATGGAAATCAGCCTCTTAAGTAGTGTATGAATCATTTGCTTACAAAAAAACCAAGAGCACTACTATGCAAGACCTCCCTTTTTCACACAACATTCCGAGGATGAACATTTGTACTTCTGTCCTACATAGAAGGGCCGATTCTTTGTCATCCATTGAACACTTAGTGTCTGCAGCATCCTTCTAGGGTTCTCTCCAATACAACCATGACCATGGTCATGGTCATTGCCGCCATAGTCATCAACCAACAAATCCTTACTTCATTAAACAAATGCATTGTGTTTCCCTCAATAGAATGAGAACTCTACCATTGGACATTTTTGACCTGTGCATCTATACATGATTAATATTTTGAAATGCTAATTAAACCTTGTAACAATGCAACAACCTAAAAATGTCCAATGGACAACAAAGAATCCTTCCATGTAGGACAAAAATGCAACATTCATATGTGGAATTTTGTGTGGAAAGGGGAGATTTTGCACAGTAGCTTCATCTCCAACGAGTGCACTTGGGTTTGTTTTTTAAGCAAATGATGATAACCACGGTGACTAGCCCAGATTCTCTGTCTGCGTCTCCAGCCAAATCGGGTGCGCCATGAACTGCCAGCTCTGCTTCACCGCCAAGATGGGCCACCTCTCCATGGCGCAGATCGTGGAGCAGGTGATGGTTGCTTCTCGCATGTGTTTGTCTGAGTTCGGACAATCCGTCACGAACGTCGTCTTCATGGGCATCGGGGAGTCTTTGCACAATCTCGACAGCGTGATTAGAGCGGCGGACATTATGGTTTCCGATCAAGGTCTCCACCTGAGCCCGCGCAAGGTGACAATCTCCACCTCAGGGCTGGTGCCGCAGATTCGAACGTCCTGTCGAACTTCGAAATGTGCCCTCGCGGTGAGCTTGAATGCCACCACGGACGAAACAAGGGATAGAATCATGCCGATTAATAGAAAGTACAACATACAGACATTGCTGGGTTGCGTGAAGGAGGAGATCATCACTTACCGACCAGGGGAAGCGGTCTTCTTCGAGTATGTCATGTTGAAGGATGTGAACGACTCCGAGGACGACGCAAGGAGGCTGGTGGAGCTTGTGAAAGACATCCCGTGTGAGATAAACCTCATCACGTTCAATTCGCATCCAGGTTTGCCATTCGAATCGAAACCTCTGAAGGAGGTTTTGAAATTCAGGGATAGGGTTGCGGATGCTGGCTTCGTGGTGCATATTCGTAACAGTAGGGGAGACGATGAGAAAATGGCGTGTGGCCAGCTTGGGACTCCAAGGAGGCAACGAATACAAGAAACGCAACAACCAGCGTAGCATTCTCGTGCTCTGGTGATGTCCTTTGTTTCTGCATTTTAGACTGCGATTGATATGATTCTTGCGTCAATGAATGCATGCTAATCACAAATGTTTGAATGTCAAAGGTTCATGTGGTTCACGGTTGGGATTGTGGTTGTTAAATTCCTCACGCTGCATTTAGATAGCGCAATTTTGGTGGATCTCTTTCTCAATATCAATTACGCAAAGTTTGTCAACACTATGTGCGTGTGAGGAGAACCATCCCCTGCTGTCGTCAACATGCAGGGTTACAGAATTACGTGTATCGGAACTTGCCGGCAGTCTCTTGTCTCGTGAGGAATGTCTATTCGAGTTTCGAAAGTTTTACCCCCCACCAGCCGAGACGTCGTCGGTAATCTCATTTTCGCGGCGAAACCACTCTGGGTGGTCTACAAAACCATTTACCCTCTTCCCACATCCTCCATTCTTCGTTCTTCACTCTCCTTTCTGCACCTATCTGTGTAATCCTCTGCTTTCCACTCACATTCTCCATTCTGCACCATATCTTCTCTAGCCTGCAGTCTCCATTCTGCATCTTGTTGAGCTTGTGTACTTGTGAGCACTATCTGTGAGTCATGGCTATCGTGAGAAAAGAAAAACCTGCAGCTGTGGGTCGTGAGAAGCCCCTTCTCGAAGGGATTACCAAGCCGGCGATCAGGCGTCTGGCCAGGAGGGGCGGAGTGAAGCGGATGAGTGGGCTGATTTATGGGGAGACTCGCGTTGCGTTGAAGGACTTTCTGGTGAAAGTGATTCGAGATGTGGTGACTTATTCGGAGTACGCGAAGCGCGACTATGTGACCGCCATGGATGTGTTGTATGCTCTGAAGCGACAGAACAAAACCTTGTATGGGTTCGGCGGCTAGATTGCTGTCCAGACTCGACTTTCAAGGAATAAATGACGTCCTCTACTACGCTACACATTTTTGGGCGACCCAAGTTTGTAGAACTTCAGAATTTATCCTTTTACAATGACAGTCATGGAACGGTAGTCTGTGCTTTGTAGCAGCAAACGAAATTATGGATTCCACAGCTAGTTTACAATCTAACCTCGACAATTAATTTGTACGTTCTCAACTGTGAAACTCGTTTTTGGGCGATCAAATTTTCTTGCTCAAAACTTCCTTATATCCAGTTCAAAAATTCCGTATATAAAATATCAAGTTTACATCGCAGTCGGTGTATTTTCAATCACTGTGGAATGTCTTTCTGAAGGTTTGCACTCACTTGTTTCTGAACAAATCTTTTTAGTTCTAGGCAAATGGACCCAATGACCATGGTTAATCGTTGGCTGCAAGCTCACATTGATGTAGACCTGTTAGTCTTCGTCCTCTTTAATGTCAAGGCAAAATTTCCTTGCAAAATACTTGAAATTTGCCTCGATGTTGAATATCTTAAAAAAATTCGAAGAAAAGGTAGTTGTGTGGGCGAATGCATGGGTTTCCTTCTAGCTAAGTTAGCATAGATGATCATTCATCAATTACAAGGCAATGAGGCATATTATTTTCATGTGTTCATGAGAACTGAGCACTGAAATGCTAGTATCTTCGGACGCTGGATTTTCAGTTTTCTCTACTAAACAATTTTTTTTTCTGCAAAACTATTCACTTTCAGTGAATTCAAAGCACATGATTCTTAGAAATTAGGGTGATCGTTATGTTCCGACACCACACCAGACTTTGAGGCAGTTGTTATTGCGTCCACTTCAACTTATACATTCGGCATTTACATCAATCCAATTCAATCCTTTCTGTCTAAATTTCGGTTACGCTCTTCTATCCATGATCTTGAAAGCTGCCCCTCCAATTCTTTAATTCCACAGAAGAATAGTACAAACAAATATCTACAAATTCTCAAAACAACAATGGCCACCAACTCTCTCGAGTTCGAATGCTATTGAATGTACTCGTTTTGCTATGTTTTCTCAGATAGTTTCCTTCAGACTAAGCACTAGAAGATGATCAGAATTGCTCGAAGTACATGTAGATCATGAAGACTCCGAAGTTGAATAAAGAATATTCTTGATAATCTTGGAACAAACAACGATGAGGACTGAGCGTTCTGTACAAAAGCAGTGGAGTTGCACCATTAAAACGACATCTGTCCACGGCACTTAGCTGCCCAGAACTTGCCGTAAGGGTACCCCTCGGGCGGATGAAGGGCCAGCCAAACTCCGGTCATGGCTCCTTCTTCCACCGAATGGCCTTGGCCGCCAGTCATGGAGGTTCGGGTGTAGCCCGGAGTGAAGCTGTTCACATACACTTTCGGCCCTTCACGACCGGAGCTCATCATTTCACGAGCCAGAACGCTCATGTACCCATTCACAGCCATCTTGGAGATGCAGTAGCTCGGCGACCAGCCGCCCTTGGGCCAGCCTCCGGGGCCCTTGCCGGTCTTCGTCTCTTCCAGAAACGCCTCCACGAACTCGTCCACCTTCGCTTCTGTGAGTTCGTCTCGCTTTGCAAGCTCCTTCCCGTAACGGTTCCGAAGTCCCTGGCAAAGTGAAGATTAAAATTAACACACGCACATCAATAGCTAGTGAAGGTAGAATTAAAATGCAGTTTTCTGTTGTCTTCACAACATAACCTACTTTCGTAGTTGAATGTGAGAATTTCACTATATGACTCCATTGTAGATGGCAACCAAAAAAGAGAGAGCCTAAAATAGTTTAACATTCACTTTAGAGACCATACATGGTAGTCAGCGAGTGACCAGCAAAGCCGGTCTTCTTTCTGTAGCTTTTTGGTACCTCTCATCTAGTATGAGCTCAAGATTGCAAAACTTACAAAAATGGATTCCGTTTCCAGGGACGTTCAAGCAACTCCTCAAAGATGTTACGGTTTTATGGTTGCAGTCACTGCCGCAACTACAGTGACTCAATCCATGCTCAAATCACATTTGTTGAATATTCTTCCTAAATCTTGTAACTCTGTAAGGAGAAAATTACTTAAAATTTTAATAGTGCTCACTCCCTAGGCTCATAACATTCTTGAGTAATCACGGTAGTAGCATGACACCTTTCGAGACCAGTGACAACTACGATTTATTTAGAGTAAGAGTAAATCTAGCAACTAAAAAGCTCTAAAATGCTGTCACATGCAAAGACCACAGCTCATTGGCTGACAGAGGTCTCACTTCTTCAAAGTGAACTCAACTTTGCAAAAACAGGTGTCAAAGATTCCTCTTTCATGCCAATTTGGGCACACCCCTTTTTACAAAGGAACACCACCATCGCCGCACAAGTCAAGCAGACAAAACAAAACAAACACTAGCCTTAAGGTTTAGATTAGCAAGGTATATAATCCCTGTCTACGAACCTTTGGAACTCTTCTAGAGCTCCATTCAAAAGCATTTACAAAGATTAAAAACAACCGAAGGAGGGGAGAGGAGAGGAGAGAGAAAGAGAGCATACTTGCAGTTGGCCCAACTCAGAAGAAACCATGATGACGCGGGCACCTGCTGGTGAGGGTCGAAGAATCGGAAGTACTGCTTTCGTGACATTCTTCACACCGTAGTAATTTGTCTGTAACGTTGTAACCACTATCTCTGAAGTTTCATCGTTGTTTAAATACCCTGCGTTGTTTATCTGCACCGAAATGTCACCTCCATGTTACCACAATACTGCTCTCATCATGCACCGCAGTAGCCATCTCGCAATACAGATATATAGGACATCATTGATTAATATAAGGTAGAGGATACTAAAACCATTTCGAAACCTTATCCCGTCTCCTGTTACCAACATCAAATTCCCAACTCCAATCAACAAGTGTCTGGATGTGAGCATGAGATTGCTAAAATTAGGCGATAGCCACTCATCTTTGCATGGAAATGGGGTTTGTCGGCTGTCCCTTCAATACTGGTCAACAACCTCCCAGTGTTTGAATGATTGCCTATGAAATTATCCAATACATTGAGCGACTAATAAATTAATTTCGAGAGGGTTTGGCTCTTGTAACACCCAAAAGGATCTCTCAATCAGAGCAAACTCCCACATATTGTTTAAAATGCGCAAAATAGTATCCTCGACTATAGCTTCCAATTGATAAAAACAATTGACACAAACAATTGATACAAGCAATTGATACAAACGTTCGGTGTTTACAAAATAGGTCAAACCCCTACCAAAATATCGGCCCCGCCATACGTCTTCTCCAGCCACTTGGCGAAGGCAATCGCAGACTCTTCACTGCAAACATCAAGCGGGTGAAACGCAATGCGATCCGACCCCACCTCCCTTCTCAAAGCCTCCACTGCCTTCCTTCCACGACTATCATCCCGCGCTGTCATCACAGTAGTGAGGCCATTTCGTGCAATCTGCTTCGAAATCTCGTACCCCACGCCTTTGTTCGAGCCCGTGATGACTGCCACAGTGTTCGCGGACCACCACCTGCACGCAAATTCCACATCAAATCAAACTGTGCAATTGTTGTGGCAATTCGACAAGCAATTGTAATCAGTGCAAGCGGTTGTACGTAATCAAGCTATTGTTGCAATTCTCCAAGTCTCACTCCAACGCAACCTGAAGTTCCCGTTTCGAACTGCAAACTCACACACTAAAAATACCTCATTTCAGCTGCTCCCACCATTGCAAATCCTCCACGAGCTTCTGAAATCCGTCCAACCCAACCCAGCTAGCAGAACTGCTAAGCTTAAACCCACACTGCTAGAACTGCTAAACCCAATTCAAAGCGAAATTGACGATTGTATTGGGCGGATTGGAGAGAAATCTGAAGAGAATTTGTCGAGGAATTTGAGTTTTGCTTCCGTCTCGAAATCGTTGGCGAATTGCTCTTGGATTTGGAGAATTGGAGGCTTAAATTCGGCAACGTTTGAGGAAAGGTCTGCGGACGTTTCTCATGAATTGGTGCTGGAAAGGGAAAGACACTTGTTGCTTTCGTAGTTCCATGCAGCGCCTTCCGTCAGTTGTGTCTTTGAGAATGAGAACTGCACGTAAGTGTGCTCTTTCCTGCCAGGCTTGTAATTTACTCCCTGCAATGAAATTCCGTTTCATTTGTGTCCCAAAAAAAAAAAAAAAACTAAGAAAAACTAAAAAACTAAAAACTAAACTGCACTTAAGGTAGGAGGTCCATAAAGCGCCCATTTAAGAGCTGAAACTGAAATTTGGGGAGGTGGAACTTCTTGAAATATTTTCTATTATATTTTCCTTGAAAGACAAGTAGAATTGGCATCTAACCCAAGTTGTTTCATATTTTTGGGAGCTTTGTGGAATTAGTTATGAATTTTTGAATTTGAAATGGCATAAGGTCTTGAAATTGCCCACCTCCTCAAATGTACATTGTTTGTACATTGCTAGTACAACAAAAAAGCAACATGATCAACTAATATACGTTTGAGGAGGTGGGCAATTTTTGAGCTTGAGCACTTCAAGAACCTTTTACCTTACATGCCCCTCAAAAAACAATTTCGAGATAGAAGTTGATGAGTGATGACACTAGCGTTTGGATAATTTTTTAGTTTCACCAACCATTTTCTTTTCATTTTGGTACCCAATTTTTTCTCTTTATTTTACGCTAAATATAAATTTTATTGATTTTTTCAGTAGTTTTTTTCCAATGTTTTGAAATTGCAATCAGTTTTTTTCCCAATTCTACCGGCTAACACTAAACTAAACAATGGTTCACTACGAACATCGGATGACATTCTTGGAACACATTCTTTGCCACATGGTGTAAGGCCATACAAGGCTGTTAGAAAGAGGGAGCTTGGACAAGGACTTTTTTTTATATATTTTGGGCAATGCAGAAAGCAATCTTCATTGTAGTGATATAGTTGTTTACATCTAATATGGAAATGGATGAAACTTGCAAAGTAACAAAGAAACTTAAATTATTCATCCAAAAGAGTATATTCATCCAAAAAGGGGCAATATACGTAGAATATATCCTTACAATATTAACAAATCAAACAAATTCATCCACTAGAATGAGAGAAAATATATATAAATATATATATATATAACCTAATATTCCCTATTGAACGAAGGATTCCTACAAACTACGTTGTGCTTAGGACTCCTTTATAGCAATCCTACAACAAATTGTTTTTTACCTCCAATGATAAAATTTGGAAATTTGGAATTTGTATTTGAAACACAACAAGAAACCCTAAAGTTGCTAGGGGATGTCAAAAAATACAAATTTATTGGCTGCCAATCCTCCACAAGCTTCTCAAATCCGTTCAATCCAACCCAGCTAGCAGAAATGCTAAGAGCATCCCCACAGCTAACGCGCCAAACAAAGAATTTTTGTTGGTTGGCGTGCCGTCATTTCGATTGAAGAGTCATGGCTCCAAAGGAAGACTTGCAAAATGGCCAAAAGGTGCACCATACTTATTATTTTATTGTTTTAAGAAGAATCTCTTTGACTTTTGAAGAGAAGCTTTCAAAAGGTGGGATTCAAAAGATCATTAAATAGCTAAACTAAAGAAAACTGGAAAACTGAAAATTGAAACTTGGAATGGAAAGTAAATATAGAAATTTTTACTTTGATAGAAAAAAGTATGTGATGTGGAAAAAAAGATATGGCTGTTGAAAGGGCATTTTCTACATATTTGGAGTCATGTATAAGGAAAATATGAAGATGACATTCATTTCACAAAATTCTCAAAATAAATACAGATATCAATAATTTTGTCAAGAACATTTGTAAAAAATTTCAATCCTAAATTCACCTTTTTGCTATGAAAGTGCTTTCTTAGTATGCACAATGTCAAGTTGTATTTATATAACCACCTCTTTTAGGGATTAATTCAGCAACATTTGAGGAAGTTTCCCATTAATTGGTGTTGTAGTAGGAAAGACACTTGTTGCTTTCTTAGTTCTATGCAAGCCCTTCTGTCGTGTCTTTGAGAAAGACACTAACTTCACTTAGAATAGCCAACCCCATTCTAACCACCTCCCATTTCCAATCTAGAGGTTGCTCTCTTTCTGTGAAGTTGTGGCGCAATTCGAGGATCAGTTGTGGCGCATTATGATTGGCTGCAAGGCTCTCAATATTGCAACCAGCCCTTGGTCAATTTTTCAATCAGCCTATGATCAAAAATAGAAAGGTCTATATCACCATTATAGGTTGAAGAGAATCTAGCTTCCATTAAAATAATTCATAGTAATTATGTTTTGTGTATTAGAATTCTAGAAAAATTTGGAATCCGTCTAATCTCTATTTCTGCATGCAAGAAAATTTTCCATCTCAAGAAACAAGCACTCTAAGTATACGAAATTCCTTAAGTAGCTAAAACGGGGTCGCCTATGTTACGTGCCCTTTGGAATGCAATTCCTAGTAATGGACACTCTTGGGACATGCTCTTTGCTAATGGGAACAAATGCGGGGAATGAGAGAGGTTGTTTTTTCAATGCTGCCCAATGTCTTAGGCACTTGGTTGATCACATTGTATTTCTAATTTCTAGAAAATAGAGATTTTATTTTTCTAGAAATTTCTTTTTTTTACTTGTGAAGAAAAAATGCATCCTAGCATCTACCATTGGGATTCTTCTAATTTGAAAGTATAAAGTGCAAATTTTGTTTGCAAAAAGTGCAAGCCATTTTAGTATGTTAGAAAGAGAGGGCTTGAGTAGGACTTTTTTTTCATTTAGTTTGGGCAGTGAAAAAAGTGATCTTTGGTGGAGTGATGCAATTGTTTATATCTATAAAAATGGATAAAATTTGCAAAATGAGAATGAAACAAATGATTCATCCAAAAAAATTCTTCATCCAAAAAGGAGCAATATTGTCCTTAGAATAAGGGTCATTGCAAGCAACACTTGTCCTTGGACAAGTAGCTTTTTGCTCATAACTTTTGCTTCGTATGTCCATTTTCTATGAAATGTGAAATCTAAAGGTGGCTATTTCCTTGTATTTTCCATTACTCTTTGAGTGTGCATAACTTTTAGAGACAAATTTTTCTAGGTTTGAATTTTTATACACATACTATCTTAAATGCTTTAAAATTTATTTTATTTCATTTTAAAAAAACTAATTCAAAAAATTAATGTACAAAAGTACAGAGGCCGTTTTGAGCCAAAATCTCCAGGTTTTTCTTGCATTTGATCCCTATATAGCAAATTGATGATTTTATCCACTAAAAATAGGAGAATATATCACCTAAAATTCCCTCCAAAAACATTTTAGTTTCTTTTGAACAAAGTACGGTTCCAAAAAAACATAGGGCCAAGGGCTCCCTTATAGCAATCCTATGAGAAATTACTCTTTACCTCTAATGATAAAATTTGGAAAATTTGGAATTCATATGTAAAATAAAACTAGAGCGTGACTGTGAAGTTGCTGGGATAAGTCAAAATTAATGGCCCAAAATAAGGATAGGTTTTTAATCTATCCTACTATATGAGGGCAAGAAAAAAAATTCTCATGTCGTTGTAAAAGGCTCAAAGGACTAGAATTACAAAATCTGAAAGGAAGATAGAAATTTTGTTTACTTGGTGTTTTAGGGGAGTGAGGGGTGGAAAGCAATCTTCATTGGAGTCATAGTGATCTTTACATTTTTCACCCTATAAATTGCAAAAAAATATGTTTTTGATGTATATAGTTATTTGATGTTATTTTGAATTTTTATTTTATTTTTTGGCAATTTATGGAATGAAAAATTAAAAAATCCAAATTTTCATGAAACTTGTAACATGTGATTCTAGTCAAGATGTACATTCTTCCTATAAAAAGAAATGAGACATTTGACTTTTCACAAAAAGATTGTTTTTATATAGAAATTTCATTCAAATAATAATAGGCCTAAATATAATCCGTTCTAAGTGAAACTACACATGAGGGTAGAATCCCTTTTGTACGACAATATGTCCAAATTTTACTTCATAATTTCAATTTCTCAATTTATGAGAGCAATTTATATAGTGGCCAACTACTTTTGGGAGTCACTGTAGATGAACATGCAACATGTGGATGAGAATTCATTATTATTTCAAACTCAAATATGTTCATCCAAAATGGAGCAATATTCTTTGTACATTTTGTAGCACTTTGGCAATTTCATTCATTGCAAAAGGGAGATTGTTCATATATTATAAAATACCCTCCCTCCCAAAACTATCGCTTTTGAACTCCAATTATTCCCCTTTCTATCTCAGAAGACCGTTTAGAGTTATAACTAATTGTTGATTATTCCACACATACATGAACAAAGGGCTTTGATGCAATGCAAAAGAATCCAAAGAAATTCACTCTAGACTTTTGTGAGCTCCCAATTTGTCATTTGGGACTCGTAGATTTTTTTTTTTTTAAATTTGCAATTTAAAGTTGATAAAAGTATACAAAAAACATAAAAAGAGTGTAGAACCAGAATAGGGTTGTGTCATAACCATTATAGTATTGGTCTAGTTTTGATTTTATACCTAGAATTTCTCCAAACCTAGCCTAAAAATAAAATAGAAATCACAAGATAGCGAAATTTGTTGGATTTGAGTCACATAGCCCCAAAAGGACTAAATCCTATTGTGAATGTGGCAATTCATGGCTAAGTTGGTCTGAGGGATCCACAATAAGGCCACTAGGTTGGGTCCTAGAATTAGATTTTGAATTTCCCATTAGATCGATGAATTTCTAGAAACCCCAATTGTTAGTAAGTAGGAGCCACTAACACAAAACAGGCCCGTGGAGGAATTTACTGCCCAAAAATGTTGCTATAAGAAAAATCCCATGCCAGAAGTCCAACGATGAAATTGATTCACCAAGATTCCCTTATCTACAAAAGATTCCCGCACCATCAACAATTCAAGGAGACGGTCAATTTGGATCTCCACTGACCAATTGTGCCAGGTACGGAAACACACCTACACATCTTTTGTAGAACTCCCTGAGAGGTCCCATGAAAATTCCCGGCATCTTTCGATATGTAGAAGAACTTCTTCCGGGTGGTCAACCATTCTAACCTCTAACGGGAATTTCTTGTAAATTGCCCAAGTTGCGGTAAATCTCACTAAAAATTAGACTAGTTTGTTTTATGTTAATAATGAGCTCCAATAAGTTTCACAACATTCCAATAGCGGCAAGTACCCAAACCGACAAGATTCCTCGGGAATTAATCATGTGGTGGGGTCCCTGCAACGTACATTGACCGGCATTCCGGGGCTATATGACGGCGAAATGAAGTCAACAAGGAGTCTTTTCCTACTTTCTTGCACCTATTGGAGACCCTAGGCTAGTTACTTTTCTCAAATTAGGAGACCACCAAGATTTAGAAATTTATTCTAACTTTGTTTTTAATCTAGGTTAGCCTACAATAGGTTTTTAGTCCCAATACGGGGAGGAAGGGAATTCGGATAAAACGCGGCGATCTGGAGCCAACGGCGCAGTCCGTTTGACATTTGGAGTTGATCTCCAAAAGTTAGGATGTTGGTCTATCATAGATGGTAGATAGTTAAATTTTAAAATTAAGATGAAAATCTTTTAAGATGAGGATGAAAATCCAAGTTGCTAAGGTTAATAGTAGGAATTTAGGGGGGAGGAGTGGGCCCTTGGAAACCTATATAACGGCTCCCTTTTCCTCTCTAAAATCACTCCCATACTTGTTTTGGGTCCGTGGGTCCAAGTTATTTTGGATATTTTGGTGTTTGAAGCCAAAAATCTCTATGGTGTTTTCGGAGCACTTTTGACTCCATTGTTGCTATATTTTAAGCTTTTGAAGGTCCTTGGGGGTCCTTCTATCTTGCCCTTGTGTACTTGTGAATACAAAATTGTGAGTTGAGTGTCTCTTCTATTTTTTGTGTATGTTTGTGAGCTAATTTGTGTGTTTTTAGTAGTCTTTTGTGTCTTGCACTAATCCTAAAGTACCCAACCACCGTACCTTGGCGATGTCGCTTTGGAGGGCCTTTAGTGTATGAGTTTGTATTAACTAGTAAAAGTTGTATTATGTTTTGTACCCCCTCCTTGTCTCCTTGTATTTTAACCTTCTTCTAAAGTTTCCCTTGTTGAGTGGACCCCCTTTTTGGACGGCGAAGCTTTGATCCCCTCTAGTATGTCGTTTCTAAGTGGTTAACTTCCCTCCTTCTAAAGTTTTTCTCGTTATGTGGATCCCCCTCGGAACAACAAAGCTTTGACTCTAGGACCTAGAAAAGTTTAGCATTTTTTACGATTTCCCCTCACTACGGCAAAGGTTTGATTATAGGATCTAGAAAATCTGGCATTTTTTACAATCACTTCCGTGACGGTGAAGCTTTGGTTATAGAAGCCAGAAAAATTTGGCATTTTTTACGAAATCCTAAGCTTTTTTTCCTACTTTAGTTTCCAAATATCCATGTGAGGATATTTCTGTCAGTTTCCAAATATCCATGATTCCAAGAATGGGATCCAGTCTAGGCAAAGCCTCCAATTAATCTAGAAGCCCAGCCATTTAGTTAAGTTCCAAAAATCCAGAACTTAGCCATCCAGTTAAAGTTCAAAAATCCAGAAGCAACCGGTCTAGTAGGGGCCGGCAAGGGGCTGGCAAGGGAATGGCATCGGGTTGTATCGGGTTGTATCAAGGCGGGTATCGGGTTGTACTGGAGAGTCCCGAGAGCCAACGGTTCGGCAGTCCAGGGGAGCCAGGAGTTCAAAGTCCAAGGAGCACAGGGGTTCGGAGTCCAAGGAGCCAGGAAGGTTGGGAGTCCAAAAAACTAAGAAGTTTCAAAAATTTGGAAGGTGGAAAAAAACTAGGAAGAACAAAGAAAGGAGAACTATAACAAATAAAAAAAGGAGAGGAAGGAAAAGTGTCCAGAGGAGTTGGGCCAATCACAAGCAAAGAAATAAAAGAGGGAAGTAACACCACCATGCGCCGCACCTGCACACAAATCTCTACGTCCACCTCTCTCACCAACAAAGGATCAATCCCAAACAATGGAAGAAGATTAGAGAAGAAGGAGATGCAGTAGGAGGAAAGAGGGAGAGAGACGATAAATAGTGACCTAATCCTAAGATTAAGTAGACTTAGGAAGAAGATCTAAAGAATTCCTTGTGACCGTTAGGAGGAGGATTGGAATGACACAAAGGGAGGAATGTGTAAGAGGGTAGGAGGCACTATTAATTCCCTTGGAGTTTGAGACTATAGTTGTAAGACACTATCAATACATTTGGTGGAATAGTGCTAGTGTAGAAGAAAGGTGGAGAAAGAAAAGGAAGGAAGTTAGATCATAAATTGTTCAATTTTTCCTAAAAAATAAGCAGTGAGCTTTGAAACAAAATAAACAAACAAAGAACTACAATAGAACATGAGGACGTATACGTGGATGTAGACAAGGTCATTTCTAACACCGGCAATGATGAGGTAAGTCGTTGAACTAATCCTTGGTGTTTTTCCCTAATTAGCTCTTAATTTTTTTAATTAGTCCTTAATCCATGCTAGCAAGTAGAGATTAGTGGGAGGTAGAAGTTGAGATTCAAAAGTTTATAGATTAGGAAGAAGGGTTTCCAAAAACATATTACACTTAAGATTTGATTTTGTTTTAACCACGTTAAGTTAGGTTAAGCGATAGGGGGTAGGACGGATGAAGGTTGATAGACTTCATCCAAAAAGAACAACAGGCAAAAATTAGGGATTTAGATTAGAAGTAGAATTTGGGATTAAAATTAGGAATTAAATCCTAGAGTTTAGCGGTTAAAAACTAGAGTCAGCTTAAAAGTTTAATTCTAGAAGTTTAATCCTAGAGTTAAAATAGAAGTTAAAACTTAGAGTAGTTTAGAAGTTAATTTTAGAGATAATTTTAGGAAGTAAAGTTTAGAATTAAAGTTAGAGTCAAAACTTAGAGTCAGAAGTTAAAAGTTAGAGTTAATTTAAAAGCCAAAAATTCGAAGAAAAAAATAGAAGTTAAAGGTTAGATTTTCAAGTTAAGTTTAGAAATTAAAACATAAAGTTAAATCTAGAGGTAAAAAAGAAAACTTAGAGTTAATCTAGAAGTGTAATTTAGGGGTCAAAAATTAGAGTTAAAATTTTAGAGTTAGTTTTAGAAGTAAAAATCTAGAGTTAAAAAAATAAAAACATAGAGTTAATCTTAGAAGTAGAAACTTAGGATTAACCTTAAAGGTTAAAACCTAGAATTGTACCGGAAATTAAAGGGTAGAAGGTAGTCTTAGGGGTTCATAGAAGGAACATAGGGAATCCCATTTCAACTAGTTAGGATTGTTGGAAATGGCCCCAACTACCCTTAACATAGGATAGGTAGTTAGGATGGTAGAGTTTCACCGTTAGATCACCGTGGCACGTGATAATTGTTAGTTAGCTTAGAAGTAGCATCACTCGCATCTCTAGACATTTATTTTGCCCATCCACAAAACTTAGGAAACATTAGCAAGATCCATTTCTTGGAAGGCACAGTGGACCGCGCTCACAACACCCTTTAAATCAAAAGTGGATAAAAGCTAAGAACCTGGTTGTGTTCACTTCATTATCAAGGGTGGGTAATCAAGCACCCACAGTTTTCCTATAGAAAAATGTATGCCCTTTAATCTTCCATATCAATGGTCAAGATTATGGAACAACTTCCTAAAAATTATTAAATCACATGCATTTTGATTCATAGTCCTTCAACAATGTGGAAAAATTGTTGTTCATTTTGTATAGTGTATTGATAATGCATCAAAGCTTATTTGTGCAATTTTAGGTGTAGTTACCTTAGAAGAAGCAAATTCAAAGCTTTTGAGATGCTAGGGCATGGGGATGTTGGGATTTGGGACCATCTGATATATATGCACCCATCCCTCCATTTTGTCTTAAATCAGAATGAGCATATTATCGTAGTGTGACATGGATTTTGTCTTTGCAATGACGAAATAATTATTTTTTTGAGCCAAAATGATTCGTTTACACTGATATGAATTAATGATGATTTTTGTTTTTTAGTCTTGTAATTATTTCACAATTCGTCATTTCTTCATTGTGATCAAAATGTCATGTCCTTTTAACTTTAAGAGAATCATGCATACACAAAAGAAGTGGGCTTTGAAATGGTTTGTGGAAGAATTGGATCCTAAAGAGACAGTAGAGTCACTAATGCATCAATGTTTAACTTTCAGAGAGTCTAATATATCCATTCTTAAATCAAGAGGTCTAAGCTTGAGATAGTTAGCAAAGGGAGAAAGCATTAGATCTAGATTAACCTCTAAATGCTCAAACACCGTTTTTTGGCAACATAGCGATTTTAGGCAGCTCACTATGAGTGGAGTTTTCATTTTTTTCCTTTGAAAATTTCACACAATATGTGCCCAAGGAGTAGCTTTAAGGCCCAACAATTTTCATAACTTTTTCCTTCATGGTTAAAAAGTTATTGTAAGATATGTGATTTTCATTGCTCAACAGGCAGTCGGGGCAGCTCAAAAAACTTCTTCAAAAATCACTTTTAAAAAAATAAAAATTTGAAATTGGTTCTTTAGATTTATATCTACATGGGAAGCTTTGAATCATTCCATTTGGATTAATGAGTCAAAAGTTATGAGGAGTTTTAGTTTGTGGGTAGGTATGGAGTCTTTGAAAGCCATACCTACCCGCAAACTAAAACTCCTCATAACTTTTGACTCATTAATCCAAATGGAATGATTCAAAGCTTCTCCACGTAGATATAAATCTAAAGAACCAATTTCAAATTTTTATTTTTTTAAAAGTGATTTTTGAAGAATTTTTTTGAGCTACCCGGGCTGCCTGTTGAGCAATGAAAATCACATATCTTGCAATAACTTTTTAACCATGAAGGAAAAAGTTACGAAAATTGTTGGGCCTTAAAGCTACTCCTCGGGCACATATTATGTGAAAATTTCAAAGAAAAAAATGAAAACTCCACTTGTAGTGAGCTGCCCAAATTCACTATGTTGCCAAAAAACGCAGCTTTTACATTTAGGGGTTAATTTGAAAAGATGCTTTAGTAGTGAATAATTAGTAAATATGCAATATATATGGACAAAGGATCTATTAAAAGCATTTTGATATTTGTGAATATGAGTGCTAAATGGTGTGATTCATGTGTTGCGCTCTCTTTGACATTGTGAGCATATTAGTTACAAATGCAAAACCCTTCTAGTATTGGTCCTTTATTAGTGAAGTTTTCGACAAAGTTCTTACTTATTTTCCACAAATTTTGTTATTTGTTCCTTAAATTTTTGTAGAAATTCAATTTTAACATTAATGAATTGATAAAAAAACAAAATCCACGTCACACTATGGTAGTGTTCTCCATGAATAGTGTGGGCTAGGCCACAATTTGAATACAAATCTCACAAATATCAACACCACTTGCTAGCAACCCATGCCTCATGATGTGACTTCCATCTCTAAGCCATTTGAAAGGAATGAAAGGAATTGATGGACCAACTTTCATGCCATATTGTGCGACATTATGCATTCATACATAAGTCAAAAGAATTTCAAAATTGCATCAACCCCTAAATCTGACATATTTTTTCAATAATAGAAAATAGGGCCCAAATCAAGACGTCCAAACCAACTCAAAATGTACAAATCAACACAACCGTGCTGAAAGAATCCGAATTAAGATGTCCGAATCAACTAACTATTGTTAATTTAGGTCCCATTTTCTAGTAGTGTTTGTGCCATCCAAAGTTGAGATCCAAAGTGAAGGTGAAACTTAGTATTTATTACCATTTTTTAGCCAAATTATTTTTTGTGGTGCAACTTGGCACTAGAAAGCCAAAAAAAAAAGCCCTAAACCATGAAGTCTTTTGCCAGAAAGCTTTGAATTAAAAAAAAATCTTGGATGAAATTGCCAAATTGTGAATGAAAACAAAATTATAGACATGTGATATGTGCTAATGTGATTTTTTCTATCCAATATGTGGATGAATGCTAAAATTTGGAGCACCACTATAACATTTTATATTGCCACTTTGGCACTTCATAAAAAATTAAAAAAAGGCCCTGCTTGGATGCTCTAAAAGCGACCATTAAAAGGCTGGTCTGCCTTTTTCATAGGTTCCCATGAACAAAAATATTTTTAGGTCATTTTTCAGAAAAAGAAAAATGGATGCGGAACGTAACACAAGTGGTTTCATATTTTTTGAAGCATTTTTGAATTACTTATGAATTTTCAAAGATTTCCATTGTAGGCACCTATTTGTGACCTTAGGTCTCCCAAAATCCGTCCACTTGCATCTTCTAAAGTGATTTGAGGAAATCAAGACTAATGATTGGCTCTTGCAATAAATAATATTTTTCTCTCAATTCTATCAATGACTAAAGAGGTCCATTTAAGGACCACATCATATCCATTTAAGGCCTAAATATAGGGTCCATTTGAAGAAAATGGTCTCTTTTATAGCAGACTACCTTATCCAATTTTTGTGGATTATTTCTATTTCTTTTTTGAAATTGGAAAATGAAACAATCTTTTAAGGAATCTAGTTTTTACAAAGATCCAACGGTTGGTTAAAAAGTTATGTAGTCTTGTTTTGTTTTGACATTGAATTTGGGCAAGTTATCATAACATTATTTTGCTTTGAAAATTTGCATACTTCTTTCATTTCTAAGTTGAAGTTCTATTCAACTTGAAGTCTTTAGATCTTTTTGCAAAATAGAACTTGAGTTATGGGGCTCAAAAGCTTGACAAATGGATCCACCTGTCAAAAGCTTGAGCAATCTTGAAAAAAATATTGTGTTGCTCTTTGCTTGGTCATATCTTACACATGCATTCTTTTAGACCCAAATTTATTAAGGCAAGACCCTTGTACTAGTCAAGAATAAGATCCTATAGTTACAAAATCTAAAATGTGGTTAAATTTGGATTCATAAATCTATTTTTTTTAAATTATATTTTTGGCAATTTTGGGAGTAATTTCTAATTGGTGATGCAAAATACTTTAGAAGTTATATTATTATATAGCCTTGACACTGCAATATGACAATCAACTAAACAAAATTGTGAAATTAGGTTGCCTTAACAATTAAGTTATCTTATCCCAATAAAGTTATTTTATAAACCATCAAAGTCAACAAATATTTCTACCAATATTTTCATTTGTATATGTGGAGGTTTTTGAGTCCCAATTACAAATTCAAAAGTAGTACTTTCTTGTAAAATAACATTAAATTTTTATATAATGTCAAATGTCAAGAAATTAGTATGGAGAAATTTAATTTCACTATTTTTTGTAAAATAAATATTCCTAAATGCATCTCAATAAGCAATTGAGCATTGTTCCTGTTACTCCTTTGCCCCAAAAGAATTTTGTGTTTTGTGAACATTAGTTAAAAGAAGCCTCAGATTTTGTCCAAAAATAATTGTATGTATTATAGTGTTGTATGTTTGCAGTATCTGTACCATTATAGTATTACAGTGTGATAAAAAATTTATCTGCATATTTGTTTTCTCTAGTGCAATTCCAAACTAAGCTTATTTCAAACCATGGAATTATTTTGTGGTAGAGGATTACTAAATTGACTAATTTTTTTGTTGGATCTTATTAGAAGTCACAAGACAATTCTAGATTTTTTTCTTATGCATTTTTAGATAATGGATGAATAAATATTGAATTTTTAAATTGCTAAAAATAAAAATATCCCAAAACAAGCTTTCATGAATAGAAGGAATACAATTTAGACCAGAATCTATAGGAGTTGAATTTAGGAAGGAAAAAAAGTTAGGTCAAGTTACCTTATACAACATCATCAACCCTATTGTGAGATGGATTATAAAATGGCCAAATTTCCCTACAACTAAAATACATAATAATTTGAATCATAATTCTAAGGAATGAACATGGATTTTTTATATGTTTTCATATTTCAATCTTTGTATGATTCCTTATTCTATAATTCTCGTGAGCCGTGGTTTAACTCCTAAAGCCCTAAGGCCATTTTTTGTCAAAAACCACTCAAAACTACCATTTCTTCTGCATTCATCTAAAAAAGTAGAAAAAACATTTTTTTTTTAGAATCTAACCATAGGATCTTGTACTCATTTGTTTGAGATCATGTGATAAAAATTTCATCAAATTTGACTTTTTGGATTGGAAGATATTAGCATTCAAAGCTGGAAAAAAAGTTTATTTTTAAGAACATGCTTAAATTGCCCAAAAAACAAGATTGTCCATAACTTTCTCATCATTAGTTTAAATAGAATGAACAAAAGTTTTACATGTTGAAAAAAATATAATACTTTGGGATTTTTTATTTTTTTAATTGTTTTGACTTTTTGCAATTTTTTTGGGCTGTCCGCTAACCTTTGTTTTTGGCTTTTAGTGCCATAACTTTTGCTTCCGGGCACCGATTGAAATAAAAATTATATCCCAAAAAACTTGTATGTTTTTCTAGTTTTACAAAAAAAATTAGAGAATTATGATGAATATTGAGACTGTATGAGCCTACCCAAAGTTGCATTTTGGCCCCCGTAGGGCCAATGAGACTTTAGAGGTTAATTGAAGATTTGACTTTATATAGATACAATTGCTTTACTATAGTTAGTAGGCATACCATTAATGGTTCCCTTGGAAGGCAGGTTGAATTATCAAAAGTATTCATTTTTTAAGTATAAGCCATAATCTAGGGCCCTTCTCTATTGTTGTTTTATGAGAGTCCATTCTTGAGTCCATTGTAATAAAATATTTAAGCCTATCCAAGCATCCAAGTAAAGACTTTAGTCTACAATTCAATTGGCATAATATCTTTCATTATAGAAAAAATGATTACGAATAAACACCCTTCAACACCCATTTGTTATCCTACAAAAAAATAAAATCAACAACTGTACCTTCCATATGAAGAAAAGGTCAACCACTTGCCCATTTTTTTGGCACAATTAGGTCAAATTGCACCAATTTGAAATAAATCTACTTTTTGCCAAATAAAAATCTCTTCTTTAACCAAAAAAAGTCCATTTCTATTTAAACTATGGATGATGTCTCCAAACTTGGGTGAAAATGTATAAGTATGATTGAAAAATATTCTTGGGTTCTAAAGATGGATGATTGTAAAACAATGCTTCAATTAATTTAAGTGATTGTTCCGCACTTTCTCAAAAGGTTAAATATAACCTACCAACTACAAAGGAATTGAAACTAAAGATAGAAGAAAAGTTACATGAAAGCATATTGGAAAGGGGTGGATTGATGATTAAAAGAGGTGGACAAGGAGGGTTTTAAATAATGACATTCTACTATGTATATACCAATTAATATGAAAAAATATTGACACTATAAACAATCAACAAGTACAAATGTCTAGACAAAATTCATTTGACTTAATTATAATGGCATTTTTGTATATCAAAGAAATTTTAAACAAATGTGATAAATAGATTTTGGAGTACATTTTGGACTTATGAGATCCCACACATATTTAACCCCTTAAGTCCCAAGGCCATTTTTCTGTCAAAAACCACTCGAAACTGCCATTTTTGTTGCATTCACCCATAAAAGTTTTAAAAAAACTTTTTTTTTAGAATCTAACTGTAGGATCTTGTACTTCATTTGTCTAAGATCACGTAATAAAAATTTCATCAAATTTGACTGTATGGATTGGAAGATATTAGCATTCAAAGTTGGACAAAGAGTGTTTTTATCAAGAACATGCTTAGATTGCCCAAAAAACAAGATTGTCCATAACTTTCTCATCACCAATCCAAATAGAATGAATCAAAGCTTCAAATGTAGACAAAAACATAATCTTTTAGGAAAAACATTTAAAAAAAATTATTTTGACTTTTTGTGATTTTTTTTAGGCTGCCCGCCGACCTCCATTTTTGACTTTTGCTTCTGGGCACCAATTGTAATAAAATTTATATTCCCAAGAAGCTTATGTATTTTCCAAGCTTTACAAGAAGTTTCAGAAAATTATGATGAATATTGAGATTGTATGAGCCTACCCAAAGTCACATTTTGGCCCCCGTAGGGCCAATGGGACTTTAGGGGTTAAATACAACACTATTCACTGTCACAATGCTATAATGCTTCATAGAACATTTGTTCTTGTGTTGTATTTAAATATGTGTGTGTGTGTATATATATATATATATATATTTGATACCTACATAACATTTGTTCTTGTGTTGTATGTTCCTCCAATTTTATTTCTACCTCTAAAGAAGAATCAATGACCATCAATTTCTCAATGATGAGAAATGTTTTTCAAAGTACTCTAAAAACCAACAAATCTAACAAACATTTAAGTCACTTTTTTACTAATGTCTTTAATGCATGATATATATAATACATAAAAATTTAGATCAAATCAACAACTTTTGATGAAATCTTTATAAACTAAATCTAAACAGTGAATCATTTGTTATAAACTTCAGATGGTTTCTTGTGAATTCTTTAATATAACATACTGACATTTAAAAATGTCTTTCATCTAAAATTTGAAAAAGTATAGAAAAAAGGTTAATTCACCTTTCACTTGCTTGATGTTGAAGAGCAAGTGGATTAAAAAGTGGAGAGGATAGAAGATAGGAAAATGTTTAAAAAAATAGATTTCTAAGTTTTATTTTGATGAAATGGCAGAGTTTACTTGGAGGTTTGAAGAGTTACATTAAATCTTTAATTTTGGCTCAAAGTCTTCAAAAGTAAATTCTAAGGTGTCATTTCACCATTTAAGGTTCAAAAGGGCTAGAGTTTCTAAATTTTTTTAGTAAATTAAAGACACATTTACTACGTCACAAGCACCCTTCACACCCCTCACAAACTATGGGTTTGTTCCCTGTTGCCACAACACCCATTGCCAGTTAAGCATTGTAGGCTTGCGACAATTTTTGTTATATAAATGCCTTTCCAAGCCTAACAAATGCATCGAAGCGTATGGATGGTCTCCTGGTTCATGACAAAGTATGTCTCAGTAGAGACTAAGGTTTGATCCCCCCCCCATGCGCTTGAAACACCTCTAGATAATTTCAAGGTGAATTCAAATTGCCTTTATTCAATTGTAGATTTGAGGATACTTAAATCTTACTTCCAAGATCCTACTTGGCATTTTGTCACAATATTTTTTTGCAACTTATTAATTTATTTGACATATACTTTGAATTTAAAAGATAGGGTGTATTAAAGCTTTCAAAGGTTTCTTTTATGTTGGTACTTAAAACACAATTAAGCCAGGCAAAACTTGAACATCTCGAAGGCCACCTCAGATCATGGAAAAACTGCTTGGCACTGATTTTCCTTCTTTTGTGATAGAAATCTAAGGAAGGCATATAAATTCCTTAGGAAATTTGACAAAACTTGGTTTAGATCTCCATTCTTTGGCTCTAATTTGACAGAATTATCACGTGTAGCTTGAAAATACCTCCAAGTAGGATTTTTGTGTGAATTATGATTTTGGTCAAGTGAGTTGTGTGGTTCTTGAATTGCATGTTTCCACAATTCTATGTTCAACGTTCTGTTGTTTGTTCTTGGTCTCTTCTTGGAATAAACTCCACATTTCAAAAGCAAAACAAAAAAATCAAGTCTCATTTAAAGTACCATTGTACCATTGTACCATTGGCAATCAGAGCTTCACTCAATTGAAGCTCTGATTGCCTTCTTTTCATGCTTTTGATGTTAGCATCTTGAAATAGAAATAAAATTAGGATGTAGCCTATATAGCCAATGTCCTTTAAATAATCTACAAGTACATCTTATAAATATTCTTAGGTTATAGATTAAAGGACACTTAAAAATACCTAAACAATTCCTAGTTGTGTTCAGATCTCATCAATAACATGTCCAATACAATACAATAACGTGTAGTTTGTTTGAATCTAATCAATATTTTTTGATGAAATCTAAAACTAAAAAATGAATCATTTGTCATAATCTTCAAATGGTTTCTTGTGAACTTTTCAATATAACTTAACTTTAGAGATATCTTTCATCTAAAATTAGAAAAAGCATAGAAAGAAGGTTAATTCACCCTTTCACTTGCTTGACATTGAAGAGCAAGTGAACTAGGAAATAGAGAAGATAGAAGATAAGAAAATGTTTCAAAAAATAGATTTCTAAGTTTTTTTTGATGAAGTGGTACTTACTTGGAGGTTTGAAGAATTATATTAAATTTAATCTTTAATTTTCGCTCAAAGTATTGAAAGGTGAATTTTAAGGTGTCATTTCACCATTTAAGGTTCAAAACAGCTAGATTTTTCAATTTTTTTTGTAAAATATAAAATTAAAGATACACATTTATTATGTCTCAAGCACCCCATGCACCCCTCGCACCCTTTACAAACTATGGGCTTGTTCTACATTTCCAGCACCAATTGTAGACTTATGACAATTTTTTTTACATGAATACTTTTTAGATTTTGATGAGTGCAGCAAAGCACACGGGTAGTCTCCTGGTTCATGACTAACTTTGTCATTGTGGAGACTAAGGTTTGAATCCCCTCATGTGCTTGAAACACCTTCGGGGTGCTTCACGGAGCATTCAAGTTGTCTCAATCCAATTGTGGACTTGAGGATACTTAAATGTTTCCGAATCATGTCGGATGACTTTTTAGACAATTTTATTATGAATTTGATTGTTTTATTGTAATTTTTTCAAAATTTCCAAAGAGCACCTACTTGGATTTTTTTTACCGTTTTTTTTTGCAACTTAATAAGTTATTTGACATGTGCTTCCAATTTAATAAATAGATTTTATTAAGAATTTCAAAGGTTTCTTCTTGGTTGGTACTTTAAATACAATCATATCCCATTTAGAGTATCATTATACATTACTCAATTCAAACTATGTTGCTTTTAAGACTCTACAAGAACATTTCATAAACATTCATAGTTTATAGTTTAACAAACACTTAGAAATACCTAATTAAACAATTCCTACCTATGTTTGGATCTAATCAATAACTTTTCATGAAATCTAAAACAATGAATCACTAAACAATGAATTACATGTCGTCAACTTCAAATAATTTCTTGTGAATTCTTCAAAATAACTTAACTTTGGAGATATCTTTCAACTAAAACTAGAAGAGGCATAGAAAGAAGGTTAATTCACCCTTTCACTTGCTTGACGTTGAAAAACAAGTGGACTAGGAAATAGATTGGATAGACGATAGGAAAATGTTTCAAAAATAGATATATAAGTTCTTTTTTGATGAGATAGCAGAGTTTACTTGGAGGTTTGAAGAATTATATTAAATCATTATTTTTGGCTCAATGTGTTGAAAGGTGAATTTAAAGGTGTCATTTCACCATTTAAGGTTTAAAAGGGCTAGACTTTCCAATTTTTTTGTTAAATACTAAACCAAAGATACACATTTTCCATGTCACAAGCACCTCTTGCACCCCTCACACCCTTCATAAACTATGGGCTTATTCTACATTGCGAGCATCCATCACGGACTATGCATTGTGGGCCCGCAATAGTGTTTTTTTACATGAATATCTTTTAGATTTTAATAAGTGCAACAAGCCCACATGTGGTCTTTTAGTTAATGAATAACTATGTGATTATGGAGACTAAGATTCAATCCCCCCGTCCTTGGTGTGCTTGAAACACCTTTTGCCTATTGCAAGGTGAATTCAAGTCGCCTTGATTCAATTGTGGATTTGAGGATACTTAAATTAAACTCAAAAATACATGGGATGATTTTTTAGATAATTTTTTTGACTTGCTTGATATTGAAGAGCAAGTCATTACAGGGGATTTGAAGGCATTAAAAGACTATTTTAGAGGTGTTCCCCTTGTTGTGAACTGACGCACTATTATCAAAATTTTAATTAAAATTTTAAAAATATTAAAAATAATTAAAAATAATATATATATATATATATATATATATATATATATATATATATATATATATATATATATATATATATATATATATATATATATATTTTTTTTTATTTTTTTTTTTATTTTTTTTTTTAATTCATAAAAAAATCAAAATATTTAAAAATAAATAAATATTATCTGACATAGAGTCTCTTGCCCACGTTAGTTTGCCGATGTGGCGGTATTCCCAAGTTTCCCATTGTCTGGAAACTTGCAATCTTATTGAGGCTTCAAAAATCCTATAAGGAAATAGAAAGAGGATAGAGGATGGAAAAATGTTCCAAAAAATAGATTTCTAATTTTTTTTGATGATGTGGCATTTACTTGAAGATTTGAAGGGTTATATTAAATCTTTAATTGTAGTTCAAAGTCTTCAAAAGTAAATTCTAAGGTATCATTTCACCATTTAAGATTCAAAAGGGCTAGACTTTCTAAATACACATTTCTTACGTCACAAACATCCTTTACACCCCTCATGAGCTATGGGTTTCTTCTCCGTTGTCAAAGCACCCATCGCTAGTTAAGCATTGTGGGCTTGCGACAATTTTTGTTTATGAATACCTTTCCAATCCTAACAAGTATATCAAAGCACATGGGTGGTCTCCTGGTTCATGACAAAGTATGTCATTGTAGAGACAAGGTTCGATCCCCTCCATGTGCTTAAAACACCTCCAGACAATTTTGAGGTGACTTCAAAGGCTTCGGAAGAGCATGCCACATCAGATATTAATATTTAATTTAATTTAATTTTTTTTAAATTAATTAATTTTTTATTAATTATTAATTTTTAGTTTTTAAAATATTTTGACAAAGAATTGTAGTTCCCAGCTAGGAAAACAAGACTCAAACGGCCCTCCCTAGCCCTCAAATCTCCCCTAATGCTTAAGTCTACTTCCAAGTTGCTCAATAACTTTTTAGAACTTTTTTTTATGATTTGTTTTTTTTTATTGAAAGTTATTTCAGGATTAGAAAATAACACCTATTTGACATTTTGTCATTGATTTCTTTTTGCAACTTATTAACTTATTTGACACATTTTCCAATAATTCTCCAATAAAAAAATAGAATTTATTAAGCTTTTCAAAAGTCTTTATTTGTATTGGTAATTAAACACCATCATACCCCATTTAGAATTCCATCATCCAATTCAAGCTCTCTTGCCCTCTTCTCATGACTTTTAGTTTTGCATTTTGAATTAGAAAAGAACTTCAAATGTAGCTTATACAACGAATGTCTTTAAAATAATCTACAAGTGAAGGTATATTTTGTCAGTATTCATAAGTTGTAAGTTAATAAACACATAGAAACACCTAAATAATTCCCAGTTATTTTGACAATAGGCCTAAATGTAATGTTTCTTAGGAATTTTTATGATTTCAAAGTGACCAATCAAAGACATTCTAAAAATAAACAAACTGCTCATTTGTTCCATCTAGTGCAATATATGTAATTCTCAAACCAAATAATATTGATAATTTGGGCCCTAGAATTTTTTGAATTGAAATTAAAAAAAATTTAATATAAAAATCTATTCCTTAGCCACTACAATGGAATGAGGCCTACAAATCAGCATTGGATCAATTGAAAGCAACGACGCTAGAATGTGAGAGGAAAGCAACATTGAGATTTGAGCATTCATTGCAAGGATTTCTACTAAAAATAGATATGTCAAAATAATAAATAATATTATTAGATCCAAAAATAATAATGTTAAAATAAAAAATTACAAAATTACAAAACGAAATTGCTAAATTTTCATTAAAAATAATCAATGTTGTAGTCAAATAATCAATGTTGCATGAAGGGACATTCATTCATTCATGTACAAAATAATAAACTTCTTCAATATGTCATCTATTCATTTGTCATCCAAGAAAGGATTCATTTGCACATTATTGTATAAGTCCTAGAAAATAGAGTGTAATTTTTTTAATTTTTTTTCAAAAAAGAGAAATTTGCAAAAATCATTAAGATTTGTATTGTTGACCACAAAACTTTGGTAACTATTTTGAGGTTGGTTTAGTGCTCTTTGGAACCAAATAGCACCTTCAAGGTTCATTTGGAGAATTGTTACAACTAATACTACATTGTAATTTGGCGGTTTAAGGCTCTTTTGAACCAAAGAATATTGTTGAGGTTACTTTTAATTCTGTAGTGGTTCATTAATTTCTTTTTGTAATTTTAAAATCTTTCTTCTAAGAACATTGACTTTATTGACCAAATAATTTTTTTTGACACTTCCTCATGAGCTTTTTTGGTACCGAAAAGACTTTCCTTCATATATTTGGTTCATCTTTTTTTTCTTACAGTGAACTTCTTTGGAACCTACCTTTTACTTTCAAAAAAATTGGCCTTCAAAATTTTTTAGTAAATTTTTCACTTAGATTGTCTCTTTTGATTATAAACATATCTTTTGGGATCATGCATATTGCTCTTTTCTCGGCAATAATTTCAATTACTCTTAGACAATGCCATTCCTTTGGCAAAACACCATAAAAGAGGTGATGCATTGTTGCGTATATTAGTATGGCATTCTTCAAATGTCTACTCAATATGTTTCTCGCTTCATTTAGTATTTAAGCTTCACCTTGGTATTTCAACCACTCTTATTCTTATCTAGGAATGTTTTGACCTCATGAATATTCATTCATCTCCAACTAATGACAAGTTAGTCTAAGTGTGGGTCTTTAAGCTTAATTAGTCCATGCAAACCATGTTTCTACTAGTAATTAAACAATGTCCATGATTTTTATGAGGATAAAGAAAAAGACAAAGAAGTTCCGGTGGAAGCTCAATCCAAAAATGAGAAAAATGTAGGATGAAGTATTATTTTTTTTGAAGGTATGTACAATTGTAAAAGAGCAAGAGGAAGGATTGGATTGCATCATGTAACCTTGTCACATAAATACGCTACTCCCTCAAGGAATCACGGATCCTAGAATCTTTATATTTTCTATAAAAAAATATTTTCTTCGTGAAGAGATTATTCTATCGTTCATCTTCTTATATTCATTTGAATAGATTACTTGAATGTTGGATTTTTATGCAAGGTAAATATTATTCATTCTTAGTGGTTGCTTATTCTCTAAAGTCTCACGGCCTTATTTTCATCAAAAAACAGTTAAAACTATCAATTCTATTTCAAAGAGCAAAAAAAGATTAAAATTATTTTTTTCCATATCTAACTGTAGTATATTGTACAATGGGGGGACAAAAGTATTGTTGCCCCCTTTTGTTCACACACAAACACCCCAATTTTCAAACACAATTTTTCACAATTTTTATGCATTTTTTGCATCAATGCATCACTGTTTTTGTCATTTTTAATTCCTGTGCGGTCCTAATCATACATACCAAATTTCAACTTCAAAAAATCAAAACTCCATTTTTGAAGCATTTTTAAAGTCAATTTCAATGATTTTACATAGTATTTTATTGAAAACAAATAATAATAATTTTCTTTAATTCAATTGTGGAGATATGTAGGAAACATCCATACGTGCATCTTTCCTTCAACAAGCATCTCCAAAAAAATTTCACAATTTCCTCTATGAAGAACTCAATGTTGAGGTGACAATGTCCTAATTTTAGAAAATAGATATCTTTTCATTATAGTTAGATTTTGGCAAGGCAATTATACCATCATGCTCAAATGTAAGTAAGTAGTGACAACGTGAAGGTTAAATAGCAAAATCTACTTAAAATATAAAGATATCTATTTTACAAAGTTTAGTCATATGATACTTCATATTGAATTCTTCATAGGGAGAATTGTGAAACTTTCTTGGAGATGCTTGTTGAAGGAAAGATGTGTGTATGGATGTTTCCTATATATCTCCACAATTGAATTAAAAAAAATTCATCATTATTTGTTTTCAAGAAAGTACTATGTAAAACCATTGAAATTGACTTTAAAAATGCACCAAAAATGGAGTTTTGCTTTTTTGAAGTTGAAATTTGGTATGCATGATTAGGATTGCATAGGATTGCAATGATGCAATAATTGCATAAAAATTGTGAAAAATAGTGTTTAAAATGAAGGCGTTTTTGTGGGAACAAAAGAGGGCGACAATACTTTTGTCCCCCCATTATACTAGACTATTATAAAAATATGTGGAAAGAAATTTCAAAAACTTTAATTAAGTAGATTAAAATATATTTGCATTTCCAGTGAAGAAAGCAGATTTTTTTTACTCGACTTGACTAGAATTTTTGCCTTTGAATCTTTTTAATCTAAAATTTTGGCACTAATAATTTTGAAATTCTAATTTTTTTATGTTGAAGAATTGAGTTGAAAGTCTAGGAAAAAAATTCCATGAAAAAACACTTAGTTTCACTCATTAAAAAATTGTTAAGTAGAATTAGATTCAAGATTGAAAAAAAAAATTCTTAATAGCTCTAAAATGGAATTGAAATACAATAATTCAAGTAGTGAGATTTTTCTAGCAAGCAAATTTAACCATGTCTAACAATTTTTCAAAAATGAATTCTATAAGTTATTTTTTCAAGAAATTGATTTGATTGACCCCAAAATAAGATTGTCCATAATTTTCTTAATTTATACTAGTTCAAATAGAATAAATTAAAGCTTCACATGTTGACAAAAATATAATCTGTGAGAAAAAAATTATAAATTATAAAAATTCAATTATTATTATTTTTTTGGTGCTACCGGTCTAACTACATTTTGGACTTAGAGTGGCATAACTTTTGCTCCTAGGAAACAATTGAAATAAGAATTATTTCTCTAAAACGATGCAAATCCAAATGAAATAATGGGATTTTCTATCTTCAAAAAAAGTTAAGAAAATCATTTCAAGAATTGAGGTCACACAAGTCTATCCTAAATCCCAAGAGTCCCTTACAAGGACTTTGGGACTTGAGGACTTTAACCCTTTACTTCCTAAGAATTCATGATTTTAAGTTGCCAACTTTGATTGATCATATAGTAAAAAGTATAGTCGAAATGGAAAATTTTATTATATCATTAGTTTAAGTGAAGAACATTGCATGTATTGGTTTTAAATAATTAATTATTAAAATATTTAAAAATCTCCTTTTAAACTCTTCAAAATTGCTAAAAAAATATGAGGCCCAATTTGGGCTTCTTAGGAAGTTAAGGGTTAAGGGTCAACACATATGACTGAGGTTCCATATACAGTGTAAAAAATTCAAGATTTTAGCTCATAGCTAGTAATTGGAATATCTATAGATTGAATCTACTTCTTTCAGTTTGCAACATGCTAGTTCCGTCTTAGATGATAAACTCATTAATGTTGGTGTTAGCATAGGAATAAATTTAGTCTTTAATTTAGTCAACCTTAGACCTTAGTATTGCATAAAAAGAATTATAAATTTTAATTGAAAACGGTATCTTCCTTGAAATGGTTTATTAATGCCATGTGAATACAAGTCTCTAGTTTCCAAAAGTCTATCCACATTTGATTTAAGGTATTTGGACATCAAAACTCAATGAGTTTTTAGTCCCATTCAATAGTCATCCATTATCTAATGCAGTGAACAATAAATTTATTTCATCCAACAAAGTCAACTACTAAAATTCATCCAAATCCATTCATCTCCATTTATCCTCTGTAGATTCATTTATAGCCATATCATTTTTACCCTAAACCATTGATATAGGCATCTTATGTTGAAAAGTCTTAAGTTTTTTACAAGTTTTTATAAAAAACAATAATTGTTTGTTGCTCCCTACTCATACTTTAGCAACTCTGCATCCTTGGATCCATTGATGGATGAAGGACCATAAATTTTTCTCTTCCCTTCTTTAGAGCCTCCCCTAAACTGAGTATAGTCTTCAATTTCCAATTGTTAAGATTTTTGCAACTCATTAAGAGCCTCCTTGGAATTGAAGAGGCCTATCAATCCATATGTGATTATATCTTGCTAGTACATGAGAGCTTCTTCGGTTTTGAGGAGGCATGTAGATCATCCTTACTCTTGAATATCATCTCCCTACAAGCCTCCTCAGAATTTGGGGAGGCGTTTGGCCCATCCTTGCTCTTCATTATCGTTTCACTATGAGCCTCTTTAGAACCAAGAAAGCTCTTATGGACCCCTTGTGAATGTGGTATGTAAGATGATTTCACTATCCAATCAATTTGTAAAAGTGTTTAGGAGGAGTGTTTGAGAGGGCTCTGCTAATCCAGAAAAAATGCATGTGATTTTGGGACATCACCAATCTAATTCAAGCCATCCATGCTTATGATTATTGTCTTGTTAAGAGCCTCTTAGGTTGGTATATACATATTACAATGCAAACAATTTACATCACTTGCATCAATATCAAATGAATGCACCTTAAGTATCCATCTTTAAATTAGATACTTTATAATGCCATTGACTACAATTAATATGAAAAATTTAGGGCCAGAATTTTTTTTCCATCCACCAACTTTCATCTATTCATTCATCATCATCTTCATCCATTCAAAGCAATGGATGAAATAAATGACTTTCATCTAATTTTTATATTTAAACTTCATTTCTAAGCATAGAATTTAATGGTAATTACGAAGTCTAAAAAATGTATAATAAGTAAAAAACTTACTGCTCAAATGCAACCGTTCATTGCTCAACGCTTATTCCCTACTCATACTTTAGCAATCCTGAATTGAAAGCAGACACAAATTGAAAAATGATTTTACAAAGATCCAACAACTGTTTATAAAATTATGTAGTTTTATTTTGTTTTAACCTTGAATTTGAGCACGTTATCACAACATTATTTTGCTTTGAAAATTTGCATACTTCTTTCATTTCTAAGTTGAGTCTCTACTAAAACTTGAATTCCTTAGATCTTTTTGCAAAATGGGGCTCAAAAGCTTGAGCAATCTTGAAAAAAAACATTGTGTTGCTCTTTGTTTGGTCATATCTTACACATGCATTACTTTTAGAACCAAGTTTTTTTAGGCAATACCCTTATACTTGTCAAGAGTAAGATAATATAGTTGCAAAATCTAAAAAGTGGTTAAATTTTGATTTATAAATCTATTTTAAAAAAATTATATTTTTGGCAATTTTGGGAGTAATTTCTAATTGTTGATCCAAAATACTTTAGGGATTATATTATTGTGTAGCCTTGACACTACAAGATGACAATCAACTAGGATAATGCTCCTAAATGCATCTCAATAAGCAATTGAGCCTTGTTCCTATTATTTAATTGCCTTTATTTTTTTGTTAGATCTTGTTAGAACTTAGAAGTCAAAAGATAATTTTAGATTTTTTTCTTATGCATTTTTCAGATATTGGATGAATAAATATTGAATTTTTAAGTTGCTAAAAAAACAAACTTAGGCTTTCATGAATAAAAAGAATATATTTTAGGCAAGAATCTATAGGAGTTGGATTTAGGAAAGGGAAAAAAATTAGGCTAATTTACCTTAACAACATTTTCAACCTCAATTATCATATTGATAATAGAATGGCCAAATTTCCCTACAATTAAAATACATGATAATTTGAATCATAGTTTTGAAGAAAAAATGTGATTTTTCTATATATTTTTATCTTTCAATCTTTGTGTCATTTATTCTATACTACTCTGCCCCAAAATAATTTTGTGGTTTGTAAACACTAGTTAAAATAACTTCAAATTTTGCCAAAAAAATTGGTTTTGTGTGCTTATAGCATATGTTATCATATTGTATACTTGCAATATGTATACCACTACAATACTATATTTTAAGAAATTGTTATCTATATATTATTTAGTTTTTTCTAGTGCAAGTCCAAACTAAGCTTACTTTAATTCATGTTTTCAAACCATGGAATTATATTAGGACAGAGTTGTAATTATCATGCTTGGTGTGATTGAAGATTTGAAGATTTGACTTTACATGGATATGACTGGTATACTACAGTAGCCATACCATTCATAGTTCTTGTAGAAGGTAGGTTGAATTATCCAAAGAGTATTCATTTTTTAAGCTTATGTCATCATCTAGGGCCCTTCTATATTGTTGTGTATATAAGAACCCATTGTTGTAAAATACTAAAGCTATCCAAGCATCCAAGTAAAGACTTAAGTCCACAAAAATGCAATTGATCTTGCTCCTTTTGCTGTAGAAAAAATAATGAAGCCATCCTTGAACATTCATTTGTTTTCCCACAAAAAAAATAAAATCAACTATTTATTCCATGTGAACAAAGGGCCAGCCACCAACACATTTTTTTTGGCACCATGGGGGCAAATTGCACTAATTGAAAATGAGTCTCTACTTTTTGCTAGATAAAAGTAGTTTGTTTTAGCCAAAAAAATTCCATTTCTATTTAAACTATACATAAAGTCACCAAATTTGGATGAAAAAATGTATACATATGAATGTAAAGTGTTCTTGATTTCTAAAGATGGATGAATGTAGAAATACAATGCTACAACAAAATTTAAGCAATTGCTAAGCACTTTCTCAAAAGATAAAATACCGTATGAACTATTGACCATGGAGAAGTTGGGATTGATGATGGAAGAAGATGAAAGAAGATGGAAGAAGAGAAAAAAGTCTATTGGAAAAGGGTGGATTAATAATAAATAGGAGGTGGAGGAAAAGGGTTTTAAACAATGACATTCTAATAGGTATATACCAATTAATTTGAAAAAATATTGACACTATTAGCAATCAATAAGTACAAATGTCATTGCAAATTTCATTCTATTTAATTATAATAGCATCTTTCAAGTCAAAAGAAGTTTTATAAAAATGTGAAATAGATTTCACTAAATTTGAAAATATAATTTAGGATACTTTTTTGACTTATGAGATCCCAAGCACATTTTTACAAACAACACTATTTATTGTCACAATGCTATAATGCTTCATATAATCATACATATAATAAGTACCTTTATAAAATTCATTTTTGTGTTGTATATTCCTCCAATTTTATTTCTATTTCTAAAGAGGAATCAATGGCCATCAATTTCTTGTTGGTGAGAAATGTTTTTCAAAGTGCTCTAAAAAACAATAAAACCAACAAACATTTAGGTCGTTTTGTAAGTAACGTCTTTAGTGCATGATATATATGTATAATATGTAAAAATTTGCATTAAATCAAGCACTTCTTATTAAATATTTATAAACTAAACCTAAACAATGCATCACTTGTTGTAAACTTCATATGGTTTCTTGTGAACTCTTTAATAAAACTTAACTTTAGAGATATCTTTAAGAAACATATAAAGAAGGTTAATCCACCCTTTCACTTGCTTGACGTTGAAGACCAAGTGGATTAGGAAATAGAAAGAGGATAGAAGATAGGAAAATGGTTCATAAATAGATTTCTAAACTTCTTTGATGACGTGGCACTTGCTTGAAGATTTGAAAAGTTATATTAAATCTTTAATTGTAGCTCAAAATCTTCAAAAATAAATTCTAAGGTGTCATTTCACCATTTAAGTTTTGAAAGTTCTAGGCTTTCTAAATTTTTAGTAAATGAAAGATACACATTTACTACGTCACAAGCAGCCCTCACACCACTAATGGTCTATGGACTTGTTTTACATTGCCACTCTCTGCTCGTGGCTACTTTTGTTGTATGAGTACCTTTCCGATGGTGACGAGTGCATCGAAGTCCACGGGTGGTCTACTAGTTCATGACGAACTTTTCATCTTGGAGACTAAGGTTCAATCCCCACCGGTGTGCTTGAAACACTTCCGGCGAGTGTTACGGTCAATTCAAGTGCCCTTGATCCAATTGTGGATTTGAGGATACTTAAATTGCCCGCAACAATCGACGGATGGCTTTTTGGACAAATTTATTATGAATTTCAAAATTCCCAAAGAGCACCTATTTGGCCTTTTTTAATTATTTTTTTGCAACTTATTAATTGATTTGGCACATACTTCCAATTAAAAGGATAGGTTTTATAAAGGCTTTTAAAAATCTCTTCTATATTGGTACTTTAAACACAATCACACCCCATTTAGAATACCATCACCCAATTTCAAACTCTTGTTGCCTTCTTTTCATGCTTTTGAGGTTTGCATCTTGAAATTAAAAGGGACTTAGAATGTAGCCTTTAAATAATCGACAAGTGTATTTTATAAAGATTCATAGGTTATAGGTTAATGGACACTTAGAAACTACATGTTATTGTATTGACTTATACATGTTATTGATGAGATCCAAACACAACTAGGAATTGCTTAGGTATTTCGTTTGGATCTAATCAATAATTTTTCATGAAATCTAAAACTGAACAATGAATTACTTGTTGTAAATTTCAAATTGTTTCTTGTGAAATCTTCACTGTAATTCAACTTTGGAGATATCTTTCATCTAAAACTAGAAGAGGTATAGAAGAAGGTTTATTCACCCTTTTCTTTGCTTGATGCTGAAGAGCAAGTGGATTCTAAAATAGAGAGAAGATAGAGGATAGGAAAATGTTTCAAAAAATAGACTTTCTAAGTTGCTTTTGATGATATGGTACTTATTTAGAGATTTGAAAAGTTATGTTAAATCTTTAATTGTGTTCAACAGTAAATTCTAAGGTGTCATTTCACCATTTAAGGTTCAAAAGGGCTAGACTTTCTAGTAAATTAAAGGTACACATTTACTACGTCACAAGCATTGTTTACACACCTCATGAGCTATAGGCTTGTTCTATGTTGCCAACATCCATTGCGAGCTGTGAATTTATGGGCTTGAGACTGTTTTGTTTTATAAATACCTTTCCGATCTTGACAAATGTATTAAAGCGCATAGGTGGTCTCCTAGTTCATGACAAAGTATCATTGTCAAGACTAAGGTTCAATCTTGCCTGGTGCGCTTGAAATACCTTTGGGCACCTGGGAGGTGAATTCAAGTTGCCTTGATCCAATTGTGGATTTGAGGATATTTAAATCCACTTCCAAGTTTCCCAGATGACTTTTCAGACAAATTTTTTTAATGATTTTTTTTTGTTTTAGAATTAAAAAAAAGAAAATCCTACCTGGTTTTGTTTCACAATGTCATCTTTCTTTTTGCAACTTACTAACTTATTTGACATATACTTCTAATAAAAGAATAGAATTTATTAAGCTTTTCAAAGTCTTTTCTATATTGGTAATAAAACACCATCACAGCCCATTTTGAGTTCCATCATCCAATTTAAGTTCTCTTGCCTTCTTCTCATGATTTTAAGTTTCACATCTTGAATTAGAAAAGAACTTCAAATGTAGCTTATACAACAAATGTCTTTTAAATAATCTACAAATGAAGGTACATTTTTGTCAGTATTCATAGTTTATAAGTTAACAATCACTTAGAAACACCTAAATAATTCCTGGCTATTTTGACAATAGGCCTATATGTTTCTTAGCAAATAGTTGATGGTTTCAAAGTGGCCCAACAAAGAGATTCTAAAAACAAACAAAGTGCTCATCAGTTCCATCTGCCCATTTCTCAAACCAGATAATACCGGTAACTTGGAACCCTGGAATTTTTTGAAATTAAAATTAATTTTTTATTTATTTTAATATAAAAATCTATCCCTTGGCCACCGCAACAGAATGAGGCCCATGAATCAACATCGGATCAATTGAAAGCCAGTCACGGAATCTATTCATAAGTCACCAAATTAACGAATGATATCCAGAGAACCGTTTGGATGATAAAATCCCACCATCACCAAAACAGATCGCCACGTGGATTCAAAATATTAATTATTTACCCCCTGAAAGTCTCCAAAACTCAAAAATGGGCCAATGAGAATTCTTCACGCCCTTTGTGGCTGCCACTCACCCCACTGAACCGCCCAACCACGTGGATGAAGCTCATCCTACGAATGAACTTTGCTGCCACCTTGCACTGAGAGCGGGGGGATAGAATCGACGAATAAAGACCTAAACTAATGAAGACATTCATCCAAACCATCAATAACCAACCATTCCAATAAAAGAATACATCCAAAATCGCAAGTGGACCATTGGATTGAAGACGTTCATCCATATCTTCATCTCATTGGACGCGGTCTTCACGCAGAACCAACGAATGAAATCATAGATGAATGGATAAAATCATCCATGTCCATCCAAGTTCATAGCCGGTGTTCATCTGGATGCGACCTACAAGTGGAACCGACGAATGAAAGCATTCATCCATATCTTCGAAGTCATCGTTGTCGTCGTGAGCTTGGGTGAGGCGCCTTGTTGGCTATGGCGATGGCATGAGGCAGCCAGAGGTACGAGGTTCTTCGTCGTCCCGGTGCACGGCATTCTTCCACCGCATCCTTGCGGGTGGTAACCTACCAACCGCTCCGCCTCATCTTCCTGCGCTTCCTTTCTTACAGTCTGACCTTGCGGTTCTGACGTGTTTTTCTTGAGAGTTTTTGGTGCAAATTGGTGGAGGTCTTGCTTTTCTTAGCTCTGGTTTTGGGAGGACTGTTTTTTTTTAAATTTATTTAGCTCGAATTTGCGGGGTTTTTTCAGCGGATTGTGTCTGACTTTCCGAGGTCGGCCTTCCTGGAACAGGATTTGAAGATTTGAAGATTGGCAGTGAATTTCGCTTTTCGCTTGAGGCTACGGTTCATATCTTGTTCGTCATTGGCAGTTGAAGTTTCGAGAATTTGGTTATATAGCAGTTTGTGTTTGCTTCCCTAGTCTCTTTAGTTTCTCGGCTCCCGTGGTTGTTTGTGTGTGGAGATTTTGTGGCCTTTAGTGATGGTGCATGCGGTTAGGGTAAATTCTTGCGGGGAGTGCCGGAACTAGTTCTTTTAGTGCAGCGGAATTTTGGTAGCTCGGAAGGCGGACGGGGAGAGCAGAATCTTGAATCTTTCAAGGAGGTGATAGAAGATTGCTAGCATGAGGGCGGTTGCCACGGTGTCTGCTCCACTTCGTGTGGACACTCTCTCTTCTACTCAAGTAGTTTGTCGAACGAACTTTCCTAATGCGTCAGGATGCCTCGCCACACAGCCTGTGGCACAGCAGCAACGGGGGGCTACAACCCTCACCGGGTGCAGCAGCTTTCACAGAGTCGTGAAAGCCTTGGATACAGGACGTCAGAGTAGCCTTAGGTTCCATCCTAGCGCCTTTGCCTGCCGGTGTTCAGCTTCCGAAGAGTCGACCAACGTGCCACGGGATAGTCAAGGATTGCGGAATGAACAAATTGACCATGGAGAAATTCAGGACGAAGCGGGGCCTTCATCTGTGTGGGATTTACCGTCTCGGCACAAGCAGATGCAGGTGTGTTTACTGGCTCTTGTATTCCAAACAATGCGTGTTCAATATGTAAACTTTGTGGATTTTAGTTCTCTTTGCGTCGCTGCCTGTAATTTGACGTTATTATGAAGGACGGTTCTGTTTTGGCCTTGTGTGTTAACTGTACTGAATTGGAAAGACTGTCGGCTTGCGGTTGCCAATCCTTCTCCTTAGAATAAATGTAGCCTTCAAGCGAGGTTCTTCTGTGTAGAGGATGGGCATGTTTAACCATCCTTCTGTTCGCACTGGTGAACTTGGATGTGCATCATGCATCGCTTATTTGGATATATATAATCGAGCGGAATTATGTCTTTCACATTGTTCATTTTCTCATCTTGATTATAAATTGAAAATGGCACGCCGAATCCATCGGACTAGCATTGTCAGACTTATTCATGAAACTTCCGTGCATTCGCCGATGCGTAAAACCGCAAGCTTAGCTAAGATTTTCTTGGCATTCGAGGATTGAGTACGACGAGTGGATTTATTGTTCGGATTTATGATAATTTTAGGAAACATAGTGAGGGGGCTGCAAGAAGCCACTGAATTGGTGATTGGATAAGGTCGTGGCATTTTCTCAACTGTGCGTGACCACGGGACTGAGAAAATCGAGCAGGACAGGTTTCACATGAATGTTTTTGGGATCAGATTACCAGAAAAATATCAGTTGGAGGTCCGACATGAGTAAGGGTATTTCGAATAGAGATGAAGTACAGGCAGAGCCGTGAGTTGAGTAGTTTCTGTAAAGCGCAGCGTAAACTGTGAAGTCCGGCATGGGCGCAGGCTGCGGCTGCCAAAATGGGAGACCCGCTGCGTGACATGGTTAGCAATGCTAGCAAGAAGCTGCAAGGCTACTTGGAAAATCACAATCCTGTCAAGATCAAGGAGGAAGTTGATGATAAGCTCGTGCCTGAGCAGGAGACAGAGCAGGAGAGCGACTGGACGAGCTGGCAAAAAGTGTTCGCAGAAGTTGAAGCGAGTGAAAGCGAGAGCAATTGGTTGAAGGTAAGTGAGCTTGCTTCATGAATCTTTTGGACCATCTCCACCTTTTGATACACTATCATGTTTAGAATAAGAATTCTGATTATAGTTTGGGTTGGTAATTGTTGTCTCTCTAGGCTCAAATTGAGGAAGCTGTTAAGAGGGAATCTTTTGAAGATGCTGCAAGGTTGAAGACCCAACTGGATATGGTGACAAACAAAGACATCGTTGCAGAGGTCACTAGTGAACTGAAGGTACTAACCTAATTTTGTTATTCTTTCAGTGGGCTATTGTTTGGGAGTTGGAGCTGTTGCCCATCAAGTGTCGACTTGAATTTAAACACCTCAATATAAGCAGGAACGTCATTAATTTCTCGACGAGATACTCTTAAACGATTCGGTTAAGTCACATCTTCGTGTGTTTTTTTGTGCGCACCAGAAAGCTTTGGCTGAGGAACGTTACGATGATGCTACCTTGTTCAGGGACAAAGCAGGTGCCGGCCTGGTAAGGGTCTGATTTCTTTATCTTGCGTCGGTACTGTGTATCTTTTTGCTGTTTGAGTAGATGATTGGACAGAACGATATTTAGGGTTTATGTTGGTCAAACCTATTTATATTTTTACTCATCTGTCAATTGTGCATTGCAATCGGTTGACAGAGCGAGACATCTACTTTTACAAAGTTATAGCGACATCCTATTTCGTCTGTTCCGCTTCTTGTTTGGCTGCCATCTCATGTGTGTCTGGCATAATCAGGTTGGTTGGTGGGTTGGCCTTGCGGAAGGAGGAAATGATCCGTATGGTCGAATTATTAACATATATGCGTCTCATGGAAGGCTTGTTGCAAAAGGCTACAGCGCAAGGTTTGGTCATGGATCTTTCATGTATTGAGATCTTTCGGGGGGGTTCGTTTTCATTTGAAGGCACTAGGGCGTAGTGAAATGTTACTGCAAGAAGAAAGCTCAGTACTTGTGGGGATATGTTTGTTGAACTTCTTTCAGGCAATTGGCTACGGCTGCCGCTGGTGTTCCTTTATTTGAGATCTTTATTACGAAGAATGGAGAAGGAGATTATGGGCAACAGGTGACTTTGATTGATTTTTTTCAGGCTCAGAATTGAATTATTTTTTTTACTTTTGTACAAGATTGCTATAACCAGATATACATTGTCTATTATCTCCAACGGGATTACGAAATTGCAAACTTCATGGTTGTGGATAATCATCTGCCCAGTTAGTTTTGCAGATGGGAAATTCTGAAAAAATGTGATATCTAGTGCCCGTGATCCAATGTCGTTTGGCTGGGCCTTAATTCTTATTTCTCTTGATAACTTGCAGATATATCTACACATTTGAACACGTGTCTACGAGTTTGGCTCGCGTTATAGCTTTAATGATTTACTTGTTGAATTGACAGGCTGTGTACTTGCAACGAGATTCTGCTGTGGCAACAGGGTCTTCGCCTGGCTCGACTAAAGCTGTCGACACAAATGTGTTGGATGTTGAGAACTCAGCCAGAGACGAGGATGCTAGTGATACTGTGAAAGAACATTCAGAGGATACTTCAGACAATGGAAAGGGAAAGGCTGGGGATGCCGCATTGTTGGAAGAGCCTTTAAGTAAAATTATGAGTTTTTTGAAGGATCGCATGCCAGATGTCAAGCTCAAAGTGTTTAAGGTAGTCTCCGTGCTCGTTGTTGGGAAACATAAGTTGGGTGTTTTACTTACATATATATAACTTCTTATGTTGAAATCATGTCTGGGAATATAAAATTTCAGTTTGTTAGCGAGCGTACTGTTAATAGCGTTGAATTACTGTATGGTTTTGATTACCTGATTTTAAAAGGGTGTTTTTACACACGCCACTTTCTGAGTTCCAAGTCTGTCTATGTCCAGGTTATCGCACCGGAAGGTGCGGAGGCCGAGGTTCCCAAGATAGTGGAGCAGCTGATGGAGCAGGAGGACTCCAGCAGCAGTAAGCATCAGGATCTGCCGGGGGCTAGCTCCAAGAACACTAATAGCAATAGCGGTGCTGAGAAGAAGGGATTAGGTAGCAAGTTTCCACTTGACGGGAAGATGCCTGTAGGAGGCATTGGTGAAGTAGAGAAGGAGACCCCCATTCGGTTAGTAGTAGGGGGAGTATTACAGAATAATGTAGATTCTGAGCCTCCCAAGCTTCCTGTACGAGTTCCAGCTAGGATTGAACATCAAGGGCGAAATGCTTTTACCTTCCACATTGAGGATCCAGGTAGTACGCCAGCCGGAGCTGTCGCATCTAAGGAGTTAGCACCATCATGGAAAGTGGCGACCATTGCAACTCAAGCGTCAGCTGATTTAATGCCGGATGATGTTGCCAAGGTTCTTTGGAATGTCGAGAAGGTGCCTGTGAAGGTCAGTAAGGCAATGGGCTGCCAAGGCACGAGTGTTTCGGGACACTATAGGATACTTCATTGAATTTTAGCACAGCTAGAACTGTTTGTCTTGTAAAACATGTGATATTTCTCCTATGAACACAGCAAGGGCCGGGGTGGGATATGGTTGCAGAACTCTGTGGTTCTAATTTGTTATTTCATGGTTCAGGTATCCAAGGAGATGGGGGAAATTATCAGGCTTGCTGTCAGCCAAGCACAAAGACGGCGCGGTTTGTTTACCAGCACTAATTTTCGCCGGATCAATGTGTCCGAGAGTAGCGCAGATCCCCTTTGTGGTGCGCCTCTCCCTGTCCTCATGTCGTAGATTTATTGTGTTGATATTGTTCAGGTAAACTGTGGTTTCATGATCTCTTTTAGGTTTTAGTAATTTGATCTAATTTGGGGATCCCAAATTGTACAGGACTATATATAGGTGCTTTTGGACCTTATACTTCTGAAGTTGTGCAACTGCAACGAAAGTATGGTCATTGGGAAAGTGACGATGCTAGCTCGAGCGGGTCAAAGCTCGAGTTTTTTGAATATGTAGAGGCAGTGAAGTTGACCGGCGATTTGAACGTTCCTGCTGGTCAGGTATGCTTTCTCTTAGAACCAGAGTTACTCCCTTTTTTGTGCACTATCACCTAGCAACAGTTTTCAAAATGCATCCGCAGCATGGATGTGGACGTCGTCGTCTAGGCAGGGACTCTTTTCGCCTGCCAAAATGAGGCTTCAGTACCTTCATGACGATCCTTTTTGATGGAGGATCAAGCAATTGACATGTCTTGGAAACAGGTGACGTTTAGGGCTAGAACAGGGCGAGAGAGCCGGCTTTCTCATCGTGGAGCGTATCCTGAGGAACTTGGAGTGGTATAATTCTATCCCTACAAGGTCATTTTTGATGATTGATGATACTGAGAGCTTCCCTCAATGGAAATTGCCCCCCAATCTAGGGCTAGATGAAGCATGATCTTCTATTTGGAAAGTATTGATGCCAATTTCTATAGTTCATCATGTTGAGACCTCTTCATCCATCTCGCAGGTGACAAGGTACAAAGGGCAAGGAAGATTGGCTGAACCTGGTTTTCGTAATCCCCAGTGGATTGATGGTGAACTTGTGCTCCTTGACGGAAAGGTTTGTCTGTCTGCCTGTTCGGTCCTACTCTTCTTGGTTCTTTCTTGGCGAGTGTCCAAGTTTTGTTACCCACGTTACATTTTCATGTCAGAATATGAAAATATGCGAGTTTATGATTGGAGATTGACACTCTACCTGAATGAAATTTGCAGGGTGGAGGTCATACGAATGGAGCAGCACTCGGCTTTGTATATTCAGTCCCTGAACGTCATTTCCTTGTGCTTTTCAAAAGGTTGAATCTGAGCCTAGATTAGGGTTATCCCGTGCCTGTATTCACTACTTATTGCGACTGCCGGTAATATGTAAAGCTTAGTTAGAGAGATAAACGCAGTGTTGATCTACGATCTTAGTTTAGGTGGTATTGTAGTATGCTTGAGGTCTCAAAACACAGTTCAGTCCATGAAAGCTGTTGTGACCTCTTGAATCTGTATATTGCCATATCTAGTAGAATTGGTTTTCTTTTTCCTTCTAAATAATCTACCTTCGAACTTTCGAGAGACTTGTCTTCCATCCTCTTCTTTTACTGAATGTAATGCACTAAGGTGGACAAGCCTATTACCACCCTGATTTGCAATCTGAATATCTTGGGGCCAAAAGAAGAATGGGCACATATTTTTCAGAGGTGTGCTTGTTTCACGAATCAAACCCAAGTAGAATTACAATTTTCCAATTAAAATTGTAATTTCTATTAATTTCTGAAGTGGTTTGCCTTGAAGTTACAAAACGGCTCATATTTGGAGTCATAAAAGTCTTGAAAACAACCTATAACCGCCATTCCATGTCTCTATTAGCACTTAAGTAACCTTCCAATAAAAGACCGACATGTTATTCTTGTTCGCATTAAGGCTTTGATTTTGATAGAAATGTAAATGAATTTGGATGAGTTTGATGGTGGAGATGGGGCCAATATAGTTGCACCCTTGAGTATCCAATTTTGAATTTTCTCTTTTCCTTTATTATGTATTCCAAAACATGAACGGCAAATGTGTGAGGCTATCCTAGAATTTGTTCCATTAGTTGTAGTAATAAGGTTCAAAAGTTTGTAAGAGTTTGTGTAGTTTATGAAAGTGAAATAAAAATAAACTTTATTCAAAAAAATGACCCCCTCCAAAATGAATTCCAATGTAAATTTATTGAAATTATTTATGCAAAAGATGAAAAGCTAATTCAATTGCCTCTTTATATGTAATATTTTTTCCTTGTGTTTTCTAGAATTAGATAATTGGTAAATTTAGGATATAAAATGTGAACATATATAGTAGGAAATTGGAAGGCCGTTGCTAGGCAATACATAAGTAAAATCAAGTTGTGCAAATTAGTTTGAATAGTGCAAGATCTTACACGAAGTTGGATAATTTTGTATGAAATGGGATTTGATTTGTATGAACCTTTGATCAAAATTCAAATGAAAAGTGGATGAAAGGTGGATGAATGTTGAATGTAAATTGCCCTATTTGTGCACCTCTAAAATTCCTGTAATTTTGGTGCACTATGAATTAGGAGGAGCTGATGATTGTTGAGTTTCAACCATAGTACTCCTAATAGCCATCAATAAAAGTTGAATTGAGCAAAAAATTTGTTGTATTTATTCTTAAACAATGTTTTAAATGAAAAATGTCATTCACCCTCAACATATGCAATGATTTCCTGTTTTGAAATTAATATGGTACTTAATTGACAAAACAATTTTTAATAACATGTATAAATAGTAAATATATAATAGATTATTATAATCTAAATAGTAAAAATATTACAAAAAGTAAAAGAACTTGCACAATTAATATGCAATGTTAGTGCTGTAAACCCATTAAAGCCCACGGGTGGTCTCTTGGTTTATGACAATGACTACATCATTGTGGAAACTAAAATTCAATCCCCTTGTGTGCTTAAAACACCTCCAGCCTGTTGCGAGATGAATTCAAGTTTTTTTGATCCTATTGTAGATTTGAAGATACTTAAATGCCCTTAGAGTAGACCTGATGACTTTTAAGACAAATTTTTATGAATTTGATTGTTCTATCATTAGAAAAAATATGAGTCCTCGGGAGGGCTATGAATTCCCGGACAACACAAAACGCTGGCCGGAAAATTTTTAAAAAAAAAATTGAATTTTTTTTTTTTTCTTCCAAATGATTGGGGGCTTGATCAAGCCAGCGAACTGGCGGGACAGTTCAACAAAAAATATTTAAAAATATTATAATAATATTAATATTATAATAAATGCAAAATTTCAAAATTCTCAAATTTGATGTAGCCAAAATTATCCTTGTCAACCTGAATCATTATTTTTTTATTATTTTAATTATTATTTTAATACTTTCAATATTTTTTTAATATTTTTTTAATATTTTTTATTATATTTTTTAAATATTTAATATTTTAATATTTTTTTATTGTGGCCACTATTCATCAATGATGATGAATAGTGGCCATTGTCCCTCAAAGGGACTGTGAGTTCCATTACGGGGAACTCACAGCCCCTTTGCAAAAGGAAGGAGCCCTACCGAGGGTTCAAATTTTTTCTAATGTGTACTACCTCTGTCCCAATATGATTTTTTTGTTGGACAAAATGTTCCAAATTAAGGCTAAGAATAACATTTTAATAACAAATTTTGCACTATAAGTAGAGTTTGGTGCTCTCCTAGCATTCTAGAAACTCTGAGTTTCGGAGCCCTTTTCAAAGTATAGTTTTGGAATATTGAAAAATAGAATTTTGGGGGCATTTTTCAAAGAGTATCACTAGTTTATTAATTGTTGAGTGTGAGGTTGTCATTTCATAGGTATTTAGTATATGTCCAAGACCATAAGTGGTCTTTTATTAAGCCTCCTAGAGCTTCATCTCCTTCAATCGGGCAGTATTCAAAGAGATGCAAAAAATAAGAATGAATAGTGTTAATTGGCCTTTTTAGTTATTTCATTTGTCTTTCGATTGATGATTGCTTGTATTGACGATTAACTACTATTTGGATTTGTTTTGTTAATCCCAAATATGGGAGGCAACCCATTTTTGATATATACCCCCCTCCATTTAGGTTCTCTTTTTATGGAGGACATGAACAGTGATTAATTATGGCATAATTCTTGGGGTAGTTGTGGCACATTATGATTGGTTAGAAGACTCTCAATAATGCAATCGATCCCTAGTGGTTTGCAACTAGCCCTTGGTCGGAAATGGGAAGGTCTATATGATCAATATGGATTGAACAAAATCTTCAATTAAAAAATTTATAGTAATTATGTTTTGCAGAAAAAAAAATTGGAAAATTATAGAAACCTTTGGCAATGTATTTCAGCAAAGGAAAAAATTTACCCACTAAAGAAACTCACCTTGTAGATGGTCATAACTACTTAAGTGGTCAAAAATGGCTTGCCTACCATAGCAATTGAAATCAATCTGACCAATTTGCAACATCACAAAGTGCAACTTGAAGATCACTTTGGGACAAAAAAATTAAGGCAAACAAGAAGATCATTTTGGAATGGAAGGAATAATATCTTTCAAAATTTCCGAAGAGCACCTACTTGCCCTTTTTCACGATTTCTTGGCAACTTATTAATTTATTTGACACATACTTTGAATTTTTTTAAATGATTTATTAAGGCTTTCAAAGTTTTTTTCTATGTTGGTACTATAAACACAACCAAATCTCATTTAGAGTACCATTATACATCACCCAATTCAAGCTTTGTTGCCTTTTTTTTTATACTTTTGAGGTTTGCCTTTTGAAATAGAAAGGGACTTAGAATGTAGTCCATATAGCCAAGGTCCTTTAGATAATCTACAAATACATTACATTTCAAAAACATTCATACATTATAGATTAACGAACATTTAAAATTACCTAAACAATTCCTATTTGTATTTGGATCTCATCAATGACATGTAAAATTCAATACAATAACATGTAGTTTGTTTGGATCTAATCAATAATTTTTAGTGATATCTAAATCTAGATGATGAATTACTAGTTATAAACTTCAAATGGTTTTTTGTAAACTCTTCAATATAACTTAACTTTGCAAATATCTTTCACCTAAAACTAGAAGAGGAATAGAAGAAGGTTAATTCACCCTTTCACTTCTTTGACGTTGAAGAGCAAGTAGACTAGGAAATAGAAGATAAGAAAATGTTTCATAAAATTGATTTCTTAGTTTTTTCTTGATGATGTGGCACTTCCTTGGAGATTTGAAAAGTTATATTAAATCTTTAATTGAAGCTCAAATTGTTCAAAAGTAAACTTTGAGGTGTCATTTCACCATTTAAGGTTCAATAGGGCTAGACTTTCAAAATTTTAGTAATTGAAAGATACGCATTTACTACGTTACAAGCACCCTTCACACACCTAATGGACTAAAGATTGTGCTCATGACTGGTTTTGTTACATAAATATTTTTCCAATCCTGGCCAATACATCAAAGTCCACTAATGGTTTATTGGTTCATGACAAATTTTCTCACCTTGGAGCTTGAAATACATCCATTGAATGTTGAGGTCAATTCAAGTGCCCTTGATCCAATTGTGGATTTGTGGATACTTAAATTGACCGTGGGATTCGACGAATGACTTTTTGGACAAATCTATTATGAATTTCAAAATTCCCTACTTGACCTTTTTTCACCATTTTTTTTGCAACTTATTAATTCATTTGACACGTACTTCCAATTAAAATAATAGGATTTATTAAGGCTTTTACTAAAGATCTCTTCTATGTTGGTACTTTAAACACAATCACACCCCATTTAGAATACCATTGTACATCATCCAATTCAAACTTTGTTGCCTTCTTTTTATGCTTTTGAGGTTTGCATCTTGAAATTGAAAAGGACTTAGAATGTAGCCTTTAAATAATATACAAGTGTATTCAATAAACATTCATACTTTATAGATTAACAAACACTTAGAAATACCTAAACAACTCCTAGTTGTGTTTGGATCTCATCAATAACTTGTACAATTCAATATATGTGTAGTTTGTTTGGATCTAATCAATAATTTTTGATGAAATCTAAAACTAAACAATGAATTACTTGTCATAAATTCCAAACATCAGAAGAGATTTGAAGGGTGTAGAAGACTGCAAGTTCCTAGGCCGTTCCCAGCCTGGGAACTCTGCCACACTTGCAGTCTGACGTGGTCGAGAGAGTGCCACGTCAGATATTTTTTTATTTATTTTTATTATTTATTATTTACCTTTTAAAAAAATTTAGAAGCAATTTTTTCTTTTTTTCTTTTTTCTTTTTTCTAGATTTACAATTCAAGAGATGATCCTAGGGTTATTCTTGGAAAAAATATCTAGTTTGCCAACATGTGCTTGTATATATAAGGCATAAGAAAACTAGAAAACCTAAATTTGACTTTGTAGACTTATACATATATTCTTATGTATACTTATTTATTTATATATATATATATATATATATATATATATATATATATATATATATATATATATATATGTATATTCATATATATAGAGAGAGAGACTTACATATATTTATAGACATATGTATATCTTTTATAAAAATTTGGAATGGTCATATGATATACATCTCCAATACTTTATGACAGGTAATTTTCCTTCTGGCTTAAAATGAGTGATTAATGGGATGAAGATTTTGAGTCACCAGTCATGGTGTTTAAATCTATTCATTGGATCATTGTCAAATTACCTCTTAAGGTACCTCAAGTGATCTCTTAATTTTAGCAATTATGGTTGTTTACAATGGGTATTATTTACAACTTGACAAGTGATGTTTAATTACCTAATAGGTAATTTATTTAGCCTCCAGTTATGCAACAGCTAGCTCTACATGTGATCTAATTCATAGATGTACTTACAACAAATGCTAGCTTTAAGGTAGGGGACTGTAAAAGCGACCCTTTACCAGCTGATTTGCATTTTGGGGGAAGCTAAACTCCTTAAAACAATTTTCAGTAAATTTTCATGGTAAGAAAAATGGAATTGGCATCTAACCCAAGTCGTTTCATATTTTTTGGACATTCATGGAATTAGTTGTGAATTTTTGAAGTTGAAAACACAGTGGTTTCTAAAAGCGACCCCCTCCTGAAATGTACACTTCTGATACATGTTAGAGGCAAAATCTACCAGATCTCTTTTAGAGACAGGTCGCATTTACAGCCCCCTACCTTAGTTTCTATTAGATTTGGTGGTTGGAGAGGCTAACCACCTAGATTTTTGTGTAATCAACTTCATCTCACATCATGTGGGTTACACATGGGGGCATACTGATTTGCCTTTGCTCCTGGCCATAGACCCTTATGTGCTGGTTGGTCAGTTTGAACTTTGAAGTCTCTCCTTCAAAACTCAGTCTCACCTTACTCAAGCTGTTTCCCCCTCTAAATGGTGTGTAAACCAGTTAGACACATTTTGAAGTCTCTCCTTCAAAACTCTTCTGCCTTACTCAAGCTGTTTCTCCCTCTAAGTGGTGTGTAAACTAGTTATGTAGAACTGAGACTTTTGGAGTTCCTTTGCTCTGATATCTTCCCATTTCTCTAATCAAGCCCTATTTGATACTGCAAGTATAGTTAAGGTAGAAGGTTCAAGAACAGTTCGGGCATTAAGAATGGTCCCTATAAATGGCTGTGAAATGGACATGAGTTGCTTCTGAAATGGACTACTATAGTCATTGAATGAACCAAGGAAAAAAGACTTATTAATTGCAAGAGCCAATCACTCTCTTTGCGTTCCCCATTTTTATTTACAATTGCAAGTGAACCATTCATGAAAGACCTAGGGTCACAAATAGGGACCTATGACCCAACTTGTTTGAAAATTCATAAGTAATTCAAAAATGCTCGGAAAAATACGAAACGACTTGGGTTAGATTCCTCATCAACTTCTCCATGTCTGAAAAATGAGCTAAAAATATTCCCATTGAAGGAAATACATGAAAAAGGCGGACCAGCCCTTAAGTGGTTGGTTTATGAGCCTTCTACCTTACCTGTTCTCTTAAATTTTTGGCTAAGGACAGTGACTCCTCTCAAGGATGGCTTCTACACAGTCTGCGTCTCTCAGTCAGGTTCTTGGTTTATTTTCTAGTTCAAGTTTTATGCAATAGAGACTCTAGAGGTTTGCTTTGCTGTTCTTTTCTAAGTTATTTTGTGTGAAAACGATAACAAGTGATTTAAGGGCTTAAGACACCTCACATGCGCACGAAAACTAACTAATTGTTCGTTTTTGTGTATGGGTGCAGGAGAGACCCTTGTCCTCATAAAATCTCTTAGAATACTTGAACAGGGACATTTTCAGCACCTCTTTTAGTCCTATTTTGAAAGAAAAGAGAATGTATAGTGAGATGGATATTTCTTGAGATACTTATCATGTTACTTATTTTTGTGAAAGTGACAGTACATCATTTTATTCTAATTGAGCCTTTGGACATGTTCTCTTAGGATACATGTTGATGTTGATGTGTTCAAAAATATGATACAATATGATTTTAGGGTGTTGATTACATGTTGGAAAACTTACCTTTCCAACAGCTTGTAACAACGGATTTGCAGTGTACATCAAGAAGCTGAAATGATTGTTTAAGACTTAGTAATGCAAAGTAAAATGACAAGAATAGATCGATGCTTTTGTAATGAGAGATGTTCCAGAAAAGCCTTTTTTTTAGGGTTCTGACAGCAACTCGACATTCCCTTGCTACATTGAGAACAGAATGGAAAGTGGGCCTAAAACGGCCCTCCAATGCCCCCAAATCTCTTCTAATGTGGTTTCTTGTGAACTCTTCAATATAGCTTAACTCCTAAAGAACTTCAATTGTCCCCAAAATGGATTTTGGGTAGGCCCTTGTAGTTTCAATATTTGTCATAATTTTTTGAAACTTTAGTGAAGATAGAAAAACACATTAATTTTTGAGGAATATAATTTTTATTTCCATCGGTAAGTGGGGGCAAAAGTTATGGCACAAAAAGCCCAAATTTTAGTTCGGCAGGCGTAAAGAAATCCTCACAAAAACTATAAATAAAAAATTAAAAGAATTTGTTTCTCATAGATTATATTTTTATCTACATGGAAAGCTTTAAAAATTCCATTTGGATTTGATTATAGAAAGTTATGGACAATCTTGTTTTGGGGGAAAGAAAGCATCAAATTTGAAAAAATATCTTGTAGGATTTATTTCTAAGCTCAAATTTTTACAATTTTAAAAAATAAAACCTTTTTCTAGGTTAAAATCTCTTGCTAGAACAATCTCACCATTGTGATTAGTGTATTTTAATTCCATCTTAGATCTATTAACGATTTTGTTTTGCCTTCAATCTTCTACCTATTTCTATTTAACAATTTTTTAATGAGTGAAAATTAAATGTCTTTTTTTTAGATTTTTTCCAAGACTTCAATTCAATTTTTCAATATAAAAATTAGGAATTCAAAATCAGTAGAGCAAAAATTTGAAGTTAGAAAGGTTCAAAGCCAAAAAATCTAGTTGAGCAAGGTGCAAAAAAACTTGTTTTCTTTACTTTTGATGCAAGTATCTTGCAGTCCACGAGTTTAAAGTTCTTGAAATTTCTCCCACGCATACTTACACTAGTCTAATACAAGATCCTACGGTTAGATATTTTAGAAAAACATTTATGAATGTTTTTTTTCTCTTTGCACTAAAAATGACATTTTTGAGTGGTATTGATGGAAAAAAGGCCTTGGGATTCTAGGGGTTAACTTTGGAAATATCTTTCACATAAAAGTAGAAGAGGTATAGAAGAAGATTAATTCACACTTAGCTTTTACTTGCTTGACGTTGAAGAGCAAGTAGACTAGGAAATAGAAAGAAGGTAGAAGATAAGAAAATGTTTCAAGAAATAGATTTCTAAATTTCTTTGATGATGTGGCATTTGCTTGGAATTTGAAAAGTTATAGTGAATCTTTAATCATAGCTCAAGCTGTTCTAAAGTAAATTCTAAGATGCCATTTCACCATTTAAGATTCAAAAGGGCTAGTCTTTCTAAATTAATAGTAAAATAATTAAAGATACACATTTACTTTGTCACAAGCACCCTTCACATCCCTCATGGGCTATAGGCTTCTTCTACATTGCTAGCAGCCATCACGAGTTGCACATTGTGGGCTCGTGAGAGTTTTTATTTATGAATACCTATCCTGATGAGTGCATTGAAGCGCATGGGGGGTCTCTTGGTTCATGACAAAATATGTCATTGTGGAAACTAAGGTTCAATCCTCCCCAATGTGCTTGAAATACCTTTGGCAATTGTGGATTTGAAGGTATTTAAGGCTACTTCCAAGTTGCCCAGATGACATTTTCAGACAATTTTTTTTATGATTTTTTTTTCTGTGTAAATTATTTCAGAATTTGAACACGTACTTGGCATTTTTTCACCATTTGTTTTTTGCAACTTATTAACTTATTTGACATGTACTTCCAAATGATTAAAAAAATAGAATTTATTAAACTTTTTAAAAGTCTTTTTTGTATCATATTGAAGACTATGTTTAACCCCTAAAGGACCAAAGTCCCCTCAAGGGACACTTGGGATTTCGGGCAGGCTCGTGCGACCTGAAATTTTAACCTGATTTTTTGAAACTTTTTTTGAAGACAGGGAATCACAGTAGCTTTCTAATAATATAATTTTTTTTTCAATCGGTGCCCGGGAGCAAAAGTTATGGCATCCTAAAGCAAAAAAGCAGTTCGCCGGGCAGAAAAAAAAACAAACAGAAAAATGATTTTTTTTTTTTTTAAATTTTTTTTCTCAAAGATCATGTTTTTGTGTACATTTGAAGCTTTGATTCATTCTACTTGGACTCAGAATGAGAAAGTTATGGACAATCTTGTTTTTCGGGCAATTTAGGCATCTTCAGGAGAAAAACACTTATAGAATGCAATTTTCAATGCAATTTTCAATTTTTTTCAATTTTTTTTTTTGAAAAGGTCAAGTTTGTTTATAAGAACAATCCCACCGTTGGGATTATGTTTTTTTAATTCCACCTAAGAGCTATTAACAATTTAGTGATTTGATCAATTTTGGACCTACTTCTATTTAACAATTTTTTTATATGTGAAAATCAAGGTTTGACATTCTGAAATTTTTTTCCCCGACTCTCAACTCAAATGTTCAACATATGAAATTACAACTTTTTGTTGTGTAGTGCAAAAAAAATCCACAAATGGCCGTCAAAGTCATCTGAAATTGCAGGAAACAGTTCAAAAAAACTTTTTTTCCCAACTTTGAATGCTAATATCTTCCAATCAAAACGGTCAAATGTCTTGAAATTTTTACCACATAATCTGAGACAAGTGAAGTACAAGATCCTATGGTTAGATTGTAAAAAAAAAGTTTTTTTTGGTTTAGGGAGTGATCGCAGCAGAAATGGCAGTTTTCAGTGGTTTTGGAGCCTGAAAAATGGCTTGGTCCTTTGGGGGTTAAAATTAATAAGCAATGAGTTTGTGTAAAATTTAAGAGGTTGAATAGTCTACTTGTGCCTAACATTCAATAGATCCAATGGGATTCCAAGTTTATGCTTGACATGTAGTTTGTGCTTGCACTTGTTCTCCAACAATGTGAATTATCACATGCTAAACTTGTATGTACAGTACAGTAAATTTTGCAATTTTCCATTGCCCAAAAATTTGTATAAAGAATTTCATGCCAAGAATGAAAACCAACTAAAAAAGTGTAATATATGATTAAAAAAATACCATATTTTCAAGTCAATATATTCAAAAAATCATGGAAGGTCATTATAATTGTCTTCATTAATATTTATATACATCAATTTGGGTTGAGCTACTAAGCAAATCATTCTTAAATATTCAATTCACAAAGAATTTACTTAATGAGAGATCGCTAATTGAAGCAAAAAAATTGATACCTTTATCAAAATAACTTCTGAAACTAAAACTGCATAAACTAATTGGAGAAAGGAAAAGAAAAATTGACAAAAGTGTAGAGTCAATTCTACACGGATTTGCTAATGAAAAATTACCAACTACATTTATAAACTAATAAATTTGACAATTTTATTGTATAGTGGTTTCTACTGTATCTAGAATTATAAATAGAGTATGAAAAAGTTTACATATGTAATAGCTAAAAAGGTGTTGCAATCTTAACAACTCGTTGTTTTGCAATACTGTGCAATAGAGGACATAGAAATGAGTTAGATGTACAGCTAAAACATATCACTTAGTGCAACTAGACACAATCTGCATAGACAATCAAAAGAGAAGCAAAGTGAAGAAAGCTAAGCAAAGATAATTTGCTATTATGTAGTTTACCTTTGATGTAGTTTACCTAAAGATAACTCAAATGTTGATAAAGTTGGTATAAAAGTTATTTTTAATTAGCATGTACATCTAGATTTAGGTCTATGGCTAGGCTAAAAGTTTAAAAATTGGTGTTAGACCTATATTTAATTAGTTTTTAGACTAAGATTAAAAGGTTCAAAGTTATTGTTATGTAGAACTATGTCCATTGGACTTCTAGCCTAAAAGTGTTTGAGTTGATGTTAAACTTATCTTTAATAAACTCTTAAGCTTTTTGGACTTAAAATTTGAGTTTGAGGGATCAAACATTGAGAGGGCGGCAAGAGGTTTGTGGAAGAGATTCTTGCAACAACTTGTCCCAACTTGCTCCAATGGTCTATTTAGGAAGATTCCAAACAATTCACAATGAGTTGAATTGTTCAAAAGATGGAGTATAAACAAGGGTGTAGATAGAAAATGGACTTTGTATTAGATAAAGTTGATGGAAGGTTTCAATCCAAAGGATAGAGCCAATAAATGTGCAATACAAAACCAAGGCCTAGCAGCCAAAGAATAACAAGAATGATGATTACTTGCATTATTGAAAGTTTTATTGTTGATTGACATATTGATAAGAAAAGATAAAATGCAACATGCCTATGTACAATGGGGGGACAAAAGTCTTGTCACCCCCTTTTGTTCTCACACAAACGCCTCCATTTTCAAACATTATTTTTCACAATTTTTATGCAACTTTTGCATCATTGTATTCCTATGTAGTCTTGATCATGCATACCAAATTTCAACTTCAAAAAAACAAAAACCCATTTTTAGTGAATTTTTAAAGTCAATTTTCATAGTTTTACATAGTATTTTATGAAAACAATTAATGGTGAATTTTTTTAATTCAATTGTGGAAATATGTAGGAAACATCCATATGCACATCTTTCCTTCAACAAGCATCTCCAAAAAAGTTTCACAATTCCTCCAATGAAGAATTCAATATGAGGTATCATATAACCAAACTTTGTGAAATAGATATCTTTATATTTTCAGTATATTTCAATACTTTGAGCTTTTTTTCCCTTAAAACTTGATTTTGAAATTTAAGATGATTTCTTTTGCTTTTGAGCAAAGCTAACAAAGAAGCTTCTAAAGAGCAGTTTCTACACCCCTTGAAAATTTTGAAAAATTCCTAAAAATAAGCATTTCATTGAAATATGAAGTTAAGAACCTACAACTAAATTTCTAAATATGGAGTGATACAAAAATTTCTTTACACCACAATAATCTACACTGTAATGCACTTTTTTTAGTTTAGGCAGGCAGTTTCTGCCTTGTTTGAGGTGATAATAACAAATCGTATTGAAAGCAATAAAAACCCAAATCAATTTAAAACATGTACACGTGTTATTTTTCATTTGAAGGAAAACATTTAAAATAAATCACCAAAGGGGTACACTAGGGTCGTTGCAAGAAAGAGAGTCTGTTTTTGTTCTACTTTGGCAGTTTTGAGCCTTTTTTTCGGGAGTACTATAAAATTAGAAAAACATTTTAAAAAAAATATGAAAAATATGAACAATGTATAGACTTGTAAGAAGAAGGTTCCCTATGAAGGAAAAGTCCAAAAAAATTCTTTAAGTGGGAGAACTAGAAAAGTGCAGAATCGCCAGAAAATAGATACTTGGACGTTTTAATTAGTAAAAAATAGGAATTTTTTTTAAAGAAACTAAAAATAGAACATTTGGGAAGACTTCATGATGAAAAGATTTAAAAAAAAAATTCATCTTGAAACCATTTTCAATGTTCAGAATTGCGTGCGCAAGGAAGCCCTCTTCGCATGGACATAGACAACATCAAATAAAATATTTTTAAATGCCCCTCGGTAGAAACATGAGTTCCTACTATGAGAATAGACCATAGAAATTTCAGCTCTATATCATTAAATATGGGGACTCCATAGTACTCAAAACCCTTAAAACTCAAAACATGACATATTAAGTTAATTGATTTTTAAATATAAAATATATATATTTTTAATTTCTGAAAAATATAAGATATGATGACACTCAAGACATACATCTTCAATAAAAATTTCAAATTCATGCGAGTCATACTACAGAAGTTATTGCAAACGGTAACTAAAACACTCTCGCTGTGACACATACCTAGTACTACTCTTTCTTGCAATGACCCACTAGTCCTTTTTTCTTAACTTCAAAATTTATATTTAGATCATCTGCTGAAAAGAACAACTTCCACATAATATTGATAGGCTTTCTAAACCTAACAAATTGCTAAGAAACTTGAATCAAAGTATTACATATCAATACATTTATAATTTCTTCTACACCAATATCCTTGCGGCTCCTCAAAATTACAACTGAAGAAAGGTAGGAATTCAAATACTTCAAAATTGGTAGAGATAGGCTTCATTGATCATTGCATATGTTAAAAGTCTAATATACGCATTTCACATAAAACATTCTCTGGTTGTCAAAATCATAACCATTTCAAATGGTATTGAGCAACTACGCAACCTATGTGTTTCTCAGCTGCATCAAAAATCATTGCTTTCAAGCCCAATACTATCACCGCAACATTGAGATAAAGAATCCATTTAAAACTAGAATGGGTTCTCTGCCAAACTGAACTTCAAATAGTATGTCAATGGAATCAAAGACCACACTTTCTCAATCAAAAGTAGTAATACATTGAGAAGGATGCACACATCCCAAATGTATTTAAGTAAGATTTCTAAATTCTAAATTTTCCTCACAATTTGAAAATGTCCAATTTGATTGGATTACAATGAGAACGAAACCCTAATCTGCTTTTGAAAACCACCTACAAAGCTTTAAACATTCTAATGATCCTCTCATGGGTCTAATTTAGTAATTGAAATTCATACAATACCTTAATCTTAATAAAATTCATACAATACCTTAATTTTATGACATATATCAGACATATGATTTCGTTTGTGAAAAATAAAAGTAAAGAAAAGTGAAGAAATGAAGGTTATAGTGTCGGGGACTTTCAAGTTTGACTACATAGTCATAGGCTTCATCTTTTTGGTTACCCCTCCAAAAATGATGTGAGCTAGAGTGGTTTGATGGATGACAAAGAATCCTTCAATGTAAGACAACTAAAAGTGCATATATTTATCTTTGAAATTTTGTGCGAAAAGGAAAGGTCTTGCACAATAGTTTGACCTCCAATGAGTGTTTTTTTTCTTTTTAAGTAGATCATTCACACTACACCTAAAGGATGATTTCTACAATGACCAATTTGTAAGGATAAAATTCCAATGATGAACATCTGGATTTCTATCCTACATAGAAGAATTCTTTGTCATCCATTAGACATTTAGTGTTTGCAACGTTCTTCTAGGAATAACCTACAAATCCCTAAAAAAAAGACCCTCCCTGACCAAAGGTTAATCCCTAAAGTCCCATTGTCCCTTCAGGGGATAAAATGAATTTTGGGCAGGTTCCTATGACCTCAATTTTTGGTGAAACTTTTTGAAATATTCTCATAACATAGAAAAATTGATTAACGCTATGGGAATATAATTTTTATTTCAATTGGTGCCCAGGAGCAAAAGTTATATTACAAAAAGCCAAAAACTGAACTCGACGGGCAGTACAAAAGGGTGAATGTAAGAAACACCTGCTGGTTTTGTTGCGTTTTACAATACTCATGCCTTTTTTTATTTGGCCTTGGGACTTTAGGGGTTAATCCTTGAAGAACCTGAAACTAAGCCCTTTGCGGCTGTATAGTATATTATGAGTTTGGTGGTATTCGATTAGAAAAAACATTGACCAAATACTTTTCAGTACAAAGTAAATTAATGATTGATGATAGTACGTAAATAACAACGTATCACAATTCATATATTAAACCACAATTGAAGAATACAAGTTGAAAAAGACCCCAAGGGCCTTTCAAGGGTTAAGCTTAAGCCTTGATGGTGACCAGAGGTTTCAACCACGGTCACCTCAAAACCAAACCGCGGTTAGGCCAACCCAAGCTGCCCACACCTCAGCCACGAGATTGCTCCTAGAATCTGTACACGGGGAAGGTGTCGGTCACGCCCAAATTTCCACCCAAATTTCCACGTTCCCGGCGCCAGTTTAAGATTTGCGAGCAATTTCCGAGGTGAGATTCTGCACTCGCATCCCGATTGTCAAGCAATCCCTCGATTTATTTTGAAATCCATCTCTGGCATCGTTTTCTAACTTTCGCCGAAAGTCGGTGCCGGAGCTTCTGCTTGGAGCGAGCGAGATTTTCCTTCAGTTGTGGATAATTCGTAAGCATTCCGTTTTTCAGATCCTGTCTTCGTACACCCACCTTTCTGTTCGATTTATTTTGAAATCCATCTCTGTTATCGTTTTCTTACTTACGTCGAAATTCGGTGCCGGAGCTTCTGGTTGGAACGAGCGAGATTTTCCTTCAGTTGTGGATAATTCGAAAGCATTCCGTTGTCAGATCCTGTCTTCGTACACCCACCTTTCTGTTCAAATTCCTCAGCTCGGGCTGTTAGTTCGCTTTGGTGAGTGAGTTGCTTCTCATCAGTTTGAATTTGCACTGCACTTATGAGCATTTCTTCTGTGAATCTGGTTCAATTTTTCAAGAGATTGATGGTAGTCTTGTGGTTTGCAGTACCAATCGCTATGATTTGATAAGTATATGGCAGCCGTGAAGACCATGGCGGAAAAGCGATTGTGCAACATTTTATCGCACTTGTCCCCCCCGCTAGCCGTGACCGCCTCGGAATCTCCGCCAGCGGCAGGTCTGTTAGAATTAGGTCACGGTGGGCACCTCTTTGAATGTGAGGGGCCGAATTCGGATAGGGAAGGGAAGCTCTTAGAAAATTTAATCCTGTCTCGGTTGCGTCGATTTCAGAAATGTGAGGCTGCGTTACGTTTAGTGCCATGTCGAGGTGAACTCAAATCGCAGGACATGGCTGAAGAACATGCAGTAAAAGAAGAAACTAGAGAATTAGAGAATAGGGATCCAGAAACTGATGGGGAGGAACCATCAATAAGTGAAGGAAACGGAAGTGGTGATAGGCAATCTGTTCTCTATGATGGTGAGAGAGGGGGACAGGTTCGTCCTGGGATCGCAAGTGCAAGTGCCCTGGGGACCTCGGGAGCCATAGATGGGCACTTGAAGGGTAAAGTGGAGAAGAAGAACAAGTCTGTGAGTCACTTAAAAGTGGCTGCCTGCAAGTTTTGTGACGTAATTCAAGGCATTGCCCCTTGTTTTAAGGTTTGGCTCTGAGCACCCTGCTTCTGTTCTGTTGTTGTCAACCTGCTGGCCACTAATGTCTTTGTGCTACTGTGAGTTCGCTGAAAAATGGCTTGATATGTGCAGCTGTATGAGGACGAGCTGTGTCTATGCATTCTTGATGTCAACCCGCTCAGTGTTGGGTTAGTTCTCTCGGAACCATGTGAGGACACTGTTGTATTTGAGTTGGTATTCTGGGGTTTGCAACATGGTTCAGTCCTCATCATCCTGTTTTAGTCTATTTATGTACCAGTGAGGCTGGAGAAAGGTATCAGACATCGGGCCCTTTCCTCCAGACTAAATCAAGACTGTCAGATCTTGGAGGTCTGTGAGGACGGGGTCCAATTGCAATGTGTCATGTAACAGGAGAGGGTTAGGTTTGTCTCCCCTAATTTGCCTTTTTTCATTGGTGCTCCTACAGGCACTCACTTATTCTACCTAAATCCCATTTTCCGTGTTTGGAAGATACCCCTCCGCAGGTAAGAGCTGCCATGGAACTTCCTTTTTATCTTTAATTATGAAATGGATTTGTTATTAGGGATGTGTTCAAGCTTGTAACTGTCGATGTTTGTCGCACTTGGTTTCATTATGATGCAACTTATCCTAAAATTTGGCACATTTGTTGTGCTGTTGTGCAGGTTGCGGCTGCCATGTGTGCAGCGGTTCCGCTGATCAGCAGGGCTCTTCTTGCTGCGACTCGATGTGGTGTGTACTGCTCCAGCCTTTAATTGCATTTCCTTGGCTAACTTTTGGTGCATTGTGGCTACAAATAGCAACTCGAATTTGCCGTAGTGCCTGTGTAGAACGGCAGTACTTGAAACTCGGTGGACTAACTGGCATGACGCTATTTATTCAGACCTTCTTTAGAGCTTTACAGATGGGTTGAATCACTAGTACTCCGTGCCTAGCAGTAAAGCGGCTTACTTATGCTTGTTGGCTAACTGATTTGCAGATTCTTTCAACATGCTCGTCAATAACGGCGTTGCAGCTGGTCAAGTTATTATGCATGTACAGAATTTTATTTCCCGCCTATTTTGAGTCATTCGTTTCATATCTCTCATTCTACTCCTTACTGTAGTTTAATGGTCATTCGTAAATTGTCTATGCATATCCTTTACCATCGATGACTTTCTTGGTTTTGGCCATTCACTATTCCCTGGCATTAGTATCACGTTATACTTAAAAATTTCCTGATTTGATCTCCTTGCAGACACATTTCCATATTATTCCGAGGTGCAAAGGTGATGGACTCTGGAAATCTGAGGTAACTTGCACCCTCCTTTTAGGTACACAGATGCATCTTGTAACTCTCCTTTCAGGTACACAGATTCATCATGTAGTTCAACGTGTTCACCCTTCTGAGATACATGCTTCTGGCTCAAGTGTTTAGCTCTTTTCTTGGCAGGGTTCAAAGAGAAGACCGTTGCGGAAAGTGCAAGAGGCAAAGCTACTTGCTCACGCAGTTCGCTCGAAGTTGTCGTCAACGGTTGGGCCGGTGACTCACTAACAAGCCAGGTTGTAGATATTGTTTGCCCTAGTAAACAAGGTTTACATGTTACTACCATGGGAGTATTGAAGTAGAAACTCAAGGATTTGAGATAGCAAGGTGGTGCTTGCGTTGTTGGTATTTATCAGTAGTTTGGGTTGTTGGTGTGATTTCAATCGGAGCAAATCGAGACTTTCAACTGAGTGTGCGCAACAATGTCCACAAACGGAAATGGTCATCTTTGTTTACATGTGTTTCAGATTGCCAAATTTGTAACGCTCATGTGTCGAGAGTTCTGAAAACCTTGGAGTGGTGTAGATCCGAGGATTCCGTGAGGCGCTGAAATCGTGTGCCAATTTCATTGAAACTTATAGTTACAAGTGACGAAATACGTGAGATCTAGAGTACAGTTTCCTCAGCTTCCTCTGTAGTTTTGGAAATGGTGCAAGGAATGTCGACAAGTAGCTGACACACCGACAATTGGTCACCACTAGCATTCGCAATTTAACCCTTAATAGTCAAGAGTCAAGTCGTGGCACCCACTGGGTTGGAGCTATCTGAAATGGGTGAAGTTTTCATTTTGAGAAAGAAAATTTTGCCTATTCTTCAATGATGTGATGGATGTGATCTCTTGATGTTTCATGATTGTTGTGCGAGGTTTTGAATTAGTTTCCATAGGGATCACAAGAAGAGAAGACAATCTTGCAAAATGAACATTGTAAATCTAGAATCCTCTTGGGCCACAATTTATTTTGCCCCCAGATCCACATTCATGTCACGTGAAGTGACTAACTTTTTAGTCTTGTTTGCTTCTCTTCAACAAACAAATCTAATTTTGCCCAATTTCTTGTATACCTCTCACAAAATATTGAATTCGCCAATATTTGGATGAAAGCTACTTATAATAGATGAAGTTAAAGTTATTGATGAACAAATGATCCGATTCATTTTATTCTTAGTCCAAGTTGAGGAAATTGTACTCTAGTCCAAGTTAGAACATAGTCCAAGTTGCCAAGATTTTGCTATATATGGAAATTTGATAGGTGGATGGATGCATGGTTTGGTGTCCCAATAAGTGTCACAAGGTTGATTTCGGGGAAGGGTATGTAACCCAAAGTGAATATTGCACAAACTATTATAGTTCTTTATGCTATTTTTGGGTAAAAAACATAAGAACTTTATGAAAAAGACATCTATGTATTTTTTTTTGACAACTAATGTCTGTCAACATTGATTTATGGACTCTTAAAGATAAATGTATAGATTGTCACAACAATTAATTTTTATGCATATGGACTTCTTTCAAACCATAAACACATAAAATTGGTTTATAGTGACTAATGTAAGAGTAAATGAAAACATTCTTTATCTATAAATGAATTCTTTGGTGCCAACATCTATGTATTTCATGTGATTATGGACCTTTATACAATGAAAATTAGGTCCAATCTCTCGAAGTCATTTGCTTATGGATTAAATTTTTTTTTAATTTTCTTTCTTTCCTTTGCATAGTATATTTGAAGTTCTAAGTAGGCATGTTTTCCAAAAAAAAATCCACTTATAAAGGCTCTCTTTAGATCAAGCCTCTCTTTAGATGGTTGATTAGTGAATCAACATGTTACAATATTGAGATGCCAAACTATACATCCACCCAAGTGTAAGAGAACAGTCTTCTAGCGCGTGAAGAAAAATGCCTTGGGTGGACGCCACATGCATATAGTAGAAAAATAATTTTACTACGAATCGTTTAGGTGATTCAAAGTGTCATGTAACTGAAAACTTACAAATTTTAGGAAATGTACTTGCAAATTATTTAAATGTCATAGGCTACATAGGCTACCTTCCAAGTCCCTTTCTATTTCAAGATGCAAATCTCAACAAGCTTCATCTCAAACTTAGTGGCTTCATACTTGCGTACCATAATCGTACATATTACGTGTATTTGGATGCAATGAATCAATGTGAAAACAATGAATATCAATAACATATGATTTTTGTACTATTATTAGTACAATTTAGGTGCATTTTGGATACCACATTTGTATAAATAAAGTACATAAATCGTATGCTTTTAAAAAAAAATTTAACGACACTGTTTCAGTACATCTAAATACATGTAATATGTATGATTATGATATGCACGTATGAAGCCACTAAATCAGTACGAAATCTGTTGAAAAATCTTAAGTTTGAGATGTTGAAAAGAGAACAACAAAGCTTGAATTGGATGATATAAAATGGTATTCTAAATGGGATTTATTTATGGAACCACTTTAGAGGGGACTATTGAATACCTTAACCCCTAAAGTACCATGGGGCCACCACGTGGCTTTTGCAACTACATTTGCAGAAAATTCAAAATGTGAATCTCACCAACAGTTCATGAACAACAAAGAGCCCCTAGATGGGTTTTTCACATGAATATGTTGATGCAATTCAATCAAGAAATGATTGCGTGTGATTTTTGGTAGATTTTTGAGAACAACGAAGGCGTTCTAGGCTGTTACTTCACATCTTGATATTTTTTTTCCGCAATTCAATATGATTTGAAATAAATTATACATCAATATCATGATGAGATGTACTTTTTTTTAAAAGTGGGAGGGGGGTGGGGGGTGGAGCACTTTTATGCATTTTGATTTCAACACTCTAATTTCAGCATATGTACAAAGTACCGCCTAACCAAACGTCTTTCATCAATCTTATCAACGATGGCATGTTTTCAAAAATTGTACAATTTCATTGATCTTTTTTAATATAGGAAAGCTAAATAAATATTTTTTTAGTTCAATGGTGGTGATCATCAAAATTATTCCACACAAATGAGGAATTATGCTTGTTACAAGAGCTAGTAAAAAAAACAAGAGCTATGCTCAAACTCCTCCGGTCCGTAAGGTTAACAAAACCTATATTTTATAGGAAGTATGTATTAAATAGGTTTTAATGTTAGGATGAGAAGAAAGCAACAGAGCTTGAATTAGATGATCTAAAATGGAACTCCAAATGGGGGGTATTTGCGGTATAAAACTACCAATTTAGAGGGGACAGCTATTGAATACCTTAACAAAACCTATTTTTCATTTGAAATAGATTTGAAGGTTAATTAGGGTAGGTCTACAACAATAGGATGAAAAAATCATAAGTAAGTGATCTTTTGGAATTTGGATAAAATCTAAAACAAAACAATCATAAATAAGTGATCTTTTGGGATTTGGATAAAATCTACAATAAAACAATCAAATTCAATATAGGTTTGTCTAAAAAGTCATTTGGCCTATTCTAAAGTAGATTTAAGTATCTTCAAATCTACAATTGGATCAAGGAAACTTGAATTCACTTTACAATAGGTTGGAGGTGTATGAAGGATACCTCGGGGGTTCAAACCTTAGTCTCTTAGACTATATAGTTTGTCATAAACCAAGAGACCTCCCAGGGGTAATTGCAAGAAACACTTTTCCTATTTTGCATCATGTATTCAATGCAAAAGTTGTTTTGTGCTATAAGTATTGCAAAAATTATTGAATGAACATGAAATTCATAAGTAAGCTTCCTAAAGCAATAGAAAATGTATTTGAATTTTTTGAATTTTTTCAAAATTAATTCAATAGGTGAGATTGAATTTTAAATATGTCACACATAAGTTTTTGGAGGGTTTTAGTACTATTGAGTACCATTTTTAAAGAATTAAGTAGTCAAATTTGGTAGGCAAGCTTTTTTAATAGAAATAAAGCTCTTAAAGAGAGAGATTTCCAAAAACATGTTCCAAGTGTGTTTTGCATTGGCCTAAAGTGTATTATATTTTGATTGAATTTATGCTGAATTAAGAATGATTTTTTTAGTTTTGGCTTTGATCTTCTTTTTTTACTCTTAGTTGGAAACAATGGACACTTTTAAAATATTTTTTCCAAGTATTTTCTAATTTTAAAAATAGAATTGTAGAAGTCTCATTTTCTAGTGTAACTTGCAGCTTGTTGCTCAAAGTAGTATTTCAAAATACATAGAAAGACTCAATAGTATTGGTGGGGCCTTGTAGCACCTCCAATCTACCAATGTAGACTGTTTTTATGAGGAATAAAGTATTTCCATCCATCCTTGCCATCCAATGATGAACATCAGATGTTGTCACAATAATAGATTTGAAATCCAATTGACCATCTAGATTTTATATTCCATACCTCTGATAGTACTAAACTCGTAGTATAGAAAACATTAAAAGGTTGAAAATAAAAAATGCAACAAATAGTACAAGTGTATCTTGCAATCACCCCCAAGGGCCTTATTGTAGTTGTCAACTATTGCCTTGAAACATGAAAAGTATGAAAAGCAGGCAACAAAGCTTGAATTGAATGATGTATAATCACGTACTCAAAATGGGGCTTTGATTGTGTTTAAAACACCAACAAAGAAAAAACCTTTAAAAGCCTTAATAAATCCTATTTCTAAAATTTGAAATACATGTCAAATAAATTAATAAGTTGCCAAAAAAATCTTAAAAAAAGGTCAAATAGGAGTTCCTTTTTAATTCTAAAATAATTTACAATAAAAAAATTCATTAAAAAAATTGTTTAAAAAGCCATCCTTGCAGTTTGTAAGTAGATTTAAATATCCTCAAATCCACAATTACACAAGGCAACTTCAATTCACCTCACAATTGCTTGGAGGATTTTCAAGTGCACTACACTAAAAAGGGTATTTAGTGTTGGATTACATTTAGTGTAATTACCACCCTACTTGACCCTACACTAAATGTCAATTTTAGGACGACTAGTGTAGTGCCAAACTTCAATGCGCCGCCTTCGCCTTCTCTTCCCTTCTACCTTCCTTTAATAAGTTCTAACACTAAATGTAAACATTTTCAGATTTCAGATTTACCTTAGAGTATATTTAATGTTAGAAATTACATTTAATGTTACTTACTTTAGTAGGCTTAATGATATTTAGTGTCATGGTTCGCAAATAGTGTTGCCAACACTAAATACCCTTTTTAGTGTAGCAAGATTGAACTTTAGTCTCCACAATTACATATTGTTATTGTAGAGACCATTCATGCGCTTTGATGCATTCGTCATGATTGGAAAGAAATTCATAAAACAAAAACTTGCAATGGATATGGCAACATAGAATAAGCCCATAGCTCGTGAGGGGTGTGAAAGGTGCTTGCAACATATTAAATGTGTATCTTTAATTTAATAAAAATTTCAAAAGTCTAGCCCTTTCAAAACTTAAATGGTAAAATGACATCTTAGAATTTACTTTTGAACAATTTGAGCTTCAATTAAAGAATTAATGTAACTTTTCAAATCTCCAAGCAAGTGCCATATCATCAAAGAAGTTTAGAAATCTACTTCTTGAAACATTTTTTCAATCTTTTATCTTCTCTCTATTTCCTAGTCCACTTGCTCTTCAACGTCAAGGCAAGTGAAAGGGTGAACCCCTAAAGGACCGTTGTCCGTTCGGGGGACAAATGCGTTTTTGGACAGGTACCTAAGGGCTGAAATTTTCTTCTGATTTTTTGAAACTTTTTTTGGAGGTAGAAAAGCTGATTAGCTTTGTGGGAATATAATTTTTTTCACAATCGGTGCCTGGGAAAAAAAGTTATGACCAAATAAGCTCAAAACAAGGGATGGGGGGCAGCCCGGGCAGCAAAAAAAAAATGGCAAAAATTTGAATTGTTTTTTTTAATATTTTTTTTCTCATAGATTATATTTTTGTCTATCTAGAAAGCTTTGATTCATTTCATTTGGATTTATTATGAGAAAGTTATGGACATTCTTGTTTTTCGGGCACTTAGAGCATCTTTTTGAAAAAAATAACTTGTAGGATTCATTTTTGAATGCAATGTTTCAAAGTTTTCAAAGTTTTTTCTTTTACATGGTTTAGTTTACTTGCTAGAACAATCTCACCATTGGGATTAGTGCATTTTAATTCCATCTAAAATATACAAATATTTTAGATTTTCCTTCTATCTTGAACCTACTTCTACTTAACAATTTTTTTAAGATTGATAATTAAGTTTTTTTGAAATTTTTTTTCCTAGATTCTCAACTCAATTCTCCAGTATAAAGATTTAAAGCTCAAAACTCTGTCGTGCAAAAATTTTAAGTTAAAAATGTTCAAAGTCAAAAAATTTGGTCCCACAATGTGCTGAAAACTTGTTTTTTCACTTTAAACGCAAATATCTTGCAGTCTGTGCAATCAGAAATTCTAAATTTTTTTTCACACACTCTCATACTAGTTAGGTGTCCTACGTCTAGATGTGGAAAAAAAAACATTTTTCAACTTTTTTTACTTTTTGCTATAGAAATGGCAACTTTGAGTGTTTTTTGGTAGAAAAAAGGCCTTGGTCCTTTAGGGGTTCTTCTATACCTCTTCTAGTTTTAGGTGAAAGATATTTCTTAAATTAAGTTGTATTGAAGAATTCACAAGAAACCATTTGAAGTTTACAAAAAATAATTCATTGTTTAGTTTTAAATTTTATAAAAAATTATTGATTAGATCTAAACAAACTACATGTTATTCTATTGAATTGTACATGTTATTGATGAAATCCAAACACAACTAGAAATTGATTAGGTATTTCTAAGTGTCCGTTAACCTATAACCTATAAAAATTTAAGAAATACACTTGTTGATCATTTAAAGGCTACATTCAAACCAATTAATAAGTTGAAAAAAATGGTGAAAAAAGGCCAAGTAGGTGCTCTTTGGGAATTCTGAAATAATAAATTTGTCCAAAAAGTCATCCGTTGAATCCCACGGACAATTTAAGTATCCTCAAATCCACAATTGGATCAAGGGAACTTAAATTGACCATGGGATTCACCGGAAGTGTTTCAAGTACACTGGCGGGGATCGAACCTTAATCTCTAAGATGACAAATTTTGGCATGAACCAAGAGACCACCTGTGCGCTTTGATGCACTCGTCAGGATTGGAAAGGTATTTATAAAATAAAAATTGTTGCGAGCCTACAATGCACTCAATTCAAAGTGTATTCCCTTCTTTTCATGAAAAGGCAGGTACAAGTGGTGCTTGCAAGGTAGAATAAGTAGTAACTTTGGGTTTGTAAATTATTTAAATTTGGAAAGTCTAGCCCTTTCGAACCTTAAATGATGAAAGGACAACCTTAGAATTCACTTTTGATCACTTTGACCTAAATTTGAAAGCACAATAAACTTCTTCAAATCTCCAAATAAAGGCCACATCATCAATGAACAACTTAGAAAACATCAAAGCATAAATCTATTTCTTAAACACTTTCCTGTTTTTAATCCTCTGACTCTCTCTATTTCCTCGTTTATTTGTTCTTCAAAGTCAAGCAAATGAAAGGTTAAAATATCCTTCTTTCTATGCCTTTTATAGCTTTTAGTAAATATATTGTTGAACACTTGCAATATAATCAAGGTTAGACCGTTACATAAGGCATGTATACAATTCATCAACAATATCCAAAATGTGACATTTACATTCAAACAAAAAACATCACTTCTTCCTAAATATTGTATTTATATAGTACATGTATTTTTTGCAATCACCCACCAATACTCATAGATCTACCAAAACAAAATTATAAATCCAACAAAAAAACAATAATACAACAAATAAATATATAATACAATAAAAATACCAAAAGACAAATACAAAAACTTTATTAAGTCAATCTTAACACCAACTTAACAAACCATATGGAATACTTTCAAATATTCCTACAAAACTATAGCACTGTATCTTGCTTGAAGATAGAGCCCCTCAAAGTAATCAATGAAAGTACCTAAAATTATTGATATTATGGGCTTGATCTCCAATGTAAAGACACCTTTATTAGACAAAATTAAGGTGAGAAACTGGAGGATGACCAAATCTTCAACTTAGTAAGGTCAAGTACAATCTATAGTAAATCACAACTATTAAAAAAAATTCTTGTGCAACATCAAATTTGGTATAAGGCAAGGCCATGAGCAAGAAGGCATGTCATGTAATCCTATTTTCAACCAAAAATTTTGGCGAATCTTTGTTCATGTTGGCACTAGCTACTAAATCAATAGGATTAAAATTTAGACAAAATTGTCAAATGCCTCTTATGAAATTAATAGATTTGTTGATATTTGGATGAAAGTTACTAATAATAAATGATTTTGTGGATGAATATATAGATATATTGATGATTGTATACATTTTTTTCCTACAGTCCTATTGTCCCCTCAAGGACAAGTATGAAGGACAAAGTAGATTTTGGGTAGGCTCCTACAATTTCAGTTTCATTGGCAATTTTTGAAAAAAAAAATTGACAATAAAAAATACATCAGCTTTCTAGGAATATAATTTTTATTTCAATCAGTGACCAAATGCAAAAGTCATGTCATCCTATTTCCAAATTGGGGTCAGCAAGCAACAACATAAAAATCATAAAAAGTCAAAATAAAATTTTAAAATTTTATTTCTCAAAGAAAATACTATAATTGTCTATATAGAAAGATTTGGCTCATTTAATATGGACTAGTAATGTGGAGGTTAAGGACAATCTTGTTATTGAGGCAATCTAACTATCTAAGCATCTTCCTGAAAAAATAAATTATAAGATTAATTTTTGAATGCAATTTTCACAATTTAAAAAAAAAATTCTTAGGGTTAAATTTGATTGCTAGAACAATCTCATTGTTGGGATTATTGTGATTCAATTCTATCTTGTGGCTTTTAATGATATAGTTTTTCATTCAATCTTGGACCTACTTTTGCTTAACAATTTTTTAAAGATTGAAAATCAAGTGTTTTTTTTTTGAAATATTTTTCTAGACTTTCAATTCAATTCTTCAACCTAAAAAATTTTAAGTTCAAATTTAGTTTGTAGTGTAAATTTTTTTGGTCAAAGTCAACCAAAATTGTAGGGCAACATTCATAAAAACTTTAAATCCCAATTTTGAATGCTAAAATCTTCCAATCTCTATGATCAAAATTCATAAAATTCTCACCACATGATTTGAGACAAATAAAGTACATGGTCTTTTGATTAGATTCTAAGAAAATAATTTTTCTGATGTTTTAGGTGAATGCAATAAAAGTGGTAGTTTTGAGTTATTTTTTACTAAAAATGGCCTTGAGACTTTAGGGGATAATATGGATGCATTGCAAGCTATGGGTCACTTTTATGGTAAGAGATCAAATTTGTCATGTGACTATTTGTGTCACTTTGTAGTCTTTGTATTTCTCCATAGTTTATTTGAAAATTTGAATCTTTTAGCTTAAATTTTTTGCACTACACATGTTGAATTTAAAAAAATTTATGTTGAAGAATTGAATTGAAAGTCTAGGATTTAAGAAAAAAAAATACACTTGATTTTTACTCTTAAGAAATTATTAATAGAAGTAGGTCCAAGATTGAATAAAAAAACTATAGCGTTAAAAGCTATAAGATGGAATTGAAACACAAATATTCTGATGGTGAGATTGTTCTAGCAAGCAAATTTAATCTTATCAAACAATATTATTGAAAAATTGTAAAAATTGCATTCAAAAATGAATCCTATAAGATAATTTTTTTTTAAATGCTTAGATTGTTAAAAAAACAAAATTGTCCATAACCTTCTCATTGCTAGTCTAAATAAAATGAATTGAATCTTTCTATGTAGACAGTAGTATTTTCTATAAGAAACAAAATTTTAAAAATTTATTTTGACTTTTTGTGGTTTTTTGTATTGCCTATTGATGCCAATTTAGGCATAGGGTAGCAAAACTTTTGCATTTGGGCACTGATTGAAATAAAAACTATATTCCCATTAATATTTCTTAATCATTTTGGAATTAGTTATAAATTTTGGAACGTGAAATGTCATAGAGGTCTAAAAATGTAATTTTCACTACTAGTAGATTCAAAAATTCAATATCAACTTTGTGTTAACTCCTAAAATCCCATTGTTTGCTCAAGGGTTACAATGGATTTCAAGTCGGCTCCTACATTTTCAATTTTCAGTGGCAAATTTTGAATTTTTTTTTGAATGAGAAGCCATAGAAAACAAGTTTTCAACCAATGAGAGCTTTCAAAATTGAAAAGACCAAACAATTGAACTTTACAATCAATATTTTAAATCCAAAGAAGAGAATGACGTGGACAACATTTTTGTTTACTTTGGCAAAAAAGTACACAAGTTTTGAGTTCTCAAAAGATAGGCTTGACTACAATTTTTGGGACCCTTTGGCTAAAAGATCAATTATAGCCAATCATTTGAAGAGAACTTACATTTTGAAATTGCCAAAAGCATTTATAAAAATATGGAGTTTTCTAATATTTGGATGAAGTTTATTATCTTTGGGTGATACTGTGGGTGAATGGGATGAATGATAAAAATCAAATGATTTATCTCATTTACTTGCATTCTAAGGAGCGTGTTGTACTTCTATCAGGAAATTATAAGGATGTACAAGATTTGAATATCAGACTTGTGTAATTACATCCTTGTAATTACACTGATAGAACATTGGAGTCAAGATATTCAAATGTTATACATGTGATTACAAGGATGTACAACATTTGAATATTAGACTCTAATGTGGGTATTAGGTGCATTTGCAGTCGGCTCTTTAACCCCTAAAGGCCCAAAGTCCCCTCGGGGGACACTTGGGATTTCAGGCAGGCTCGTGCAACCTGAAATTTCGACCTGATTTTTTGAAACTTTTTTTGAAGATAGGAAATCACATTAGCTTTCTAAAAATATAATTTTTTTTCAATCAGTGCCCGGGAAAAAAAGTTATGCTGCCCGAAGTCAAAAAAGCAGTTCGCCGGGCAGAAAAAAAAACTTTTTAAAATTGATTTTTTTTTTTTAAAATTTTTTTTCTCAAAGATCATGTTTTTGTCTATATTTGAAGCTTTGATTCATTCTAATTGGACTCAGAATGAGAAAGTTATGGACAATCTTGTTTTTCGGGCAATCTAAGCGTCTTCTTCAAAAAACAACTAATATAATTCATTTTTGAATGCAATTTTCGAAATTTTTCAATTTTTTTTTTAAAAGGTTAATTTTGTTTGCAAGAACAGTCCCACCGTTGGGATTATGGTTTTTTAATTCCATCTAAGAGCTATCGAAGATTTAGTGTTTTGTTCAATTTTGGACCTATTTCTACTTAACAATTTTTTTATATGTGAAAATCAAGTTTTGACATTCTGAAAAAAAATTCCCTGACTCTCAACTCAAATATTCAACATAAAATTTTTTAACTTTATGGTGTGTAGTGCAAAAAAAATCCACAAGTGGCCGTCAAAGTCATCTGAAATTGCAATCCAGAGTTCAAAAAAACTTCTTTTTCCAACTTCAAACGCTAATATCTTCCAATCCGTGCGGCCAAACTTCATGAAATTTTTACCACATGATTTGAGACAAGTGAAGTACAAGATCCTACGGTTAGATTCTTAAAAAAAAGTTTTTTTGGTTTAGGAAGTGATCGCAGCAGAAATGGCAGTTTTCAGTGGTTTAGGAGCCAGAAAATGCCTTGGGCCTTTAGGGGTTAAAAAATCACAACTCATTCTCACAATATCCAAATAATACATTCAAAAGTGCACAAGAATTATATTTCTCTTGCTAATAGGATCTTATATATTGTTGGATGTCTATTAATAATAATCATAATCAAAACCCTTAAATTGATGGTTATAGGTACTGCTACCTTAAGTTCTAAAATGACTACTGTATCTAGAATGTAACGCAACTGGATATATTGTTGGTTTTGGATGCTTCTACCTCAATAGAAAACATGCTATAAATGATTGTCTTAAATGATTGGAAATGACAATAAATGACTCATTGTAAGCACTTTTGAGGTCATTGTAGACAATCATTTAGGGCATGTTTTCTACTAGTGAAACCAAAAAAACCCTCATTGCATGGACCTTGAAAGTTAAGGTTTTCTTCAAACTTCTAGATCTTAGTGTTGAAAGAAGACCTTCCTAATACATAGTGGCATATAGAAAAACTCCAACCACATATTTAATGACTGGCATAAATAAAAGTCTGCTCATTTAATCCCTAAAAGTCTGGGGGGAGAGGCAAATGTAGGTTTTTAATAGTATTGGTAAAATAAATTATGATATGAGTAGAATTCAGACATTTAATCTTCATTTTTGCAAGTTTTCATTTAATTCCTTCCCATCCCTACATGAAGTCGTTCACAATCTTGCACAATAACTATAAAGCTCCAAGTGACCACACTAGTTGTATTGTTGAATAATAGACAAAAATTGTTTATTCAACATACTTGAATGTATTTCATCCATTTTTTGTAGCTCCGACAAAAGTCACTTCTTTTGATAAATCTAAACTACTATTATTAGATCTATCAATTTTTTATATTTTCTTGTTGGCAACTGAAAGAGGATTTCAACGTACCAAAAAAATATTTGGATATATTTGAATATATTTGAATATTTGGATATTCCTTGCAAAAGTTGCAAAGGAACAAAGATTCTTTGGATAAATATTCTAAAATCATTTATTTCTTCAATAGAGGTAGATATTGATTTAATTGGATGTACACATAGTGAAGATATGGCGCTTTTGAGTTAGTGGTGCATTTAGATATCCAACCTTAGTGGTACAAATGAATTGTGGCACAAATACGTTCTAGAGGCTTGCCACCAAGAATACCCTTAAAATAAAAAAATGACTCCTTTGAACCCCCATTTTCTTTCGTTTTTTGGTTTGGAACCTTCCAGGATACTTCTCGTGCAACATTTCAGTCAAACATGTATAGTGCTCTACGATAGAGGTTGTTGGCAATACAATTTGGACCATTCAATTTTCTTGGCATAATATAAAATAGAGTTGAAATTTTTTGTTTCCTTCAATCAATACTTGTATCATATACAATTCCCTTCAAGCATACCAAATTTTTAATTTCAAGAAACCAAAACTTCATTTTTGGTGATTTTAGAAAATAAAAATTCACTAAAAAAACATTGGTCATGAAGATTTTAAAATTGATGGTGGAGAAATTTAGGAAACATCCATATGCACATCTTTCTTTCATCGAACATCTTTAAAAAAGTTTCACAATTTCCTCTATAGAGGTTCCAATGTTGGCGTGAGTGTTGCCCAAACTTTTGAATATTGATATATCTTTATTGTAATTATATATTTTGGTAAAGTAATTGTACCATCACACTCAAGTGTACAAAAATAGTTACAATGTGAGAGGTAAATAGAAAAATCTAATTACAAGAAACAAATATCAATTTTTAAAATTTAGGCACTATTCACGCCAATGTTGAATCCTCTACAGAGGGAATTGTGAAACTTTTTTGAAGATGCTTGGTGAATGAAAAATGTGCATATGGATGTTTCCTACATATCTCGACAATCAAATTTAAAAACTTCATCATCAATGTTTTTCAGTAAATTTTCATGTATAACCATGAATTTTTTTTTAAAATTCACCAAAAATGGAGTTTTGTTTTTTTGAAACTGAAAATTTGGTATTCTTGAGGGCAAGATTTTGTGTAAGATACAAATGTTGATTGAGGGAAACCAAAAATGTCCACTAAGGTACCCCCCCCCCATTCCTGACTAGTGACCCATTCCCGACCTATAGGTGCATGTATTTTTGACCACGCTTAGAATGCAATTTTTTTTTGTTTCAAGGCTGGAACTAATAAATACATGACACATGTCCCAAGTTGTGAAAAAAAATAAGAAATAATGATTAGGTAAAAAGTTATTGAATGATCGGAATTGGAAGAGTCTAGACATTGGCCATGGGTCCGGCGCACTTTTTGCCTCCCAAACTTCATAGTAATTTCAATTCAAGCTGATAAAATTACCAATTTTTTTGTAATCCATGTCATTTCTATTGATGTGCCTCTGAAAAATATTTGTTTTGCCTTCACTACTCCAGATCATGTCGGAATTCCTTATTCGGTCGGTTATGAGGGCGGTTCCCTTATATTCTGAGTAATACCAAGAAGTCCAAATTGCAACCAACAACCTTTGTTGTAGGGCACTATGCAGTACTAGTACAGTACAGCGAAATCATCACCGACTGGGAGCCCGTGCGTTGCAACAGTCGCACTTGGGCCGAGGAAACGAAGGAACTCATTCAACGCTCTGCCGACAAGTTTTTGTTTCTTGCATCCCTGATCTGCTGCAGCCCAGCAATTTCCATCAGGGCCCGGGGAGATCCCAGAGCTTCATTAGTGTTGTCGTCTTCGTCGTCTTTGGGAGCGCGTGGGTGCAGCTGTGGCGATGGGGCTGCTGCTCCTGGTGAGGTGCGCGTTTTGCCGAGGTCATGACGATTGGTGCGCGGTAGCTAGGCTTCGGACTGGAGTTTCCTGTGGGTGAATTGCTGGGGGAGTGTTTGGGTGGGATGATGCTGGGTGCGGACGATTGTGCGGGAGTGGTGTGCGGTTGGGGGAGTGATTGTCGATCGGTAAAGGTTTAGGAGTTGGGAGGAATCTAGATGGTGAGCTTCCGGGGGAGAAGGATTGGAGCAAGTGGGGAATTTGTGGATCTCTAGTCCACGCGAGGTTCTTCGGATGGGATTCAATTAGGGTGGCGGGGTTTTCGGAAGGGTTGGGAAATTGGGTTGCAATTGGCGATGGCGATGGCGAACAACTACCTCGACGTGGACTACTGCGGGGAGGCTTCGTCGTCCATCAAGCTCATCCAGGAGAAGTTATCCGGGCGCCGCGTGCAACTGCATCAGCGTCAATGCCAGTACCTCTCGTCCAAGATGAGCGAGACCAGGAACTTCCTGACGGGGAAGTCGACCTCTCTCGTTGGCATTACAAGCAGCGATGACATCCGGCGGAAGGCCCTGCGGCAGCTGCATTTCGCGGTGAAGCGCGCGGAGACGCTGGTGCGCGGCTGTTGCTGCGAGGTGGAGTCCTCGTGGCTGGAGTCCGCCGTGACGCTTGCCCAGATCAAGGAGGACATCGTGCACATCCTTCTCGACCTTCGCTGGTGGACTTCCATGGTGGACATCGCCATTGCGTCTGTCACGTGGGTGACGAGCGGGGGGAAAATCGAACAGGAGCTTCTGGAAGTGGCGGAGAAGGACTTCCAGAAGCTGCTGGAGGAGTTGAAGTCGCCCGACAATGAGCTCGAGGAGGCGTTCGTCGAGGACAAACAGCAGTTGCTCCGGCGTGTGCGGGATGTTCTGAATTCATATTCTGGCAAACCCCGCGACCTCGACTACCTCCTCGCGACCCATGTGCGGACGCGGCTAGAGAATACTGACCTGGTCCAATCCATGGCGAATGCGAACCTCAACGAATACAAACTCGCGGATTTCATTGGCAGTGGAGCCTCCGGCGCCGTGATGAATGTGCAATGGTTGGGACGCAGCTGCGCATTGAAAGTTCTCAATTACAAATGCGCGAGAGAAGCCACGAGCTTGAGCGCTTTCCACCATCCGCACATCGTGCAGTTCTTCCGCTACTGGGAAGCGCCGGTCTCGTCCAAGTCGGGCAAATCCACGCCCTACAGCACAGCGATGGGAAACTCCCCGTCACCTCGCGTCGCGTCCGTCGCACCCCCGGAGCTCAACTTGACCGCCCAATCGCACATTCTTATGGAGCTCCTGCCGACCGACCTGGCGAAGCACATGCGCCACCTCGCAACCAACGCCATGACACAGGACGTCGCGATTGACGTGATGCTTCAATTGACCAAGGCGATGTGGCATTTGAACAACAACAACGTCGCGCACCGCGATTTGAAGCCCAACAACGTGTTGGTGGAACCCGTGAGCCTCCAGCAGGTTCCCGAGCTCGCGGCGCGCGGCTACGTGCGTGTGAAGCTCGGCGATTTCGGCTTGGTGAACACCAGGGCCATGAGCATGGTAAAATGCACGGTGATGAAAAATGTGGGGGAGAAGATTTACGGAGCGCCAGAGGTTTTCAGTAAAGATTTCCCGTTCCCCAAGGAAGCGCCGAGGTTTCCTCGGTTAACGGATGTGTGGAGCTTCGGGATCATGTTCAACGAGGTGCTCAGTGGGCAGCCTCCGTTCCTGGTAGAACAGCAGACACACGGCATGGGCGAGTTGCACACCAGGGTCCAGAAAGGCCTGCGGCCGCAGCTCCCAGCGAATTGTCCCGACTACTTGAAGTTCTGCATCACGAATTGCTGGCAGCTCCGGCCGCAGGACAGGCCTAGCTTCGCCGAATTGTGGAAGCTGATGAGGTTTGCGCAGGTCCGGAGCCTGGGTATCATTCGCGAGGATCACGACTTCTTCACATTTACCACCAGAGAGGGCATGGTGAAACGGTTGCATAAACCGAAACAGTCGGCTCTGGATAAGGATCCGAAATCCAGCTCCTTTTGGTTGATGTTCTTGCGGATCACGCTCCTCTCCGCCAGAAGTAAGTATTACCTCATAGCACTTGCTTCCTTTCCATTTGCTTAACCCGAGTTTTCATACCAATAGCATCGCTCATTGAGTGTGAAGATATTAGAGTGCAGATAGGGCCAAGATACTGCTCTTGAAGAATATGGCATACGTTGGTGAAAAAATGGGTTGAATTCATTTTTCTGAAGGGTTCATTATCAGAATCGCCCGGGCCCCCACACTAGGACCGTGTCGGAAATCCTCAGATGACCTAATTTGGGCTTAACTGGCCATGGAGAACGATCTAGCTCATGTTTGTGATGTATGTGTTCAGGGCGCGACCCCAGCTTACCCCAAACCAGCCAACACTTCAACAGGCAGACTCCCAAAGCAGGTCAGTGACCGACTTTGGCAATCTGATTCTGTGTGGTTGCTTGTTCAGAATTGCCGATTCTTAGCATCATTATACTGAATTGCTTGCTGCAGATTTTATGTGATTGCATGTTCGAAATTGCCGATTCTTAGTATCAATGTGGTGAAACGCTTGCTGCAGGTTCTTCGGTTGCGCGAGCAGAGGACAAGCCGCTGGGCTACCTCGTGAACCTCGTCGGGGCGCAGGACGCGGCCTCTGAGAACACCAAGCAGGACGAAAAGACCAAGCTGGACGTGATTTTCTTTGAAGGCAACGTGGGACGAAGAAAGTACCTGTCGTGCAAGGATACATGGGTGCAGCGCGGCAAGCCGGACGTGTGGTGGCCGCGTGACTGGCTGTCGAAGGATTTGAATGGGGACATCCGCGTGTTGCTGCTGGAGTACAGCATCTCGGAGAATGGCGTCGAAGGCGTGGTGGAGGAGTTGCAAAAACTCCTCGTCTTCAGGTAAATGAAAGGCTAACCTGGACTTCACGATTCTGTGCGTCGTATGGAAGCTTTCTTTCTGTTCAATTTTCTTTGGTTCCAACACATGCAATGCTCTTCAGCGATTCTGGTGATGTAATACTTGACCCTGTGTGAATTTCTCTTGTTTTCGCAATGGTAGAAAAATCGGTCATTTCAATCCCATGAAATCTCGTTTGTTTAGGGTTTACCGAAGAATTTGAGATTCACGATTCTCATGTGATTCCAACCATCTCTTTGACATTATCGATGCTTACTTAATTTTGCGGCAGTGACCGATGGAACCGAGGGCATACCTGGGACCGTCCCATTGTCCTCGTGGGTCATAGTTTAGGGTGCGTGGTGATTGAGCAGCTGGTGGTGGCGCTGAACAAAAGGGCGGAGTCGTTTGGCTGCTTGAAAGACGACGTCGAAGCCAACCGCGCCAGGGTCTCCAAACTATTCCTCGCAAGCCTGTCTGGATGCTTCTTCTACGCTCCTCCTTACACCGGACTGGTGCCCAGTGAGGATCTGCTCAAGTACGTCTTCGGCGGCTTGACCTACTGGCCTGCTCTTTTCAACGATCTGTGTCTCACTTCTCCGAAACTGAAGGAGCTTTCCGAGCGCTTCATTGAAGCGAGAAGTGAAGGCGTGAAGTTGATGGCATTGACCGAGGGCTCTCACACCAGAGGGGTAAGTGAAGCTAGCGAGTCGTTTCGTTTACTGCTAGCTATTGTTGGATTCTTAGATCTTTCCTGAGAAACTGTTTGAACTTGGAACTTGAAGTTGAATTCGGTAGAATCTCTTTCGAATTGAAGCTCTTAGGTTGTCATCTGACGTGATTTGTATTTGTAGAGAACTGTTGTACCACCAGCGTCGATGGATGATTTCAAAGCGAGTGGAGGCAGAGTGGAGGAGCTCACTGATTCCAATCACAGTGATACATGCAAACCTCTCGACAAGAAGCACCCTGCTTACCGGCATCTTTTGAGTTCATTAAAGAGGTTTTGGAGGAGAGAAAGGTAAGGCAACACTCGATTTTGTTTTGGATACGTCTGGTGACTAGCACCCAGGCTTATTTTGTGTTTTCATGTTTTCCGGGGAGTGCAGGAGTCGAATATTCCAAATCGCATCTCACCAGAAGGGCAATTTTCACTGGCAGTTCAATTATGTTTTTGGCAGTAACCTGCTCTCACTTGGACAGAAATTCTGCAATTCCTTAGTCTCGAAATCCTAACCACATATTGAATTTCAAAAACAGGGTAAAGGTGTAGAACGTGAATATCTCCTTGAAAGTTCACCAGAAGGAGCGACTTCTGTACCCAAAATGACCAGGAAGACCACATTGGAGCGATTTTTTGGGTCACCCAGATGATTTGGTCATGAAAATTAAATGACACGACACATATGATATCAAAGTCTGCCGCTGATTGCAATCAATGTTTTCAATGCGAGGAGTCAAAATGGAGTTCAGTTCGTGATTTCCAATTGAGGTTCTACAGTAGACGATCAGAGCCCAACAAGTCTAGTTTGCACATTTGAAGCTCTCTCGCCATCGCCCTTGGATGTTCTCAGGGCAAGCGATTAATCATAACCATCATTGTACCCATAACCATCACCTCTAAAATCTTGAAAAATCTGTGGAAGTAAATAGATGTGATTACAAGGATGTACTATATCTGAACATCAGACTCTAGTATTGGTATTAGGTGCAATTGCAGTTGGCTATTTAAAAATTCATAACTTATTCTCACAGTATCCAAATAATACATTCAAAAGTGCATATGTGTTATTTTTCTCTTGCTAATAGGATCCTACAATTTCCAAGATGTTTATTAATAGTAATCATGTTCAAAAACCTTATTTTGACGGTTATGGGTGATGCTATCTTACTCTAAAACGGGGACCTGCCACAAATTAGAGAATCGGAGATTTCTGTGTAATAGTCATAAACTTTAGATGCAATGAAGTTGAGGCGATGGGTTATACGTTTCCCGTGTCATTTCTGTGATTTTTCTTCATTTAGCATGATTTGCAAAAAGTCTCCATACTGTTGTCTTCTATTTGGGTTTCTCAAGTGGTTTGTTTTGGTTTCCCAAATTCTAAATCTAGATATTATTCTGTCTATTTTAAATATTCTTGGATGCTCTTCTAATAATACAGCTTTTAAGTTTTAATTCCATGTCAATCAAAATTATTATTATATGCTTGTTGGGTTGTATTGCCTCCCACGTATGTATCCTTCTTCCCATGGATATGATTGCAAATTTCTAATCCCATATTGTTTATTGAAATGAAGATTCCAATATATAATATATTGAAATGAGAGATTCCACTATATGATTAGTCTTGGAGAGTTTCCATTTGAATTGTTGGAACAACCATTTGTTTTAATTTAGATAAATTGACCACTAGACAAAATTTTACGTGTGCCCACCTTGGAATATATTTGAAAATCAACTTTGGGTGGTGTAGTAAGCACGTGAATGCCACTATCCCTTAAAAATGCCAACCAACCCATTTCAGAAAATGGCTGGCAAAAGAGGTACAAAATAATAAAATAAAAAAGTCCAATGATTTAATAGGAACTAGACACAATTAAAACTACAACTACATCGACGGATATGGATATAGAATACATTTATATGCATATGGATATGGATTCAGGAGTTGACAAAGAAAAGAAAATAACCCAGATCACCAACTAAGGCCCTAAATGACCGTTCAATAGTAAAGGAGGTAGGAGTACAAAGACAACTAGGAGGTTTGCCTAGAAGCAACCACCTTCAAACGAATGCATTGCGGATTATCCCAAGTATTTTTTTAACAATATAAGTTGATACAGGGATTTCAAATCTTGGATTCTGAAAAAATAATTAAAAAACTAGAACAAAGTAATTGCCTTCAATTTTATTAACCCAAGAGTCCCGAAGCCATTTATCTATCAAAAACCATTCAAAACTATTATTTTCAATACAAACAACAAAAATTTTAAGCATTCTCATTGGCATATCCAATCAAAGGATGCTGCACTAAACTTGTATGAGAATGTTTCAATTGGGAATAATTTCAAAAAATTTGACCATATTGATCACAAGATATAAGCATTTAAAATAGAAAAAAAAATTGTTCCTAGTTTTACTAAATTATAAAGCATAGAGTCCTCTTTAATTTAAATTCTTTTTTACTATTGATTGGAAATTATGGAGTAATTTTTTTTTATGTTTAAGAGTTGAGTTGATAGTTTGAGAAAAACAATTCATTCCACTTCCAATTTTCATTCCTTAAAAAATTGTTAAGTTGAAATAAATATGAGATAGAAGGATAAACTAAATTGTTAATAACTCGAAGCTAGAATTAAATCACACAAATCCCAAAAATGAGACTGATCTAGAAAGCAAACCACATCCAACTTTCATTTTGGAAAAGTTGTTAAAATTAAATTAAAAAACGGATTCAATACATTATTTTTTCAAAAATTGCCCACAAATCAAGAAGCTTTACAACTTTCATATTATCTATCCAAATGGAATGAATCAAATCTTTTTTGATAAACAAAAGTATAATATATAAGCAATAAGTTAAAAAAAATTATTTCAAGTCTTGTTTCTTTTTGGTGCTCACCCTCATCTATTTTGGGCTTATTATGGCATACATTAGAGAAAATTTCAGCCCTCCGGAGGGTTGTTCCGAAGTGATAAATCAAGCTATTTCAAAGCTTGGTTTATCACTCCAGAAAAGTGCCGCAGTGAGCAGTCAGCTTGGCTGACTGCTCGCCAAAATAGTCAAATTTTGCGATTATTAGTATTTTTTTTTTAAGATATAAATAAATAAATAAATTTAACTCGTAAAACTCGGTTCTTGCATTACTGCCACTGCAGTTTCAGGTGGGCGGGAATAGGAGAAACAATTTTTTCAGCAATAAAAAAGCAAATTTCAAGGTACCTTGGAGGGCTGTGGAACAGCCCTCTAGATTCCTAAAATTTTCTCTAATGACTTTTACTTTCTGGCACCAATTGAAATAAAAAGTATATTTCCAAAAACCTTATTAGTTTTCCTATCTCAAAAAAATATTTTAAAAATCTTACTGAAAACTGAGATTATTGGTACTTTTAGGACTTTAGGAGTTAATTGAAGTTGATACATTGAATGATTATCCACTCAAATACACAAGGCATATGAATTCACATTCATCTATAGACTAAGGTAGGCACTTCTAGAAGGCCACTTTTTGCACCTAATTTCTATTATTAGATTGGTGCGGGGATTGGTGAAATTTTCATATTTTCTTATTGGCAAGTGAAAGAAGGTTCCAACATATCTAAGACCGTGACACTCTAGATATTGTATACAAAAGTTATGAAGGGTCAAAGTTTTTTGGTAGAGGTTCTGAAATTGTTTCTTCCACATAGGTACATATTGATTTTGGATTTGTATACAAAGTGATGATGGCAATTTGGGGTCAATGGCGCATTTCAAGGTACCCACCTTTAAATTATATGCTCTTACAATGTCTTAATTGAAGCTGTAGAAGAGCTGGTGGGTACCACATTGCGAAACCCAAGTTGTGAGAAATCTCCTTTCAATTTTTTCCATGAGTTATTGAATGTTGACAAGCATCAAATGGTGAGATCATACTGTAGCTTGGCAATAAGGTAACTACATCTAAAATTGCACAAATAAGCAATTCAGAATGGTTCCCATTATTATATTGAAAAACTTTGTTGGAGGTGAAAAGAGGATTCTAGATTCTCTTAGACTGCATTTTTTGGACACTGTATGAAGAAACTACAAATTTTCAAAGTGCTGAAAATAGGATTTAGGACCCTGATGAAAAGTGGGATTACAGTTTGTTAAGGGTCTAGACTGTGCGGTATTAGAAAGCGGTTGAAATTAGGAGTGGTTCCCTTAATCAGAGTCTTACTAAAATTGTAATCCCCACACATCAATATATACGTCATTTGCCAAGGGTTGTTTCAGACAATCGTTTGTTCGATTTCCAGTTTTTTCATGTAAAGTACAAGATGCAAGAAATGAAAAATACTGGTAACATTCTATCATTCTCTAACCCCTGCATCGTAAAGTCTGGTTGAAAGATCCATTAAGGGTTCGAGCTGACATGCTCTTGGATTTGGCCTATGTAGCAAATTGCTGTACCGTGCAGCCATGTACAGACAGAGCACACTCATCGACATATAATCCTCCAATATTTATAGCATTTCAACATACACTCAAGCAGCCGTCTTATAATCAGTGGAAAACAAAAAATACACTCATTTCTGGAAGGAAATTTACATTATTACTCAGTACTTACAACCCTCTCTAATTTGAATGTAATGAAAGAGAATGGGAATTGCAACCAGACTTAACCTAAAAGATAACTACACAAACAGTATACAAACTGGTAACAGGAATATGGGCTACATCTACACAGAAATATGGGCTAATTCTACAGCGAGCATTTCAGAACTCCGAAAGGCCAAAACCATACCTCATCAGCTCATCTTGAAAGAAATGAGATGAGTTCATTTGCCCCAACACACTCAATTAAATTCCATAGGCCACCTTGTCACCAGCAGGCTGCTTGTCACCTGATGTATCCTTAACGACCTGCAGTACCAATACAATTTCCAGTGTTACTACAGGATAATCCATGTACATATTCAACAACCCAAAGCAAGAATTCATACACGTTGGAGTGGTGTACTTGACGCGAAACCCTAAGCCATTAAAACTTAATCAAGTATGCCGGAGGTTGCACTATCCTTTTCTATCTCAGCCTCTGCAATAAACCCCAAAACCCTAAACCCCAAAACCATGTGAACCGAGTAAAGAGTCGACTACATATGTTAAAAGTTGCATTCTTATTCTCACTCAATTTCTTCAGTGGACTCTAAAACCCTAAAACCTGCACCAAGGAAACTGAATAGTACATCAACTACATTACCCTTCCTCACTCAGGATCACTTCGATCACTTCAAACCTAACCTCTAAACCATATAAACTACCGAGTACACTGATCACATCTGCAAGAAGGTACATTATCTAATATTCACTCAAAATCTCTCCAATAAACTCTAAAACAGTAATCCAAACGAATTGAGTAGTGAATTGATCAACTAGGCAAGATTCTTGCTCCATTCTCTCTCATTCAAAATCTCTCCGATGAACTCTTACAATGTAAACTGAGGAGAAATGCTTGCTGCAGTCTCTTCCCCACTCGAATTTTCCAAGAAACTCCAAAATTCTAAACCCTAATCCAAAATGTACACCTCAGGTAAGCAAAATGCTTAATTTATTACCTGATTTACTCAAATTCTCTCCTATGAACTGCAAACCCTAAACCCTAAAGTATGCAACCTGAAAAGTGCATTGAACAGGCAAGTGAGACGTGTGCTACATCACCTTTCTCCCCTTCATAAGCTCTTCAATGAACTCAACAAGAACCCGGTATGCAGGGTGCTTTTTGTCGATAGGTTTGCACGTATCACTGTGGTTGGAATCAATGAGCTCCTCCACTCTGCCTCCACTCGCTTTGAAATCATCCATCGACGCTGGCGGTACAACAGTTCTCTGCAAATACTAATCGCTTCAGATGACAACCTAAAAACTTCAATTTGAAAGAGATTCTACCGAATTCAACCTCAATTTCCAATTACATAAAGTTCTCAGGATAGATATAAGAATCCAACAATAGTTGGCAGTAAACGAAACGACTCGCTAGCTTCACTTACCCCTCGGGTGTGAAAGCCCTCGGTCAATGCCATCAACTTCACGCCTTCACTTCTCGCTTCCATGAAGCACTCGGAAAGCTCCTTCAGTTTGGGAGAAGTGAGACACAGATCGTTGAAAAGAGTAGGCGAGTAGGTCAAGCCGCCGAAGACGTACTTGAGCAGATCCTCACTGGGCACCAGTCCGGTGTAAGGAGGAGCGTAGAAGAAGCATCCAGACAGGCTTGCGAGGAACAATTTGGAGACCCTGGCGCGGTTGGCTTCGAAATCGTCTTTCAAGCTGCCAAATGACTCCGCCCTTTTGTTCAGCGCCACCACCAGCTGCTCAATCACCACGCACCCTAAACTATGACCCACGAGGACAATGGGACGGTCCCAGGTATGCCCTCGGTTCCATCGGTCACTGCAGCAAACAAGCAAGCAAAGAGATGATTGGAATCACATGAGAATCGTAGATCTCAAATTCTTCGGTATACCCTAAAGAAACGAGATTTCATGGGATTGAAATGACCGATTTTTCTACCATTACGAAAACAAGAGAAATTCACACAGGATCAAGTATTACATAACGAGAATCGCTAGAGAGCATTGCATGTGCTGGAACCAAAAAAAATTGAACAGAAAGAAAGCTTCCATACGACGCACAGAATCGTGAAGTCCAGGTTACTCTTTCATTTACCTGAAGACGAGGAGTTTTTGCAACTCCTCCACCACGCCTTCGACGCCATTCTCCGAGATGCTGTACTGCAGCAGCAACACGCGGATGTCGCCATCGAAATCCTTCGACAGCCAGTCATGCGGCCACCACACGTCCGGCTTGCCGCGCTGCACCCACGTATCCTTGCACGACAGGTACTTTCTTCGTCCCACGTTGCCTTCAAAGAAAATCACGTCCAGCTTGGTCTTTTCGTCCTGCTTGGTGTTCTTAGAGGCCGCGTCCTGCGCCCCCACGAGGTTCACAAGGTAGTCCAGCGGCTTGTCATCTGCTCGCGCCACCGAAGAACCTGATACTAAGAATCCAAACATTTCACCACACGGATACTAAGAATCGGCAATTCCGAACATGCAGTCACATAAAATCTGCAGCAAGCATTTCAGTATAATGATGCTAAGAATCGGCAATTCTGAACAAGCAACCACACAGAATCAGATTGCCAAACTCGGTCACTGACCTGGTTTGGACGTCTGCCTGATGAAGTGTTGGCTAGTTTGGGGTAAGCTGGGGTCGCGCCCTGAATACATACGTCACAAACATGAGCTAGATCGTTCTCCATGGCCAGTTAAGCCCAAATTAGGTCATCTGAGGATTTCCGACACGGTCCTAGTGTGGGGGTCCGGGCGATTCTGATAATGAACCCTTCAGAAAAATAAATTCAAACCATTTTTTCACCGAAGTATGCCATATTCTTCTTCAAGAGCAGTATCTTGGCCCTAGCTGCACTCTAATATCTTCACACTCAATGAGCGATGCTATTGGTATGAAAACTCGGGCTAAGCAAATGGAAAGGAAGCAAGTGCTATGAGGTAATACTTACTTCTGGCGAAGAGGAGCGTGATCCGCAAGAACATCAACCAGAAGGAGCTGGATTTCGGATCCTTGTCCGGGGCCGACTGTTTCGGTTTATGCAACCGCTTCACCACACCGTCTCTGGTGGTGAAAGTGAAGAGGTCGTGATCCTCGCGAATGATCCCCAGACTCCGGGCCTGCGCAAACCTCAACAGCTTCCACAAATCGGCGAAGCTGGGCCTGTCCTGCGGCCGGAGCTGCCAGCAATTCGTGATGCAGAACTTCAAGTAGTCAGGACAATTCGCTGGGAGCTGCGGCCGCAGGCCTTTCTGGACCCTGGTGTGCAACTCGCCCATGCCGTGTGTCTTCTGTTCTTCTAGGAACGGAGGCTGCCCACTGAGCACCTCGTTGAACATGATCCCGAAGCTCCACACATCCGTTAACCGAGGAAACCTCGGCGCTTCCTTGGGGAACGGGAAATCCTTAACGAAAACCTCTGGCGCTCCGTAAATCTTCGTCCCCACATTTTTCGTCACCGTGGTGCTCACCATGCTCATGGCCCTGGTATTCACCAAGCCGAAATCGCCGAGCTTCACACGCACGTAGCCGCGCGCCGCGAGCTCGGGAACCTCCTGGACGCTCACGGGTTCCACCAACACGTTGCTGGGCTTCAAATCGCGGTGCGCGACGTTGTAGTTGTTCAAATGCCACATCGCCTTGGTCAATTGAAGCATCACGTCAATCGCGACGTCCTGCGGCATGGCGTTGGTCGCGAGGTGGCGCATGTGCTTCGTCAGGTCGGTCGGCAGGAGCTCCATCAAAATGTGCGATTGGGCGGTCAAATTGAGCTCCGGGGGTGCGACGGACGCGACGTGAGGTGACGTGGAGCTTCCCATCGCTGTGCTGCTCCCACGGGGCGTGCTGTAGGGCGTGGATTTGCCCGACTTGGACGAGACCGGCGCTTCCCAGTAGCGGAAGAACTGCACGATGTGCGGATGGTGGAAAGCGCTCAAGCTCGTGGCTTCTCTCGCGCATTTGTAATTGAGAACTTTCAGTGCACAGCTGCGTCCCAACCATTGCACATCCATCACGGCGCCGAAGGCTCCAGAGCCGATGTAACCCGTGATCTTGTGCTTGTTGAGGTCCACATTCGCCATGGACTGGACCAGGTCGGTATTCTCTAGCCGCGTCCGCACATGGGTCGCAAGGAGATAGTCGCGGTCATGGGGTTTGCCAGAATACGAACTCAGAACATCCCGCACACGACTGAGCAGCTGCTCCCTGTCGTGGACGAACGCCTCCTCGAGCTCATTGTCGGGCGACTTGAACTCCGCCAGCAGCGTCTGGACATCCTTCTCCGCCACTTGCAGAAGCTCGTTTTCGATTTTCCCCCCGCTCGTCACCCACGTGACAGACGCAATGGCGATGTCCACCATGGACGTCCACCAGCGAAGGTCGAGAAGGATGTGCACGATGTCCTCCTTGATCTGGGCGAGCGTCACGGCGGACTCCAGCCACGAAGACTCCACCTCGCAGAAACAGCCGCGCACCAGCGCCTCCGCGCGCTTCACCGCGAAATGTAACTGCCGCAGGGCTTTCCGCCGGATGTCATCGTTGCTGGTAATGCCAACGAGAGAGGTCGACTTCCCCGTCAGGAAGCTCCTGGTGTCGCTCATCTTGGACGAGAGGTACTGGCATTGAAGCAGATGCAGACTTTGCACGCGGCGCCCGGATACCATCTCCTGGATGAGCTTGATGGACGACGAAGCCTCCCCGCAGTAGTCCACGTCAAGGTTGTTGTTCGCCGTCGCCATCGCCAACCCAATTTCCCAACCCTTCCGCCCCCCACACTAATTGAATCTCATCCAAAGAACCCCGCGTGGACTAGAGATCCACAAATCCCCTACTTGCTCCAATCCTCCTCCCCCGGAAGCTCCAAAAACTCACCATCTACATCCAAATTCCTCCCAACTCCTAAAACCTTACCGACAATAAATCCTCCAACCGCACACCACTCCCGCACAATCGCCCGCACCCAGCGTCGTCCCACCCAAACACTCCCCCAGCAATTCACCCACCAGAAACTCCAATCCAAAGCCTACCGCGCACCACCCTACGTGATGGAATCGTCGTGACCTCGGCAGAACGCGCACCTCACCAGGAGCAGCAGCCCCATCGCCACAACTGCACACACACGCTCCCAAAGACGACGAAGACGACAACAACAACGGACACTGAAGCTCCGGGATCCCCACCCGAGCCCTACTAGAAATTGCTGGGGTGCAGCAGATCAGGGACTCCACAAAAAATTGTCGGCAGAGAGTCCTTCGTTTCCTCGGCCCACTTGCTCAAGTGCGACTGTAGCAACGCATGGGCTCCCAGTCAATGGTGACGGACGGAGCTACTGTAAATAATGAAGTTCCCGTAAGTTCTCCTCCAGTTTTCTCTCTCCCCGACGGAAGCTTCTTGCATTCTGCGTCCACGACTAAACTAAGAAGGATCAATGCCCGAACATACGGTGTGAGTGATGAGAGCGATGAGAGAGTGATGTGGGACGTGGAACTTTGCGCTCAGAGGGAAGAATCTGGGCGCGTTATTCGCGGTGCACGCGCGACTGAAACGTCGCGGGAGAAGTATCCCGGAAGGAAGCGCGTCGTTGCGGACCAGAAAACGATAGAAAATGGGTGTTCCAAGGATTCATTTTCCTATATTTTTTTTTTTTTTTTGAACAAATGGAACGAGCCATTGCATTAAAAGAAAAAAACACAATACAAAACAGCCAAGCCACAAAGGCTGGACAATGAAGAGATAAGAGCAAAAAAAGGAAAAAAGAACCAAGTAAGAGCCCTAGTAAAAACAATAAGAGGGGGGACCCCTCTTATTTCAATAAATGGTGGAACCTTCCCTACTAGCAAGGATAGGAGATTCAAGCCAAATACTATCAAATTTAGCCCAAATTTTACTCCTATTCTGAGGGTGAAGACGAGCCCCAAGTTGAGCCTTCAACTGGGCAGCACGGCCGGAGTCGAGAAGCGCATCCCAAAGTGTCATCTGCGTAAAATCTAGAGGCCAAGAATGTTGGGCGAAGACCTTGCTGTTGCGAGAAATCCACATAATCCACATTGCAGAGCCACGAAGCAAAGTCCAAATGATTCTAAGAGCCTGGAACCGTCGTGGAGTCGAGGACCCAAAGATGCATTGGGAGAAGTCCAATCTCTCATGAGGTCCCAAGATTGGTTGCACCCCACGAATGTGATAGATAATAGACTGGGCATAGTCCCATATTTCCTGCGATCAAGGACATGAATAGAATCTGTGAAGGGGGGATTCTTCAACACCTAAGTTGCAACAATTACAAGTCGTATCAATGTCTAGGGAAATCTTGGCTCTCCAAGAATGGACCGCGACTACGTTGTGCCAGACTGACCACATAAATGTGGCTTCTTTCATTGATCTAGATTTGTGCCATAGCTCCTACCAATCCGGTGAGAAAGTGGTGGGAAGGTTTCCTGACCACTTAGAAGGAATGGATCTCTTGGGTTGGCAATGATAGTTGATGAGTTTCCTCCCTATAGCTGTCGTGTAATCCATGAGTTTAGAACTGTCCCTCCATTGCAACCTACCAGGGTCAAATGTGAGGGATCGAACAACCCCCGAGAAGAGAAGGTATGGGGTGCGAGTGCACCCCTTCTTAATCTGCAAGATACGAACTCTTCTAACAAATCCAGATACTAGAGTGGGATCAGTCGTGGTAGGGATAATGGACAACTGCATGAATGTGTGGCCAACACTGGCTTTGATAAGATCACTAGCCAAAGATAGGTTCTGTGAGTGAGAAATCAAGACTTGGTTGTTGGGAACTGAGTTCCTCCAAACAAGTGTAGGTACTTGGTCTTCAAGCTGGGAAAATATGCCCATCCACTCAACCTCTTGTAGAATATCATGCCGATCATTAAGCAGGGACATCCACTGAGGAGGAATACTTGAAATAAGATAAAACCAGTGATGCTTTTCTATGGGAAAAAACGGGAACTTAGTTGATATTACCTCCCATGAAAAGAAGGCAAGAGATTGGTGGTCCCATAAGTCTACAAGAGTACGTAGACCACTTTGAGCCCAAACTCGGGCTCTGTCTACTGAGAAGTTAAAGTTTGATCCTATGTAGTTGGTAGACCACCATAGGCTAGTAGTAAGAATTTCGTCCGCATTGGTAGGAGGAAGGAGCTCAATATGCTTGACTATCTGTCATTTTGCTATTTTAAGGGTACTCTTGGTGGCAAGCTGACCCAAAAGCACCATCTTCACTAGATGTACAGTCAGGTAATCAATATCTACCTCTGCTGGAGAAACAATTTTAGAATATGTATCCAAAGAATATTTGATCCTTTGTAACTTTTGCATAGAATACTCAAATGAAACATTTTTTGTACGTTGAAATCCTCTTTTAATTGCTAACAAGAAAATGTAATGTAACAAGAAAATGTAAGAATTTGACAAATTTAATAATAGTAACTATAATCTTAATAGAAAAGTGGCTCTTAGGTGTTCCTTCTTCATGTGTGTCTCTAGTTGGAGATAATCATGGGAACTTAATCCCTAAGAGAGTTGACATCGGATCCACTATCTAGATTTTAAATGCTTTCAAGACCTTTTTAGTGGAGCATTATGAAACAGATGAAGTACATTCAAGTAATTGAACAAGCAGTTTTAGTTTATTTTTCAACAATGCAACTAGTGTGGTCACTTGGTGCTTCATGGTCATTGTACAAGGTTGTGAATGACTACATGTAGGGATGGGAAGGAAACGTGCAAAAAATGAAGATATAATGTTAGATTCTATTTATATCATAATATATTTTTCCAATACCATTAAAAACCTACATTCGCCTCTTTTCTTAAGGATTAAATAAGTAGACTCTTATTTTATGCCAATCATTAAATATATAGTTGGAGTTATTCTATACCCTATGTGAAGGTCAGATTTAGACATTGATTAAGTATTTTTTGGAATGTCTAAATGTGTGGAATATTACAAGTGAAATGTTTGAAATGTTGTAGAAATTTTTCATCCATGTTGCCTGAATTTTTGAATATTTTTGAAAACCTACATCACGCCTTAAGCCCTGCATGATATGTTTTCCAAAATAACAAAACCTAAAAATTACCAAATACAAAAAAATTCGGACGCTCAATTGTGGAAACCATAATATCAATAGTTCTAGCTGCCGAAACCCTTAGTTTGTGTGCCAAAAAGAAAGTATTTTGGCACTTATCTACCAAATCAGACCTTCACGTACGGTATGCCACTGTACTAAGAAGGTCTTAGTACACTTAGATCTACAAGCCTTGAAGTAAACCTTTCAAGGTCCATGCACTGAAGTTTTTTTGGGTTTCTTGATGGAAGCACAACGTGCTCCTTAGAATGCAAGTAGGTGAATCAAATCATTCAATTTTAATATCCATCCATCATTCATCCATAATTATATCTAAAGATAGCAAATTTTATCCAAATATTAGAGAGTTCTGTATTTTTAGCGATGCTTTTAGCAATTTCATAACGAGAGTTCTTTTTGAATGATTGGCTACAAACCTTCTAACCCAAGGATCTCCGGAATTGTTGTCAAGCCTATCTCTTGAGAGTGTAGAAGGGCTGGGCTACAATCCTAAAGGACTCAAAACTTGTTTATTTTTTTGCCCAAAAAGACAAGAATGTTGTCCACATCATTCTCTTCCTTGGACTTAAAATTTTGAGTATAAAGTTGTATTTTTTGGTCTTCACAAGTTTAGAAGTTCTCATTGGTTGAAAACTTGTTTTTCATGACTTCTTCCCTTCTAATGTAAAGAGCTCCTTCTAGACCCTACTAGTTTGTGCCACAATTTAGGAATCACCCATTTTGTGCTACAATGTAAGATAGAAGGTCTATAAAACAACCATTTATCAATTGATTGCACTATTGGCAAAGTAAACAAACCTTGAAAAATGATTCTATATATAAATTTTCCTCAAAAGGCAAATAGAACTAGCATCTAATAAAAGTCCATTCATATTTTCAACCTTTTTGGAATTCGTTATGAATTTTTGAATCTAAAATGTCATAGAGGTCTAAAAACCTTATATTTACTACTAGTCCAATATTAATTATGTGTTAAAAGACACTTTTAAAACTTTGGCACTTTATAGACCTCTAATCTTATGTGTTGTGTACAACTCAAATTTTCAAAATTAATGTATTGTAGGGTCGTTGCAAGAAAGACCGCCTGTTTTTGTTCCACTTTGGCAGTTTTGAGCCTTATTTTTGGGAGTACTATAAAATTAGAAAAACATTTTAAAAAAAATATGAAAAATATGACCAATGTATAGACTTGTAAGAAGAAGGTTCCCTGTGAAGGAAAAGTCCAAAAAAATTCTTTAAGTGGGAGAACTAGAAAAGTGCAGAAAATAGATACTTGAATGTTTTAATTAGTAAAAAATAGGAAAAACCATTTTTAAAGAAACTAAAAATAGAGCATTTGGGAAGACTTTATAATGAAGAGATTTCAACAAAAACATGTTTTTGAAACCATTTTCAATGTTTAGAATTGCGTGTGCAAGGGAGCCTTCTTTGCATGGACGTAGACAACATAAAATAAAATATTTTTAAATGCCCCTTGGTAGAAACATGAATTCATACTATGAGAATAGACCATACAAATTTCAGCTCTAAATCATTAAATATGGGGACTCCATAGTACTCAAAATCCTTAAAATTCAAAACGTGACATATTAAGTTAATTGATTTTTAAATATAAAATGATTTTTTTTAATTTCTAGAAAATATAAGATATGATGACAATCAAGACATGCATCCTCAATAAAAATTTCAAATTCATGCGAGTCATACTGTAGAAGTTATTGCAAACAAAAGCTAAAACACTTTGGCTGTGACAAATACCCAGTACCACTCTTTCTTGCAATGACCCTATAGTGAAATATAGAGATTACAAATAGGTTTTCTTACCATAAAAGTGCCCCGCAACTTGCAAGGCCTCCATATTAAGAAAAAAATGGATAGAATTATCCACATATATTTACATTTATCTACAAAATAAATAATTACTAGTGACTTTCATCTAAATATTGACAAATCCTATTTTTATGAGAGGAATTTGGCAATTTAATCCACATTTTGATCCTATTGATTTAGTGTTAAGTTAGCAAGTGCCAACATGAACAAAGATTCGCCAAAAAAATTTGGTTGAAAATGCAATTAGGTGATATACCTTCTCCCGTGGTCCCCATCTCATACCAAATTCCTTGTTGCACGGGCAAAATTTTTAACAATTGCTCTTTACTCAGATCATATTCGACCTATCTAAGTTGAAGTCATACCTTCATCTTTCAGATTTTCACCTTAATTTTGTCTAGTAAAGGGCAATTTTAATACACTAAAGACAAAGCCAACAAAATCAAAATTCTAGGTTATCTCTTGATTAAGTTGGACCACTTCTAAGCTCTATGCCAATAGGAGGTGTGCTGACAAATTTTTATTTTATGGCTTGTCCCTAGAATAAAACATCCAAAAAAGCATATTGTTTCCCATTGTTGCCCTTTCGTTCATGAATCAAGAATCTAGTCATTGAAGAATTTGCATCAAAGTTAATAGGATAAAAAATGAAAAGTGAGAAAGTATTTAAGATAATTCAAATAGTGCAAGAATGTGAATAGTGCACAATCCTTTCACAAATCAAATGAATTTTAATTTATGAAAGTGGTTTAATTAATTAGTGTAAACATTTGGATCACATTCAAATGAAAATTAGAAGAAATTATAATGATTTTAGATTGGTTTGGATGAAATATACATGAAATTTGGATGAATATGTGGATTAAATTTGAATGAGATGTGGATGATCATTATACCTTTTGTGATCTAGTATGAAAACAATATAGAATACATAATATTGATCATTTCTAAAATATTGTTAATTTACATACTAGTGCACCTAGCAAATTTGCATAATTTTCCAAATTAATGCAAGTAGTAGAATTATTACTATTGCTTGCACTAACTAATTGAAACTGAATATCTATGGGAACCATGACCAAATACTTATCCAAGCAATTTTAGGATTAGTTGCTTTACATCTAAAAACTTTGAAATAACCAATAAGATGTAGTCTATTCCTATTATTGGATTGTTTAATGTTTAATGGATGTTTTGTCAAATGAAATGAAAAAAAGGTTTTGGATTCCATTTCCTTGTATTTAATTATAAATATGTCTTGAAAATCACCCCTGGTCTCTTCTGTTCAAAAGATTTACATTTTAGACAAGAATCTAAATGGATTGGTATTAGTAATAGGATTGAAGCTACATTGATTTGTTCTAATAGCAAAAGAAGGGAAGTTAGCACCATTCACTTTGGAAATCAATAGAGCTAATAGTAAAGTTTGCTTTGTGTTTGTAAACCGGTGTCAGAGGAAGATTTAACTTCGAATAGTATAAAACAAACACAACACCAAACTCCATTAGACTTGAGTTTTGATGCTCCAGCAAGTTTCTTCGAATAGTATAAAACAAACACAACACCAAACTCCATTAGACTTGAGTTTTGATACTCCAGCAAGTTTCTTCGAATAGTATAAAACAAACACAACACCAAACTCCATTAGACTTGAGTTTTGATGCTCCAGCAAGTTTGGTCTTGTATTTTTTCCAAACTCTGCCTCCTGGGTCCGCCTTGCACACACTTTATGATTACCTCTAATGTCACCATAAATTCCATATCTTTACTAATATTTCAACTTGCATTAGTTCAAAATAGTGTGACTTTGGTAAATTACAGCCACACACACTATCACTATTAGGACAAATATTGTAGGTGTACTTCCTTTCAAAGAGACTAGATTTCATTAGGAAAAGTTCAACGTACTTGAATACCAAATGAAACAATATTGACTTTCAAAATGTGACTTTTTCTTCTTACAATCTCTCAACTTGGATACTGGTTGTAGAATGTAGATGCATTGACCAAAGTTTTTATACATGTTACTGTTGATTTTTTTTGTTCTCTCTCTATATTTGTTCATTAATTCATTCGGCCCAAGTCCTCATTCTTCTAGACTGTCTTTTGAATGGATAGTGTCAATTTTCGTTCATGCTCAGTCTTGAAAATCTGTCAATCAGATGATTTTTCTGACCTCACCCCCCCCCCTCTTTTACTTGTATTTTCTCGCTCACAGTCCCCCTTGCAATCGATATGGGATTATCAATTTTCGTCTGTATTTGTATATATATCCGTATTTTGTATCCCATATCTCGAACAATATCTTTGTATTTCACTTTCCATATATGTATCCGTATCGTATTCTGTACCCATACCGTATCCCATATCCGAGCACATACTACGTGAGGGAGTTTTTTTTTTAAAAAAAATTGATGAGTGAGGCAACAAACAGATGCATGACAACGGATATTTTACTGGAAAAAAAATTGAATCAACGGCTACGGTGGGTACTTGCGAGTCACATCAATGGTTCACAATTTTTCTTACGAGGGTGGAGGAGCCCAAGCACCCAGTTCTATAAACACAGAAGATAGTATGGGAAGAAGACCACATACGTGGCCCTAGTTCACTGTTTTTGAGGTAGGGCTAACAGATCTGTTTCAAAGTCATCTACTACCTACACGGCATTACAGCCCAACAAACATATATTATCAATTTCGATTAACATGGAATTAAACTTAAAAGTTGTATTAGTGGAAGAGCATCCAAGAATATTTAAAGCAGACAGAAGAATATCCGGATTTAGAATTTGGGAAACAAAAACAAACTGAACCGCTTGAAAAAACCAAGTAGAAGACTAAAATTACAGAGACTTTTATTGAGACTATTTGCAAATCATGCTTAAAAAAGAAAAATTACAGGAATGCCACGGAAAACGTACAACCCATCACCTCAACTTCATCGAATCTAAATTTTATGACTATTACACAGAAATCTCCAATTCTCCAATTCGTGGCAGGTCCCTTTCAAAGTAATTGCATGCCCTGAGAACATCCGAGGCGATGGCGAGAGAGCTTCAAATGCGCGGATCAGACTTGTTGAGCTCTGATCGTCTACAACCTCAATTGGAAATCACGAACTGAACTCCATTTTGACTCCTCGCATTGAAAACGTTGATTGCAGTCAGCGGCAGTCTTGGGTATCATTTGTGTTGTGTCATTTGATTTCATGACTAAATCGTCTCGGTGACCCAAAGAATCGCTCAAATGTGGTCATCCTGGTCAATTTTGGTACTGAAGTCGCTCCTTCTGGTGAACTGTCAAGGAGATATTCACGTTCTACACCTTTCCCCTGTTTTTGAAATTCGATATGTGGTTAGGATTTCGAGACTAAGGAATCGCAGAATTTCTGTCCAAGTGAGTGGAGGCTACTGCCAAAAACATAATTGAACTGCCAGTGGAAATCGCCCATCTAGTGAGATACGAATTGAAATATTCGACTCCTGCACTGCCCGGAAAACATGAAACCACAAAATAACCCCGGGTGCTGTTCAATACAAAATCTAGTGTTGCCTTACCTTTCTCTCCTTCAAAACCTCTTTAATGAACTCAAAAAGAAGCCGGTAAGCAGGGTGCTTCTTGTCGATAGGTTTGCACGTATCACTGTGATTGGAATCATCGAGCTCCTCCACTCTGCCTCCACTCGCTTTGAAATCATCCATCGTCCCCTGTGGTACAACGAATCTCTACATATGCGCACCATGTCACCACTTCAGTCGACAGACTCGCAATCTCAAATCTGACGAGCTTTCATCGAATTCAATTTCAAATTCCAATTTCAAATTCCAATTTCTAAAGAAAACTCTGAATATCCATCAATAATTGTCAATAAATGCAAGCAGAGACTGGTTGGCTTCCCTTACCCCTCGGGTGTGAAAGCCCTCGGTCAATGCCATCAACTTCAAGCCTTCACTTCTCGCTTCCATGAAGCGTTCCGAAAGCTCCTTCAGTTTCGGAGAAGTGAGACACAGATCGTTGAAGAGAGTAGGCGAGTAGGTCAAGCCGCCGAAGACGTACTTGAGCAGATCCTCTCTGGGCACCAGTCCGGTGTAAGGAGGAGCGTAGAAGAAGCATCCAGACAGGCTTGCGAGGAACAATTTGGAGACCTTGGCGCGGTTGGCTTCGAAGTCGTCTTTCAAGCTGCCAAACGACTCCGCCCTTTTGTTCAGCGCCACCACCAGCTGCTCGATCACCACGCACCCTAAACTATGACCCACAAGGACAATGGGACGGTCCCAGGTATGCCCTCGGTTCCATCGGTCACTGCCGCAAAACCAAGCAAGCATCATATCATGTCACAGATGATTGGAATCACACGAGAATCGTGAATCTCAAATTCTTCGGTAAACCCTAAACAAACAAGATTTCATGGGTTTGAAATGACCGATACGACTGACAATACTATGAAAATACGAGAATTCAGATGGGTCCAGGCAATTAGACATCACCAGAATCGCTGAAGAGCATTGCGTGTGTTGGAACCCAAACAAAATGGAAAAAAATACATAGAGGTCAAAAGGTCCTGAAGACGAGGTTCCTCTTTCATTTACCTGAAGACGAGGAGTTCTTGCAACTCCTCCACCACGCCTTCGACGCCGTTCTCCGAGATGCTGTACTCCAGCAGCAACACGCGGATGTCGCCATTGAAATCCTTCAGCAGCCAGTCACGCGGCCACCACACGTCCGGCTTGCCGCGCTGCACCCACGTATCCCTGCACGACAGGTACTCCCGTTGTCCCACGTTGCCTTCAAAGAAAATCACGTCCAGCTTGGTCTTTTCCGAGGCCTCGTCCTGCTTGGTGTTCTCAGAGGCCTCGTCCTGCGCCCCCACGAGGTTCACGAGGTAGCCAAGCGGCTTGTCGTCTGCTCGCCCCAGTGAAGAACCTGCAGCAAGCATTTCACCACACTCATACTAAGAATCGGCAATTCCGAACATGCAATCACATAAAATCTGCAGCAAGCATTTCAGTATAATGATGCTAAGAATCGGCAATTCTGGAAAAGCAACCACACAGAATCAGATTGCCGAACTAGGTCACTGACGTGCTTTGGACGTCTGCGTGCTGAGGTTTTGGCTCGTTTCGTGTAAGCTGAGGTCGCGCCCTGAACACATACATCACAAACATGAGCTAGATCGTTCTTTATGGCCATATTTCATATCACTAGAATCAGTGAAGACCATTGAATACATGTGTTGGTCCAATTGATTCATATAATCTAAAAAAAGACGGACAGAATGACCCCTTATAATCCACTCCAAAGTGCTGAAAATCATGAAACCCAATCAGCGGGCCTTTAGGGGTTTACCTTGAATGTCAACAACATAGAATCAGATCGATAAACTCTGCACTCACCTGCTCTGGACTGCTGCCGGTTGAAGTTTGTTTGACTTGGTTTCCGGGGTGGCATCTTGGCTGAAATGAGTGTCAACATATTATTTCTTACTATCCATGTATACTACTCCATAAAAGTGGTAACTTGACTTTCATATCAAAAGCAAGATTTGAAAAGACTGAGGACCATAAAATGCATTAGAATATGTATAAATGAATGCCTTTTGACATGACATCATATGCTACGATTTAATAAGCACATATATTGACAAAAAATAGGCTTGGTAACAGGAGAGGGAGGGAAACGCAGTTGAAAATTTGGAACTTACTATTTTGGAGCTTAGTGTAACATGATATAATATGATAATAATAATTTGGAATACGCCTGTCATAACTTATCATAGGCCACTAACCCAATCAATAAAGTCAAATTAAAGACAGTCCCCCTTGTATATAAAATCGATGATCAGTATAATTAATCATGTCAAAAACCATGAAAACTTGGGATTCAGGAAAAGAAAATGAAGGCGGTGTTGTGGTATTGTACTTACATTTGGCGAACGGGACCCGCACGCCAAAGCAGCTGAATACCTCATCCTTATGCAGCCGCTTCGTGCCCACTCTCGTGGTGAAAGTGAAAAAGTCGTAATCCGCTTGAATCAGACCCAAGCTGCGGACCTGGGCAATCCGCAGCAGCTTCCACAAATCGGTGAAGCTGGGCCTGTCCTGAGGCCGGAGCTGCCAGCAACTTGTGATGATGAACTTCAAGTAGTCAGGAATCGTTGATGGGAGCGACGGGCGCAACCCTTTTCGGATCTTGGCTTGCAATTGGGCTGTGTCATACTTATCCTGCTGGAATGGAGGCTGCCCACTGAGCACCTCGCTGAACATAATCCCGAAGCTCCACACGTCCGCTGTCCGGGGAAACGTCTTCCCCTTCCTCGGAATCGACTCGTTGGTGAAAATCTCCGGCGCGCCGTACAACCTCGTCCCCACCTTCTTCGTGAGCGTCGCACTGACAGAGCTCATAGCCATCATGTTCACCACCCCAAAGTCAGCGAGCTTCACGCGCACGTACCCACGCTCAGCGAGCTCCGGAAACTCTTCCTTATTCACCGGCATCAGCAGCACATTGCTTGGCTTCAAATCACGATGGGCAACATTGTCGTCATTCAAATGAATCATAGCTAAAGTAACTTGCCGCATCGTATCAATCGCCACGTCCTGCGACATTGCTGCGAATGTGGAGGTTGATAAATCCCGCTTCGATTCCGCTCGCAGTTTCGACTTCGACAGGTGCTTCGCGAGGTCTGTCGGCAGACGCTCCATCAAAATGTTCGATTTGTAAAAATAGTCGGGCTCCGTCGATGCTGCAGCGGATGGAACAGCCGCGATGCTGCCCACGGGAGAGACGAAGGGCGGGGATTCGTTCGACGATGGAGCTTCCCAGTAGCGGATGAACTGCACGATGTGCGGATGATGGAAAGCACTCAAGCTCATGGCTTCTTTCTCGCATTTAATTTTCAGAACTTTCAATGCGCAGTTGCGTCCCAACCATTTGACATCCATCACGGCGCCGAAGTTGCCACTGCCGATGAGATGTACAACCTCGTGTGCATTGAGGTCCACATTCGCCATGGATTGGACCAGGTCGGTATTCTCTAGCCGCGTCCGCACATGGGTCGCGAGGAGGTAGTCGAGGTCACGGGGTTTGCCAGAATACAAACTCAGAACCTCTCGCACACGCCGGAGCAGCTGCTGCTTGTCCTCGACGAACGCCTCATGGAGCTCATTGCCGTGCGACTTCAACTCCTCCAGCAGTTTCTGAAAATCCTTCTCTGCCATTTCCAGAAGCTCCTGTTCGACGTCGCCCCAGCTCGTCACCCACGTGACAGACGCGATGGCGATGTCCACCATGGACGTCCACCAGCAAAGGTCGAGAAGGATGTGCACGATGTCCTCCTTGATCTGGGGGAGCGTCACGGCGGACTCCAGCCAAGAAGACTCCACCTCGCAGCAACAGCCGCGCACCAGCGTCTCCGCGCGCTTCACCGTGAAATGCAACTGTCGTAGGACCTTCGGCCGGATGTCATCGCTGCTGGTAATGCCAACGAGAGAGGTCGACTTCCCCATCAGGAAGTTCCTGGTGTCGCTCATCTTGGACGCGAGATACTGGCATTGAAGCAGATGCAGTTGCACGCGGCGCCCGGATACCTTCTCCTGGATGAGCTTGATGGACGACGAAGCCTCCCCGCAGTAGTCGGGGTAGTTGTTCGCCATCGCCAATTGCAACCCGGTTTCCCAACCCTTCCGAAACCCCCGCCACCCTAATTGAATCTCATCGGAAGAACCTCGCGTGGACTAGAGATCCACAAATTCCCTACTAGCTCCAATCCTTCTCCCCCGGAAGCTCTAGAAACTCATCATCTACATTCCTCCAAACTCCTAAACCTTTACCGACAATAAATCCTCCAACTGCACATCACTCGGCACCCAGCGTCGTCCCACCCAAACACTCCCCCAGCAATTCACCCACCAGAAACTCCAATCCAAAGCCTACCGTGCACCACCCTACGTGATGGAATCGTCGTGACCTCGGCAGAACGCGCACCTCACCAGGAGCAGCCCCATCGCCACAACTGCACCCACACGCTCCCGACGACGACGAAGACGACGAAGACGACAACGACAACGGACACTGAAGCTCCGGGATCCCCCGCCCGGACCCTAGTAGAAATTGCTGGGTTGCGGCAGATCAGGGATGCAAGAAACAAAAACTTGTCGGCAACGCGTTGAATGGGTTCCTTCGTTTCCTCGGCCCACTTGCTCAACAGCGACTGTAGCAACGCACGGGCTCCCAGTCGATGATGACGATGAGCTAAATAAGTTCCCGTAAGTTCTCCTCCAGTTTTCTCTCTCCCCGACGGAAGCTTCTTGCATTTGCGTCCACGACTAAACTAAGAAGGATCAATGCCTGAACACACGGGGTGAGTGATGAGAGAAAGATTCGACCCTCACCAAAACTAGCAGACCCATCGCGACAACTTCACCCACACGAACTTCGAGACACCGACGACGACGGCAACGGATAGTGAAGCTTTGGGAGCCCAGAGTGATGGCGGAAGCTAGCAGAAACTGCACAAATTTGGTGCAGAGCAGGGAGCCAGGGATGCAAGTAAAAGTGTCGACAAAGCCTCGAGTTCGTTTGTTTCCTTGGTCCACTTAAGTCCCGAATCCCGCTCTAGCTAGCTTCGCACTCCTAATCGATCAACTACATCACTTCTCACTCTTCTATATAAGGGAGCTTCTTTCATTTGTGTCAAGTAAAAGAGAAGAAACAGAGGCAGAATACTTGAAAGAGAGCTGTCCGATGAGAGCGACAGGAGTTCTCTTCCTTGGGGGACAATTCAGTCGGTCAACGCCACCCCCGAACGTCCCGCCAGAGTCGAGCGTTACTTATGCGCACCTGTGATAATCGTCACTAACCACAACTAATTAAGCATAGTTATTATTTTAAATCAAACACAAATTATAATCATAATTTATTCCGTCGACGATACCGCAGAGAGGGGGGTTTCCCAAAGGAAACCGAATACAGAGGCTCAATCGTCGTCGTCGCCGTCGTTGTCTGTAAGATAGAATCTTGCAGAGGCCGGGTGGAGAGGGCGATGGCGCCGATGCAGTCTGTACAGTCCTGTGGATGCGCCTCCTGTGCGTCCTGTGTACGGCCACTAATAAGCTTATGGTCAGCGTTGTGGGACGTACCGGAATTCGTCGTCGAATTCCATTGGTATTAGGAAAAAGTACACAAAACCAAAGGACCATGTCCTTGGCGGAGATTTTTACATTTTCTAAAGCATTTTCAGAGCAAACCAGTAGGGCAAGAGAATGCAAGACAAAGGAAAAATCTCAATAGCAACATTTTGATAAGTCTGGAAGCACTTGGATCGACAAGGCAGCTTCTTCTTTGCTGTAGCAATCCCAGGAGTTCTCTATATTAATCCCTAAATGACGGACCCATGATCTTTGATTCCAAACCTCACTGCCCATCACTCAATTAGCTGCCATTTTGCAAGTTGATATGTATGCAAATTTTTTAATTTATTTTTCAGTGATGAAATTACACGTCTTCTGTACTTCACAAAAAATTTAGATTTTTTTGTGGAAAATTGCTTCTTTTGAGAATTTGGGAAGAAAAAGTGAAAAAAAATCACATCATATAGAAAATTATTACAAACAATCTGAAAATTTCACCATGTCTGTATATTACAATGACAAACATCATGGTATAAAATAAATTTCCGTATTATTTTATAATAAGAAAATATTAGACATTGAAAAGACATTCAAAGTTCAAATTGCAATAAAATATTCAATATTAGGAACTTTTTCAAAATTCAAGTTGGAGTAGAAACTAGAGTAGATGACCTTCATTTTGTTAGTTGGACTCAAATTCAAAAAATATCATTTTTATGGAGAAATTTCAGAATTAGAGCAAGGAGTAACAAACTTCTCAAAATACACTAAATAATATAGCATATTCTATGATCCGTTTTTTTTACTAACTTCTCATTTACGTGAAGACAAACACTTGCAAGACTACAAACTCAATTGAATACTCTTCATAACCCACCATGAAAGGTCAACATGAAAAATGTGGATGAAAAAATGCTTTTGAGCTCTTTTCATCTCACAGTATTGTCATCGAAATGCCACAGAATGGCGCCCATGGCGCTCTAGGGTTAACCCCTAAAAGCCCGTTGTCACTTCGGGGGACAAATGCGTTTTCGGGCAAGTACCTACGGGCTGAAATTGTGTTCTGATTTTTTGAAATTTTTTTTGGAGATAGAAAAACTGATAAGCTTCGTGGGAATATAATTTTTTTCTCAATCGGTGCCCGGGAAAAAAAGTTATGACCAAATAAGCTCAAAACAGGGGACGGGGGGCAGCCCGGGCAGCAAAAAAAAAATGGACAAAAATTTGAATTTTTTTTTTTAATATTTTTTTTCTCATAGATTATATTTTTTTCTATCTAGAAAGCTTTTATTCATTTCATTTGGATATGTTATGAGAAAGTTATGGACATTCTTGTTTTTCGGGCAGTTTGAGCATCTTCTTGAAAAAAATAACTGTAGGACTCATTTCTGAATGCAATTTTTCAAATTTTTCAAAATTTTTTTTTTGGCATGGTTTAGTTTACTTGCTAGAACAATCTCACCATTGGGATTAGTGCATTTTAATTCCATCTAAGAGATATTAATATTTTAGGTTTTCCTTCTATCTCATACCTACTTCTACTTAACAATTTTTTTAAGGATGAAAATTAAGTTTTTTTGAGTTTCTTTTTTTTTCCTAGACTCTCAACTCAATTCTCTACTATAAAGATTTAAAGCTCAAAACGCTGTAGTGCAAAAATTTTAAGTTAAAAATGTTTAAAGACAAAAAATCTGGTCCCGCAATGTGCTGAAAAACTTGTTTTTTCCACTTTAAACGCAGATATCTTGCAATCTGTGTGGTCAAAAATTCTGAAATTTTTTCCACACATTCTCATACCAATTAGGTGTAAGATCCTACGGTTAGATGTGGAAAAAAAACAATTTTAATTTTTTTTAACTTTTTGCTATAGAAATGGCAGTTTTCAGTGTTTTTTGGCAGAAAAAAGACCTTGGGCCTTTAGGGGTTAAGCATACAATCCGCATTAGCATGAAAAATGTGAAATGTTCACAACTGCATCCGAAATTGGAGTCTAGCAAATCTTCAATGCATGCGTACGGGATGGTTAACCCCTAAATACCAAGGCCTTTTTTGAGCTTCTAGGAATTTGCTCTAAATTGAACAAAAAGCCAACATTTTGATAAATTATATCAATTTTTTTGAAATTGTAACCGTACAAATCAAACTAGACATGTTAGAGATTGCATAACATTCAATAGCAATCAGAGAAACTGCCTTCTCGCGGATGGAATGATGTAGACACTACAAGAGAAAGGGATGTTTTAAGTATAGTCCTAGAGATAAGATTTTAAGTAATGACCTTTTTAGGAGATTTTAAGTAAGAAATACACGTCTTTCTAATAAATTTTACTAGAAAGACGCGTATTTCTTACTTAAAATCTCCTAAAAAGGTCACTACTTAAAATCTTATCTCTAGGACTATACTTAAAACACCCCTTTCTCTTGTGGTGAGAGTATTCTACATTTCATCCAAGGAATGATATGGTATGGAATATTCCACACCCAACATTAGCTAATTGGCCATGCGTCAATTGTCAAAATTTAGTTGGGTGCCAAGGCCGCAATTGTACACTCGGGGTATTGGAAAGTTAAATACTTTCAATTAAAACAATACAAAAAATAGTAGCTTTAAACAAAATGCCTATCAATTCATTAAGGTCAATAATTTCAATGTTTGAATTTTTTCACTTTGCTTTATAAGCCATTCATGTTTTGAGATTTGGAATGAGAAGAAAACTTTTTATATACTTATGGGGTGGTAGGAGGTTAAACAAACAATGTGGGATATGTAAATTAAAATTAAAAGGAGCTCAACTGTTCATAGTTTAGTCAAATTAAAATAGAAATTATATTTGAAGTAGAATTTAAGACTTCATTTAGGCATAGTAAAATAACCTTTTTTTTTAAAAATTAAACTAAAAAAATTTGTTAAATGAACTTAAGTTTTATCTTCAAAAATCCATTTGGGATTTCAATCCTCCAATCAAAAGTTATGGACAAATTTTAGAGAAGGGTTGGAAAGGAATTTTTTTGGACATTTTCAAACATCCTCTCTGAAATCTGTCCATAACTTTTGACTGGAGGATCAAAATCTCAAACGGATTTTTAGACATGCAATATGAAAGCTATGGGTTTTCCAAAATAAAAGATTATTTGAATTCAATTTTCAATATTTGAATTCATAAAAACTTTGAAATTCAATAACTTTCAAACCGTAGGTCCAAATGCCACAAAACAAAGTCCGTGCATCCTGCTTGGCAAAGAGCTTTCCAATAGTATGAAGAAGGTTGTACGACGCCTCATGAATTTTTAGATCTCAACATATCAAACCAAACAAACAACCTAATTTAAGGTATAGATTTGATTTTGTTTTCATTGAAAGGTTCATCCTTTCAGTCAAGCTTCAATTTTATTTTAATAAACACTAGTGTGCCGTGTGCCTTTGCCACATGCAAAATAAAAGTAAAAGTAAGTTTTTAATTTTTTTAGAACCAAATATACTATAGTTGTAGGGCAGGATCAATGGAAAATAATTTTAAAAATAGATGCCGAAATTTTAGTAAATCATTTTTTCAAAAAACAAAAAAATTAATTGGTGAAAAACAAATGTTTCACAATTTTTCATTATTTTTAGCATATGTCGAACCTTATTTTTGGAAAAAAATAAATATTTGGCAGAGAAGTGCTGCCCCTGTCCTACACTTACAGAAATTCAAAAATCTATAACTTTCCTATTGTAGGTCCAAACGCCATGAAACGAAGTCCATGGACTTGTCCTTGTCAAGGACTTTCCGACAGTACCTAGAACATGACCGAGGGATACACGATCTAGAAGATCTCAATGTGACAAATAAACAAATAAACAAAAACAAAAACTAGCCTAATATAATCCTAAAAAATGCTGCCGCGGACACTAAATGACTGTCCAATGGATGACAAAGAATACTTTCATGTAAGACAGAAATGCAATTGTTCATCTTTGGAATTTTGTGTGAAAAGGAAGGCCTTCAATTCAATAGTGACTTGACCTCGAATGAGTGGTTTTTTTTTAAAAGTAGACTAGTGAACCCTGTGCCATTGCAGTAGTCAAAACAAAAGTAAAAGTAATTTTCTAATTTTTAGATTTATATAAACTTTAAATTCAATAATTTTCACATCGTAGGTCTAAACACTACGAAACAAAGCCTGTGCATCCCTCCTCGCTGAGGGCTTTTTGATGATACCAAGTACAGGACTGGGAGATTCACGGTTCCGGAGATCTTGAAGTAACAAAACAAACAGCCAAACTTAAGGTATATTATTGTGCCCTATATTGTTGCCATAGTCAAAACAAAATAAAAGTAATTTTTTAATTTTTTTAATTCAATAAAAAATTAAAAATTCAATAGCTTTCACACCTAAGTCCAAATGCCACGAAACAGAGCCCATGCAGCCTTCCTTGCTGAGGGCTTTCTAACAATACCAAGATGCTATTGGAGGACGTACGGTCCGTGAGATCTCAATGTAACAAACAAAACCAAACAAACTTAACCCCTAAAGGACCGAGACCTTTTTTCTGCCAAAAAACACTGAAAACTGCCATTTCTATAGCAAACATTAAAAAAAATTGAAAAATGTTTATTTTGCACATCTAACCGTAGGATCTTACACCTAACTAGTATGAGAATGTATGGAAAAAATTTCAGAATTTTTGACCGCACAGATTGCAAGATATTTGTGTTTAAAGTGGAATAAACAAGTTTTTCAGCACATTGCAGGACTAGATTTTTTGACTTTGAACATTTTTAACTTAAAATTTTTGCACAGCAGAGTTTTGAGCTTTAAATCTTTAAGGTGGAGAATTGAGTTGAGAGTCTAGGGGAAAAAAAATTATTCAAAAAAACTTAATTATCAATCCTAAAAAAATTGTTAAGTAGAAGTAGGTACGAGATAGAAGGAAAATCTAAAATATTCATATATTTTAGATGGAATTAAAATATACTAATCCCAATGGTGAGATTGTTCTAACAAGTAAACTAAACCACGAGAATTTTTTTTTTTTGAAAAATTGCAAAAAAAGCATTCAGAAATGCATCCTACAAGTTATTTTTTTCAAGAAGATGCTCTAACTGCCCGAAAAACAAGAATGTCCATAACTTTCTCATAACAAATCCAAATGAAATGAATCAACTCTTTCCAGATAGACAAAAATATAATATATGAGAAAAAAAATATTAAAAAAAAAAAATGAAATTTTTGCCAATTTTTTTTTTGCTGCCTGGGCTGCCCACCGTCCCCTGTTTTGAGCTTATTTGGTCATAACTATTGTTTTTGGGCACCGATTGTGAAAAAAATTATATTCCCACGAAGCTAATCAGCTGTTCAAGCTCCAAAAAAAGTTTCAAAAATTCAGGAAAAAATTTCAGCCCGTAGGTACCTGCCCAAAAACGCATTTGTCCCCCGAAGGGACAACGGTCCTTTAGGGGTTAAAGTATGGATGAAATGATTTACACTCTTTCAGAAAGGATGACTTTCGCAAAGACCAACTTGGTCATCCTTATAGTTTTCTGTTACAGTAAGGTAATGGATGGATGGATTTCTATTGACATTGACACCGAAAGAAGCGCATCAAAATGTCTAACACAGATGGAGCGGCACATGCTACGAAAACATGGCGGGTACCGGCATAGGGTGGCGTAAACCACTTGGCGCTTGGCAGAACTGAGCCTCGCTAGCACCAATGCCGGTAAGGTAGAAGCACTAATAACCAACCACGCCCAGTACCCAACTTGTAGGGTGCCCTATTTCCAACCAAGGCTGGAACTCAAGCTTGGAATGTTTTTTTTTGTCTTTTTTAAGGTAGGGACTAATAAGGTTATGACACATGCCCCCAAAGTAGTGAGCAAGAAAGTAGTTTGGCTATGATCGGAATTGAAAGATTCTAAACATTGACTATTAGTGAAGAGCGGTACATTTTGCCTCCCAAAATTCACAGTAATTTCAATTTTGGGAATAAAATTCTGAAAATTTTGTTGTCTCCATATCTCTCATCTTCCTACATGGAAAAAATTCTAGCACCTCATACTGCATACAATCTGCTCCAAAATTGCTTAACCCTAGAAGAACGCGGGGATGACCCTAGAAATCATATATTGTGAAACCATGAGAATCATTGGAATGAAGAAATCCCAAAGTATGCATTGGAAGTCAAGCTACTATTGATGTTCTTTACTTTCCACAAAAAATTCCAAGGATGAATAGTTGCTATTATCTCCTACATAAGATAATTCCTTTTCATTCACCGGACACTTATTGTCTGTGGCGTCCTTCGTGGGTTAAATGATCGGTTACCTATGCTTCTACCTTAACCCCTAAATGCCCAAGGCACCCAATTTGGGTGTCGAAAATAATTTGAAGTTAAATAAAACCTAACCAATTTTGCTATTTTTAGAAGTTTATATTTTTGAAAAATTCTTTTTGAAGTCTAGTTTTAGCATCAAAGTTCAATTTTAAAAATGATTGATTATGATTTTTCTATTCAAGATTTTGTGCAAGGATACCCCCATTGCAATCTTGACTTTTGGGTAGTTGCATGGATGAGTGTCTCAAAAGCGGCACCCGTGACCTCACAAAAAGTCACTAAAATTGAAGTCTATTTTCTTTTATGGCTACTATATTGAAAATAAAATAGAAAAAAGTGAAAAGTGAAGGGCGGCCCACTTTAATCTTCTAAAATTGAATACAATAGAAAAATAATAATAATGATAATAACAATTATTTATCAAAAAAAACACCAAAATTTAACCTTCATTTTAACTATTAAAAAGTCCCTAATTTTATATTAAGAATTTTTTTTGTAATATAGAAAGCATTTCACTCAAGCAAAACCTTTGGAGCACTCATAACAAAGTCACTAGAAAACATTTAAATATATCTATATCTTCAAAAAAGGCCATATGTAATTTTTGTTCAATTGTGACAAGTCCATATACTACACTTCAAAAGTCCCATACACCTAATAAAAATTGAAATTTCTTAAACCAACTACATAAATATCTTTATAATCAAGTTGTTAAGTATTTTGAACAAAAAAATTGTAAAAAGATGTGACCATTTGTGACCTAGAGCCTTTCTAATGCTAACATTTTTTGAAAACATCTTTGTGACCGGTTTATTGAGACACTCATCCATGCATCTACCCTTTCCATAGTGTTGAGGGCTCTTGGAAATGAGCCTCAAATACACTAGATCTTGGAGGAAAAATCACATTAGAAATTCATTTTAAAAATTTGTAGAGTAGATTTTGAGAAGCTATAAATTGATTGGGGTTATGCAGGTTAGGCCCTTTAGCCTCATATTTTTTTGGAGACCAACTTTTAAGATTTGACATGTGAAAAGTGAGGATTGAAAGATTTCAAATCACTTTCTCAATTTTAACACCCTTGTGATCAAACATTATAATCTTCCAATCCATAAGTGATATTGTTGAGTTTTCTTTTCCCATGTGATCTCAAACATGTCTAGTATGAATTTGTACGGTTACAATTTAAAAAAAATTAGTACAACTTATCAAAATGTTGGCTTTTTGTTCAACTTAGAGCAAATTTCAAAAAAGCCTTGGGCATTTAGGGGTTAAAACCCTGCCCGGAATTCTTACACACAACGTGGTTTCCTCCTCGCAGGATTTAGGGTTTCATGCCTGCAGGTTTAGTTCTTGCTGATGATTTTGCATTGCAAACGCTTGAGGGATTAGTGAATTTGTACTGAATTCGTGGAGTTTTCTGGTGAATGATCCCACGGTTAGGTGCTTGTTTCCTTTCTGAGGAAGAAGGTCATGTGTCAGAAGAGCTTCACTTGCACATGATTTCGAGCCCTAAAGCTGAAATATCCTAATCCAATGCCCACTCATGAAATTGCAAACAGCCGAACGTGCGAATAGGTCGCAGGATGAGAGAAGTTGTGACCGTGCAGCTGGGCGGCTTCGCCAATTACGTGGGCGCTCATTTCTGGAACTTTCAGGTACAAACAAGTCTTGCGAAATTTCAATTGAATGGAAACTTGAGTCTTTTGAATGGAGATCGATTTTGTTTATACTTATGTTTGCCCAGTTGTACTAGAGGGAAATGTCAAAAGGACAGTCACTGGAGCTGTGCGGCCGTCAGCTTTAGGTCATGTGGGACATAATGTGGCAATATTGAGAACTCTACATTCATGCTTGGCACTTTTGATGTGCTAGTTTTTGGGTTTTCCATTGTCGAGTTGCAATACAGTTCTGATGGTTAAGGGGTTTCTAAATTCGTCAGGATGAAGCTCTTGGAGCTGTTGAAATTGGAGGTGCGGTTGGATTGGACATGGACGTTCTTTACAGAGTCGGTGAAACTCGGCAGGTATTTCAATTGGTTTTCCCATTCATCTATCCATTTTTTCTGTGGTAGCTACGCAGTACCCTCTGAAGAAAGCAATGTATGCTTGCGCTGTGTTGTCGTATCAATCTCATTTGCAAGTGAGGAAAGGTGATAGAGCATTTTTCCCTGATTAGTGTGGGGTGACGATGTCAATTGCTTACTACATCGCTCCTGCACTGTTGCAGGGCATAGCAACATACACACCACGATTGCTTGCTTTTGACCTTCGTGGTAAGTGATGCCTCAGTGTTCTGTATTTGAGATGACTTGATTTAAGCACGTTAAATAGAATAGCAACCTGTATGTGGCAATATTCGTGGCGTTTCGCAAGCTTGGGGGTGCTTTTACTATTGCAACGTATTACGGCTTCAAGTTAAGGATTTGCGTATAATTCTACCATGCGTTGTGTTTTACAGTGTTCTTGGTACAGGGAGTCTGGGTGCAGTGCGTGCGGCAGGGTCTCTGTATGAGCGTTCACCGCAGCTCGAGGCCTCTACTGTTACCACATGGTACATCTAACCAATGAAGTTTTTTCTTACCAAATTGTGATGTATTTATGCAGTGTTATATTTTTTCAGTGTAAAGGTCTCACCTTGTTCATTGATCATGATTACAGGACTGGACCGACAGTAACACATAGGCACGAGCCCGTTCCAAGGAATAACTTCCTCAGGAGCTTGGATGAAGAATCGGATGGCTGGACTTCTGGAGGCTATACCAGTGAACCTACTGTCTCCGGTAATGGGATTGAATCAGCCAGTATCTCTGCAAGGATTCGGTCAGGGGACGTTATGCCCTCTGAAGAAACCAGAGAGAGATCCCTGGTGCAATCTCTGGACGATTCTGTGGAGTTTTGGACAGATTATCTTAAGGCGCATCTACATCCCCGCAGCTTATATGAGCTACCAAATACTTTCTATGGTGTCACTCCTTTTGACAACTATTCAAGTGGCCTAGGATTTTTTAAAGAGCAGGAGCAGCTTGAGGATGTAGAAAATCGGTTGCGTTTCTTTGTTGAGGAATGCGACCATCTACAGGTATGCTTCAGTTGGAGTTTTACCCTGAAGACATGACTGTATCATCTATTAGTATCCGCCCTTTGATGGTCATATTGGTCATCAGTGATTTGTTTGTACTGGTATCAGCGCTCGTCTCTTGCATATAGTTTGATCGTGTAGCGTTTGAACGGCCAGTTCAGAAGATTTTATTATCGTACACTATATTCACAAGTATTTCACGGCCTGAGTTATACATCTGAACTTCTGATAGTCAAGTGGTGCTGCTTTAATACTTCTTGTTTGCGTGTGCAGGGTTTCCAATTCATGGTTGACAGTTCGGGAGGCTTTGCGGGAGTTGCAGCTGATTTTCTGGAGGCTGTGGGGGATGAATACAACCGAAACCCTAAATTACTGTTTTCCTTGCGGCCCCCCTGGACAGTCAGCCACCGAGATGCAGTTGTTGCTAGTCTCCATGAGTCGGTCTCCCTTGCTCGCCTCTCCTCTCTTTCCAACCTTCTTATACCAGCAGGGCTTCAGCAGCTTGCCTCTAGTGAGTTGCGCTGTGATATTCAACCACTTGTTTCCCTTTTGGCCTGCTCTGTCTTCATTCTCATCGTATTGCCAAAGTATTGTATCGCTGTTTTGGATTGCTATTTCGCTTTCGGGCCACAGGTGGGGTCTACTGAAGTTTGAAGTTCGTATCATTAACCTGCGGTATTGTACACTTGAAAATGGCAGGTCGATTTGCAAGACATTTATGTGTGAATGACTCGAAGCATTTCCATACAAGTGCCGTCTATGCAACTGCATTAAACACCATCACGCTACCTTTCCGAATGGAAGTTTCAGGACCTACTGCAACTTCTCAAGAGAAAGGGATTGGCAGCAGTGACATGGGCAACATGGTCAGGCTTGTTTCTTGCTCGCAGCAGAAAAAAGTTGCCCTTCTCGAAGCTGCCGTTCCTGGGCCTGCCCTCCCTGGTGCGTTTTCCTTTTGTATCTATGTTATCATTTGGTTCAGTGCCGTGCTGGTACCATTTCAGATCTAACAACCTTTCAAGCCTCAATGCACGTTCGGTAGTGTCTTCCATCATATTAGATTTTGCAGAAAGCTTCAGACATACATGAAAGTTTGTGGGTTTGCCTTGCAGTAGCTGGAAGTTCGGGAAGTTTTGACTTGACATCTCTATTGTCCCTGACGCCGGACGTTGACCATTCAAATTGTGTCACTCAAGCAGCAGAAGCACTAGTGATTCAAGGATCCCGATTGGCAGGTGAGATATCCTTACATTTCTCAAAATAAAGCATGAGATAAACCACTCAGAATATGTCGTCAGATTTTTACACTCCACCTTTGAGGATACTTTTTAGAGATTGCTCACAAGTGACCACCTCGTGTGATCACTAAGAAAGACAAACGAGTAAGTATTAATCATACTCTCACAATCTGTTTTCGATACTGCTCCTATGGCAGACATTCTGTGTGGAAGTTGTCTTTTTGTTGCGCTCTCGTCTGCATTTGTACCATAAGGTACACTAAGACCTTTTTAATGTGACCTCTAGAATGGCCTTCTGAGATATTCTGCACACTTGCCACACTATCTTTGACTGTAGCACACCTACAATCTATGTCAGAGACTTTTGTCTGGGGACCCCAGGCACTCAGATTGAAGAGGTATGCGCGTAGTGACATTCAGACTGAGGCAGTCACCCTGTAGACTTTGGCTTGTTGTAGAGTTTTGCACAGAGTTTTCGTGACTGCGATTGGTCTACCGGACTGTCTTAGTCAACCGTGTCGTTTCTTAATTTTCTGGAGCATATTTTGTAATTAAAGTCCTTGCTGATCTCTGTTTGCGGAAATCATCACTTTGTTGTTCACTCTTTACATGGCAAGTGAAGCCTACAACACACGTGTTGAGAACTCAAATTGGGTCGAATTTGTGCAGGTGGAGGAGGTTCAGCGTCTGTGGCGCAAGTGCTTGAATGCACCTACACCGGAAAGACGGCTGTCCGAAGAGGAACACGGTCTCTCTGCCAACTTTCGATCTCTCCCACCCCTCTTTCAATTCCGTTACCTTTCCCTTGTATATTTGGCCCTCACATCAGTTCCAGGGGGGACATTTTGCCAAATCCGATCGCATCTATTGCTGGGCGAGGAGGTGTCGATGTGTTGTCCATGCCAGTGGCCGCAAGAGTGACTAGTAGTGACGATCTATTACCGTACGTGAAAGGGCGGTTGATGAATTTCCGCAAATTGGGCCTGTCACGGGCGTCAGTTGGCGCTGGCGTGTTAGAGGACTGGGGGTTTGCGAAAGAGGAGGCTCTTGACTTGGCCGAAGGTTTGGGTAACCTAGCTGGTGCGTTCAGTGACAGAGCGGATGATAGCTCGACAGATTCTGATTAGAACACTGACGGTTTTTGTAGCGACGTTGGATTAGTTTCTCTGTAACTAAGTTATTAGACTGTTAAACAAGCGCAGACTGTCATGGCATTTGCATGGAAGTAAGACCATAGCACAGCTGCGCTGCATCTTTGTAAGTTAACAGTGAGTTTACATAAAGGAGGCCTGGATGGGATGATGATGTCTCGGTGTTCTTGTATGGACAAGTTAGGGACAACGTACTCCGTAATTGCTTTGGTTCTAAGCAATATTTGGCGGTTCCTGAAGAAGCAACCACTAGTTTGAAATCGAGATGGCTCTGAATTGTACGATTTTACTCGATTGTTGTGAATAGGCCCCTGAGAACATTGAATTGTCAGAACGTTAGAACCGAACGGTGGCTAAGTTCAGTTATCATCAACTGAATTGGAGGGTCAATTGTCTATTTCGGAGGATACTAAATCCTCCATTCGAAGTGGGCCCTGTGGGCCGAATTTACCCCTGGGGAAAACGCAGGAATTTTTTATTTTTCCACACATGAATTTTTTTGCAAATTCTGAATTCATATTTGCAATCAGAGGCCCTAAATTAGCTAGGAGAGGTCTACAACATACCCTAGACACGGCTCAAAATAGGGGACTTTTTTTACTCTTACCCCTGGAAAACACAAAATCCACCCTACTAGTCCCACTTTGAATGGAGGATTTAGTGTCCTGTGTCCATTTCATGGTGGAAAATAGGAAGCAAATAATTTACCTTCGAAGGAGGTAACATTAACCTCTCTTGCTCAAGTAGATATGATCCGGAAAGACAACCTCATAATTACCCTTAACAATCATCCTTCAATGCTTTCAGATCTACAATCAAACCCCTATATGACTCCAAAAAACAACATGATGAACAAGAAAGTGAAAGAAGGAAGAAAGAAGAAGCGATTCAATATGCAAAGTGAAGATACATAATGCCGCAGCAACAAATTCAAGCAGTTTCATTCATGAACAAAAGAAATAGATGATAAATTCAAGCAAATATGTTGGAATTTTGGAAACTAAATTATAGTACCCGGACCATGGGTACCCCGTGCTTGACCACATGTGATCCACCGTTTTCCAAAAGTGACCCGTACTTTTGACTAGTAGAAAAATCATGGACATTATAGTCCATCCTACACTCCACCTCTCAAGGCCCCGACCCATCCTACAAACCCGATCTCCTTCCTACGTCATCTCCCCTATCCACCTCAACCCTCTCCCCCAAGCCCTATTGCCTAGGCCTCTCCCACAGCCGATAAGGTCTCATCATCCCTTTCCCTATCTAAGTCCCATCTTATTGAATGGACGATGGGGGTTGCCTCTAAAGTCATTTGAGAGCATCCAAGATGAGACTAAGTGAGTCTATGGATCCATCTTTAGCCTAGGTGCCCAAAAGCTTTTGCAGTCAAATTTGCTTGACTACATAAATAATGACTTCCATTTTACATTTTTTTTCATCAAAAAAATTCTGTAGCAAGTACTTCATATGATGTTGTAGACCTTATCAGACATAAAATCTCTGGCAACTACCTCATATGATGTTGTAGACCTTATCGGGCATAAATTCTCTGGCAAGTACTACATAAATAATGACTTTCATTTTGTAGTTGAGATTTATTACTACACAAATCTTGTCCATGAAGTTTTCCCAATGTAATGGCAGTTTCAACAAAGCAGTATTTGCTTCCTATTTTTTTCACTATGCTCAAAGCATTGTATGATCATAAAAATTGTCAAGCATACAACTAACTTCATGTTCTATAAGAAATTCAAATTGCATAAGCTATTCATAGAGTGAAAGATATTATTTCAGATGAAAAAACAAATTTACACCTTGGGCAAGACGCAAAAAAATTCTTTATCCTACTTTGAGTGTCATAATCTGCCAAAGTATGCCTCTGCAAAGTCTTAAATTTTAAAGAGGAGTACTTAAATGAGTGACAAAAAAGATTTTATGTTTAAATTATTGAAAAAATTTCAAAATTTGATCTACTAATCATTTTATAGAGAGACTTCAATTTCAAGCCCTTTGAGCTTGTAAACATGAAGGAATTTTAGGGATTAATCTATTTGACAAATATTGTAAATTAAAAATAGTCTCTAGTAAGGTTTTCAAAGGTCTCTTCTATATTGATACTCCCAAGTAAATTAAATACCTTCACACTCCATTTAGACTACCATTGTAGATCATCTAATTCAATCTCTATTGCCTGATTTTTATAATGTTGAGATTTGCACTTTAAAATAGAAAGGAACTTAGAATGTAGTCTATGTAACTTGTAACATTTAAGTAATCCACAAGCACATTTATAAGTTGTGACATTTGAAATACCTAAATGATGCCTAATAAAATATATAGCATAATCTTGACACCTTCAACTATGTACTTGTAAGAATAAAATGAAATGAATCATTTATCAATGTGTTTATTCATAACTTTATCTATTATATATAAATTCATTCAATCATGTTAGCAAATCCAATAGATTTTTTGAGAGGTACTTGATAATTTTGTCCATTCTTTTATCCATTTTTTTAATGTTAATGTAGGAGTATAAAAATGAGGTAAGATTCTAGCAAAAAATTTAGAAAGTTTGAACTAAAAGAAAATGTTAAATTTTCATACCTTAAGTTAGGTTGTTTGTCTGTTTTGTTTGTAACATTGAGATCTCCAAACCGTGTGTCCCTTGATCGCATTCTTAGTACTTTGGGAAAGCCCTCAGTGAGGAGGGGTACACCGAAAATGTTCAGAAGGCACTCATTTCAAGTGGTCATTCAGGGTACGTATATTATACGGCAAACGCTTTTTAATTCTCGCAAATTTGCTCAAAAAAATTGTTACCCCAAAAACCAAACCTGTGTACTGGTTAACCCTTGAACGACGCATTATGAGGAAGATGAATGACAAGAGAATCTCATGTGTAGGACAAAAGTGCAACTATTCATCCTCCAAATTTTGTGGGGAAAGGGAAGATAATCTACACTAGCTTGACTTCCAATGAGTGCTTTTGCATTATTTTAATCCAACAATCCACACGGTGACAAAACAGATGATTTCCACGGTTATGAGCCCGTCGTTAAAGGGTCAAATCGACCGCCTAGACTAACATGATCGCTACAAAAAAGGTATTGTGTTTGGCAATTCTCATCTCCTTTGACTGTTTATTGAACCTGTAGATGGCATTACAACTCTAAATACCGGAGTGGTATTGTTTCTGGACAAACTCAAAATTAGGGAAAATATACCAACCTTACCAGCAGATAAAAGATCTCTGCATTATTTTCATATCCGTATCTACAAAAGTTTACACATACAAAAATAAACCTCAGCTCATAAACCTGGTTACTAACGGACAACTACTCACTAGCCGTTCTGAAAAGTTGGAGTAGGTCTAAATCGGACTACGAAATAGCTTGTAAAATCTGGAAAAAGATAGCTATATAGCTGAGCTTGCTGAAAATATTGCAACTTCATCTCCTGCGACCACCAATAACAGCAGCGGCAATGCCACTAGCCACCACACCCACCGCAGCAGCCGCCAAGCCAACTCCGACCAAACCATCTGATATCAAGGAAATCAGGTGACAATCATAAGTGTTCCAAACTTAAAACTACCAATTCCCCCAAACCCCTGTAGAATGTACAAGTGCCACAGGAACAGAATGGGAAGAGAAGTGGTCTAGTGTTCCCAATTATGTAAAAAAGTAAAAAAAATAATAATAACCAACAACAAATACGACAGCGCATCATAGTTCAGAACTCAAGATTATTGCAAGATTAGGTCAAAGACTCACCCTTGGCGATTTTATCCTCCACCAATTTCTTTAGCGTTGAAGCCTGTCGGAAATCAGGCGAAATCTGCACATCGAATCAAAACTCAAGAACAAGAACGAAAGAAGTTGACAACTCAGGTCAACAAGCAAAGAGACGATTCTTAATGTATGATTGCACGGAACAAGAAAACTGTGTACCTTCAGAGCTTGATCAATAAGGCGCCGGCTCCTCGCATATTCACCAGCTCGGAATTGACCAACGGCTAGCAAGTAAAGAATTTCCCTCTTCTGCATAGGAGCTCCTACACCTGCCAATTGGGCTGCACAAGCACCATTCATAGAATGTCAATTATAAGATCATGCAGAAGAAGAATGGAGGACACAGACTTTACATATAGGTTCCATCAAAATAACAATAAGGCCATGAAAATCAAAATTCTTAATGGAAATTATCATCTTCAGCAACTAGATGGAACGGCGTCACGAACATTAGTACGTTTTTGTGTTTAGAAAACATGACGTACCTTCAAGCATCGCGATACCACGCTGGACATCTGGTGCGTTGCGTGAATGAACAAGTGCCCATGCCAATCGCATGATACCGTCACTGTTCTCACCAGAAGCAGCAGCCTTTTCACCAGAAGCTTCCAATTCGCAGCTCTACATAAACATTGTTCTGAGGTGAATCCCAAAAAACCTTGCAATGAAATTACTACCGTATCTTACGAGAGCACTTCATCTTATCTTATCTTCACACTATGTGGAACATCCCGATTGTGAGTTCAAGTCTACGTTAAATTGAAGAACATCAAAAAGAACTTTAAGCATGCGACATAAGAAGAAAAGTACACTTACGGCAATCATTTCTGAGTCTGTCCATGGCAAAGAGTCGCCTCCACCAAAAAAACTCTCAATCTTCGTGCCAATATTGTTGAAAAATGCTTCTGCCATCTTGCTGCACTGCATACAACGATCAACGGGTCATTGAACTCACTAACTGTATACTCGACAGACGAGTACCTATCACAGTGCAATGGAACTTCTCCAGGGTTCCATAATAATGAAGAGAAGAACTCACAAGACTCAAACCCTTAGAAATCGAGAGAAATCTGATAAAACTTAGATAAACTGAAGACGAACATGATCCGAGATACTAAGCTGAAGGTAAAACACACTAAACGGAGTGCAATTCAATGATCCACAAATCATGAAAATCACAAGGTAAAGGAATCGGATTCAAAAAAAAATTGAAAATCATTCAGCTAGAGGTAAGCTTCCTGGTCAGTAAATTAAACTCGCTCATCTCAAAGATTGATACATATCAACGTAGAAACTCCCCAATCGGAATTCCCACAACATCAACATCATCACAGCTAGGTTATCACATATCTCAAATTCAAGAAAGAATCTCCTACAATTCTACCACATTATTTCCCAACTGTAAATCCGTCGCTAGCCCTCTAAATCCCAACAACATCTCAAAACCCTATTCGCAGCAGAGAAAAAAACTCCCCAATAAACAACCGACCTCCAAAAATCCAGAAATCCAAAGCTCAAACACACGCGCACACATAGACGAATAAAAGAGACATCATCAATCCTCACAGTCAACGTCTCCATGAACACACACTGTGCTTATACCAACTCAATCTCGTTCACTTCTTCGAACATCCACAGATCCAGTCTCAAACACCTCTAAACCCTAACCCTGACCAATCCACAGACCTCACCTCTCACGATCACACTCCACAAAGCATACAATCAACAACACGACATCATCTCACTTCCAAAGACGAAAAAACAAAAAGAATTCCAAATGCCAGAATTACAAAACGATTGAACTCTAGAATTGCGGGGAGAAACTCCCGCGTGGTAAAAAACGAACCAAATGGAGTCGAGCGAATTCGAGAACTTACGGGAATCTGGCGATCAAAATGCGAAAGCGGAATCAACAGCACGCGAAAAACGATTGTCGAGAATGGAAGTACGCTTCGGGGACCTTGCAAGGATTGATTGATCGATGAGTGCAGAGCGATTTCAAACGGAGATGTCAAGGCGCCTGGGGTGCCGGTGGGAACGCGGTGGAGGAAGCTTCGAGGGTCTTCAGGCGAGCTCCGGTCGGAGCGGGGACGAAGGTCCTCAGTCGGTCCGTCGGTTGCCTCAGGGCCGCTTCTTCGCATCTAGGAAAGATGAAGATTTCCAGAGGCTTCTTTCGTGGGGTCCAAGTCAGTTTTTTGGTTTTTTTTTAATTATTTTAGGCAGTGGAGAAAGCGATCTTCACTGGAGTGACGAAGCTATTTACATCAATGGAAATGAATGTAACCTGAAATGTACTTATAGATGGAATTTTATTGGTTATCCAGAAAGTGTACATTCATCCAAAATAGAGCGATATGGTCCCAAGATTTTGCAATTTCATCCACTGAAATAGGAAGAATATCTCGTCAAATATTCCATGCAAAAAAATTTGCATCGCTTTTTGGCAAAAATTCACCCAAAAAAAACACTTAGTCCAAGATATGTGTAGTCAAAGCAACATTTGGGGAGAACCACCAGTTACCAGTAGTTCATTCTTAGCCGATGGAATTGGGAAAAAAAATTGTCGCAGTTTGAAAACATCCGAAATAAACTATTGAAAAAATCTATAAAAAAATTTATTTAGAATAAAAAATAAAAAATGAAAAAATAGACTCGATACTTTAAAAAACGGTTCAATACGGGAATTAAAGGAAAATAGTTGGTAAAACTCAAAAAATATCCTAAACGATGGTGTAGAAAGAGAAAAATAACTCCAATTTTTCTATAAATCAACGTACTTGTAGAGTCCATTTAATTTAAAAGTCCCACAAGAAAGCACTAGTAGATATTACATATGATTCAAAAAACTACGTACCCTTTTTAGGGGGTAGACTTTGTTCTATCTAATTATCTATCAAGTTTCAAGGAATTCTATACTATTAACTATGGTGTAGGTGTTGCATTATGTATTTATTTGCATAGTAGTTTTTTTTGTATACATTGGTTTGATTTCAGGATTTGTTAGTTGAGTGTATTGGAATTGTTTATTGGATATACCGGTATTACGTTTTCTTATTTAAGTTTGGTTGTCTTGATAGAATTGGAAGCAACATTTTGGTGTTGAACTAATGTTGTAGTGAGATCAATGCAATGGTCCCAGGTTAGATTCCATGTGCATAATTTTGTATTAAAAGAGCTTCTATGGTTGTATTAAGAAAAGAATGTATTATTTGCCATCCATTATGTGGATGTGGGCTATATGCCACATTTAACTACTTTTGGATTATTTAATGAATTTTTGACCAAACATCCAAAGATCTTTAGATAATAACATTGGAAGATCTCTTAATGTTTGTACAGATCTCTTAATGTTTGTATAGATCTCCAGATGTTTTGCATTGATCTCCCAATGTTTTGCATAGATCTCCAAATGATTTGGATTATCTCCTGATGACCATATTTTTTTCTCAATAATCATTACTAATTCTAGACTTTCAAAAGTCCAGAATTAGTTAAAGGTGGCATCTATATGTGTAATTCCTCTTGCTCCAAAAGTAAGTATAATGATGGCTGGGTCTAAATTTTATCTTTGCTGCTATATTTTATTGACTAGAGGGTTGTATTATATTTTATTTTGGCTTGTATAGCATCGGTTAGAAATTGATTAGTATAGAAGGTAAATTCTATGTATTGTATAGATCTTGGGGAAAGTAGGTGGTGCGGTGTTGGTTTGCTTTTTGTGTAGATATATGAGGTTTGATTAGAATCTAACTTTGCATTTGCATCGTGGTAGGTAGCATGAACAAAGTAGGATCCATGATGGCACTATGTCATCTGGGATATTTGAGTTTATCTTTCCAATGTTCATAAAGGTGAAGCATTTTGTTTTTGAGGATGATAAGAGGAGTTTATGTGCACTAAAATGTAAAAGCATCTTCAATGTCTCTAACATGGCTAAGTTATACTCTAGGAGTAAACTTCTATGTACAAAAATTGGCCAAACTTTGCAAAAAAGACCAAAAAAAAATTGGGATTCTACATGGAAGAATGAAGGATTTGTTAGAGAATTTGAATTGTTGGCCAACAAAAATTTAAAGGAGGAACTTACGACAAGTGGGAGTGGCAACTTTTTTACTTTAGAAAAACTAGATTTGATACTTAGCTTGAACACTTTGGTTGCTTTCAGTTTAACAACAAGGCTCCTAAAATGTAGTTTCTTCCTACTCACCTAAAAGGTAAGCTATAGAAGGTCAAAATAAAAGGTGTAGGGTGTAAAACATGAAATAGGTTTGGAAAAAATTTGAACTTATTCTTCATTGCTATCTGGACTCTAAATTACTGGGACTATTTTAGTTATATTTAACAATTTCTTTCATTTCCTACTATAAAATTAATAACCATGACATTTTTTTGGAAACTAATTAGAATTTTTTAAATTAATAGACAAGAAATAGCCTTATGTAATAGAATTATTATTGTTTGACTATGTGGCCATGGAGGCAATCTTTAATCCCTAAAGGACTAAAGCCCCCTTAGGCAACTATGTGAAAGTTTGGGCAAGTTCCAATGATGTCAATTTTATTGAGTGACTTTGAAAACTTTAAAATAAAGTGGGAGAATAGATTGACTTTTGGGAAATGTACAATTTCTATCAATTGGTTCTAAAAAGCAAAATTATTCCACACAAAGAAAAATAGCCGACCCAGCTAATACAAAAATTTAGAAGAATTTTTTTTTAAAATTGTTTCTTATATGATATATCTAACTATATCTACCGATGGATAGCTTTTATTCAATCATTTGTATTTGTGTTGTGAAACTTCTAAAGAATCTTGTTTTGTGGGCAATCAAAGAATCTTTCTAAAAAGATAACACATAGATTGTACTTAAATTGTGCTTTCTTTGTACATTTACAATAGATATTTCCTATTTGAGCAACTCTAATTGTGATGTTGTGTTTTAATTCCTTTGACCTCTATTAAATAAATACATATAATAATCAATTGAATTTCATCCACCAATTTGTACTATTTGAATTCCTAAAGATTAATCAATTCAAACATTGAAAGTATAACCTCAATTCATGCACCGTTGATGTCAAACACACAACACAAAACAAAACAAACATGGTGCGACCAATTGTGCTCCGACAGGGTACTAATCGCATCTGATGTGACAGAGTATAAAAATTGGTACGGAGTATAAAAATCACAAAACTTGCCAACTGTGACAACAGAGGTTCCAAGAGTGAGTACAGGTTTTTTCACTCTGTTTCGATTTTGCGATTATACACACATTTGCAACGGAAATAAAAAATAGCCCCGCGTCCCCCAAAAGTCTGTACTCTATAATCTACTCTTTGATCTAAACAGCTATACTATCCGCATTCCACTTTGGGTGCTTGCATTGCTGGGACGACTTCCGTGTGTTTACTGTACAGTACTGAACAATTCGATTTCGTGATGAAGTGCCTCCAGTGCCGTCCAAGAACTCATTCTTGCTCTTCAAAACCTCGTGGGCTAACCTTCATTACTCCGACCCCAAGCTCCGTAATACTCAAATTGGAGCTTCCTGCATGTGAACTGCATTTTACACTTTCACAATAAAGTACACAATTTTTACAGAATTGGCTGTGCTCAAGATAGGCCAAGACTTAACGTAGCTTCCTCTGGAGTGGAGGGGCCCGGAAATTGAATTCTCGGACTCTTCGGTCGGGTGGCCATTGTGAGGTCTAGCTCGATTTCCTCCTCAGCTTTCCTCTTTCTAGGGCTCAAAGAATCAGTCACGTCCACTTCTTCCTTGGGCGCAGTTTCGTGGCCATGGAGGAACGATTCCAAGCTGGGTACAGGTCTGTATACTTCATTCGACTCCACCGCAGGGACAAAGTCGGTGGTGGTCTTTGTATCCTCAGGTAGCTTCACTTTTTGATCCTCAGGTATCATGGGTCGCGTGTATGCTTGAATGTCAGCAAAGCCCTTCTGTATTGTCTCCGCTCCTGCAGCTCCGGAAATCCGTCCTTCCTTGAGCAATTCCAGGGCCATATGAACTTCGTGTGCTTCCTTCATGAAATTTTCGAATTGCTCACCGGAGAGTTCCGTGAGCTTTGATGGGAACTTTGGTGGAGGATCCACTGAAAGTATTACCGTATTTGGCATTGATGCGGGGTCGATCTTTCCCGTTCGGTACATCTGGTGGCACAGGGCAATCAGAACATTAAGAGCTTGTTGATGTGCAGTAGTTAATTAAGAAGTAGTTGAGGATGACGGCAATCATTCAACGGAGTCTTTGAACAATGAAACATAAAATACATTTGAGAAGAAAAACTTTTCATCAACTACACAGGATTCCAAAAAGTTAGGGTTCAGACCTGAAGATGGCTCTTGATATGTGCGATGGTGATTCCGTCCCTCTTCATGAGCTGCAATATCCTTTTAGGTGTCGCCTCTGCAAGATAAGTATCAAATTGTTAATTATTAGATAATTTAGTGAATGTTGGATGAGATATATATGAAATCTCTACTAAATCGCACTGACGGAAACAAACTGATCATTAGGTTGAATGGTGTCCCAGTCCTTTACCCACCGCAAATACCTATCGACTTGCGAGTGGCAATTTAAAAATGAAAGGAAATATGAGAACTGCGTGAGTTTGGAGGAACTTACTATCTTTGCCGCCCAACTTCTTGACTGCGCGCAGAAAATCTTCATGGAGCTCCACTGTCCATTTCAATTTTTGCGTGCTTGACCGCACGTAAGGTCGCACGTTGCTCCTGTCTCGTATGAATTCGACTAAGGAATCCTCTGAGTTCAGGGGTATCGTGCGTCTCCTCTTTGCAGAATGAGGCGGAGCCGGGTCACGCCTCAAGTATCTCGGACCGACATCATTTCTAAAATGAGCCGACACAGCCATGATCGCCTCCAAGTATAATAAATTTGATAACCTATAGAAGTAGTAGAACGTCACAGGCTGGGCTTGACCTTCAAACCCTGGTACGTGTAGTGCAACTGAGATTCCCGCTTCGTCTTTGAGCTCTCAGCAACAATCTTCGAAAACAACCTGAAATGAATTCCAATCATCCACGTTAAGGAACCTTATATAGCCTCGCATGCCTACCGCGAAGCAGACAATGCACGACACCGGTGCACACATTCGAGATTCTTCTATCAGCGTGCCACGCAAGCCACAACTTATTCTTGGACTCGGTTGCTTGACAATCACGCAACCAATTCTATGCGAACCAAGAAGTCTAAAAATGCCATCGGAGCACACCAATGGCGTAATCGGGCTGCACACAAGCTCTCACTTGTGCCGACAATCACAATTTACGATGGAGAACAACTGTCGATAGTCACTGACGTAAGTATCAGGTATGGCCAAATCAAATCGATACCTCGCAACCACCGCTGTTCTCAACAAGCCCGGATAACAAAGACTGCATTATCTCGTCGTCATAAGCAGGACTCCGAGCCTAGGGAAACTATCGAGATCGGAACGGCGAAACTCAAACAGACATCAATTCGCAGAGCAAAAATCAGAGAGCGGTTCCTGACTCTATAATGCGTACAAAAGCCAAACAAGAATGTGAAGAACTTCATTCGACCGTACTAAGAAGGACTTTCTTACTTGATACAACCAGAAGTCTAATTGCTGACTCGTCGAAGAACTCCTTTGCTGCCTCAGTCTGCCTCAGCAATAGACTCCACGTTCTCAACACTGGAGTTATGTTTAATTCTAGGTCTGCGAAAGACGTAGTAGATCGTGCAGACAGTTTGATTCGGACTTTCGGGTCTAGCGGAAGGAATTGTCCTGCTTTTAATCGCTACTGCACACGACATATAGCCAATAGAAAGCTCTAAAAGCACTTCCGTTCTGGAATATAATATACAATACGTGGGAACGCGGGTTTGCCGACACAGCCTGCACGCGCTTATTGGTTATCCACTGTAGCTTGCCGACGAAGCTACTGTGTTCCTGGCTTCCTGCTGGCTTCCCAAAACTCGCAGTGTAGTCGGAGATTGCCGTGCGCTTACAGACATTTGATCCTAACTTAGTATTCAAAAATCGAGAAGAAGAGAACATTCTACCGAATTTAGACCTACAGTGTCAGATTCCTGCAACTGAGCTAGCGCCGACCAAACGTGAAGCTCGTCAGGCAACAAGGACCTTCCCGACTAAATGCACCAAAGCTCTTTCTGAGGCCAGAGTCGGAAGTCGGTCACCGTGTTATGAGATTCCTCCGCGGTGTACGTTTTGAAAGGATGCTCATCTCTGCCCGAGCTCTAAGTTTAAAATCAAGAACTTTTCTCCTCAGTGAAATTACTCAGATACTTGTCCCTAGGTTCACTCCAACCCGCGTAAGTCTGTGCATATTCTACCCGCGTTTCCCTTGCTCTACAGACTTTACTGACAGAAGTAGGATTATGCATTGTCTATTGTCTGCCGTGCTCTCAATTAAATCATGGTTGAGGAATAACATTAATTGAATCGTGAACAAACCATTGCGTCGGGGATTCGAGGATGTAAAGAAGAAGCTGCGCGCATGATAAGACCTGACTACTTTGAATTGAAGCGCGCCAGGTTGAAAGTACAAATCCTCGGAGCAAGTAAATTCAATCAAACAAGACCGCTTGCAATTGATCAATTGTACGTACAGCAGTCACGTCGTCGTTACTTGGAATGTGAGCTAGAGGAACGATCCTACAAATTGACAGAACGCGTTACAGGAATGTACGAATTGAACCTGGATCCGGACGAGCAGGTTTTGCGCACTTGGCAGAAATTGCTGACCAGGAAGCAGCTTCTCCGAACATCCGTCTCTGCAAAATTAAACGTACTTGGAAGTCGATTCCGGCAAGCAGTAAATGAGATTAATTCTCCCCGGCGCCACTTTCAACTTGGAGAAATAAAATACTTCCGAGCGAGAGCGACGAAACTTTAAAAATTATTTTATCACATGAATTTTCTGAAGCTCGCGCGCTCCATTCACGAATTCTTCCGGGCTTCCCTTGTTCCGGAGTCGGAATGATTTCCGGCAGATCTCCGCCACCCCCAGGACCAAGTCACACGCAACTGCTTGACATTGTCAGACTCTGAAGGCACGTCCTGCGACAGTCAATGTTAGAATTTGACAAGAGCTTGTGGCTTTCTGTTTGACCAAGTTTCAGGTTGGTGAAGATGTAAAACCCTAAACTGAAACTGAAACTGAAACTGATAAGAAATCCGTTTCCGATTGTTGGTGAGGTTAAGGTAGAAGCACCAATTCCTGTCCGTTCCAGAACTTCAGCAGAGTTGGAAAAAATATTGATTGCAGTGTTGGCAAATGAAAATCATGAATTTTCAAAAAAGAGTTCTAGAATTTTTGAAGAAGGCGGCTATTTTCTGAGAATTTTCAAAGTAGAACTTTGTAGGGCACCCCAAACTGCACTCTAGTTAAGCTACCTAGATTCTGGCAAGTAATCTAAAAAAAATCAACAAGCACCAACCACAGTCACTTAAGCATTGGCATAGTTTTGAGGTACTTTGGGGACACTTTAAGGGGAGTCTACAATAAAACAATGGGTACACAAACGGGAACTAGTGCTTTTACCTTGCCACATGAAAGCAAAGTGACCGAATAAGCATCTGAGCATGGCTTAGCAATTAATTGAACATTGGTTCTTGTTGGTAATTGAAAGCAATCAAAAGTAGTTTTTGGTGATACGAACTATTTCCGACAATGTTAATCCTTGAAGGATTGGGGTGCAAAAAATCGTGTTGGAGAAGCCACTTCGTAGCCTTATGGTCTTTTAGGAGTTAAGCGGTAGCATATGTCTGCTTGAGCAATGGTATGAGAGATACATTTTTCTAGTCAAGGAATAGAAAAAATAAAGATTGCAGTATTTTTTGCTAATTTTTCATCAAGTTTGGAATTATTAGAAATTAAGGAAGTGTAGATTGCAATCTGATTTGTTCTCAATGTATAGGCAAACCTATTCTAAGAAGTGCAAAACTGTAAATTGGTTGTAGCAACTTTAATAGGTGTCAACGTATTATTAGTCATACAATAAAGAAAGCCTTATTTAACATCATATTCCCCTCATTCGTGAAAATAGGTCACTTTATCTTGCACAAATAGGGCACTTGTCAGAAACAAACCATATACCTTATAGATTAATATCTTTGGTTTGTAGTGTATACTTTTTAAACACCCAATGAATAAACAATGGATTTTAAACTGCAAATTTTAGATGTATTCAAAATAGGTTTTGGCTTTTATATTCAAGAAGTGTACATTTTAGTCCAGAATAAATAGGGGTTGGTTTTGCAACAGAACCAAATTTATCATAAAATTAGTGAACATCAAGAATCAAGCAACTATATTATGAGTGACTCGGATTGTGTAGTTTTGGCTCACTTTTCAAAAAAGGAATTTCTCAAATTTCTTAACAATGAGGCATTGCCTCATTTCTTGAATAAGAGCCTATAGATGTAGATACAAACTTCTTTACATTTATTATCACTACAAGAGAAAGGAGTGTTTTAAGTAGTGTCCTAGACATCACGTCTTTTAAGTAATGTCTTTTAAGTAAGTTTTTAAGTAAAATTTTACTAAAAAGACAATCTTTTTAGTAAAATTTTACTTAAAAACTTACTTAAAAGACGTTACTTAAAAGACGTGATGTCTTGGACACTATTTAAAACACCCCTTTCTCTTGTAGTGTATAGATGTAGCTTATGTCAATGCAATGCCTAAAGTTCCTCTCGTCCAGTCAAAAAGCTAAACAATGGTTGTTGATCATTGACAAAAAAATGAATTGAAGTTTAGTGGCACAACAATCTAAATCAAGAAGATCTATTGTTGTAAACTAAGTTGGTAAAATTTGAGATTAGCTATAATAATTCAATTTAACCTTGAATGGCAACCCTATAACCAAAATAGTTAATTTGTGAGAAGATGAATAACTTCCATTCTTTGTCTAAAAATGCAGCTTGATAATCATCTATCATTGGACCTTTTTTGTCATCTATAATTATACAAAGTTTAAGAAAAAGAGTCCACATTTTATTTTTGACTTCTTGCAAAATAGTTGTATTTTGTTTTTATTTTTTAATAGACATGTGGCTTTTAATTTTTTCTTCTTTCGTGCAAAATAATTTAAACCCTTGAAGGACGTTGAGGACAAAAAATGTCCAATGCATGACTTCATTGTTCATAGTAGAAACAAAGAATGCACCCAAAATGGACTAGTGGTTGTAGAAATCAATCTTTAAAGGACTCTGATAAATCATTGGCTCCAAAAAATCCAAAATCACTATGTGGAAGTCCAACTATTGTGCAAGACCTCCCTACTCACACAAAATTCCAAGGATGAACATTTGCACTTCTATCCTACATACAAAGATTCTTTGTCATTCATAGGCTAGAAAATGGCCACGAGGTTGTTTTTAACCCTTGAACGCTTGGCTGGTGACCGTGGAAATCATCCGTTTTGGCATCATATGACATCATCTTCTTAGAAAAAAATCAAAAGTGCTCACTGGAAGTCAAACTACTATTTAAGCTCTCCCTTGTTTACACAAAATTCCAAGGATGAATAGTTGCACTTTTGTCCTACATCGGAGATTCTCTTATCATTCATGGGTCGCAAAACGTCCTCCTTGACTTGTAAGGGTTAAGGCTGAATAATGTCCAAATTGCCAAAGGCACTACTTCCGTGCTTGCGGGAGTTGAAAAAATCCATTTAGGAAGATTCAAGGAAGGTTATAAAAAAAATTATAAAGAAAGAAACGGAATTTAACAGTTTCTTATTATAGAACTGCCTACTATTAATATTAAAAGAAATTATTGCAATTGAATATTAGCTTCCCATGCAAGTGACGGTACAGACATTTATTTGCCTTGGAGACCATTGGACATTCCAGCCTGATGACCGTGGATGACACTCTGCCAGAATTGCGGTGAAGGTTTTAAAAATAGCCACAGACGAACCTGCCAAGTCTGCTAACCAACCAGAACCTGCCAGGTGTCCCATTCCACCGCATTCATGTCCCCAGACTGGGTCCATGCTGGCTGGCCCACACGCTTGACATTCCGTCTTGGCGTGCTCCATACGGTACTCGACGTTTGGCATTCTTCGTACTTTCTGGAATGTTAAAAATTAAATTATAAAAAATTACAGATGAAAAACAAGGACTCGTCACACCCAATATGAGCAATTCAGCATAGTTGGAGGCACCTTTTCCCAAAAATAATATTTATGTAGTATTAGCAAGTGAAAATCATGAATATTAAAAAAAAAATAGATTTTTTGGATGTGGTATGTAATTTCTATGATTTTTCAAAGTGTCAACTTCCTAGACCATTGAAACTGGCACATAAGTGGATCCTAAACTGAAATCTCCTAAGATCAGTAGTCAACAAATCAGAGTTAAATATGTGTTCTTCAAATGTGTCAGCGATTCACAGTTAAGTATTTGAAGACAACATTAACAAAAGTCTAGGGACACATTTAGTGGTAGTCTAGGGTACAAGAATGGGACTACAGGGACGCTTTTGGGTGTTTCTACCTTAGGGGTTGTCACATTTCTTTTTCCCCCATTTTCAATATCCAGATTATGAGGACGCAACACTCTCTCCTCAAATTGGACAATGCCCATTGTGTAGAGGTTGAGAATTTTTTTTCTTTTCCTCTAGAAGTGAAGAATGGGCATGAAGATTGAGAAGCCATAACCATTTTTCATTCTTCACACATTGAAAAGGAAAGTCACACTTTCATGAAGAATGGCTCCAATTGACTCTTCTTCTTGGGCAAGGTATGACAACCCCTATTATTGAGAGCAGTGCAACCTTTTCGGATTTTTCCATATTGTAGAAGTGGCGATAAATTCTAGGATGAGAAAGTCTACTTTTGCTATTTATAATTCAATTATTCCCTATTGATTGATTTGAATTACATAATTTATTTATAGGATGAAAAAGTCTATTTTTGCTATTTATAATTCAAATAATCCTTGTTGAATTACATAATTTACTGTAATAAAAAAGATTTGGCAAATTCTAGGTTCAAGCTCATTCTTTATGATCGATCAACTGCCACCACCCAATTGGACCTAAATATGTACTAGACTATAAGAAATAAAAAATCCATCTGTCAAATTGCAAAATGCAACTAGCAACGGAACGACATAATAGAGGAAAAATGCGGACAATTTGAAAGGGACAATCTTTGGAATGACCTTGCTAGCTAGCTTTCCCTTCTAAGTTTTTGGGTGCAAATATGTGGTAAAGTGCTCAAGTCCATACCACTTTTGATAATACTTTCAAGACTGAATCCAAACTTAAGGCATTCAATTCTTCTATTGTTTTTGTATTATTTATTTGCTTTGGATTTTAATAAGCATAAAATGGTCTTGTAGAGTTGCAAATTTAATTTTTGAGTCACATACTGCAAACTTGACCAACATTGGATGCTACTGTAAATTATTGAAAGTATTTAATTTCTTCTACAATATCATGAACATTTCAATTTCATTTACATTGCTAATTTTTTCATTGGAGATGTAGAAGCCCTTCATAAACTAATTTGAAATACTTGAAGTTCAAAACATTCAAATATAAAATTTGTAGGGAAAACAACTTATTTTCTTCAAAACAATAACACATAACTTGTAATATACATATCTTTAGAAAACCAAAAAAGATTTTTTTGAGTATCTTGAACACAAATATAGTATTTGAGCTACTTTGTTGCATCACGGGTAGTTAAAGATAAAAAGGTACCATTTACTCATTTGCATTTTTCTTTCCAGGTTTTAATGCAATTGTTTTTAATAGTAACTAGAATAAAAAAGATGCCTCTAGAAGAATGAGGAGTGGACTACTTTATTAAACACTTTATTTTGCCTGCACTTTTAGGCACAATAAGGGCAAAAAATGTGAGTAAAGGGGTATTGCTAAGCCGCTTACTACAATTGTGTATGCATCATATGTGGGCAGTTATTTTTTTTGATGCTATAGATGCTGTGAGTGTCAAGTGTTAGTAGTCATGTAGGTGTTTTGGCATTTATGTCATTGCTTTTAGATTCACTTGTTGGTTGTAACAGGTGTCAAAAGCCACCTAATGTGGTCCCATCAACTTACAATGTTTATCACAAGTCTAAAACTATTAGGTAGTTGCATAGTTTTATATTTTGGCCATTGTCAGACCTTGTGTTGCACTGAGGTTTGTGCATTGTCTTGCAAAATGCTCATTAGAATTCAATGCAAGGCATATTCAAATCTTGTCACATTAGTGTTGATTAGAAGTGAGTTTGACCTCATTTATGTACTTGGTTGTAACAATGCCAATCACTGAAGCACTCACAGAATCACTTTTGCATCATTATTATTTTTTATCTATGTTTTGTTACATATATGTTGGCACAATATGATCTTGACATGATGTGTTTGTACATGACAATTTTCAATTTTTGCTACTGGTAGAAATCATACTTATGTACAATCTTAATTAATATTTTCACATTGATGGACAATAAATAGTCTTGTTAATAAAATGAAAAATAAAAATTTGTATAAAAATTAAAGAAAAAAATTGAGATAGAAAATGATGTTTGATTATTGTATTTGCAGGTTAAGTTTGGCAAAAAATAATTCTAAAAACAAGTGTCATAATTTTTGAAAAATTACTATTGTTATTAGGTAAAAAAATTGTATGCAAATTTGAAATTTTGAAATTGGATGTACTCAAAAGAATTCTAAAGAATAATTCAATTTTTAAGCATTTTCTAAACCTTATTTTCTAGAAATAATTAAACATTTAGCAAAGTAGTGAGCATTCTCCCTTCTACTTTTGATATACAAAATTATTTGGAGTCGGTTTCTAAAAAGTTGATATCTGAACTAGAGCAACTTACATTAGATATAACTATTTGAAACTATTTATTTTGGTTGATGTGCATATACAAAGTCAATGTTGTAATGAGAGGATAATTTTTACTTCAAAACAAGTATAAATCATATGTTTCAAAAATATATATACAATGGAGTTAATTGTAATGTTGTCCCAAGTTTCATAATTAAGATGAGTGAACTTGTAACCTCTTTTTATGTAGTTAACTGCAAAGGACTACAATTTGTGAAAAGAATACCTATTAGACTTTGTTCGGCTTCAAATAGTTAAGAAGTGACTTGTTCTTTCTTTGTCGTGGATGATGCCGGATGATGCTTGTTGTTGATGACAAGAATTAAAACTAGGCATTAGGTTCAAACGGAGCCCAAGCTTGGAGGAATTTCATGTTGTGTTTATTTTAAATCAAAGATAGACCACTAACTTTTGAGCATTGTTCATCTAGCATGTCATGTTTTTGACAAACTCTAGCTCTTGGTCCTTGATTTGAGGTACTTTGCAATTAACTCTAATGTACATTTTTTGGATTTTTATTTGTAAAATTAGAAACCTTTATAGAATATTGTATACTAGTGTATCTTTGAATTATTTTTACAAAGACTCTAATCATTTACAAAGGCAATCAATTGTTTTATTGCCATGTTGCACCGTGTGCAAACTAAATTGAAGACGTTCTACACTAACAATTTGAGGTCATACTAGTAACATATCAATAGATCCCTATCATTTGACAAAATTGAGGGGCAAACAATTTTAGATACTTTGACTTTAGTAGTTGGGAGATCCTACAATATTAAACACTTAGTACAAGCCCAATTTTGCAAGTTTCTTTCATGAGAATGAAAAAAAAGTATAATTTGACTTTATTTAGAGCATATTATGGCCCCCCCGACATAGATAATTAGTATTTTTTGCACTTAAAGATAACTTTTGATTAATTCAAATTCTCCTTGACTTTCTTCTAGCAAATTGATTGTTCCACTCACTTCTCCACTATTCTCTCCATCATTCTAACAATAATTGAACATTGCATATGCTTACGTATGATTTCTTCTAAAAACATGGTATTCTATTTGGTTCACAAACGCTAAAATATTGCAGTTTAACATCTATTATTAACACAATATCATTACATTTTATGCAACAAAGTGAGTTGAATGACAATATTCACAAACTTTGTTATGGCGTTAACAAAAAAAATTGATATGCAAAAATAGTTTAGTACCAAAAAATATAACATTTAACTCTCTACAGGACGTACCGAGGAACTTACTTTATTTTTTCAATAATTTGAAAAAGCTCTTTTGACTTCAAATATAGAAATTCTAATATAAAATTTTAAAGATGACTTGTAAATAATAATCATACCCTACATGTAAAACTTTGTTTCACTTCATTCTAATAAGTATAAAAAAAGTTATGAATTTATAAAAACTTTCAATGTCAAAGCATGCAACAAAAGAATTATTTTGAAAATTAATTATGCATTTGATTTGAGTTAATTGATTTTCATACAAATACATCTAAACCATGTTATTCCAAAAAATGAGATGAAAATTATGAAAAGTCTTATTTTAAGGGTAATGAATTCAAGGTAGAAAAACATACAAAATCATCTTTTGAACTTTAAATTAAAAAAATTAAAAAAACAAGCCATTTCGATGTTTATTTTTTACTAGAGTACTTTCATTATTTTTATATAAAATTCTCTATTCCTTGTCAAAGTTATTAGTACTTTAGGATTTTCTTTCTTCATGTACCACTTTCCACTTTCTAATTTCTTAAAGATGAATACAACAAAAAATTGGTTAAATTTTATTCCATGTGTTTTCAACCAATTTCCCAACTATGTGTCTTGCAATTGGTGGGATTTTTCCACACTAAATTTTAAGGAGGATAAACTTTTAATTAGTTTACTACTAGAGATCCTATCGAGTTGGATTTATTAAAGAAAAACTAAAGGTGAAAAGTTTAGCCTTGCTTTTGATAGAACTATAATTGTGAAACAGTTTGCAATTGAGAAACACCACAAAAATTTAGAGTAGGCCTCGTGGAAAGTTACCCACTTGTTTTGGTAGTAGGATGAAAAGATTATTATCATTTTATAATAAAATAGAGTATAGAATCTCAGAGATGAATCTTTTATTATTGAAATTTGCTCTAATAAATTAGGTGAAATATGCATATTTATAGTATTGTTTGCACAATTTACTTTAGATTCTAGATATCACATTAGAATCTTAATCCTTGAAGGATGCTGAGGACTAAAAGTGTTCAATGGATGACTTCATTGTTAACTATAGAACAAACAATGTACCTATTGGTTTAGTAATCGGAGCATTTTGGTGACTACCTTGGTCCGAGGGGTGTCCTTTTAAGGGTTAAAAGTCAATGGCAACATTTACTTGAATTACAACCCAATTCTTAGTTTTGGCAAAAACCACTCTGTAAGAGCATCGCCACCCATTCCCCAGAAACAAGGCTGGGGAAATGGGTTGGCCCGTGCCCGATAGCTCCGAGGTTGCTTCCTTCCCCCATTCATTCCCGTGGAAGTGAACACACCAAAAGAAGACAAATGAATGCATTCATGACTAGTCATAATAAAGAGCCAATCAAAATTCGAATTGAATAAAAAAAGATAAGAGATGGCCCACAATCCAAGCGAATTCATTAATGACTTGGAGGAATTAAGAACAAACCAGACAGCATCAAGCCCGGGTCAAAGCGTAGCGGGACAGGGAGTTAGTATTGGGAGAGCTCATTTTGGAGTGACCGGTCTTATTTTGTCCCTCCCTCGGTCCGAATGTCTTACTTTTCCTTGGCCGGCCCGGCCCAAGCCCCATCCCTGTGGATGGGTGGCGATGCTCTAAGTTATCAAATGAGGAATTCCAACAATTCTCCAGTTTTTGCCTCTTTGCAATGAAGCTTGCTTTCATTTGTTTAAAAACAAAAACAAAAACAACAATTCTCCAGTTTGTCCGGACTGAAACATTCCAAGCAGCTTCTCTTCGTCCACTTCATCTTGGGATACGTACCACCGTACCTTGCAATCGGAAGAGACGAAGAAATTGTTCTCCATTTCCAGGCCAACTGATTGTTCATAAACATGATCAGGAAACACCATAGCCGTGCATCTTTTGTCTGTGAGATAACATATCTTGAGCAGACAGACAGACTTTCCTTTGTAACGGCAATTAGAACTGTGCCGCTGACCTAGGCTAGGCTTGTCTGTGCTATCATGCAAATAGCCGTCTATTTCAATTTTTTATTACCGACAAATAATCTGCCTCAGTTGGTGCCGTCTCACGAGTCGGAGGTTTTCAATTGCAGCAGGCAAGACATTCAAACCTGAAGCGTCATGGAAGCATACAGTGACATACAGTATTCTAATCCAAATAGAATGGGTTTCACACACTGCTTAATTATGAGGTTGTCTTCAATCAGAGGATTATCTTATCTGATGTGTCCATGGTGTTGTCTCCCGATTTCCTCTTCAATTGTTGATGGAAAATCTGAATCAACAGTTGAACATTGAGGAAGGCGATCTACGTACATTGAGATAGTTCGATAAGTTGAAAATGACTTTAACATTTTCTCAGTTCTACTGATGAATCGGGCCTTCGAAGATATTTCTTTATTGATTAATTAATTGAGACTCTTTGATACATTGAAAAAACGACCTTCAGTTAGCATCTTTTCACCAGTAATGATAAATTAGGATTCTTTTGTAAGTGGGAAAATCCCAGAAGGGACCGCCCGGTACAACATCTGGTACTCCAGTAGAATTGCATGCGGCGAATTAAACTGCAGTGCACTTTGCGTGTTCCCTTCATCTTGAGATGTTGCCTCGCAAGCTCTAGCTTCGACTAAATTCCTCCGTTTCACCCTTCGGGATCTCAAATACCGCTTATCAGCACTCTTTGTGAAGGTGGATGAATGCCGGCATTAATTCATGGAACTTCAATGAACAATTAAGGGCAATTTGTAAAACTTGAATAATTAACCTGCAATGACATAATTTCTGTAACGGCAACATCCCTTCAATTCTATGCAAAGCTTGCGTTGGGACTTGGGAGCAAAGGCCTCAATTCCCATCAACTACAAACTTGGCCAATGTCCAAGCTTCTCACTTGGATTTCAATGGAAGGTAAACAAAAAGCTTGTGGCACACATTCACAGTGCTGTGGACGCGCAGTGAACTCCTTTTGATGTTCTGTCACCACAATTTTGTCACCAATACTTGTTAGTAGTGTCTGTTGCACTGATCGTCTAAACCCAAGATGAAAATCAGCAGAGCGTGGTTGTTGTAAGCTCAATGTTCAAATTGTAATTTAATGTTGAATTTTATGAATTTTTCAAAATTCAAGATGGAGTAGCCAGAATCTTGGACAAGTAAGTAAGTTTCATTTCATTAGTTGAACTTAAATTCAGTATAGTTCATTTTCATGCCTAAAAGTCAGATCAAGAGCAAGGTGGTAGGAGTTGCCAAATATACTAAGTTAGGAAAACATCTTTTGTGATCCGTTGTTTGAGGTGATCTTCTTCCAATAGAAAAGCAAAAAATACATGACAATGGAATTTTCACCACCATGCACTAGAAACACACCCAAAGAACTTTCTCCAAAAAATTGGATGAAAAATTGCAATTTTACATCTTCTACGAATCATTTGAATTTATGCAAAATCCACTTTGAGGTACCGCTATCCTTTATCCTTGTAAAGACAGGTTGGTAAGGTGTGAATCATCTACTTTCAAAACAAAAGCACTCAATGGTGGTCAAACTATTATGCAAGACCTCCATTTTGCACAAAAAATCAAGGAAGAACATTTGCACTTCTGTCTTATATGGAAGGATTCTTTGTCATCCATCAAACACTTCAAATGTCTGTAGCAATACAAGGTTAAGGGATTAACAATATTTAACAACGGATTGTTTGGAAGGTGCTTGCTTGTTGTTACTAATACTTGAACAATAATCATTATTTCAGATTTTGAAAACAGTGAGTAAGATTGCTTTCCGTACATACAAAATAACAAGTAGGTCACCATGTTGTTCACATCATTTGATTGAATATGGAGTAGTCAGTTTTATTTGCATTTGAAAAAAAAATTTACAACATGGTAACGATATCCATAGGCGGAGGGAATGAGGTTTGAAATTAAGCACCAAATTTTGCAGAGAGCCTACAATGGTTAAACAATCGGTTGTGTGCAATGGCTTGTTCTCCCTGAGTACTGATAGTGATCTCCCTCATTATACACTAGTGTAGCACTGTGCCATTATCCCATAACTCATAAACCTATAACTTTCACACTGTATATCCAAATGCATGAAACAAAGTCTGTGCACCCTTCCTCACATAGAGCTTTCTAATGATACCAAGTATGCGACAGGGGGAAGCATGGCCCAAGAGATCCATAATTTAGGGTAATTTAAGATCCAAAAATCATTCAAAAATTCATAACTTTCACACTACATGTCTAGACACCACAAAGCAAAGTCTAAGCATCCCTCCATGCAGAGAGCTTTCTAACAGTACCAAGAATGCGACCGGGGATGCATGGTCTAAAAATTCCATAATTTAGGATAATTTAAGATCCAAAAGTAACTCAAACTTCCATAACTTTCACACTGTAGGTCTAAACGCCACAAAACTAAGTCCATGCATGCGCCCTTCCTTGCAGAGACTTTTCCAACAGTACAATGAACGAGACTGGAGAACATTCAATTCCGGAGATCTTAACAAAACAAAAAAACTAAAACGAAACAAAACAATCTTATTTAATGTAAAGATGGCTTGTTCTCACAATTTGGACCAACCATTTTGTATTTAGTCTTGTACTCTTAAAACTTACTAAATCTTAACCTTGAGAGGATGAGACCTTTTGCCAAGGTACTTCGCCAAAAATGATGTGATTTTTGGACCAATAGTTGCACTCTTCATTTCTAAAGTAATCTTGGAAGTCATCCATCGTTTGCTTTTTGGCCCTGCTTTAGTGTAATTCAAGGGTTAACATGTAAGGATGTTGGATGACTTTGTTGTTAACTACAGAAATAAAGAATGCAACTATTGGTCCAATAATCAAAGTATTTTGGTGACTAGTACCTTGGTCATAGGAGGCTGCATCTGTCTAGGGTTAATGGATTTTTCTAGTGTAACTTGCAATCTTCATTGGAGTAATGCAGCCATATTATGGATGAGATGTAACAAATTCGTCAAGATGCATGTGGATGAATGAAGTATCCCACAGCAAATCCACTTTTCATTTATTTAATGACAATGTGCTTTTTATTGACACTATTCAGAGTGCTAAAATCATGATATTCAACAGCACAAAGCTGCTAAAAAAAGTGCTCAAGAAACTAAGACTGCTACAGATTTACTCACAAACTGGTATGACTACATGGACACGAACTCAACAGTCAATCTACTGAATTCTGCCTGTTTTTTTAGTAAGAATCGGGTCGCTTTCCTCCAGCGAAATATTGTACTGTAGTGCACACTAAAATGAATAGTGCATCAGGAATAGTGAATTGCTATAAGTAAAAGTTGAAAAATTGCACAGCGAAGAATTCTGCTCAGCTACCAACAGTCCTGAATATTCATACATGGAGAACATTGGGACGTATTTCAGCGTCACAACGCGCGTACAATCAAGAATGCAACACACAATCCAGTGAGAGCCCATATTCACATGGATTTCTCCAAAAGCAGTTCTTGTCGAAGTGAGCTTCTCAAATTAACATCAATACAAGCGTCATTCACACCAAGTATACATTGAAAGCCCTTTTGGCAGAGTCCTCTGCTTTCCGGTATAGCCACACATCAGCACCATCGGTATGAGACTACTGGAGACCAGTCTATCAACAACCTCAGTCCTCCCACCAGGCCACTTGTGGCTGGTGGTTTTGTACCTTACCTTTGCAATGAAATTCTCGTTTCATTTGTTTAAAAATAAATAAAAATATAAACCTCAGTCCTACAATTTGACTCTAGTCCGCGACCAATTTCGGCGAAGTTGGGAGTAATGTAACAAATTCCAGTGACGTTGGGTGGACTCCCTAGTTGAAACAGACCATTATTTCCACTATTACTGTTTGAAGGAGAGCGCTATCTGCTAATGTAACTGCAAGTCGCTATACTAGAGTCATATCATTCAAATCCACAGCCCTAGACATGCTGAATTCTCATTTTCCAAGCGAAATTTCATGCCAAACTCTCAACATCCATGACCCGCTAATTCCATAGCTACAGTATTTCCCTCTCCAATTCCGTGGACTCCCTAGCTAGAACAGAACATGATTTTTATGTGTTTGTAGGAGAGCGATATCGAATACTTTAACTGATAACTAGATCTCTACACTACAGTCTACACTAGAGTCGTATCATCCAAACCCACAGCTCTAGCCAGGCACGCCAATTTCCCTTGCAAGCGAACTTTCATGCACGCAAATTCCATAGCCATCCAAAGGTATGGAGAGCATCAGGGTACCTGGCCATGGACCACCCTACTCGTAGTCTTCCGAACGAGTCTCAAATCTTTGGAACTCTGTATAAATCCTCCGGAAGATCGATCAGTACTGGTTTGATCAATTGCGAAGGGGTAACGTTGCGTGATCCCACTCCCCTTAAGAAGCTTAGCCCGGATCCCCTACACTCAAGCAGCAGGAGGCGGCGGCGGCACCGGCGGGGTTCCCGGCAGACTAGGGTTATGACAAACAAACCCCTTGCAAATCGACAGGTAGATCACGAACGCAATCACTACCACCAGCAGCAACACAAAGATCTTCAGTCGAAAGTGCTGGAACCACAGTCGTCGTCTTATCTTCTGCCCCTGCCGTTGGAAGTTATACGCATCCGACTGCAGTCCAGTCGATCTATCCACCAATAAGTCGATCTTCTCGTTCCGGTCCAGCACTTTCTCGATATTCTCCATCATGATGCCTTTGACCTCCGCCACTTGCGACTTGATGCGGGAGAGTCTCTGCACCTCCTCGGGGTTGGAGGTCACGTAGATCATGTGTTCTTCGAGGCGAGGGCCAAACTCGTTATCGAGGCTGTGGGCGACAGCGAGATCGGCGCGTCCGCCTTGGAAACGGTGCTTGAAATCGTCCTTCACGCGTTCGAGGAAAGCGAAAGGGACCTGGCGACCGAAGTCCTCGTCGGCCACGGCCAGGAAGGTGAAGCCGTCTTGGACGAGGAAGTTGAAGGTGTGGTGGTCGCATACGTAGGTGTGCTTGTTGTTAGATTGGGGGAGCTTGACTAAACATTGCACGGCGATCGTGCTGAAGTTGCCGGTGAAGGTGGAGTGCTCGGCTAGCACGGTCGTGCCGCGCGCGACGAAACTGTAGATCAGCTGCGACGAGGGGTCCCCCATCTCGCCCAAAGCACCCAAATCAAGGCGCCCTGAAAAAAGTCTATCACTTCGTCACCACCACCTCGCTTTCACACAAGCGCACAGCGCTCTCACCAGACTCCAAGCAGCCAAATTTAACCCAAATTCAAAACCAAACACAACTCGAACTCACCACCAGCGCGCTCCCACACGAGCTCACGGCTCCAGTACACAGATTTCAAGCACCTAATTAAGCTTAACCCGAAACCAAAACCAAACCCTCCTCGAACCCACCGAACCACCAGCAAGCTACTCCTTCTGCAACCCAACCCTGGAATCGATTCAGGGTTTGCGCGCACGCACACACACAATTCACTACTCGAACAGAGAGACCATGACACAATCCCCAGCACACTACCTTCGCATCCTACTCCTGCGAGATTTCTATTACAGTACTGCAAACAACTAGGTCGAGCTAGATTCTTCTCCTTCTTCGTCCCCCAAAGCTGGGAGATGCAACGATTCCACACTAAAAAAGTATTCTTGGGCGCGCTAGAACTGCGAGAGCTAGAACTGGGAGAGATGATAAGCTTGTGAGTTTGAGGGAGAGCTCAGGAGTCGGGAAGCTCGATTCTGTGCGAGAGTGACGGAGGAATGGCAGGATTGAGAGAATAGCGGAACAGGCGTGTGAATGGACAAAGTACCGCTTAGTACCGCGTAGTACCCCCGTTGGTACTTGCCGTACACACTATTCTAGGCTCGCCGGACGGACTCACTCATGGACTGATGACGGAGTCAGTCTTGGACTAAGTTACCTTCCAGTCTGTGTCTGGCCAGTCGTCGCCTCGTGTGGAATTCGGGGCAACGGAGAGTTCTGCTCAGCTGACCCGGAGAGCTCGTGATTCTGTGTTCGGGAAGAACTGAACTTGCGGCTAGTTCAAACTGTTCAAACTGCAAATAGCGGTTAGTAGGTCGGTGAAAAAACCCGGTTGCAATTTGAAAACATCGGCCAAAACATTAGGTGAAAGAATCTGTAAAATTTCTATTTTGAGTAGAAAACAGAGGAAGTAACCGGACTCCATACCGTACGTGAAGGTCTGATTCGGCACCTGAGTGCCGGAAAACTTTACTTTTGGCGCACAGATGGGTTCGGCAGGTGGTATATTCTAGGATATTCCAGAATTTCCCTTGTAGTCTTCCAAAAATTTCACTTGTAATATTTTCAAAAATTCAGACATCCCAAAAAATACTTAATTTATGTCCGAATCTGACCTTCGCGTAGGGTACTTGAAAAAACGGTTCTGTTTGGGAATTGAAGGAAAACAGCTAGTAAAACTCAAAAATCTTCCCGAACGTCCCGAACTGAACGCTGTGTTGGTTTTGCTGTGGTTGACTCTGTCGATGAGTCGTTCAGGAAGACTTGAATATTCTTGAATCTGAGGCAGAGGGATCGCGTTATTTTAGTCAGTCCTGGGAGCTTCCCATCATGGGGGAGGGTCCTCCACTCCTCCCACGCTGAAAACCACTTATTTCTTACTTCTACTGTAGATATTATAAATGGGACTCCGACTGTTTTCCTTGTAGCTTGAAATTTTTGTAACTAAGGTAGGTACACCCAAAACCGCCACTTTTTGCTACTGAGCCTATTTATTATTATTAGACTGGTCAAATTTTCGTATATTCTTGTTGGCAAGTGAAAGGAGGTTCCAACGCACTAGAAAATGTAGCATTTGGATACTAAGGTTGGAGGCTGTAAAATAGAGCGAGCATTAAGAATGGACCCTATAAATGGCTGTGAAATGGACATGAATTGGTACTGAAATTGACTAGTGTATTCATCAAATGAATCAAGGAAAAAAGCATTATTAATTGCAAGAGCCAATCATTCTCTTTGCTTTCCCCATTTTCATTTAGAATTGCAAGTGAACCGTTTATGAAAGACCTAGGGTCACAAATAGGGATCTACGACCCAACTTGTTTGAAAATTCGTAAGTAATTCAAAACTGCTCGGAAAAATACGAAACCACTTGGGTTAGATTCCTCATCAATTTCTCTATGTCTGAAAAATGAGCAAAAAATATTTCCGGCCAAGGAAAGACATGAAAAAGGCGGACCAGCCCTTAGATGCTCCATTTTTGAGCCTCCTATCTTATATGCAAAAGTTATTAAGGAACAAAGTTTGGTTCTAAAAGCGTTTCTTCCACATAGGTACAAAATTGATTTTGGAGATGTTCACATAGTAAAGATGTCGGTTTAAGGTCAGTTGCACATTTGGGTGTACCTACCTTATGATAACTTTCTCTAAGATTCATTGATGGAGATCTTGTAATAATTTTTTTCATACCACTTCCAAGATTGGAGATTCAACTAATAGTCTTTCACATTTAAGTGCACATAAGATGAGAGAGAACACTGGGGGCAATATAACATTATTAACCAATGCTAGGGGTTCTTGTGCTCCCCAAGAAAGCAAGAGCCCTAGCATTGCAACTTTCCAATTTGTGAATGACATTAGTGTTGCAACTTCTTAGCCAACCAATGATTCTCTATAAACTAAACTAAATTCATTACCAAGATTCCTAAGAGGGACTATCCCAATCTACAAGGATGGTGGTTTAGGTTGGTTAATAATGTTATGGATACAACGCTCCATTTGACATGTTCTTGGTTGGCTAGGCAAGTCCCTCCAAATATTAGCCAACGCTATGAAGGCACTAGATAGTTAATGTTCCCCCAAAAAATCCACTAATAGGTCCATGCGACGAACATGCTCTTGAAGCATTATGTGACATAGAGATACTTATTGTTTTCACCAATGTATTTAAAGTATACATATCAGGAAGTAGTGAGTTCCATTTATCTTTCAAGGAATTTTTACAAAATAAAAATTAAATAGGTAAATTCTTCTAAATTGTGATTTAGTTGGTAAATGATTATTATATGGATGTCCTATCTTACCTTATTGGTATCTTACCTTATCTTCTGGGTACACAGCATAGTGACAAAATACTCACTTTTGGGTGAAAATGATACATGAATTACAAAAGGGGCAAACATGTCATCATTCCATTGGTTGTAAAAGTTTTATACAAATTATGAAAGGTGTACACATGTCATTTTTTCATTTTTTCTCAAACTTCTACTTTCAAAAAATTTCAATGGAATACAAGTGTACTCTTTTTTTTTTATAAACTTCAAAATTATCATTCAAAAAAATTTGCCACAAGTGTTAAAGGAAGTCATCATGAATTTTGTGTTCAACCCTAAAATGTTTGGAACCCTGAACTCTAATTTCTACAGTTGGGTTTGTACTCCATGAGCTCAAATCTTTAACTAATGCCTGTTATAATACATGCTCATATCCTCTCCACAGTTGCTCCGTGTACCTGGTGATCATGAACTCACCATGTGTAGATTTGAGAAAGTCCGCTAGAAACTTTGTTTCTCATTCTTTTGAAGAGACCAAATTAGGAGAGAAGCTGCTAAAACCCCTAAAAATTCCAAATTATTCAAGTTTAGACAAAAATGTTTCCCACTCTTTTGAAAAGAGCAGATTGGGAGAGAAGCTAGTGATAACCCTAAGAATTCCAAATTCAAGTTCAGACAAAAATAACCAGAGCACAATGCAAGAACGATAAGCATTGTATCCAAAGAATGGCATCCTAACCTTACCTGACTCGTTGTAAATACTCCCTTGAACGCATCTCTTCTAGACCCTGTTCATGACAAAGATGAGATAACGCCAAAACATGGGGGGTCTAACATTGAACTGGAAGTAAAGAAATTGTTGAAATGGTAGAACTTTGTAAGGTGTGATTCTTACCCAAAGATGGTGAAGCCAATGCCCAATCCTACTCCTGCAATGCAAGAAATTTCACCCGAATTGGATCAACATTTCTCCATATAATCTCAACAATAGCCTACAACTGCCATTGACGTTCAATATTATTAAAACAATATTCAAACACGTTCAAGTAGCTTTTACTTCGTTCAAACATTTTCAGAGCCTGCAAACTCCTAAAAGAAGCAACAATTCAATTGCTCCTGCATGGCCTGTCCTTCTTGAATTGTTGCCCTCACACAACGCCCAAACCTCGATAACGAAAGAACCACTCCACTCAGATCCCTCAAAGAATGGAGTAGTGAAATCATTACTTCCAAAGTCGCAGGTGCGCCTAAGTGCACCGTCAGAGCAGCGTCAAAGTGATGCTCCAGCAACCAGCAACGTTGGAGTGATCCTCCCTCAAGTTCATATGTATATAGGGTTCACAAAACGCAAAACTGAAAACGCAAAACGCCGAACGCAGAGCGCCAAACGTATGAGGAGCTCTTGACGGGGAAGTAGCTATGGACGGTCGAGATTGTCTTCGAAGATAGCGTACATCAATGGCCATAGATCACTTTTTGCAGATCGATGGCTTTGAGTGGGGGGCCGTTTTTTTTAACCAGATCTAACGGCTTTTATTTTATCCTTACGAGGGGGGGGGTTGTTAATTGAAAAAATAGGACCACTTTCTATCTTTTCGGTACATAGTATGGCTAGTTGTCTCCATTGGTACTTGGAAACTCCATTTGTTACACCGTTTAGAATGTTTTTGTTTTAATTTTTTAAACAAAAAGGACCAATTACAACATTTTTGAAGAATTTCATTGGAAATCTACTTGACAGTGATACAATAGTTAAAATTATTCAATGTTTAGTATTACAAAATATGTTGGAAGCTTTTAAAAACAGTTTGAACTTTTGAAGTCTTAAAGTACGAAGTAAGTTGGTATTAGATTAATAAAGAGGAGTTAACTATTGCAAGACTTTAACAACACTAAAGAATGGATGCCTAATTTTTTTTTCCATCCAATAACCACTTCCTATGAGCAATATCCATATTTGCTTTTGAACCCTTCACTACCAATAGAGATTTATATTATGATTGAATAAATATGTAGGTGTATTTTGTTTCTTTTGTTATTTCTTTGTAGGTGTAAACACATAAAATATTTCATTTTGGTCACGTTTATATGTCTATGTTATTAACCCCTAAAGGACCAGCCTGCTATTTTTAGCAACATAGCAATTTCGGGCAGGTACGTGTGACTAGAGATTTTCATGTTTTAAGCTGAAATTTTAATAGAAGGTGGGGACGAGGAATATCTTTCATGTGCACTAAATTTCATGACATTTCGAAATAGGGGTCAAAAGTTATGATCTAATATGTTACTTTTTCACCGAGCGGGCAGTCCGGCAGATCTGAAAAAATCACTTTTTTCAAAAATGAAAATTTGAAATTGGTTTTCTAGAGTTATATATACGTGGAAAGCTTTGAATCATTCCATTTCAACTAATGAGTCAAAAGTTATGAGGTTTTTTAGTTTGCGGGTAGTTACGGATTCTCTACTTTGAAATAAACTTTGAAGTTGTTTATTTAACTCAATTTTAAATATTTTTTGGAAAAAAAAATCATAGGATTTAGGTTGTTTATTACAACATTACGACCATTGGGATTGACATTTTTCAATTCCATAATTAAATTCTTAACAATTTAGTATTTTGGATCATTCTTTACTTCTTTCTACTTACTATTTTTTTTTGTATATGTTGTACAATTCCAAATGATTTGAAATTTTTTAAGCATGTAGCCAACTTGTTTGGGAAAAATAATTCAAAGAAGCACCACCATTTTGGACATTTTTTCATACAAATGTGACCTTGTAAAGTGCAGCTGCCCTATTTTTTGCAGGAACAAAAAAAGGATTTTTGCCATTTCAAATGCTAATATCTTCCAATCCACATGGTGGAAAATTCTGAAATTTTTTCTACATCTTCTAAACTAGTTTACTATAAGATCCTACGGTTACATGGGTCAAAAAAGTTTTTTTTCAAATAATTGGTACTTGTACTAAAAATGGCAATTTTTTGTGTTTTTGGTGAAAACATAGTCATGGAACTTTAGGGGTTAAGACATCCATGGATGATTGCAAAAAACACTCGTCCTCTTTGTTTCAAACGGCCTATTTCAATGAGTACTATGGCTTTTGGAATAATTTTTTTTAAATAAAATAAAATATGAATAATTTATAAATCATTTAAAGTAGTATGTTTGTAAAAATTCAAGCCTAGAAAATTTTTAACTCTAAAAGTTATGTGCAAAAAGATAGCAACAGAAAATACAAAGAAAACCAATACTTTGGTATTTGGTTTTTAGAAAATAATAAAAATTCAATAAAATACATTATAAATTGACTATTTTTTCTAATTGAAGATGCTTCTTTTCAACCGTTTTTATCTATGGGAAAAAAATTGTATTCTTTACACTTGGGCAAAGGTAGTGTACTTTGGATACAATCATGTGGAAGGTGGACACTTTATTATTTTTTTAAATCTCTTCATCAGCTTGTGTAACTTTAGAATAGGACCTTGTCTTCCAAACTTGACCCTCATTCCCTCAAATTTGCATTTTTGGATCAAAAACAGTACTATCCCCTCTAAATGGCAAAAATAGACAATCAACTACTCGAGGGGGAGACTTCCAAAATTTTAGAAAACTATGTTAGATAAAAAAATAGGGTCAAATTAATTCTTTGGAGGAAAAATTTATACCTTCCTTAGATCTACTATAGTATAGGTAATATGTACTAGGGTGATTATAAAAAAATAGGGTATAGTATAATTCTTCCATTTTTTCGTATAGAAGAAAAAAAATAGGATCCCAAACATGAGATCCGCCCAAACTTGTTTAGTAGGTTCAGTTTAATTATGATTGTCTGATTTAAGACCTTTCCAATGGTATATTACATGCTTCCAAATTCCCAAAATTGCAGTGGGAAGCTGCAAAAACACTATTTGTCCACTACGCACACGCGTACAAAAGCGTGGATAAAAAAACCGTAGTCGAATCTCTGCGCGGTTTTTTTTACCAAGTTTTGTTATAGTGTTTTTAGTTCAATCTTGAATTAACCCGTGGGCGCCCCAACGCCCCAAATCTGACCTCCCAAAATTGAAAAAGGACTACATGTCGCCAGATTCAATTCACTATAACAAAACTTGGTAAAAAAAAAACGCGCAGAGATTCGACTACGGTTTTTTTATCCACGCTTTTGTGCGCGTGCGCGTAGTGGATAGATAGTGTTTTTTGTAGTTTTCCACTGCTATTTTTGGAATTTGGAAGCATGTAATATACCATTGGAAAGGTATTTTTAAGACCTTTCTAATGGTATATTACATGCTTCCAAATTCCAAAAATTGCAGTGGGAAATTGCAAAAAACACTATTTGTCCACTACGCGTACGCGTACAAAAGCGTGGATAAAAAACCCGTAGTCGAATCTCTGCGCGTTTTTTTTTACCAAGTTTTGTTATAGTGATTGAACTGCCTTGAAAACTATACAAAGGCTTATAATAATGAAGCTTTCATTACGAGTATGTGGCAGATCTTTACTGCAATGCTTCAGACGCAAATTGTAGTAGTCGGATTGGAGGAAAGTGGCTTCTGCACTCATTTTGCGAAACAAGATTGACCGGGACCACTGTGCACTTCTCCCTGGTTTCCCTTTCCATTTCGGTTTTACGAGGACCCACAAGCAGAGATTTCGGCGTTAAAAAACTTTGTGATTTTTTGTGTTGTCAAATCGGGATCCACCCTAATTGCTCCCAAAATTTCAGCCTTTGATTTGGCTTACTCATGCCCCAGCACTTCTCCAAAGTGCCAGCTCCCCCAATTTGGCTGACTGTGGAACTTTTTAATTCAACTTTGACTATTATAATTTCTAAATTTGTATGGTGGTTCATTCCAAAACTTTCCATGTACTTCCAGGCCTAAAGCATTTTTCAATTTCAACAGCTAGTTTCTGTGACTCCACAAAATTAACAAGCCAATTGGCAGGAGGTCCTTAGCTCCTTCATTTCAAAAGTCACGCCCTGGGCGCTTAGGGGTTAAGTAAGTGGAGGAAAATTTGTTTTTTTGGCTTTGGGCAGGGATTGAAATGCCTTGGGCTTTGGGGCAGGGTTGCTATTTTGTGAGCGTGTGAGCTTGTGAGCCTATAAGCGTATAATTTTTTAGAAATTCCATCTAAAAATTTTGGTCAAAATTTATTATTTTTGGTAAATTTTAGTACCTTTTTCTGTGGACTTGTTACCGTGGTCTCGTGAACAACCTTGAAATTGCTTAAGGTTGTTCCATTACGATTTTGATTTTTATGATCACTCCCTTCTTGGCTCTTGTTGTTCGTTACCTCTTAGCGCTAATGAGAAGGGATGAAGGAAAAAAAAATCCCCCTTTCCTCCCGGCTCCTGCCTTGGCTAGGGGCTCCCCTTGACGCCAAGGGGAGACTAGCAACAAGAGGGGAGTGATCATAATTTCAATGGAACAACCTCCATTGATTTCAAACGAATCCTATTAATAACCAATTTTTTTCTTCTTAAAATTCTTAAAATCTAGTGATCTAAGCTCTTTCCATACATAATGAATTCCTATCAATAAATTTTCTATTTTAAAATCTAAACAAGTTCACCAATAGACCAACCTGTAAATCAAGAACGAAGAGTTGGTACCCTCCTATTGACCTTGAGAATATTCATGATGCTACAAGACAATGATCAACCAAAATAAAATTCATTGTGACAAATATCAACGAATTTTTTCTTTTCTAAAATTTAAACAAGTCCAACAATGGTGCATCAAGAGAAAATTATTGGTACCCTCCCATCAACCCCCGAGACGATCCACGTTGCTGTTTGATAGTAGTCAACCAATATTCTATATAATCTTATTCCATTTCTATTTATCTTTCACATCAATTGAGTTCATAATTTTCATAATGTATACTTCTAATATTTTAGACAACACAAGAAATTATAATTTTCATGTGAATTCTATATAGCCACGGTAATAGGTTTACGATAATAGGTTCATAGTAATAGGTACTAAAATTTACTAAAAATAAGAAAGTTTGGCCAAAAATTTTAGATGAAATCTATTTTTAAAAATCTATTATTAAAATTTTTAGTGTTTCTTCAAAATTCTGCGCTCAATGCTCACATAATCCCTGCTCAGCACATATAGGCTCATGCTCGCACGCTCACAAAATAGCACCGTTGGGCTTTGGTGCACCCAGTTTTCGTATTCTGATTTTGCTGAATTTTACAAGAGGGCATTTAATTTGTAGAGGCTCAATAAACTTCACAGGTCTAAAACTTTTGTTGATGTCAAAGTAAAACTTGAACTCTTGATTTTGAAATTGAAAAAGTAATTGACATTTTTTGCATCCATCTTTGATCCTTACAAGATTTGCTAGCCATTTCATGAGCTCAGCTTTGTGTACATAATGAATCCAAATTCTTCATCCAATTGTGTAAGGGGAAATCTAAAATAATTTTGATCATTTGAGTTTTGTCAAACTTGTCATTTCTCACAATAGGACTAAGTGACCATTAAAACGAACAATGTTGGAATCCTCTTTATTTTCTGCATTTGTTCCATATTTTGGTTTGCAACGCCATTATATTCTTCGCAACATTCCGTAATTCTTCAATGTTGAAAAAAATAGGGTGCAAAAAATTAGCATCCTTCACCATTTACAAAAAAAATAGGATGTAGAAAAATACATGCCAGTAGCTTTTTATGTAAAACTAGGGAGGCAAAAAATACTTGGAAACACATAACTATCCCCCAATTAAATATCCCGTTATTGCATGTGATATGTAAATATATAGGGGTGTGAACCCCTCAAGTCCAACTAGGAATTGTTAAAAAATAATAAATTAATTTTAAAAAAGTGCAAAAAATTATTCAATCTCTACAACTATTACATATACCTTCATTTCAAATTTCACGTACATTAAGTGTACACCGCAAAATAGTAAAAAAAAACTCCCATTTGAAGCTAAGGGGACAAAAAAATTGGACAAATGTTTCTTGCAACCACCCCCATAATAAATTCAATTTATGATTGAAAACAGTGATTCTAGTTACAAATGATTTGTATGATTCCTCTACTAAGAAAATCTAAGAAAATCTAAATGTTTGGCCAAAGTTATTTTTGTAGTGATATTTTGCCAAAAAGAAATTGAATTTTTTTAGGTGGTTGAAATTGTTGATTTCCTACATATTCTAAAGACACAATAATTTTTTTGGGTGAATGCACATTCTTTTGGATGAATAATTTAAATAACATCTATTTTTGATTATTTCATCTATTTATATACATGTAAACAATTACATCACTCTTATGAAAATCGCTTTCTAAACTACTCAAAATAAATGACCCCCCCTATTGTTGCCCTTTAGCTTCTTGAATCAGCATGGTTGTAGGCCGGTGTACCTTACTCAAGAAATGTTATGGTGAATGATAAAAGTCTTCAATACATCTCTTACAACCACCATCATTGAACAAATAGCTTCATGCTTCCAAAAGAATCAATAGATAGACCAAAACATCCTTAAACTACCCCCTAAGGGATAGCCAAAAATGATTGCGCTTATTGGATTCATTAAGCCTATGAAGTCTTCCTACCGGGATCCATAGCCTAAGTACAATCATCCAGTTTGATGTGGGAAACAAAAATTAAACCTCGCTATTGGTGGAAGTGTTGTCCTTGTAGTAAATACAAGAAATTGATGAGTTTGTTACTTCTTGTTGCAGTCAAAAGTGCATACATTGTAGCTCATGGCTAGGCCACTTGTGGCTAGTTATTTGTATTCTAATTCTTTGCAATGAAATTTTGTTTCATTTGTGTAAATAAATAAAGAAAATGTCGTATGTGCACCCCGTCCAAAAAAACTCAGAATCTTCACAAGTTTCTTTCCACAACTGACTACTGACCAGCGATTCCTAAATTGGCTAAAATTAGCTGAATTTCTACCAAGAAAATCCTTGTGCTACTAGTACATTGTAAAAAAGGGCCTTTAAGGGAGACATTTTAGCCAAAATTGTAACAAATAATAGAATTTGATAGCCAATTTGCAACTTCCTCTATGTTGGAATTAACATTTATTTAGTGAATTTTGTATTATAGTACTTCTAATAATCTTTCACAACTTGCAAAATCCTTTTTTTTCTATTTTTTATACTACTCACTCTCAAGGTAGCCAAAGTTGATGCATGTTTGTCTTGAAGGTAGCATATTGCACTAAATTCCATAAACTAACTTAGTTCTGGGATCGTTGGTGCTGCCTTGCTACCTTTGTCCCTCAACTTCTTGGTACCTTTAGTAGAGACTCTGACTTTCCGAGTAAGGTAGGAGGCTCATAAAGCGACCCTTTAAGGGCTAGTCGGCCTTTTTGATGGTTTTTAGATGTGTAAAAGTATTTATTACTTATTTTTCACTTATAGACAAATTGATGTGGAATCTAATACAAGTGGTTTCATATTTTTTGGAGCATTTATGAATTACTTAGGAATTTTCAAAGAATTATGTCATAGGGACCTAATTTTGATTCATAGCCCTTGCAAAACCCACAAATGTGCAGTCTTGAAAAATACGTGACTTTATTAAAAAACAAGCATTGCCACATGTAGAAAGTAATAGAGAAGGTTCTTAAATGCAACCCTTACTAAAACTTAAGTGAATGCTTGAATCAATCATTATTTCATATTTTTCTGCATTCATACGAAGGTAGTTGGGCTACCAATTGTCATTTGAAAAAATTCAATAGGGAGGTATCCACTTAGTTTAGAAATGAACCCACCCTAGCTCTAGGTGCAAGCGTTGGCGTTTAGGTGTGGATCGGGCATTGTGGTAGGCCAGGAGGGGCCTCCGGCTCTTCTCTGTGCTTTGCTTTTCTCCCCCCTCCCTTTTGGTCGCCTGTGGTCCTTATGCTGTCTCTGTATTCTCTCCTGCCAAGCCACTTGTGGTTGGTAGGCTTGTAATTTATCCCTTTTGCAATGAAATTCCGTTTCATTTGTGAGGAAAAAAAAAACAAAAAACACCTTGGCTCTTATTCCATCCATTGAAGAAGTACGAACCAGTATCTAACAGATTTTACTATGCTCTCACATTATGAACAATCCATTCAGTGACCATCGCATATCCATTTTACAGCCTTCTGTAGGGACGGTTTGAAGAAGTAGGGACGGTTTGAAGAAGAAAGTCGCAGTAAGAGCCTCCTACCTTATTCCGGGAAATTACAGGAGGCTGAGAAGAATCAATGAGTGAGGGCAGAGTGCAATAAGCTTCAAGGTAAGAGCATCCCCACAGCGCCTCATAATTTGAAGCAGACTCGGGAGGTGTCCGGGCCGGCCATTTTAATTGCCCCACGGCGACTCAAAAAGTGGCTCAAAAATGGCCGGGCACTGCCAAATTTGATGAAGACTCGGCCAAATGGTGAAACTTGCCCGTGGCTCATATTGGACTCCTTTTGCAATTCCCGAGGTACTTTTGGAATGTTGGAAGCTTTTGTCTTTCCCGCATTGATTAAGAGATGCAAGGTGGCGCTAAGTTATTGATGGTGAAAGTGCCCGGGGTTTGCTGATTCCGCTAGAAGCGTCAGGTGCTGCATTAATTGGGTGACTGCACGAGCTGGAAATCGTACTGTATTAGTCAACAATATTGTTCCAAAGTGATTAGCATTCAGAGCATCTCCACCGCTTCACGGTAAAAGCCCCTGCCAAACCAATGCAGAGCCTGCCCTTGAAAATTTCCCCTACTTAAAAATTTCCCCCACTGCAGACATGCCAGCTCCATGGTCCCCACCAAATAAGATAACTTACACCTAAAATCGCATAGTTAATCAATTCAGCATGGTTTCCACTATTGTATTGAAAATCTTTTTTGTGGGATCTTCTTGGTATTGCGAAGGAAATTCTAGATTATCTTAGAATGCATTTTTTAGACACCGTGTGAAGAAACTACAAATTTTCAAAGTGTTGAAAATTGGGTTTTGAGCAACCAACTATAAATTGTCATGAATAGTGGAAACACATTTTAGACAAGAATCTAAACTGTACGGTTTTAGAAAGCAGTTGAAATTAAGTGTAGTTACCTTAAACACTCAAAATGCCAACCATCTTGGCATGCCCTTACAACTCTTCACTGTACTTGTCTAACCATGTTCTTGGTATGGTTTCTACAACTTTTGTGCAAAAATAAAACCTCCCACCAATGAGTGCAAAGCAACACGGGATATCCAAATATCATGCAGAGCCAAGGTGGGGAACTAGTTTGCAAGAAGAGCCCAGAAGGATGGTTGAGATTGTGAAAAGCCACTTAGTGTGATACTTTGGTGTAAAAGGGTGGAGATGCTCTTACGAGTAAAATTATGTTATTGTGAGATGCAGAGCATATTGCCACCCAAACAATACATTTATTCATTGGGGGAGGGGAGGCTACGCTTCATTTTGTTTTACTCGTGAAATAGTGACCCCTAAAGGTCCTTGCAAAGTCCGTTTATCCAAAAGTTGGATGCACCAAGCTTGGTCAAATTCAATTATACCTTTCAAAATATTGATATGTTTAACATTAGGAAAATGAAAGCCTCTCAAGTTTAGTTTCTACTTCAATTTAAAATTTTCAGATTGAAATTTTGCAATTGCATGTTCCATGTGTTAAAATACAATTTACTCATGTTTTTTTAATTTAAAATTTAAACTTTTACTTCAAATTCAATTTGAATTTTATACTAAAATATATCTATATATAATTTTTATTATTCATGCATCAATTTATATATTTACTATGATAAACATTTACACAATCATTGTGGTTTTAAAATCACAATGATTTGATTATTTCACCTAAAATTTTAGAAAATAGTAACAACAATAAGAAGCATACTAAATTGAACTTGGTAGTGGTAATTTCAATTGAGGGTCATCAGTTGAAGGGAGATCATTGCTGTGGATCCTAAATATTCATGTAAATCCGATCCTTAAGTGCCATTAATATTTGGCAACTAAAAGTCAAGTCTAAGCACTATAAGGGGGAATGCTAGTATGTGAGCGGTGAGCGATGAGTAAGGAGCGGTGAGCAGGGAGTGGTGAGCGGGAATTTGCAAAATTGACATTTTTTTTAAAAGTAGAAGAAAAAGGATAAAAAAGTGGATGAAATTTTATAAAACAATAGATGAAATTTTTGGAAAAGACGATGAAAGGGTTAGAGAAAAATGGATGAAAGTTCATTAAATTTTTAAAAAAGAAGTTGAACTGTGGGAAAAAATGGATGAAAGTAGATGGATGGAATGGATGAAAGTAGATGGATGGTATGGATGAAAGTAGTTGGATCACTTGGATGAAATGGATGAAAAAAGTGGATGAAAAAAATGGATGAAATCAAAAGATGAAAAAATTAGATGGAACACTTGGATGAAATCTAATTACAAAAATGAATGAAAAGAGTTGGAAAAAATGGGTGGAGGAATAGGAAAGGTAAACAAGAGTAAGGGTTTAGGTATGAGAGTTGGATGTAGGGAGCAGGAAAAGCAAGTGAAGAACAGGGATTTTATTTCTAAAAAATTCAAAATCCTATTACCGTGAAGAAAAGTACCTAAAATCATGGATTCAATTTGTTTTAAATAATTTAGATTGATTTTTTTAATCCAAACTTGACCTGAAGTTGTGGAATTTTAGAAGCTCAAACCTATAGCCATGCCCGGATGTAAGCATTATGATCCTTTAATTTTTAGACATTTGAAGTCTTATACGGGAGCCTAGAGCAAAGATGAAAGAGCAAAGAATTGGGGTATTGAAGTTTCATTTATGAAATATAAGAGACCCAATTATTGTGTATTTTTCATTTGAATTTAATTATTGGAGTAAAAAATCATGTAAAGTGGTGGGTTTAAAAAATAATGAGGTTTAAATATAAAATGATGGTTTACCATTTTAGTGAAAGTAGGAGGAGATCTATGATCGTCAATCAAGACTTAGGATGATAAGATTAATTAGTTTAAAATAAAATAAATGAAAAACTATAATTGTACAGTACCACCAAAAAAATGACACCTATAGGAATGGCATGATATTGAAACTATAAAGATTATAGGCATGTGTGAAACATTTACAAACAAATCTAGTCTTGAAAATAGGCATAGAAGACCAATACTCATGCAAAAAAGAAGATGCAATAATTTAATTTGTTTAATCCACTTGCATATATCATTTAAAATTGAGAGCGTGTACAATTTAATGCCTGAATATTATAACGAAAATAAAGAATATCCCACAAAATTGTAGGGCCATTTAGAGCCACAATAGTCAATCCCACTGGAAAACGAAAATCATTCAAAAATCATCACTAGAATTGCAATCACTCAAGGCAGCACCTTCAATCTCAAATTCTTCTCCTTCATCTGCCTCTATATCCAAAAACTCTGTGACCTCCGGATTATATCGATGTTTCCGTCGATTCAATACAGGAGAGGGGGCTTCAACATATGCCTGAGCAATCCTTTCTGCATAAATCGGGAGATTGAAAGTGAAAGGCGAGCTCTGTACATTTGTACCTTGCACTCGTTCTACCATGGTGCTTCTACAAGACAAAAAATAGAGGTTGCTATAAGTAAAATATAATGCAAAAATCATTTACGAAGAATGTAATATATTCATATCGTAGGTGTTTATAAAAAAACAAGTGAACCACAACTTACGCACAAGAGATGAATCGATTCTTCTTTGGTTTCTTTGTAGGTGGCTGATTAGGTGGTGGTGTGATGACCCTCTCCTTGCCTTTAGAAGTAGACATTGCAATAGGGGCAAATAGAGAAATTTTGGCCTTGAAGATGAGAGGATCATCTTCTGAGGCCAAGATGTGTCGCCTAGTCTCCAAACAAGCCTTGATGGATGATCCTGATGGAAAATAAAAGACATATGAATGAATTATGAAGATTCAATTACTTACAATAATGAAAAGAATTTGAAATTGTAGAAAATAAAGAAATATCTGTTGCAGCTTTGCAATCAAGGACAATATCTCCAGGCTTGCAAAATTGTAGAATGAGATCTCGCATGAAGGGTAAGTTCTTTTCACGCGGCCCTCTCCGTGGAACTTCCTTGTTCATAGTAAGGTTTTCGGTGTCCGTCAAATTGAAGACAACATCATTTTTTTCTATTGGTTCACCGTCATAAGAAGAGTCGCGGTTCTCTTGGAACGAAAACCGTGAAGGAATGTCCCGCCGAATGAACAATTGAATCCAGAACCTAACAGACTGGAGCATTCAAAAGTTAAAAATTAGAAGAGAAATTGTATTCACCATATTCATCTCTACAATTCAAGCATATATTAAAATTCAATTCAACCATTCTCCTAAATCCTTATAAGTAGTAAAGATGTAAATTGCAAATCTTCTATTTATCGTCATTGATGGGTCGCGTGCAGATGCAAGATGAAGCTCATTGATTCCCCACCAATTTTTGGCCAGCTTCATGTCATATTGGTCGGCCAACTCATCAACTTCTTTTAGCAAAGTATGGTCGTCACAATGTATGAATAGTAGGGCACCATTGTCGTGCATATACATGTCCACCATCTCAAAGAGACTTTCAACGTAGTTTTCTGAGCGTGAGTTCCAGTTTGGAACTAAAGTTGAAATACCTAGAACGGGGAGATTCTCAGGAATGTCTGCAATAATTAAATCAATCCCCGTATGCTTGTACTTTTTGCAGAAGTTGGATGTGACAGTACGATTGCGAGTAGCACTAATCTGTACAGTTCATACATCTCAAGTTAGAATTGAAATCTTCAAAAGCAATGGCATGAAAAGAAAAATGCTAGATTTAGGTTTAGAATACAATACCTTGGCGATGGTATTATGCAACTTTATCCATCGAGGATCAGGGCCAGTGGGCTCTTGTAAACTATTCAAGAGAGTAGAGATCGAAGTGCACTCTACAAAGACATGAAGAGAGTGTGACTCTATCATAGGAGAGTTGACTGAAGGGAACAATAATTGTTTCTTTTTACGAATTCGGTGAGTAGTGGCGTGAACAACATTTGATAAAGAGGAGTCTGGAGCAGCGGGTGCAAAGCCGTCATCAGGGCCTTGGTCCGACATAGGTGTTGTTTCATGACTCTCTGAGGGCAAGGCCACAAGCTCATTCTCTGCCTTCTCTTTAGCCATCTTTTCTGTCTCTTCCTTCTCTTTAGCCACCTTTTCTATCTCTAGTTTCTCCTTCTTTGTGAGCCGCTTCTTTTTCGTGCCTTCTCTTGTGGCTGAATTTCTGTGGAATTCTTTTCTTGCGCATCTTCAAGGTCAACAGGAATCTACTTACCACCGTCAAAAGTTGTTCTCTCTGCAACCTCTGAGTCCGGAGTGTAGTTTCGATGACAATCAAGGTACCACCCTCCTGCTTCCAAGTGTGGAGGTTTGAATTTCTTCAATTGCTCAAATGTATACATACAAAGATCAGAGTCTTTCTGCAACCAATACAGAAAAATGGTGGTACAACCTCTATCGAGATTGCATTCTTCGGAAGTAGAACTCGCATGAAGTATCTGAAGTTGAAGACACAAATGGCATGATGAGCAATCATTTCATGAAACATCTTACAAGAATAACAAATGAAGCATTTTCATCTATTACGTATGCAACAATAACAAATAGGGATCCAAAATTAAAAGACAATAAAAACTTAAATAATTATAGATGCTAACAATTTGAATAGCATTGTAGTACCTGCATGTATACAACACGTCTCACTGTACTTTCAGTTCCAGGGAACTCTTTAAATATAGACTTCTTTGTATAGAGTTTTTGATCTTTGTTTCTAAAGAAAGAAGTGAATGCTTTGTCCCACAGAAGGATGCGCCAACTCTCAACAAAATCAGAGGGCTTTCGAACTCCTTGAATGGTCCAATCCACAATGATTTTCTCGTCTTTGCAAATGTTTGCAACCATCTTAATAACTGCCTCTTCCAACTGTTAAAATGAAATAGAAAATGTTAAGAAAACAAAGAGTAAAACCATAATAATTGTAATTGAAGAGTTAATTTGTGATGTCAGAACAATACCTCAGCCCAAAAAGATGCCTTGTTGATCCAAGAATCCCAAAAGACATCCTTATCTTTAGACCCTAGAAAACGATAAGACTGTCGAACAGTCGACGACGCATTCCACCATCTTAACCACCGTGCTTTGTGTTTTGATTCAATGTTAGTGGTGGCTATCTTTTGTAGCTTTTCGATTGTCATTTCGGGAGTTGGATTGTCGCTGAAGTGGCGATCAATCTAAACACATGATAACATTTATGTTAGAGCAAAACAAATATAGTGAAATATTTTGAGATTACAATTATAAATGAAGTAAAAATGAATTTATACCTCTTTCAAAAAATCATTTCCACTCTTTGGATTTGCCACCGCAAGATACTTATCAAAATCTTTGGCATGAATGGCCTTCACAAACTTGTCCAAGGCATTTTTCATTGCTTCCCAAATGCTTGGAGCAGTCCTTTCTTGGAGTGCTGTTCGCATTGTATATTCTTGAGCTGCTTCATCGGCGGCCACTGCAATCTCCCGCTACAATTAAAAATAGAATATCAAGAGGATTACATAAATTATACAAACTATATGGAAAAAATAAATTAGAAAGACAATTGTACCTTATATAAGAAGGAGATGAAGACATTGATCGTCAAAGAAAACCAACTTGGTCTCATTGCCTTGACTTTCTCACAATATTGGTACTCTTCAGGGGAAATAAGGTCTTTGAAATCAGTGAGGGGTAGAACTCCAAAATTCCTAACTCGACGCAATCTGGTTGGAATTGTGCTCTTGACATGATCGTGCTCAGTAGACCTGTATAATGCATTTAAATGGGAATGAAAATAAACTCAATTACAATAAATTCATATTGAAGTCATACAAATATATTCAAATTAAGTAGCAAACGTACCAATTAACGTCGCTCATGGCATTTAGTAAGTTTGCCACTTGACCCCTTGGATCCAATATAATGCAGTGGACTCGCCAGTGCCAATGCAATTCTTCAGGATGACAATTGGTGATATGGCGCATCCATGCCGTCAAATGGTGATTCCAGTCCCAAACATAAAACATCTTACCTCTCAATTGGGCAGGGTCATTATCTGCCATCAACTCCTTCTCGAATTCCTCATTGACAAGTTGCCAAAGAGGATCCCACTTTGTCATTTCTTTTTTGCTCACATTCATAGTTTTTTCTAAATTGTTGTATAAAGAAATGTACAGAACGCGATCACCTTCACGGTAATCAGTCACAAACTCACTCTCCAATTTTTGGACGTCCACTTCGTCGACTGGTCGAATCTCATCCATCACAATCATTCTGCAAAGAGGAATTTTGAGACGAGACTTCGTACTTGGTTGTATACGTAGTGAGTTGATGAGACCTGTGGAGTTGACCTTCAGTTGTTTGCGGTGGAGTTGCTCACTCTCTACCACGCTCGTTACATGAGGTGGACATTCGCACATGGATTCATCGTCTTCTTCAAGATCAATTGATACAACCTTCAAATGCACAATTTACAAACATGAGTATAAAATAATAGAAGATATGACTCCAATATATAAACCAAAAGCAAGTTCACATCAAATGATGTGAACTTGATATTAATAAAATCTCAAAGTAAATTGAGACGTGCAATTTGCGCCGAGTGCCGAGGAATACGACGATAGAACTCTAGTGCCATTTGCCTTGCAAATCGTGACCGCAAATGGCTAGGGGTAACTGGTAAAACTCTAACAACATCTCTATGATGTGTGGAAGCCACAGATGGCCCCGACGTAGACATGGGTGAGGCCACCGTATGTGGACGCCTAAATGATGACGTTGGAGTATGCGGAAAAGAGGACCTAGTACTCCTTACAACACTAAACTGGCAGTGGCAGTACGTCGTGTCAACACTTTCGATATCGCTGAGGTCAATCACCTCATAAGGTGGGTTTACAGGCACAATCTGCATAGCCTACATCCGCAATGGACATTTTGAAAAATTAGCACAGACATTCAAAATAACGGTAGATAACATTGTACAAGTGGAAAGTAGATGAATTTAAAAATGCTTGAAATTGACATGTACCTGAACTGGTAGTGGTGGCAAATCTCCCGTAAGTACAGTTGGAGATGCTGCAACTGTGCTTGTTTCTTCTATAATAGCGTTGTTGGCATTATCCTCATTCTCGCCGTCTTCTTCAGTGACATGGGTAATGTTAACTGTCTCGTCCTCGTCTTCAACATATGATGCAAGAATGATTGCCTCCTGGTTCTCTTCATCCTCCTCATCCATCTGATTAATGTACACATTCCGAAATAAAATGTAAATAATGAATAAATGGATAGTCATAAAAGGACAAAAAATTCTAAATTTTTACAAGTCATGAGTACCTTCGTGAACGAGGATCCATCAGTGAAAGACAACTAAAACTCCGATTCGTACATCAATGGCAAACTAACTTGAAATAGCATAATCTAAAAAAATATTTTACCTTAAACCCTAAATCCTAAAGCTCAATTTGCATGATAAGAATAAAACTAGTCCCTTAAACCAGATATCCTCGTGAACGAGGAACCCTAAAAAATCAACATATCGGTGGATCCTCATGACCTAAACTAAGGATGCCTAAAAATTCAGCACATTGGTGGCCCCTAAATCTTACATCGTGATAGCCTAAACAAGGTGTCCTCGTCAACGAGGAAGCCTACAAAATCAGCATACTGTTGGCTCCAAAATCGTACACCGTAATAGCCTAAACAAAGTGTCCTTGTCAACGAGGTCTCCTCCAAAATCAGCATACCATTGGCTCCAAAATCCTACACCGTAATAGCCTAAACAAGGTGTCCTCGTCAACGAGGAAGCCTACAAAATTAGCATACTATTGGCTCCAAAATTGTACACCGTAATAGCTTAAACAAAGTGTCCTCGTCAACGAGGTCTCCTACAAAATCAGCATACCGTTGGCTCCAAAATCCTACACCGTAATAGCTTAAATAAGGTGTCCTCGTCAACGAAGAAGCCTACAAAATCAGCATACCATTGGCTCCAAAATCCTACACCATAAGAGCCTAAACAAAATATTCTCGTGAACAAGGTCTCCTACAAATTCAACATACTGTTGGCTCCAAAATCATACACCGTGATAGCCTTAACAAAGTGTCCTCGTGAACGAGGAACCCTACAAAATCAGTATACCGTTGGGTTCAAAATCCTACACCGTGATAGCCTAAACAAAGTGTCCTCGTGAACGAGGTCTCTTACAAAATCAGCATATCGTTGGCTTCAAAATCCTACACCGTAGGAGCCTAAACAAGGTATCCTCGTCAATGAAGAACCCTACAAAATTAGCATACCGATGGCTCCGAAATCTTAAACCGTAAAAAAAATTGACATGAAGGTAACAATTTCTTACCTCAATGTCCGGCTGGATGGCTCCCTCCTCTCCATGCGCCGCATACTCCCCCTCCTCCTCCATGATCTAAAATGAATCAAAACTCCAAAGCCGTGAGTGAAAAGGCTCCTCGCCAACGAGCACTAAAAAGAACCTACCACTCTAAACTACAGTATATATAGTAGCTAAAGTGTCCATTGGTCTTTGAAAAAAAAAAAAAAAAAAAAAAAGAGTACAAAATTGGTAGATTTCGGTCAAGGGAATCTCCTTAATAGCTTCTGTGATTTTGAAGATTTTAAATCCAAAATTTTTTTACGCATAGATTATAACCTCACAAGTCACCTCAAATTTTTTCAGAATTTTTGAACTCACGACCAATTTCCTAAAAATCCTCAAAGTCCTCTAAAAACTCCGCGGGCAAGATTTGGCCTTAAAAACTTCCGATTCTGTAGATTTCAGGCCAGATTCCAATATTCTGTTTTGGTTTTTAGTCTCTAAAACATTCAATAAGTGTCCGTTTGAGGCGTGCTATATACCATTGGAATCATATTTTCAAGATACACGATCTAGTCATTTCTATAAAATGCAACTCTACGATAAAAAATTTGATGTAAATTCAATACACTATCTTGTAAATTTTGTGGCCTTCTTCTTACACTTACAACCTTCTACTTACGTTAATATGCACCGAGCTTGTAAATAATTATGTACTAATTGTATTTCTACTTTTTTGAATTCTCAAAGATGCTTATTAAAAAAATTCATTGCAAATGACTTCATAATATGATATAGTTACCAAATCTTCTCTACCTTCATTAGCCTCCTCGTTCTCATCTTCTTCTGCATCATCTTTGTTGCCGTCCTCTCTTGTTACCATAGACATTGGCTCTTCAATAACTTCATCTAGGCTCAAGGAACCATTGCCAGTGATGTCGTCCACCTCCAGGCCTTCAAAATCAAGTGCTTTAGACGTTTCACCATAGCTCTCCTTTCCTCGACTCAAAACTTTGGCGGCCGCTCTCATCTTAGATCTCAACCTTTCCTTCGGAGTGGTGTAATATAGTTTTTTTTTTCTTTGTTTGCCTACTTGCAACCTGGAATGGCGGAACCGTAATGAATTCAAGCATTTGATTTACTACACATACATCTGTAAACAATGAGCATTTTAATACTTCTCTATTGCCTCCGCACTATTTACTATTCATCCATTCTACCTTAAGATGATATTTCTAAAGACATTAACTCTACCAAAAAGAAAACATACTTAGCTATTCAAAGTCTTTAACAACAACATATGTCCTATGCAATAATCTCTTACAATCTCCCTTCACATAATAGGGAACAACAACCCAATGCACTAACTAACGTAAAACAAATTCTAATTGCCTAGAAGATATAGAAAGTGAGACTATAAGAACCTCCGATTCTGATGAAGGTGGTAAATAAAAGGTGGTTATAAAAAGTGTTTGAAATCTCTGACAATCACACGATTCTCAAGGAAATTAAAATTATGAAATCTAACGGATTTATTGTTATAATTGACACTTCCTACTTAAATACACCACCACCATTTTACTACAACGTATACATAAAGGTCGATTCGGCGCTCTTTTTATTAGTGTCACCGAATATCAAAATAAATGGAAAGTATTCAAAATGTAAAACGTTACTCTACATTTCCTTAACATGTTTCAATTCAGTAAAATATCCTTCCTTTCAATTCATTTTCTTAGAGTGCGGTTTTCTTAGAGAGCTATATTTATTCATTTCATTATTGTTCTACAACGTCTCTCCAGCCTGAAAGCTACAATTAGTTAGGGCAACCACAATGTTGCACAAAAGAGATCAAAGATAATTGCATTATATATGCTGTTCTATGTTGTTTGTCTCCATTGCCTTTTTTATGCCATATCAGTATAGTTTCTTTCAGTGTGCCTCCAAAATGAGTTTACGTAGGTCCTCACCTCAAGGTAATATCCAACCATTCATAGTTTAAACATTTTTCCACCATATAGGGGTGCCATTTGATGGAACAATTCACAGATATGGTGGTTGTGAGAGAAAACAGTAAGGGTGTACCTGTAATTTTTCCAATAGGAATAGATGGGCTTGCTTCTATGTTGGCACTGAGGTTAAGTCTCAGGTTTAAACTGAAGCCTGATTCTATTCATCTAGATGAAGACATTTTTGATCCCGACTCTGGGAACCTTATTCACACTGTCGGACAACTACCGTCTTCAGTTGGAGAAAATACAATGTGGACCCTTAAGGCTGGAAGATATAGGGCTTACGGAGTCGCTAATATAGTTGAATCCAACTCTAAGGGCGCAGGAACTATCCCTTGGTTGTCTTCATCTTCCTTTCAAACTCCACTTCTAAACCATGTCAAAGTTGAACCTCAATCACACTTTGTCACCGTCCTTAGTTCAGATTCAGAAGCGAACTCTCTTGAACCAAGCTTGAATTTGGAAACTCCTTCTTCGGGCGCAGTTTTGGCTACCGATCCTTCATTTATATCAGTAGTGACCCCTAATCTAGGTGTCTCTAGTGGGTCAGGTTCATCTGTAATTGATTGCTTGAGAGGATTGCGTAATTTGAAAGGATGTAGGAATGTCTTGTCCAAACTAGACTATGGTAGTACACAAATTAAAAAAGTGATAGTGTTACCTCCGTCTTTCAATGGCGATGTCATATTCGAATTGCCTGCAGCTGATACTAGTGGTACCTCATCACAAGCAAAACAGATGGCCGACATGGATAAGCGGTACGTTGGCCATGTTTGGTCGAAGACAGTGACCACAAATATAGTCAATCGAATGGGTTTGTCTTTTCGAAAATCTAATTGCTTGGGGCACCTTCGATGTGTGAATTCTAAGTGCGAGTTTATGAATCGTATTCATCGAATGAAGGAAGTCAATGAGTTAGAATGGGAAGGGCTTTTACCAACAACATTTGATGTTGGACAACCGCATCCATCAGGTTCGACGTTGGTATGCAAGATTTGCAAAGAGCTTCCGGCATGTATTGCGCGGTGTCTTGTTGTAGATTTGTACACAATGTAAAAAACATATTATAATATGTTTTATTGACTAGCTTCAAGGTGACGCCGTTCCAAAAGGTGTATGACATCTATACAAGAGGACGATTTTGCCTTAGAATTTCATTGAATTCCAGTAGTGATTTTGTTTCCTACTTTAGATTTGAAATATCAAACTGGAGGGGTTTTTTTGAGTCTTAAGATGAAGAGCCTCAACCGGAGGCTGAATTTGAATTTTCATTGTCGCAACTGTCGGATGAGCCGCTTCTGCCACGAGAATTGCCATTGCCATTTGTGCATCCACGAGATGAAGTTGAACCTTCTCGACCGCCAAAGCAACCTCATATTGAGCAGCGATAGCACGGGAACCTTCAAGAGGATACTCGGGCATTGGTAATCTTGTTACAAGTTGGACGTGTTGAACCCGATAGCCGTGAAGTGATATTTTAAGGGAGCTTTGAGGGTCTAAACAACGACCAATACTTTTGTATGGTCAGGTCGATTAAAGGGAGTCGTGGCCACCAACGATGGTTAGAGGGGCCAGTCAATCCCTTAACGAAAGCGGATCGTGCTGAATATGTCGTTGCAACTATCAAGCGCATTCTCAAGTTCTTACAAATGGAGTGAAGTTTATCTTGAAATTCTAATTTTTTACCTCTAATAGACATTGGTTTGATGTTAGTGCTTATATCCATGTTTGGAGTATTTTATAGAAAGGGTTTTGTATGATTATAGTTGTAGAGGGAAAGGATAGAAATGTTTGCCTTCTAGGTGAACTTTGAAGTGATTTTCCTTCTAAGTTAAAGGTAAAGATATAGTTGTGGGGCCAAATAGGAGGGTCAATGGTTGAAAGTTAGCCTTAGGAGCAAGTTAAAGGCTGATTTCCACTTGCTTAGAAGGTATGGAGTTGTTGATAAGGTGGGGGAAAAAGGTGAACACTATTCATCTTCTCTCTCGTTGTAGTTGGCAAGACTCGGATGTTTGGAGGCCTATTGTGTATGGAGTTTTACGAGATTTGAAATGAAAATTGGTAGGTTTTGATATCGTATTGTTTTCTTTTTAAAAAGTCTTCTCTTGCTTGAATTGAAGTTGTGAGTTGAGATTTGTGCTAGTATGAGTGAAAGAAAGTCTGCTGCCTCCCAATTGAAGGGGCAGAGACTTCGACCAACCATAAAAGACGGACAGGTCTTTAGTTTGCAATGAAATTTGGAGAAGATGTAGAAAATTTTATAACCTTTCCATAAAGCTATTATTCGTTGTATTTGAAGCATGTATGAGTGATTTATGAGTGTGGAAGTGAAGGAGGGTCTGTTGCCTTCAATTCTTAAGATCGAAACTTCGAGTGACCATAACAGATGGACAAAGTATTAGTTTGAGTTGAAATTTGGAGAGGATGTGGAGATTTTTGTTAGCTTTCCATAAAGTTATCATTTGTTGTGTTTGAAGCATTTATGAGTGATTTATGAGTGTGGAAGTGAAGGAGGGTCTGCTGCCCTCAAACTTTGAGGCCAAAACTATGAGTGGTCATAAAATATAGACAGAGTGTTAGTTTGAGTTGAGTTTTAGAGGAGAAGTAGAAATTTGTGTAAGCTTTTCAAAAAGCTATTACACATCTCATTTGAGTTTGTAGAGTAGCCGTGGCATCACACCAAAGTTTTGTCAAGAAGAAAGAATTGGGGTTGGAGGAGTTTTGAAGAGATTTGAAGAAACCAAGACTTGAAGACAAGAAGATTGAAGATTCGTGTGTTGTGGCTTGTGACTTGTTATTCCTAGCCGATTTTGGAGGCTTGTTGTTCTCATTTTTTATTTGCACTGTAAACATTGTTGCGGGCTACGTGGGTATCTTGTAATAGCCCCGTTTTATGTTTGTGGCGATGAAGTGGGATTGATCATCCACATGGTCGATCTTCTATGTTGTTCCTATTGATGAAAGGCGCTTCCTGGTCACCGTAGGTTTGAAATTTAGGAGCCATCTTTTGGACGGTCAGCTCGTGGTTTGGCTGTCCCGTTTTACCCGTCCGAGGACTTATTTCTTATTAGACACCCTTACCTTTGGCCCTATAGAGCCACCACAGGATTGGGTGATTGAAGATCGAGTGAAGATTCGAGTTTGAAGACTTGAAGACCGAGTGAAGATTCGAGTTTGAAGATTTTGAAGACCGAGTGAAGATTTGAGTTTGAGATTCTCCATCTACACTCATCAACTTGCAGCCAGACACCCTGTATGTTCCCTAAGCGCGCTCCTCTCTACCCGACAGCAGTGTACTGTGCAAGTGTATTATGTGACAGAAAATTATACGCTAACTAGGACGTTTGTTTATCTCGGGAGTCATGCACATCCGGTAAAGGACGGAGAACTCAGAGACATGCAAGAGAGAACCCGAATTCTAATTGGAGAGTAATTGGAACGAACGTCTTCAGCGACAAATTCCTCAATTGTTATGGAGGCTACAAAGGAACTTCTAGGAGGCTTACTTTTGTGTCCGGACGAAGAGCAGCCAAAGGCCATGGACTCTGACAATCTTGTGCCGGTCTTGGAAAAATGCAAGTACTTGAGCTCTCCAAGTATACGGAACGAGGTAACTTCCTTCAAGTACTTGAGAAAATTTGAAATGATTGATAGCATAACCAGATTGAGAGGATTCAGCACATGGGCATTTGTGCAAGAAAGTAAATTTCTTGGTCAAGGGAGGGATGTAGATAAGGTATTCGTTTTTAAAATGTCCGAAGTAGGTTCAGGAAGTGGAGTTGATTTGGTGAAGCGTATGCAAACGGGTGGAGATCTTCAAGAAGCTTGGTTGATGTTTGATCACGTGAAGCGTATTAAAGACTGGACAACCATGGCATGTCACGTCTATGACTCAGCTTATTGTCGTGTTATGACAATTGCATGTTGCGACATGCAATCCGTGGATTGCGCAGCACAAATTCTTTTTTGGAAGAACTTGAATTCAATTCTAAAACGACATGGTATAGCAGAGACTCAATTCAAGGGCTTCATGGCGGATAGTGCTTAAGCCAATTGGAATGCTGTGAGGACCGTGTATGGTTCAGGGAACATTATTGAACCTATGCCCAATCGAGAAAGGACTTGCCTTTTCCACTGGACTCAATCCATGGAGAAGCACACAAAGGCAGACATTTGAGGTGACTTGCAAGATCAACATCGTTTGTTATGCAAGCAATATAAGAACGCCTCATCGACTGCACAGTCCAAAGAGCGTTACCTAGCCGTCAGAGCATGGTGGTTGTCATCAAGTTCCACTACGGAGGAAGGGCTGCGCTATTTGGAGCTATGGCTTTCATTTTGGCATTTTCGATATCAACAATGGGGAGGATTCAATCAACTTGTAAGTTTTTTGCCTCATTTACAATCATTTGTAATCATGTCAGACTCTTTATTGGTGAACTGAATTGACCTTTTCCTTCTCAAGTATTAACACAAAAGTTTTATAATTTGCTTGGCACTGACACACAATGTTGTCAGTATTGGACATTGTCTCATGGTTAGGGCACCTACCAAGGCCCTTTTTTGAGACTGAGAGGTACTTCCCCCATTGTTAGGGTGTGCAACATTTTGTCTTTTTTCCTTTTAGCACGTGCCGTAGTGCAACACTAAAAGCACTCACTTGAATTACAGTCTTTCTTTTTTATGACTTTGTAGTATGGAGTAGCTTGGAGCCTACAAAGATGTAACGTAGGTGTTGTATTTCTGTGATTGCAGGATCTTACTGAGTCTAAGAAAGCTGAAATGCCATCGTGCAACCTAGCGGAGACAATTCACAACAAGTGGCTTCAACAATCTGGAAATCGTAGAAACGATTTATATGTAGCTACTGTCGATGATTTTGTGAGAGCGTTTATGCAAATGGTAAAGTATTACCAATACCTAAAAGGAAATCAAGCAGAAACTGGGCCGGGGAAGGAAGAGCTCCTCTTACGAGTTGCACAATGTTCGGCACAAAGAACTGGAAATCCAAAGTCTCTCACTGCAGCTATTTCAAATATTCCGGGAGTTGAAGAATTTATCAATAGGGAACCCCATCTGGAAGGTCAAGAAGTGTTTGGATCGCAGAAGAGGAAGGCCGACATGCCTCTTGGCTGCGAGTTTTATTCACATAGGCCCGATAAGGTGAATTTCTCTCATCTATGTGTCCAAACAAGGGCCTCCCGAGCGACAACAAGCGCAGATGAACTCAATCCAATTTTAGAAGAGGTTGCTGCACCTAAGGATATAGAAGTCCATGATTCAATGTCAATCAATGAGAATCTTAGACAGCCTGATCCTCGTGAGTGGACTCATGTGTCAGCAATCCAAGAGAGTGTGTGTGATGAGGCGCAATGGCACATTGCCCGATTGGCAAAAACATCAGCGAAAGCATGTTTTGCACTTCAAGCAATTACAAAGAAGAAGTGCACGGCCAAAATCATCCAAAACAACATTGTGACAGCTGCGCCGACATATACAAGTATAATGGTGAATTACAGGAAGAATTCACATGAGCGCACGCAGTTTTACTTTTGTAATGACGACATCGAACGTTGTAAAGGGAACACGGCGCAAGTGGGTGTTATCTGTGCCACTTGTGCCCACCATTTGGCCAGTTCAAATAGGCACAAAACTTTCAAAGGCCGAAATCTTAGTTCTTGAGTCTGTCGGTTTTATGCTTCCACAACGACAAGTTATTTCACCTCGACGACTTTTCGGCGGAGAAGAAGGCGTAGAACTTGTTCTTGCCTATCCTATTCCATCATCACCAGATGAGCATCCCAAGATTCGAGCAGGTAAAGTTGTTCGCAAGAACCCCAAAACACCACCAACAAAGCAACAGAACAATTGCGCTTCGGCACTCACTTTGAATGCCCGCATTCAAAGAGTTACAATGGTTCCACATCCGGGATTTGATTGCATTGTTTCTTTGAATTCAGGGATAGAACCTCGAAATGAAAATTATATGTTAACAATTTCGTCTTTCCCAGAGTGCACCTGTCCAAATTTCAAAGAGATGAAGCTGAGTTATTTGGGTAAACGTGGAAGTTGGGCGAACTGTAAACATCTTTATTACATCTTCACTGTAATTTGTAATCTACAGTGCACAGTAGATGTCTTCATCCATGCTGCTAGTTTCAACTTCAATGAAGTGAAGCAAATTCTGCTTAGTGGGATCCTAAATCATTTGGGATGTAGTTAGGTTTTCTTTTCAGCTAGAGATGATTTTCCTTTGTTTTTATAGGTCTATTATGTACTTATGAATGAAGATGTAGTGAGATTAAAAGGGCCACTATTTGCATTACATTAAATTCACCTGATTAAAAACCACAAGACAATGGTGTCCCTTGTACTGAATGCATGATGGTCTGAATTTGAAGTGTCTGAACCATGTGACCTTTTCTTTGGGCTGTTTAAATTGTGTCTTTATTTTAATCGCACCCATAGACATGACAGGATCCCATTACTGTTTGCAATCTAGATTCACTAGGACCATGTGTGAACATACTAACAAGCTCCTAAACTACTATGTCACCCTTCCAAGGTAAAAAGAACAATTCAGTCCTACTATCCCATATCAACTACGGTAATAGGTATAGGACCCTAAACCCGTGACATGGAAGCAACATCCCTAATTTACATCTGAAACGGTCATAGGACTCCCAAGTTGTAATTTTAGTTGCAAGCCAAAATTCTATGAGTTTGCTTGATGATTTTTAATGGGATTGTCATTCATTTTCCTATCGTCAAATGCAAAGTCATAGTTGAAAATAATATCGTTCATTTTTTTCCTAAATCTTAAGTCAATGTTTTTTCTACTATCACTAAAATTCTTACTTTTGATTCATCCAAATTTTTAATGAAGTTCATCCACCACTTTTTTTACTGTCATCCAATTTTTTCATTCAATTTTTCTTCTACTTTCATCCAATCCTTCTATTTCCATCCAATTTTTCCATCTCCTTCCATGTACATCCTTTAGACCCTTCCATCCCAATTTTCAGCAAATCCTTTCCATATTTGGACCATCAACTTTCACCCTATATTCAAAATGATTCTACCCAAATTTAGGTTGACTTTCCTCTATTTTTATTTTTTTTTAACTCACATTTCCCTTTTTTGTCCAAGATGTACGCTCCCCGCTCACCATTTTCTGCTCCCCGCTCCCTGCTCGCATACTAGCAACGTTGAGGTTAATTGGGCTTTGGCAGCTTCAACAATTGCTACGGAGAAAACAGATCAAGCGCATCGAGTCTTGCTTCGGCTCTTGAATCCAGAGTGTAGTGACGACGCAACTGCCAGTGGCTTCAAGCACAGTACTTGCACATCCCAACACGGTGGGATTAGTGGCTGCAATATGGGAGCGATCGTCAAAGGAGAAGGAGCTGAGGTGAGGCCATGGAGCAATTCATCAGATTTAGGGTTGAGAAACCTTTGTCCTTATGGGGTATCATCTAATGATTTAGATGTAGTTCGGGGTGTTAGTGAAATTGAGAGTGAGCTTCTTTTGATTGCCACGAGTAAAGTCAGATACGTTGAGGCTGATTACAAGAAGATTTCAAATAAGCTTGTTGGAATCAAGTTCACCATGGATGATCGGAGAGATACCGCAAAGGAAGACGAAGAAAAAGTTGGGCAAGTCCAATCAGACTTAGAGAGAGCTGCAAAGGCGGTTTTGGAGATGGAGTTGCAGGTGGGTTTTAGGATTTAGGTTTGTTCACAACTTCCCATTTCCTTGTCCTCTGTTCGTGTGGATTTCTTAGGGTTTAGGATTTTAGCTTCAGTTTTTTTTTGGCGCTCACTCTTACACTGCTGTCTCTGTGTGTAGGCTAGTGGCATCTCCATGGGCTCAGCTGACCACGAGGACTTTGCACAAAAATTAGGGATCTTGAGGGGTGATAGAGATTCTGCTGAAAGAAGGTTGGACGTTTGTCAATCCGTAGCAGAGTCCAGCCGAGACAAGGCGATGAAGGGGGCGGACATCTATCAAGATATCGAAGAGGAGCAGATGAGAGCAGAGTCTAATCTAGAAATTATGAGGAGGGAGATTGTCGAAATGAAAAGACATGCTACTGCTGAGGAGGATCAACGTCTAGAGATGGAAAAAGGAGGAGGGCTGTCATTGTGGCCTAAGCCAGCTCTCCATCCGGCAATGACAGATGACCTACATCAAAGCATGACAACCTTGCAATTACATCCGTGTGTTTTTTGTAGCCGAGGTTACCCATACTTTGACATTGTGAATTTGTGATTGCTTCGTGCAAACATATTTATCATATCTTCTGTGCAGCTGTCCTTGCCAAAGTGGACAATTGGTGCACCCGCTGTGCAGAGGTTTTTCATCCTCATTGGTGGCAAAACTTTGGCTTCTGAGGTGCATATTCAGGATTTGAAGAAGAGAGGGAGAAGTTGGATTTATCGACAAAGGAAGAAGAGCTGCGGCAAGCTCTGAAACAGAATGGCAGCCGTCATGTGATGAATTGTAAGCCTCAAGCTTATCTCATGATGTAGTTACTACTGTATTGCTCTTCCTTTAGTTAGCTTATGTTGCTTTGATTGCTTATGAGAAGGACATTCAGTCTTCACATAAGAATAGTTTAGTGCTTACGTTTTGGTGGCAAGTGTAGCATACTGCTTTTACATGAACTCCTTTTGCGAATGGTTGGTACAATGTACCCAAGTACTTTTCCACGACCACATGTTGCTTACTGGTTCTGATGGGATCGTTCCTACTTAGAATTGAAGTGCTTATTGCTTATTTGACAAGCGTGGTGCTTACTGGTTCTGATGGTGTCGTTCCTGCTTAGAATTGAAGTGCTTATTGCTTATTTGACGAGCGTGGTGCTTACTAGTTCTGATGGTGTCGTTCCTGCTTAGAATTGAAGTGCTTATTGCTTATTTGACGAGCATGGTGCTTAGTGGTTCTGATGGGGTCGTTCCTGCTTAGAATTGAAGTGCTTATTGCTTATTTGACGAGCGTGGTGCTTAGTGGTTTTGATGCGGTCATTCTTGCTTTGGATTTAAGGTGCTTATTGCTTATTTGACAAGCGTGGTGCTGACGTAATGAAGAGGGTGCTTAGTGGTGCTAGTGGGTGCTTTGTATTCCTTAGAGTTGCTTATTGCTTATTCCGAAACTGCTTCACTCATTCGGCATTGCTTTACTGTTCCTTGTTGCTCATTCAACAAGCACTTGACTCATTTGATAGTCCTTTTAAGGTGGGCACTGCTTCAGAGTTGCGACTTGCTTATTCAAGAAGCAGTTCACTAATTTGGGGCTGCTGCTTTGCTCATTCCGCACTAGTTTAGTATTGTTTCTTACTTACCCTATACCGTGTTTTGCATACAAGATCTCAGTCAAGTTTGAAGCATTCTGATTGGGGTTCAAGTGGCTTCATTCAACGAAGTTTTGATCCTATTTGTAGAGGACGAAGCACGGCCACAGCAGGAGTGCAGAGGCTGCCATCCCTTGCGAGTATCACTCCATCTGAGGAACCAGATACTACTGACATAGGGCTCACGGTTTCAAACTCGAGACTACAAGAAGTGGATTCTCCTGTGAAGAATTACAAAGGAGACCGAAGGGCAAGTGAAGCTGAATGCGTCACTTTCAGTGGAGGTACGTACATTATTTTTAGTTAGATTCATGGTTCAGGGTTTAGAGTAGAATGCAAAGAGAAATGCCAATGACATTGATGAAATCATTCACTGTGCGTACTTTTGACAGAAATCGTGGTGGTGGCGACGGAAGGATACCAATGTGGTAAGGGCTCTTGCAGCGTACTTGATTTTGGACGGAAAGGGGAGGTAGGACTTTTTTTAGTTTCCTTGTGAGGTTTGAGGCTTCAGGCTGCAATTGGCTGATGTGTTTTTTCAACACTGTGTTTGTGCAGAGAATTCAGAACTTGGTAGTGACTCTCAGCTTCTTGACATTCCGAGGCTTAGAGGTACACTCCTGAAGAGACCTGCAGATTTGCCATTTGACGATGGAGATGGGAGGAAAAAAGTAGCTCTAAATAGCTTAGGGGAGAAGGCTGCAGAAATGGCAAGCGAGATTGGGGGTAGCGTTAAATCAACTGGTCAAGAAATGGTAGAGTGTAGGCCTTTGAATTCACCCGTAGAGAAGGGTAAGCCCAAGGCAAAGATTACTAAGAGAAAGGTACGGGAGCAGCCCCCATGTACGTCTGCAGGTAGAGTTGCTACTCGAGCCGAGATGAAACTACAAGTAAAATGACTTGGTATAAATAATCATATGAGAAAGTTTTCTTTAAGATGATTTCTATTTCAAGCATGTTACTACCAAACTTGTAAAAATGCCGTTGTAGTACACTTGATTACTATAGAATACAAAGAAGATCTTTCTTCCAAGGATCAGTGCCAAAAATATCTTGTGTATAAAAAAGAATAATTACTTGAAATTTTTTCACACTATTCTCAACTGCTTTCATCTACCTTGTGGAAAAAAATCTAAAACCATTGGATTTCTTTTGCAATATTTATCAATTTATTTTTACTTTTTGCTATAAACGTACTAGCAATGAGAACCTTTCACAAACTTATTTGAGTACAAATATATGTTTACAAAATATTTTTACATTGATAAATTGCATTGCCTCATGTTTTACATTTAAGAATAGCACATCATTTCATGTGATAGAAACATGTGATAAAATAGTACATCGTCTCATGTGAAAGATTGAAATTCAAATACATATAGAAGGCTAAACTATGCTCAATATTGATGATTATGTTACCAATTCTAGTTAACTACAAGAGGAAGGGGTGATTTAAGTTTGATTTTAAGGCAAAAATTGCATAGTAGAAGTGCATGTATTTTTAGTAATTTTTCCAAAAAATATTGTGTCTAGGACTAGCATTAAAAGACAAAGTTGAATGTTCTAAACACATCTTTTCCATACTTCGTGGCATGACTAATTAAGAAGTAGCCGCAAATTCTAATAATCGGTGGAATTTTCCCGAAATGTCCTTTTGTCAATTCACAAATGCTGGCGTTTATAATTTTTTATAGCACTTTTTTGAATGTGGGCATTTGTAAGACTACGTGCCTTTCAAAAAGACCATATGAACCAACTGAATCAATGGCCGTACATGCATTTTATGTTCTACTATTTCCTTGACAAGCTCAACATTATAGAGCCAATTACTTGTGCAACATGTCCAATTGCTACCATGGAGTTTTGCTGACTTTCTTGCATTGTGAATGCACATTCTTGTAAGCTTAAAACACATCTTTTAGTGTTTACTCCCTCTTTTGAGGGGATAGGGGATAGTAGGAAGCTGTGTCAAAAACAATGAAAACTCAAAATCAATTTAGAACATGCACAAGTGTCACTTTTTCATTTGAAGGAAAATATTTAAAATAAATCACCAAAGGAGTACACTAGATCAGATTGAACAACTCCGAGGTAATTTTGACAGTCTTTTTAAACCTAACAAATTGCTAAGAAACTTGAATCAAAGCATTACATAGCAATACATTTATAATTTCTTCTACACCAACATCCATACAACTCCTCAAAATTAAAGCTGAAGAATGACAGGACTTTAATTACTTCAGAACCAGTAGAGAAAGGCTTCATTAATGACTTGCATTATGGTACAATCCATTCCATCCTTGGATCCATTTTTCCTACAAGAATTTACATCCTTAGAAAACAATACCAATGACAAAATCAGAAGCTTCAATAGAATGGTTTCACATACAACATTCTCCAATCGTCAAAATCATAAGCATTTCACATGACATTGAGTGACTATGCAACCTGTGTGTTTCTTCGATGCATCAAAAATCATTGCACTTAGGCCGAATACTATCAACACAACATTTGAGATAAAGAATCAGATCACAGGATGTACTCTCTACCAATCTAAACTTCAAACACTACATCAACAGAATTAAAGACCATCCATTTTCAATTCTCAATATAAATAAATAGAAATACATAGAGAAGGATGCACAAATCCTGAACGTATAAGTGAGAGTCTTAAACTCGAAATTCACTACCACCACACGCAGTCTGTAGTACTCAAAAGTCCCGCGAGAACAAATTCCATCAACACGACAGCTTCACTTCTCCTATAATGGAGTCAGATCTACAAATGCTCACTCTTCTCTTGTTGCAAATCAATGCATTGAAACTTGCGACAAAAAAAACAAGAAAACACATTAGAGAAAATCTGGGGCCTTTGGAGGGCTACTCCACAACCCTCTGAAGGACCCTAAAATTTACTATTTTTTTGCAAAAAAATCAATTTTTCCCCTATTTCCGCGCAGTAGTTTTGCTGCAATAGTGGCGCAGGAAACGAAATATACGAATAAAAAAAATAAAAAGATTTTTTTTTTTTTTTTTTTTTTAGTCTTAAAAAAATATTTAAAAATTAAATTTAAAAAAAAAAATTCCGATTTCGGCGAGCAGTCAGCCAAGCAGTGACACTGGCTGAGCGCAATTATTCCACAACAGAGCGGGAATGCCTTGCCATAATATTCTCGATAAAGAAATTTCGACATTACCTCCTTGCAAACTCGGTGATATTCTATGTCGATCACATGGCCATCAAGTATATAGTGAACAAGGCGGATCTCAGCGGCAGGCTTGCTCGATGGGTCTTATTATTGGCAGAGTTCGACTATACCGTGGAGTACAAGCCGGGAAAGAAACATGAGCGAGCCGACCACTTGTCTCACATCCACACCAACGTCGGGTCGGAAGAACTTAGTGATGTCTTCCCCGACGACCGGCTCTTCCACGTACGCGCTGTACCCACTTGGTATGAACACATCGTGCACTTCCTCACCACCCAGCAATATCCCGAGGGAATGGAAAAAAACAAGCGTCAGAAAATTCATGTCAACAGCACCCATTTTGCTCTCATCGGACACCGGTTATATTGACAAGGCATTGACGGGATGCTTCGGAGGTGTGTTTCGTACGACGAAGTCCCCGCCATTCTAGAAGCCTGTCATGACAGCGCCTGCGCTGGTCATTTCTCGGGGCACGTAACCGCCCAAAAGATAATGCGAGTTGGATATTTTTGGCCCACCTTATTTACCGATGCGGAGGCCCACGTCCGAGGATGCGACGCCTACCAACGTTATGCCCGCAACGATATCCAGCTAGACCTACCTCTACGGCCTTCGTTGCCCCTCGCCCCTCTGGAACAATGGGGCATTGACTTTATGGGGCCATTCGCCCCCATGTCCACCCAACGAAACCAATACATCATCGTAGCTACCGAATACTTGACCAAGTGGGCGGAGGCGAAGGCAGTAAAGAAGGCCAACGGGAAACAAGCCGCCATCTTCCTTTATGAAAACATCATCTCCCGGTTTGGCTGCCCAAAGATCCTGATCAGCGATCGCGGGTCCCACTTCCTCAACGAGACAATCAAGCTCATGACTAACATGTTCCGCATCAACCATCGGAAAACCACACCTTATCATCCTCAGACCAACGGAAACACAGAACGAGTGAATCAGACACTCGCCAGGATTCTCCGGAAGACGGTGGAGAATAGTAAAAGAGACTGGGACGTCAAGCTCATCCCAACCTTGTGGGCATACCGTACGGCATACAAGGTAACCACTAAGACTACTCCTTTCTCCTTGATGTATGGGGTCGAGGCAATCTTGCCTATTGAGTTCGAAGTGCAGTCACTTCGCATAGCCATCGACAAACGGCTGGACGATAGCCAGTCCATGCGGGACCGGTTGGAGCAATTGGAGGCCCTAGGTGAGGCGAGACGACTCTCCTCCCAGCACATAGAGGTCATCCAACGGCGGAGAAAGGTTTCTTTTGACAAAAAAAACAAGGTACGTACCCTCATCGCCGAAATGTGGGTCCTGCTCTAGGATCCAAGGAAGTTGGAATTTCCAGGGAAATTCGATGCCTTATGGACAAGGCCATATATTATACACGAGACTTTTCCTAACAACACCCTCCAGCTAAAAAATCTGGATACCTCACTGTTTCCAACCAAGACCAATGCATCCCGATGCAAAGAATATAGGGTCTAGGGTTGTTGGTTCTTGGGCGCCTAAACCATTGACTGGTTACGATTATTAATAATATAAGGTTAGCCTTATATTATAGATGATTGTGTAAAAGGCCTATTTAGCCATCCAGAACAAAAAAATTTAATAGCTACCATCTTATTATTTACACGGGATAGTAAGAAAGCTAGAAAAAAACCCAAAAAATACCAAAAAAATGAAAGCTTGAAAAATCTTTGAAAATCCTAAAAAAAAAAACTGAAGGTTCTAAAAGTTCACTATTGCATGATCTCCCAAATCCCTATGGGATTTTAGAAGTAGGAAAAATACAGAGAGGTGGTTGTTATTTCGGGACCAGGTCAAGATTTTAACATTCTCCACTTTCTAGCACATTGTGGTGGTTGTTATTTCGGGACTAATCCATCTACCCACTACAACTAGGAGGTTGTTAATTTTTGGGAAGAATCAAGTATATTAAGATTCTTGAGGATGGTTCACATCTAACGTAAAAGTAAAAGCCGCGGGGCCAAAAGCCGCAAGGCCAACCAACTTTGTTGACCGTTCTAGCTTGCCTAACTCTCAGTAGGACAGGAAAACGTTGAGTGTGTTGGGAATTGCTCACACTTGGGCCCAACACATGAGTGTGTTGGGAACTGCTCAGACTTGAGCCCAACACATCACCAACCTGTCGGAGTTAGCGTCATGTAGAAGACAGATGACCTTTCACTTAGATTAGGTACTCCCTAGACCGTTGTAATAGAAGCCACATAGTGGATGAAAAAGCGGCTAGTTGAGTGGGCACTAACCTTGTCAGATCGTCATAATAGGAGCCCGGGAAGAGGATGAAAGGGCGGCTGAAAGGAAGACACTCGTCCCTTGCTAGACCGTCGAACCTGCTGATATGCTAACGAGGCGGCTAGTTTAAGAAAGGGCACTAGATACTAGACCGTTGTAATAATGCAGAAGGCTTAAAAAACAGCTAGTTTAGGACTGACACCTTACATCATGTCCTCCACGTTAGGGTATAAGAATGGGGGGGGCAGCCCTCGTACTTTTAAGCTACTGGCAGCGTCATGTGCAGGTACCGCTCGAGTAACACATGGACCATGGATGGTTCAACCCGCCAACAGTCTTACCAATCGCGCTTCAGATCAAAATTCTCTGTATTGAGAAACGCAGCTTCTCCCATTTCCTCATCTCTCGCTTTGGTTTTAATTTCTTCCTCCGTGTGCTTCAGCATCCTTGGCCTGTGCAGATTCCCGTTGTTAACTATGGAGAGATCTGGGAAAGCATCATCTACGTCCTAGTCTAGCATTCTCTCGAACAGCGGAGTGATTTCACAGTCTTCGGGCACCTGCGCCCTTCTATCTCCCCCCTGCCCAGTCTTCGTTATCTTCTCCTTGCTTATTTTCCTACATGTCGTCCTTGGTTCACATTCTTGTTCTCCGTTTGTCTCCTCAGGCTTCTTCTTTTTCAAAACTTGCTCTGGCAAGACGATACGTCCGTTTACCATTCTCACTTGCAGGTCCAATCCAACTCCTTGGGGAAGTACAGTAGTAATTGCATAGAATCATGCCAGGGAAGAGAGACGAGTTTCAGGAGCAGTCGCCCTCGGAATCATCATTACAGTCGACACCGTCGTCTTTTTCCCTGCCATTCTATCTAGTTGGATCTACCGCGGGGCCATCTTCACCAGAGCCGGCAACAACAGCAGAGGCGGAAGAAGAGGCCCTAACACAACCCCTCACCGAAGTTCAGTCACTATCAGCAGAAACATCCACACCACCAGAGCTTCTAGTGCGCCAGCCATCGGAGGAGCAGACGTCGGAACCAGCAACTCGTGCTGTTGAAGAAGAACCTGATCTTCCCCAGCCCAACCCACGCCGAAGACGCCACGAGGAAGGGGAGCAACCTCACCGCAGCCCATCCCCACGACGTAATCCGTGGGGCATCCAAATGGTTGGCTTGGAACCAAACCGGGCATTTGCACTCTTGGTGCAAAATTTGCGAGACGAGGAAACAGGCGAAGATACTATACTCTTGTACCAATTCGTCAATCCAAACGATAGCATTATCATCGAGAGCCTGGATGACAAAGTCCACAGATTCACGCTAAGGGGGCCCTTGAAGATTCTCCCCAGGCATGACCGAGCGCTTTGCATCGTCTAGATTGTGATAAGCTTGGCCGCATTCCTGGGTATCATGCAGGACCCCTGATCTCCTGGGCATTCCTTATCTCACCTTTGTATATACTTATTCAAAAAAAAAAAAAAAAATCCTTGCCACCGTGCAATAGGGGAGGGACCTGGCCGGCACCGGCACCGGCTTATATACCACCAAAGCAGCCCGACGGACGTCTTCCGCCGCGGCAGCCGGCAGCCTGTAGACTGCAGCCTCACCGCAGTCGAGACACCTCAATTTTCCCGTGGCGACGCAGGTTCGAACCTCGAGCTAAGCACCGGGGCGCCCCCTATCTGAGCTAGTGACAAGATGGCAAGAAATGCTGCGGCCTCCACGACGGAAGACACTTTTACAAGTGAAGCTCCCGAGCATTGAGGTCTCAGACCACTTGCCTTTTTGTTTATGCTTTTCCTTTCTGTTTCTTCTTTTTCTTTTATTTCATCTCATTAGTCCAAACTCACTCCGTTGAGGGAAGAAGGTAGGTTTGAAATATTTTTTATCTATAGTGTCCCGATTTGTTGTATCAAAGGAGGACAAGGGTCTCTCTCTCTACTTCTATCTCCCCCTTAGATCCAAACTCACTCCGTTGAGGGCGGATGGAGGGTTTTTCTTACATTTTTTTATCTATAGATCCAAGTCGACTCCGTTCAAGGCGGATGGGGAAACAACAAGAAAATTAAAAACTAGAATAAATAGAAAATGAACAAAAATATGAGTGATAAGTCTATGGGGGTCAAACTTCCTTTGACCACCCCTAGCCCTTCCACTTGGAAGGTGGACTACTCCCTCTGCTCTCTTCTCCCCTGTCAATTGATCCATCAAGAGTCTCTTGATTGGATTAACATCCTTTTAGATAGAGTCACATCTTGGTTTCTAGTCTATCATTAGGTTTGATCTCGAAATTGACCGTGTACCCAAATAGTCGTAGCAAGAGATGCTGGGTCCTCATGATTTTGCAAATCATACCGCAGATGGCCGCCATATGTGAGCTCCCAATTTGTCACTTGGGACTCGTAGAATTATTTTTTTGGAAATTTGCAATTTAAAGTTGATAAAAGTATAGAAAAACCCATAAAAAGAATGTAGAACCGAAATAGGGTTGTGTCATATCCATTATAGTATTTGGTCTAGATTATGTTTTTACTTAGAATCCCCCCAATTCTAGCTTAAAAATAGTATAGGAATAACAAATTGGCTAGATTTGGAGGATTTGAATCACCTAACCCCAAAAGGGCTAAATTTCACCATGAATGTGGCGATTCATGGCTAGGTCGATTTGAGGGATCCACAGCAAGGCCACTAGGTCGGGTCCTAGAGTTAGATTTAGAATTCCCCATTAAACCGACGAATTCCCAAAAATCCCAATTGTTAGCATATAGGAGCCACTAACGCAAGACCGGGCCCGTGGAGGAATCTACAGTCCAAGGATGGTGTTCTAGGGTAAATCCCATGCCAGGAGTTCAACAGCAAAATCGATTCGCCAAGATTCCTCTACCTGCAGAAGATTCCCGCATCATCGCTAATTCGAGGAGATGGCCAGTTTGATCTCCATTGACCAATCGTGCCAGGTACGTAAACGTACTTGTATGTCTTTCATGCGACTCCTTGAGAGGTCACGTGAAAAATCCCGGCATCTTCCGACTTGCAGAAGAACCTTTTCCGGGTGGTCAACCCTCCTAACTTCCAACGGGAATTTCATGGAAATTACCCAGGTTACAATAAAATCTCACTAAAAATTAGACTAGCTTGTTTTATGTTAATAATGCGCTCCGTGAAGTTTCACGACATTTTGATAGCGACAAGTACCCGAACCGGCGAGATTCCTCGGAAATTAACCACGTGGCGGGGTCCCCGCCACGTTGACCGGCATTCCGGGACCATACGATGGCAAAACGAAGTCAACCAAAAGTCCTTCCTGACTCTCTCGCACCTACCGGAGACCCTAGGCTATTCACATTTCTTAAAATAGGAGACCCCCAAGATCTAGGATTTTACCACGATTTGGTTTTTAAACTAAATTAGCCTACGATGGGTTTTTGGCTTCGGTACGGGGGAAAGGGGGATGTAGGACTAAACACGGCGATCTGGATCCAACGGCGCAATCCGCTCGGCGATTGGAGCTATTCTCCGAAAGTTAGGATGTTGGTTCAGCATAGATGGTAGAAGTAGATTTTTAGGATTTAGGATGAAAATCTTGGAGGATGAGGATGAAAATCCCCGTTGATAAGGTTACCTTAGAACTCTAGAGAGAGGGGTGAGCCCTTGGAAACCTATATAAGGGCCCCATTTCTCTCTCTAAAACACCCCCTTACTTTTGTTTGGGTCCGTGGGTCCAATTTGCTTTGGATATTTTGGCGTTTGAAGCCAAAACCTCTACGGTGTTTTTGGAGCACTTTTTGCTCTATTGTTGCTAGATTTCAAGCTTTGAAGGTCCTTAGGGGGTCCTTCTATCTTGCCTTGTGTACTTCTCATGCGTTGTTATACCCTTGTTATGAGTTAAGAGTCCTTGTTTCTTCCTTGTTGTACCTTTGTGAAGCTAACTTGTGAGTTTAGGAGTATTTTGGTCTCTTGTCCTAATCCTAAAGTCACCCCCCACCGTACCTTGGCGATGCCGCTTTGGGGGCCTTTAGCTTGTGAAGTTGTGTGTCTTTACGTGTCCTAATGTGTTGTCTTCCCTCGCTTATGTGTTCTCACCTTCATCTAATCTTCTCTTTGTTGTGTGGACCCCCCCTCGGGATGGCGAAGCTTTGGCTTCATCACATGTGTTTCTTAAGTTTGTCTTTTCTACCTTCTTCTAATATTCCCCTTGTTGTGTGGACCCCCCTTCGGGACAGCGAAGCTTTGGCTTTGCCACATGGGTTTCTTGAGTTTGTCTTTTCTACCTTCTTCTAATATTCCCCTCGTTGTGTGGAACCCCCCCACGGCAGCGAAACTTTGAACTAGTGACCACGTCAAGTCCTATAGTGTGTGTTAAAATAGTCTTAGACGGCGGAGCTTTGAACCCGTGGAGAGTCACAAGTCCTAAAGTTGGTGTTAAACCCAATCTTACGGCGAAGCTTTGAACCTCCATAGCCTTGGATTCCAAAGTCTAGTTTCCAAGACCTTCTTGGAAAAGTCCAGAGTTTAGCTTCCAAGATTGGTCACGAGTTTCTAGGAAGAGAGTGACCATCCCGTAACACTTAGCTTAGGTGATCGTTCTAAGATTTTGGGACCTAACCTCCCAGACGGCGAAGCTTCGATCTTGGCCCTAACTCCCTACTAAAAATCCAATTTAAGTTGTGTTAGTGGGTTCCCCTAAGGGAATCCGGTTGTGTGGATTTTGGAAAGGGCAGCTAGTACCCCGGACCAGCATACAGCCAGCATACCAGACCAGCATACCGGCCAGCATACAGCCAGCCATACTGAACTAGCAGCCAGCCATACAGCCAGCATACAACATCGGGCAGTCAGCTTGACTGAACTAACATCAGCATCGAGCTAAGTCAGCTTGACTGAACTAAACATTAGCATCGGGCTGGTCAGCTTGGCTGGACTGAGATCTACACTACTGGATTTCCAGAACTAAACGGGACGATGCCCTACGAGGCCCCAACCACCCTTTTTTTTATTTTTTGATCTTTTAAAGTCTGAAATTTTGGAATCCAGTTGGGGAGAGGAAAAAACTCAAATTGGAACTTCAAAAACACAAGAAAAAGGGGGGGAGAAATAGAGGTTGCCACTCCACGCGCCACCTGCACAAAAACATCCTATCCAACCTGCATCACCACTCACACCTACACACAATGGAAGGAGATTAGGAATGGAGGAGAAGAAGTAGGCAAGGAAAGGAGAGACACGATAAATAGTGCCTAGCTAGGAGATTAGGTAGGAAATCTAGAAGAACTCCTTGCAACCGTTGGGAGGAGGATTAGGATGACACAAAGCAAAGTTGCATAAGAGGGTAGGAGGCTCATTAAAATTTCACGAAGTTTGAGACTAGAAGCATAAGACCACCATTACCACGGTTGGTGGAATAGTTCAAGAGTAGAAGGAAGAGGAGGAAAGAAAAGAAAGGAGGAAGGGAAAGAGGGAGTTTAGATCATCAAAAATTGTAATATTTTCTAAATAAGCGGTGAGCTTGGAAAAAATTCAAAACAAAGCCAAAGACTACCATGGAGCGTGAGGATGTACACGTGGACGTGGACGAAGTTATTTTCGATACCGGTAGTGAAGAGGTGAGTTTTTGATTTAATCTTTGATGTTTCTCCCTAATTAGCGTTTATTTTCCTAATCAGCCCTTAGAGCGTTATTAGCATCCGAGATTCGTGCAAATTAGAAGTTTAGATTCAAAAAGTTAAAGATTAGGAATAGAGGTTTCCAAAAACATATTACACTTAGGATTTGGCTTTAAATCGACCGCGTTAGGTTAAGTTAAGCGGTAGGGGGTAGGACGGAGGAATTTTGAGTAAAATTCATCCAAAAAGAACCATGGACGGAACTTAGGGGTTTAGATTAGGAAGAGAATTTAGGATTAAAATTAGGGATTAATTAGCAGTCAGAATTAGAGTCAATTTACATTTTTATTTCTTAAAAGTTAAAATTCTAAGGTCGAAATCTAGAGTTAACTTTGGGAAGTTAAAAAGTATAATTAATTTGGAAGTTTAACTTAGGGGGTTAAAATTTCCAGTGAAACCTTAGGGTAGTTTAGAAAAGGAAGTTAGGGTTAATTAGGAGTAAAAAATCCGAGTAAGACGTAGAATTAAAAGTAAAAACTTTAGACTAAATTTAGGAGGTAGAAATTACAAGTAGAAATAGGAGTTAGATCTTGAAGTTAGAAATTCGAAATTAGAGTGAATGTTAGAGGTCAAAAGCTAGAGCCAAATTTAGAAGTAAAACTTGGAGTAACATTTAGAGTTAATCTAGGATTAAAACGATAGGATTAAAGTTGGAAGTAGAAAGTCAAAAGTCAAAAGTTAAGATTAAATGTAAAGGTTAAATTTTAGAGTCAATTGGGGAGTAAAAAATTAGAGTGAAAAGCTAAAAGTAGAAGTTAAAAGTTAGAGGTAGAAGTTAAAGTTTAGAGTTAGTTGTTGGAAGTAGAAAAAATCTAGAGTCAAAGTGAAAACGTAGAGTCAAACCTAGAGGTTAAAATTTGGGATTAATTTTTGAAGTAAAATTTAGAGTTAAAAGTCAAAATCCTAGAGTTATATGTAGAGGGTAAATCTTAGAGTAGTTTAGAAGTAATAACATAGAATTAAAAGTGAAACTCAGAATTACCCTAGAAGGTTAAAACTTGGAAGTTAAGAGTTAAAGTTGATTTAAAAGTAAAAACCTAGAGTCAAAAGTCAAAGCATAGAATAGAAGTCGATAGTTAATATCTAGAATCAAGTTAAAGAAGTAAAATCTAGAGTTACATTCAGAAGTTGGAGCCTTAGGGATAGTTTTTAAACGAAGAACTTCTAGGTGGAGTCTTAGAAACCCAAGATAGTCTTAGAGGTTCATGGAAGGAACATAGGGGTTCCCCTTTTTACGTGGTTAGGGACGTTAGAAATGACGCCAACTACCCAGTCTACCTTCGATATAGGATAGATAGTTAGGGAGTTCGAATTTTACCATAACCCCTGAGCATTGCAGTTACCTTGTGAGTTACTACATGCATTCTAATTATTCGCTGCCATCCACGACACTTAAGAAACGTTAGCAAAAAAGATCCATTGCTTGGAAGGCACAGTGGACCGCGCTCACATCACCCCCATATATTAAAAATGTGGATAAAGGCATAGAACCTGGTCAGTGTTCGCTCTATTACCAAGGGTGGGTAATCTAGCGTCCACACCTCCAAAGGGCTGATTTTTTCTCTTATGAAAAAAAACTCCACCTGCAAAGGAAGCGCATACATGTGAGTGCTTATTTACCCACCCTTGGTAAATAATTGAGCACAACCAGGCTCTTGGTAATTTAAGTTCAATTCAATCTATGGGTGTCTAGCGTCTATCCATTGTGCTTTCCAAGCAATGGATCTTTTCTGCACTACTAACGTTCGCCAATTTTGTAAAGAAAACAAGAACCTAACTGAAGTTATCCCGACTTTCTTAGGCAAATCAAAGCCAATAGGGCCTGCTCGTTTAAAAAATGAGGTGGTTACAATTTAAAGTTAGCTATTCTAAGTGAAAGAGTATCTCATGCCATTTCTAAAAACCTAACGTTCGTCTAATTTGGACACTCCTAGAGGAAGTTATGGACGGATGAAGTTTTAACCCTAAAGGGTGCTCTAAACTTCATCCACTCTTTTCTATGGACTCCCAACTCTAATTTGACCTGAAATTTGGGCTATGGGTCTAACTCCTTAGGGTTAACCTAATTGCCAAGACTTGATTCAGATGAATGAAGTCCCCTAGGGTTCATCCATTACTTGTTCCAGATTTCATCCCTTCCTAATGACTATGTTTTTAGGTCTTTTTTTGAGTTTGTTCTAGTTTTGATTCGTCCTAAGCTTGTTCTATGAGGTTCTAAATCTACAATTGACCTAAGCCTAACTCTAAAAGCTCCCAACTTACTTGCTAGTTTTTCCTAAAGGCTGAGTTATTTAAAAAAACAAATTACTATTCTTAAAAAGTTAGGACTTGTTTCTTGTAGATCTTGACTCTACCTTCCTATTTTGATTAATGCTTTTGGATTTGAACCTTCCTAACACCCATTATACATGGATGAAGTTTGACCGCTACTCAATCCTTTAAACTTCATCCAAACTTTTTTTTTCAACTCCTAACTTGAAATGGATTTTTTACTCCACTTCACCTTTCTATATTTTTGCTACATTCTAAATTCTATTTCTTGTTCTTCTTGGATGAAATTGACTAAGTTTCATCCAATATGACTTCCAAACTTCATCCGCTTATATCTTCCTTGTTTTTACTCGGGTTCTATGTTTTATATTTTCAAAAACCTCTCGACCTATGCTCTAGGATTGCACTCTCAAGCTTGACCTGGCTTTTAGCCCTAATGGCCTAACCCTCCCCTAGGCTTTGGTTCTAATTAGAAATCACTAATTACAAAGATTAAAATGCAAGGAGAGAGTTTAGCAACCTACCTTGTATTGGAGATCGCGTATTAAGTTTCTAAGGTTCCCCTCATGTGCCATCTTGATTTACCTTTTAGCCCTTGAAAAAGTTGCCAATTTGTATTATGGAAATTCGCCTTCAATCTTCTAGCTATTTTTTTTCTTTTCTCTTCCTATCTTTCCCTCCTACACTATTCCCTTACGCCTTCTTAATGTCTACCAACCACCTCTACATAATTTAAATGACATGTTCTCTTTTCCTTCTTACGCTAGATTCAACCAGTGGCCTACAATGCTTCGTGGGATCTCCCTAATCTATTTCCTATTCCACCTTCCTCTCGTCTCTCTCCTATTAAACCACTCTACTTCTCCCTTGCCTTTCAAGTTGTTTTGGAGCTTTGTTGATTGCAAGCAAGGCGTTGAGTTGGCCACTTGAGAGTTTAGGAGAGTGATGAAATATTGAATTTAAAGACGTGCTTCTTCTAAATTGTGCTAAATTGTTTTCTAATGCCTCCCCTAGTTTGGCCTTCTTTGTACTAATCTTCTTCCTCTACTTCCTTCTTTGCTAGTCCTACTTAATATAATCCTACCCTAGCTAGCTCTACTCCTTCCCCCTCCCTTTTTTCTATTCTCTCTCCTAGTTAAAGTTCCTTTCTCTTTTAATAAGGGAGTGTTGTTTTTTTTGTTAATCCCAAGTAGTTTAGAATAACCCCAAAAAAAAAGGCCCTCAAGGCGCGAGCTGCCTAGTGACGCTGGGCTGCTTGGAAGTGCCGAGCCGGAGCCAAGCTGTCGGGCTTCTTGTAGTACCGGGTTGGCCTGGCCTGGGCGCCGGCCAGCTAGCCTAGCATGGTCGTAGGCTGGTGTGAGCTCCTAATTTGTCACTTGGGACTTGTAGAATTATTTTTTTGGAAATTTGCAATTTAAAGTTGATAAAAGTATAGAAAAACCCATAAAAAGAATGTAGAACCGAAATAGGGTTGTGTCATACCCATTATAGTATTTGGTCTAGATTATGTTTTTACTTAGAATCCCCCCAATTCTAGCTTAAAAATAGTATAGGAATAACGAATTGGCTAGATTTGGAGGATTTGAATCACCTAGCCCCAAAAGGGCTAAATTTCACCATGAATGTGGCGATTCATGGCTAGGTCGATTTGAGGGATCCACAGCAAGGCCACTAGGTCGGGTCCTAGAGTTAGATTTAGAATTCCCCATTAAACCGACGAATTCCCAAAAATCCCAATTGTTAGCATATAGGAGCCACTAACGCAAGACCGGGCCCGTGGAGGAATCTACAGTCCAAGGATGGCATTCTAGAGTAAATCCCATGCCAGGAGTTCAACAGCAAAATCGATTCGCCAAGATTCCTCTACCTGCAGAAGATTCCCGCATCATCGCTAATTCGAGGAGATGGCCAGTTTGATCTCCATTGACCAATCGTGCCAGGTACGTAAACGTACTTGTATGTCTTTCATGCGACTCCTTGAGAGGTCACGTGAAAAATCCCGGCATCTTCCGACTTGCAGAAGAACCTTTTCCGGGTGGTCAACCCTCCTAACTTCCAACGGGAATTTCATGGAAATTACCCAGGTTACAATAAAATCTCACTAAAAATTAGACTAGCTTGTTTTATGTTAATAATGCGCTCCGTGAAGTTTCACGACATTTTGATAGCGACAAGTACCCGAACCGGCGAGATTCCTCGGAAATTAACCACGTGGCGGGGTCCCCGCCACGTTGACCGGCATTCCGGGACCATACGATGGCAAAACGAAGTCAACCAAAAGTCCTTCCTGACTCTCTCGCACCTACCGGAGACCCTAGGCTATTCACATTTCTTAAAATAGGAGACCCCCAAGATCTAGGATTTTACCACGATTTGGTTTTTAAACTAAATTAGCCTACGATGGGTTTTTGGCTTCGGTACGGGGGAAAGGGGGATGTAGGACTAAACACGGCGATCTGGATCCAACGGCGCAATCCGCTCGGCGATTGGAGCTATTCTCCGAAAGTTAGGATGTTGGTTCAGCATAGATGGTAGAAGTAGATTTTTAGGATTTAGGATGAAAATCTTGGAGGATGAGGATGAAAATCCCCGTTGATAAGGTTACCTTAGAACTCTAGAGAGAGGGGTGAGCCCTTGGAAACCTATATAAGGGCCCCATTTCTCTCTCTAAAACACCCCCTTACTTTTGTTTGGGTCCGTGGGTCCAATTTGCTTTGGATATTTTGGCGTTTGAAGCCAAAACCTCTACGGTGTTTTTGGAGCACTTTTTGCTCTATTGTTGCTAGATTTCAAGCTTTGAAGGTCCTTAGGGGGTCCTTCTATCTTGCCTTGTGTACTCTTCTATGAAGTTTTTGGTATCTCGTTGTAAGTGGAGAGCCTCTCTCTCTCTCTTGCACGTGTTATGGTCTAATTTGTGAAGTTTTAAGAGCCTTTTTGTATCTTGCACTAATCCTAAAGTCACCCCCCACCGTACCTTGGCGATGCCACTTTGGGGGCCTTTAGTGTGTGAGCTTTGTGTTGACACGTGGTCTAACTCGTGTGTTTTCTCTTTGTGTTTTTCTTACACCCTCGTCTAATCTTCTCTTTGTTGAGTGGACCCCCCTCCGGGACGGCGAAGCTTTGAACTTCCTTTGTGCATGTTTTTCTAAAGTTATCCCAAACCCTCTTCTAATCTTCTCCTTGTGGAGTGGACCCCCCTCCGGGACGGCGAAGCTTTGAACCTATGTGTGTTTTCTTTAAAAGTTTAGTTTTTTTCCCTCTTCTAAAGTCTCTCTCATTGTGTGGACCTCCCTTGGAAACGGCGAAGCTTTGAACTAGTGACAAAGTTGAAGTCCTAAAGCGTGTGTTAAAAGTGTAGATGGCGGAGCTTTGAACCCCCGAGGTGTCAAGAAGTCCTAAAGTTGGTGTTAAAAGCAATTTAACAGCGAAGCTTTGCACCTCCCCCGTGTTTAGTTCCAAAGTCTAGTTTCCAAGACCTTTGTGGAAACCTCCAGAGTTTACCTTCTAAGATATGTAGGTTCCTTTGCATTTAGTGAAGTTTAGTTAATCCCAAAGTTTTCTTTAGTTTAGTTGTTTCCCAAGTGTTTAGTGAGTCTGAGTGTTCCCCAAGTTTTAGTGTGTCTAAGTTGCTCCCCAAGTGTTTAGTGAGTCTAGTTGTTCCTCAAGTTCTATTTTCCCCAAGTTCTATTTCCCTAAAGTCCTATTTTCCTCCAAGTTTATTTTTCCCAAGTTCTATTTCCTTCAAATCCTATTTTTCCCAAGTTTTCCTCTTAGTTCATCAAAAATCCAGTTTGCCAAAAATCCAGTTTTCCCTTAGTAGTCTAGGTCCAGAGCCAAAATAGACCAGATCAAGTCGAGAATCAAACAGACTAGATCAGTCAAGAACCAAACAGACCAGATCAAGTTGAGAGCCAAGCAGACCAGATCAAGTCGAGAGCCAAGCAGACCAGATCAAGTCGAGAGCCAAGCAGACCAGATCAAGTCGAGAGCCAAACCAGACCAGGTCACATCATCAGGAATCAAAAGAAAACAAATAAATAAATAATTTATTTATTTTTTGTGTTTGAACCCGACTCCCTAGCAGCTAGCCAGCCAGCCGAGAAGCTAGGCTTGGTCTGGCAGGCAGTTGGGGCCCAACTCGGTCCCCAAATTTTGGACTCCTTTTTTTTAATTTTTGGTTTCTCTCACACCAGAACAAAACAAAGACGAGATAAACAAAACAAAGGAAAATGGGGGGCTAACCTATTGCTAAGTAGGGATTAGGGTCTAAAATCAAAAAAGGAGAAGGGAGAAAAGAGCGTAGCACCACCGTACCTGCACACAAGGAAGTCTCACCCTCACCAACAACTACAAAACACTCTACACACAATGGAGGAAGGGTAGAGAAAAATCGAATGAAATAGGGGAGAGGGGAGAGAGACGATAAATAGTGACCTAGGCTTAGAGTAGGTCGACCTAAGAGAAAATCTTGAGAATTTGTGGTGACCATTGAGAGAAGGATTAGGATGATACAAAGACAAAATTGTGTAAGAGGATAGTTGGCATCTTAAAAACCTCCTTGGAGTTTGAGACCATGGTGTAAGACTCATAAAAGCTTAGGTGGAATAGTACGAGTGTAGAAGGAGAGAGGAAGAAAGAAAAGGAAGGAGGAAGGGAAAGAAGAAAATTAGATTGAAAGGGTGTAATATTTTCTCAATTTAAGCGGTGAGCTTGGGAAAAAAATCAAACAAAGTACTACCATGGAGCATGAGGATGTATACGTGGACATGGACGAAGTGATTTCCGAAACCGGCAGCGAAGAGGTGAGTTTTTGATTTAATCTTTGATGTTTCTCCCTAATTAGCATTTATTTTCCTAATCAGCCCTTAGAGCGTGATTAGCATCCTTGATTAGTGCAAATTAGAAGTTTAGATTCAAAAGGTTATAGATTAGGGATAGAGGTTTCCAAAAACATATTACACTTAGGATTTGGCTTTAAATCGACCGCGTTAGGCTAAGTTAAGCGGTAGGGGGTAGAACGGAGGAAATTTGAGTAAAATTTCATCCAAAAAGGAACCATGGATGGAACTTAGGGAATTAGGGTAGAAAGAGAATTTAGGATTAAAATTAGGGATTAATTAGCGGTTAGAACTAGAGTCAAGTTACAATCTAATTGTAAAAGTTAAACTTCTAAGGTAAAAATCTAGAGTTAACTTTGGAAAGTTAAAAAGTAGAATTAATTTGAAAGTTTAACTAAGGGGGTCAAAATTTCCAGTGAAACCTTAGGGTAGTTTAGAAAAGGAAGTTAGGGTTAATTAGGAGTAAAAAATCCAAGTAGGAAGTAGAAATTAAAAGTAAAATTTTAGACTAAATTTAGGAGGTAGAAATTACGAGTAGAAATAGGAGTTAAATCTTGGAGTTAGAAATTCAAAGGTAGAGTGAATATTAGAGGTCAAAAGCTAGGGTAAAATTTAGGAGTTAAAATTTGGAATAAAAATTAGATAGTAAAATCAAAGTTCAAAGTAAAAGTAAACGTTAGAAGTAGAATCAAACCTAGAAGTCAAAACTTGGGATCAATTTGAGAAGTAAAACCTAGAGTGAAAAATTAAAACCTAGAGTTAAAATTCAAGGATAAATATTAGAGTTAATTTAGGAGTAAAAACCTAGAGTTAAAATTCAAGGGTAGATTTTAGAGTTAATTTAGGAGTAAAAACTTAGAGTTAAAAGTTAAAACCTAGAGTTAAAATTCAAGGATAAATATTAGAGTTAATTTAGGAGTAAAAACCTAGAGTTAAAAGTTAAAACATAGAGTTAAAATTCAAGGGTAAATTTTAGAGTTAATTTAGGAATAAAAACCTAGAGTCAAAAGTCAAAACATAGAGCAAAAGTCGGTAGTTAATATTTAGAATCAAGTTAAAGAAGTAAAATCTAGAGTTACATTCAGAAGTTGGAACTTTAGGGGTAGCTTTTAAAAGTAGAACTTCTAAGTGGAGCTTTAAAAACCCAAGATAGTCTTAGAGGTTCATGGAAGGAACATAGGGGTTCCCCTTTTCACGTAGTGAGGGACGTTAGAAATGACGCCAACTACCCAGTCTACCCTCGACAGAGGATAGATAGTTAGGGAGTTAGAATTTCACCATCACCCCTGAGCATTGCAATTAACTTGTGAGTTACTACATGCATTCTAATTATTCGCTGCCATCCACGACACTTAGGAAACATTAGCAAAAAAGATCCATTGCTTGGAAGGTACAGTGGACCGCGCTCACAACACCCCCATATATTAAAAAAATGGATAAAGACATAGAACCTGGTCGGTGTTCGCTTTATTACCAAGGGTGGATAATCTAGCACCCACCTCGGGGGGGGCACCTAGTATTTTATTACCAAGTGGTTTCTAATTAACTATAATTTCAACTTAAAATTTTGAGGGTTGCTTAATAATGACTATAGGTTTCTATTGTCAAAATTTCAAACTAAAATAATAGTGGAAATGATTTGTACAAGAGGTTGAAAATGGCCTAAAACGGCATGTTTTTCAACTCAAATATTTATAGGGATCACATTTAGATGACCATTGCATCAATACTCAACTCAAAATGAACTTTCAATAGAGAGCTATTTTTAGGAATTTTTTGTTCATTTTTTAGACAATTTTTTAGGATATAATATAGAGGTGTGAAAGTTATTTTTCAGGTGTACAGTGTATCTAATTACTTCAAAAATTTGTAACTAATTATCATTAACAAATAAAAATATCAATAATTCAAAACATAAACTTTTGAAGTAGGAAAATCTAGTCATATTTTTTTTATTTCATTTTATTTAAATTTTAGGATATAATATAGGGGGTCCAAAGTTTTGTTCGCATGTGTTTTCTAATGGACACTCTAAGTGACCCCCCCAAGGCACCCACAGCTGGGCTAGCGTGGTCCGGTATAATTTTCCTTCTTTCGGGTACTCGCTCGACTTTAAAACTCAATGAGAATGACCTGACATAAAATAACACTTGGATCCAACGGAAAATATTCCTCTCGAGTCTCTTTTCTTCTCCCTTCTCATTATGATTTGCCTTACAAAAAGGCTCCTATTTTGGAAATTAAACCATAGAGTGTCCCCAACTTCTTTTGGAAACTAAATCTTGATGCCGTCTACTTAGAAAACTCGCAGCTCCGTTGTAATGATGGCTTTAACACCAAATCTAGAACTTTCTACAAACTAGCGGGAAAAAGGCTCCGCCGTTCATCACAACTTTTTAATACACAATCTAGGACTAAAAATGCCCAATGTTCAAAGCTTTGCCGTAAAGGGAGATTGTACCAGGATCAAGTACCCCTTTAGACGAAGGTGAGCTCTCCTAACCTCTCCTAGACTTCTACTTGCTATGACTTGTTAGTAAACGAACCAAAGGAACAATTGAGAGAATAATTTAATACAGTCTCCCTGTTAAACTCCCTCACCCCTCACACTAAGTCTCCCCCCAAAGCGGCATCGCCAAGGTACGGTGGAGGTTGACTCAGGATTGGTACATAGATTCACAAGTCACTATAGAAACACACAACTATCTACCAAATCATCTCGAAAGTACGAGAGTAACCACACCACCACTTAGAGGGACCCTCAAGATCCGTAAAGAGCTCGCAAAACATGAACAATGGGGCCAAAAGTGCCCCAGAAACACCGTTAAGGTTTTTTGGCTAAAATGCCCAAAACACCCAACACAAGTTGGACCCACGGACCCCAAAACAAGAATAGGGAGTGGTTTGAGAGGGAAATGGGTGCCCTTTTATACTCTTTCAAGGTACCCACCTCCTCTCATTTTAACCTAGGTAATCCTATTTTTCCAGATTTTCATACTTATCTTTTAGAATTTTCACCTATTTTGGGATTTACGCTAGTCCAAAACTCTAACTACTAGAGATGAACTTCAAATTGAAAACCGATTGCGCCATTGGCTTCAAAAGGTCATTTTTAATATAAAGGCCCTCCAACCCCCTATTTTGACACCAAATTCACGCCCTAGACTAGCGCCAACCGGGGTCAATAAAAAGGGTAAAAATCTAATTTTAAGAGGTTACCTTTCTTGACAACTGGGACTAGCTAGGGTGATTTGGAAGGACCTAGGGAGTAATAAAAGATCCTTTGTTGGCTTTGTTCCGACTTTGTATGCTCCCAAGACGCCGGTCAACTCCACATAAATCTCGCCACGTTGATAATTTGGAAGAATGTTGGTGATTTGGGTACCTTCCGTTATTGGAACACCGTGAAACTTATTGGGGCGCGTTATTAAAACACTAATGTTGCACGAAGTTAGTCACCCATCACTAAAACATTGAAGTCATACATATTTTGTCATGCATAGTTATTGTGCAACTTTAGCATTTCAAACTTTAATATGAATGACAAGCCTAAACTGCATGGTATTAATGAATGTCATTATCGTGTTGCAACAATGTTTCCAAATGAACAAATGTAACACAAAAGCAGTGCTCGACGATAATTGTGCAAATATTGTTGATAATTCGTGACAGAAGAACTTTGTGATGAAGTCTTAGAGAATGACAATTGCAATGGTTGTCCCTTTGTGTTCCAAGTTTTCCTTTGTTGGAGCACTTAAACTAATAGTAATAAAGAAAACTTGCATTTGTTCTTCAAGCAAGTATGGAATTGCTCAATGTCATACTAACCATATGTGATTTCTGAAATTCAAAGCATCTTTAGTACCTGTGCTATGTGCTTTCAATCCATTTTTGCAATCCATACCTTTAGTTAGTTAGTTAGTTAGTTAGTTAGTTAGTTTGTTTTGTTTTGTTTTGTTTGTTTTGTTTGTTTGTTACATTGAGATCTCACGGACTGGGCATCCCCCAGTAGCGTGCTTGGTAGCGTCGGAAAGCTCTTGGTGAGGAGGGGTGCATGGACTTGTTTCATGACGTTTGGAACTGTGATGTAAAAGTTATAGATTTTTGAGTTATATTTGGATCTTAAATATTACTAAATTATGCTAAATTATGTATCTTTTGAACTGTATGTCAAGTTGTCACGTTCTTGGTACCATTGGAAAGCCCTCGGCAAGGAGGGGTGCATGGGCTTTGTTTTGTGGCGTTTGGATCTATAATGGGAAAGTTATAGATTTTTGAGTTATTTTTGGTTTAAAAAAATTAAAAAAACTACTTTTAGTTTTATTTTGGTTGTGGCAACGGCATAGGGTACACTAATAGAGATGAAAAGAACAAAGGCCATATACAATGGCCTACCAAAAAGATAAATGATGACACTTTAGACACCTAGTTTTCTTTGCATAATGTAAATTAAGATTGACGTTTTTTATTTTGCATAATCAACATTGATATCTTATGCAATCCCAATCAACAATATCAAATTTCAATTTAAAAAAACTAAAACTCCATTTTTGGTGAATTTTTTAATTTAATTTTCATGGCTGTACATGAAAATTCATTGAAAAACATTGGTGATGAATTTTTTTAATTCAATTACGGTTATATGTAGGAAACCTTCATACACACATCTTTCTTTCAACAAGCATCTCCAAAAAAAATTCACAAATTTTCCCTCTAGAGAGATTTTTATTTTAGGGTTATTTTGCCTTCAATTTTGAAAAGAGATATCTCTTTATTGTAATTAGATTTTTTCATTTTCTGTTCTTACTAATTTTGTACATTCGAGCGTGACGGTACAATTCCTTTGCAAAAAACTAATTTCAATAAAGAAATATTTCTTTTCAAAACTGAGGGCAAAATCACATATCTTTCAATTGGTAGGCCATTGTACAATGGGGTACAATAATCTTACAACCAGACTATTTGAGCCATTCAATTTTTTTGGTATAATGTGGAATATAATTGGCATATTTTGGTCAGCATAATTATCATTGCATCTTTACACAGTCGCCAATCAAGCATACCAAATTTCAGTTTCAAAAAAACAAAACTCCATTTTTTGTAAATTTTTGAAATCCATTTTCATGGTTTTACATGATATTTTATTGAAAACAATTGGTAATGAATTTTTTTAATTGAATTGCATAGATATATAGGGAACATACATATGCAAGTCTTTCATATTCAGAAACACTCCATTACGTAATAAAAATATGAGTGAGCAAGAATTAAATGTGAGGCGTTATATGACCAAAATTTGTGAAATTGATATCTTTAAATTTTAACAAGATTTTGGCAAAATAATTGTAACATTATGTTGAAATGTATAAAATTAGTTACAATGTAAAGGTCAAGTAGCAAAATCTAATTAAACTATAAAGATATCAATTTCACAAATTTTGGTCTTATGATGCCTCACATTTAACTCTTTCTAGCTCATATTTTTGTTACTTAGTGGGATCTTTTTTAATATGGAAGATGTGCCTATGGATGTTCCCTACATATCTATGCAATCAAATTAAAAAAAATATCACCAATTGCTTTCAATAAAATATTATGTAAAACCATGAGAATGGACTTCAAAAATTCACCAAGAATAAAATTTTGCTTTTTTGAAATTGAAATTTGGTATGCTTGATTGGGATTGCATATAAAATATACCAATAATATGCTTACCAAATATATGCCAATTATACTACACATTGTACAAAAAAAATTGAATGCCTCAAATTGGCAGTTTATAAATGAACTACACCTTACTATATAATGGCCTACCAACCAAGTGATTCTACCCTCAGTTTTGAAAAGAAGTATTTTTTTGTAATGAAATAGGTTTTTGCAAAGAAATTGTACATGATTTTGCCCTCAGTTTTGAAAAGAAATATCTCTTTATTGAAATTAGATTTTTGCAAAGGAATTGTACCGTCACGCTCAAATGTACAAAATTAGTTTTAGCAAGGACGGAAAATGAAAAAATCTAATTACAATAAAGAGATATCTCTTTTCAAAACTGAGGGCAAAATCACGCCAAAATAAAAATCTTTCTAGAGGGAATTGTGAATTTTTTTTGGAGATGCTTGTTGAAGGAAAGATGTGTGTATGAAGGTTTCCTACATATAACTGCAATTGAATTAAAAAAACTCATCACCAATGTTTTTCAATGAATTTTCATGTACAACCATAAAAATTAAATTAAAAAATTCATCAAAAATGGAGTTTTAGTTTTTTGACACTGAAATTTGGTATGGTTGATTAGAATTGCATAAGATATCAATGTTGATTAAGCAAAATAAAAAATGTCAATTTTAATTTACATTATGCAAAGAAAACTAGGTGTCCAAATTGTCATCACTTATCTTTTTGCTAGGCCACTGAACAGTACAAAAATCCATAGAAATGCCATATTCATTTGATACGGAGTATAATGTGAAAGTTTCTGCAGCAACTACCTAAATTCAATATGAAGACTTTTTTTTTTTTTTTGGACACGGGTTATGCTCATTTTAAACCTTATTAGACTACTCCTACAAGATTTTTTCTAAAGTAAATAGATAGTGTTCTTTTTTAAACATGGAAAAATGCGAAGGGGTGTCCATCAAGGGTGTCCATCAAGGGTGCCCTTTGGCTCCTTATTTGTTCCTACTAGTTACTGAGGTTCTGAACTCCATGGTGAAACTAGGGGTAGATGCGGGGACAATCAAAGGGATTATACTTCCCGTTGAGGATAGGCAACAGGTTATGGCCCAGTATGCGGATGATACATCCCTTATATTGCTTGGAGAAGAGGATGTTATGTGTAGCCTCATATACATACTTGACACATTCTACATGGGCTCTGGATTGATAATGAATTGGGATAAATTATGCGATTATTAGTGGTTTAAGGATGGGCTCAGGCGCCCGCTCTGGACCGATTAGCTGAGAATTCCTTGGGCTGAAGAGGGAGATGTTAGCAAACTCCTAGGCTCTATTTTTGGCCTAAACCTTAGCTCAGGGGATGTTGACAAGTTTTTACTAGACAAAATACACAAGAAATTGGAATTCTGGTGCACAGCCAAGATCAATACAAGTGGCAGGATGATTGTGGTCAATCGTGTATTTTTGTCTGCTCTCTTCTTTTTCATTGCCATTTGGGCAGGGACCTTAGTGGGCATAGCTAAGTGTAAGACTGCTGTGCAGAACTGCATATGGTCTGGATCCTTACACCGTTCTAGAGTCAAAGTTGCTTGGTTACAATGCTGTCAGAGCAAGCCAAAAGGAAAAATTGACCTCATAAACCTGGTAGGTGCCCTCATAGCCTTCATGGCCAAGTGGATTCTCAAAGCGTGCGAACCTAGTAACTCGAATCTTCATGTTTTACTGAAATACAGGTCATCACACTTTCAACCATACAGTGGGAAAAATAGGGCACCAAGCCTTGAGTATTTTACCTTACCCAAATTTGAAGCAAGGCATGGGTCTAAGACGTAAAATAGAGCTTGTGATGCATGGAGGAAACTCATAGGTAATGTGGTACCCAGTCAACTGTCCCTACCAGAGGAGTTACTTAGTGAATCCTTTTGGTGGTCGACAACATCATCACAAATAGGCCCCGGCTTCTCCCGAGGACGAGCATCAAAGCTTCACAGAGTAGGTTTATGTCATATAAGAGATGCCTGGACAGATACTCGTTTTCTTACTTGCACCGAGGCTCAGGATTTGTTTGGATTATTGCTAGAGGAAGGTGGGGCATGGAATGCTTCGATGATTTCTCTTCAAACATATGGGGAACTCTTATCTCCCCGGACTATCCCCCTCCGAGAGAGAATGAATGGCTGGGATGTTTTGAGAATAAGACAATTGCCAACCTGACACTCGTGGTTCAATATAGACCCGGCCTAAACATCATAATTGGCGGGCCTCCGAAAACATGGGCCTTTCGTGGGGATATCCTATTTTATATTGTTCTTTCGACCTCCGAAATTGTAGTGAACCGGCAGGCTCACACTCCATTGAACAAATCAGGAATTGACAGAGTCTTGTGCGTTGGGGCATTCCATCATGTGAGGGTCTCCAACATCTTTAGAGGAGCAAAGAAGTCTCCCATTCTATTGTACTATGGACGGATGGATAGACTCGACTGGGATCCCCTTAGGCTACAATGGTCATCAAGCCAAGGATAACTCCATTCATGCACTTTAGCGCTCAACGTGGTAGGGATATGCTCAAGGAAAAACACGTCATTCCAAATGTGCTAGAGAGGAAGTGGCAAGGGATCCTTCCTCTTTCTTACAAGCTCCGATGGAACTCTGTATGGACAAAGCTTCGGGTGCCAAAGGAAGCTGGACTTTTGTGGCTCGTATGGCATCGAGCTGCTGCGGTTAACAAATGGAGAGGTAAAATTCATCAAGGACTTGACACAGGGTGTCCTTTGTGCCCGAGACGTTCACATGAGTCTATGCTTCACAGATTCTAGGAGTGTCCTATGTCTCAGTAAGCGTGACAGTGGGGGATTCATATTATGAACATGCTCATCACTTCGAAAGAGGCATGTGGCCCTTGGCAACCTTTGACGTGGAAGCAAGGAATTTTCTCTGATAGAATTCCTTGAAAGTTCAACACGGTCAGTAGTATGTGGGCCAACCTTTGAACAGTCATCATGTGGACCATTTGGATTGAACGAAATGACTCTGTGTTTAATGGTGTTTTTTAGAGGCCGGTGAAACAACTGCAATGGATATGGATGGATTTTGTAGACTATAGGCGGTTGGAGTGGGATAAAACGTGTAAGATTATGGCTAAACAACCAAATCTTGCGACGGTTACTAAGAGTCAATTTGAGGAGCTATGGTGTCATAATGGAACTGTTGCGGTGATGGTGGATGGCAATCCCTGTTTGGCCCTGTCCGGTTCTAGGGCCGATTTTGTTTTTCAACCTCCTTAGGGTTTTTTTTTCCTTTTGTGTTGACATTGCTTTCTTTTTCTTTGTTCATTCTTTCCCCAGGCCGCTTGCGGCTGGGGCTTTGTATTTTTATCTTGTGCAGTAAAGGATTCCCTTTATTTGTGTAAAAAAAAAAAAACATAGAAAAATGCAGTAAATAAAATGTGCAAGGACAAGAGCACTGTTCACATAAAAAGGACATGTTGATCAGACCAAAATGGACCGGTCAAGAATGCCCGCTTCCAATTTACTAATTTCCAGCATTACCTATGACTTTTCAGCATTGCAAACCATTTTTCAGTAGATTCTTATTAATCTCCCTTCTTAAAAACCACTACATCTCTTGTAGTGGTTTGATGAATATAGTGCAATTAAAGTCCCTCATATAATCTAATATATTAACCCCTAAAGGACCCAGGTCATTTTGGCTCAAAACCACTCAAAACTGCCAATTCTAGTGCATTCACCAAAATTTTCAAAAAAACATTATTTTTGTAAATCTAATCGTAGGATCTTGTACTAAACTTGTAGAAGAAGAAGTGGTAAGAATTTCGTGACATTTGACCAAACGGATTGAAAGATACATGCATTTGAAATGACATTTTTCTTTTTTTCTACTGTGCCCGAGAATTTCAGCTGCCTTTGACTATTGATGGTGGTAAAATTTTCCTCTATAGATGCTGAATTAAAAAAAATTATCGTATTCAAGATCATGTTAGGAATGTCTCCTAAAAATTTCAAGGCAAACAAAGACATGGAAGACATACAAAATAATCTTGCAATGCAACTATGTCCAAAAGTTCACAATGCCTCACATAATGTTTTGAGCAAGATTTCCACCACATACTTTTGAAACTCAAAAATCCAAACAAAAGCCAATAAAATTTGAAAAAAACAAAAGCCTTTAATTCCTATGGAATTTAGAAGGACTATGTGAATAAAAAGTTGAATAAGTCTTTGGGCATTCCATGGAAAAAGGGTAGGGGTATGTTTCCGATATGTTCGCCTCTTGTTCCCGATTTGTTATAATGAATGGGAACATACAAACTCTAGAAAATTGCAATGGGAACTTGGAATGCTGTCAGTGTCTTTGACCAATTCATTGTTTGTCAATGGGAACTTCCATTGAATACAATTTCCTCGAAGTTTTGTAGGCTCACAGTCTGGTGGAGTTCCCTGCCTTCCTTGCTCCATGTCAAATTCTTGCTTCCCATTGCTCTTCTATTGGGCTGATCCAGTTGTTCCTCCAGGCCACTACCTATGAGCCTTCAATTTGTCACTAGGGACCCATAGTTTTCTTTTTTAAAATTTTTACAAATTTAAGTATACAAAAAGCCCAAAAAAGAGTGTAAGACCAAAATAAGTATATCACGTAGCAATATAGCATTTGGCCCCTTATAGGTTGTTTTCTCCCAAATAAATCCCATTTCCACTTGTACATAGGTTAAAACGTGGAAATATAGGTAAATAGTAGAATTAAGGTCTAACCTGGCCCAAACAGCCCAAATAGTCCAAATAGCCCAAACCAACGGTATATGTGACATCTTATGGCTAAAATTGGTTCGAGGGAACACCGTGGAGGTCCTAAGTCCATTCCCAAAGATAGGTTTCACTTTCTCCATAGCATCGAAGAAATAGTGGAAACCCCAATTGTTGGCCTACAGGAGTTACAAACTCAAGATGAACCTGTAAGAGGAATCTACGGGTGGATTTTGGTGTTCTAAGGTGACAATCATATTTGGGACTCAATGGCGAAATCGGCTTGCCAAGATTCCCTTGTATGTGAAAGATTCCCTAGTTGCCGGAATTAAAAGGAAAAGACAGAATTTGATTCTCCTCTGACCTTGGTACAAATTAAAAATATGAGCTTGCAAATACTTTGTGGAATTCCATGAGAGGTTCCATAAAAAGTTTCAAAATTTTGTGACTTGTAGAAGATGCCCTTCTGGACGGTCAACCGCCAAAACCTACGATGGAAAATTCCTAGAAATTACCCAGATTGCGGTAAAATCTCACTAAAAATTATATTAGATTTTTTTATGCTAATAAGATACTCCACCAAATTTCAAGACATTTCGATAGCCAGAAGTACCCGAATCGGCAAGATTCCTCGATAATTAGCAAATTTGAAGTTTACGGTGGAGTTGACTTGCGTACCGGGAGCATACGAATTTGGAATGAGGTCAAAGCTAGGTCTTTTCTTACTCCCCCATACCTACTAAAAAATCTAGGCTAGTTACTTTTCCCAGAAAAGTCAACCTCCAAAATTTGGATTTTTACCCCGTTTTGGTATTTAGTTAGCGGTAGGTTATGTTGCGTTTTTTGGAGTTTGGTTAAGGAATGGGGGATACTCTAAGACTAAAAATGGCCTTCTGAAGCCAACGACGCAATCGGTTTTCAATTTGGAGTTAATCTCCAAAAGTTAGAAGTTTGGACCAGCGTAAAAAGTCAAAATTGATTATTTAGGATGAAAATCTTAGATGATAAGATTACTACTAGGAAAAAGAGGGGGAGTGCGTGCCCTTAGAAATGTATATAATGGAGCTCATTTCCCTCTCACAAACACCCCTTGTAGCCATATTTTGGCTCACTTTGCACATTTGGGTCCATTTAATTGGATTTTGGCCATTTTAGGCCACGTTGCCAAAATTGTGTGTTTTTGGAGCATTTTGAGCTCCGTTGTCACTACTTTTCAAGTTCTCTTTGAAGGACATTGGGGTCCCTTCAAAGTTTGCCTTGTTTCTTGCATTGAGGTTCTTGTTGAGGTATTATTGTTGGATTTTTGGGAACTTTGAACTAATCCTAGAGCTTCCCCCCATCGTACCTTGGCGATGCCACTTTGGGAGGACTCTAGTGCTTGACGTATAACCTTGTGGTGTTGTTCATGTGGCCAATTTGCTAGTTGTTTGGGAATTTAGTACGTAGTACAATTACAGAAGCTATATTTCTTTTTGTTTTGAGTGTAAGAGAAAATACTGCGGAACTTTGACTTTGATTAGAAGAAAGTTATAAAAATTTTAGTGATTTCCCAAGAGACGGCGAAGCTTTAACTTTGATTAGAAGAAAGTTATAGAATTTTTAGTGATTTCCTAAGAGACAGCGGAGCTTTGACTTTTATTAGAAGGAAGTTATAGAATTTTTTAATTTCCCAAGAGATTGCGGAGCTTTGAACCAATATAGTTTTAGAAATTCTCAAAAAACCGGGAGAATTGCTATCTCACCAAGTTTAGTGTCCAAAATGCAAGTTTGGAGACCCAAATTTAGTATCCAAAATTAGCTTCACAAGTGTTAAATTAGAACCCCAAAATTAGAGTTCTATCTTCCGATTAGTCACCAAGAGGTAGTGCCAAATTTCCGTAGAGAAAGAGCAAAAATCACCTTCCAAATACCCCCCAGCCAACCCGCCAAAGAGGAGACGGAACTACTTAAGAGGTGACCGGCACAAGTAACCACACGGGGAGGGGTCCAGCCAACAGGCGAGTGCCACGTGTCCCGGCGAACCAAAAATTGAAGACCCGGCCACCCACCGACCGGTCTGCCCAAGGCCCCTGATCGGCTCTTGATGGCTCGAGGCCTTGATCAAGCTCTTGCTTCGGTTCTAGATAGCCCTTGTGTTCGGACAGCCCTTGTGTTCGGACAGCCCTTGCGTTCTGTACAGCCCTTGTGTTCTGGACGGTCCGTGTCTAGACAGTAGGCTTGGCTGGGTTCAAAACTGAATCAACATTGCTGGGCCAAACGGCCAGCACCCTTGCTCAAATTTCTCTCAATCTTTGGCAATAAACTAGTCCTTGAATACAAAAAAAAGAAAATAATAAATAAGTAGGAAGAGAAAAAGGTAGATAGAAGAGTGAAGAGACAAGTTGTAGGATGAGAAGAGAAAAGGTTGGAGAAAATATTGCATAGAAATAGAGACTCTTCACAATTGCCAAAAACTTCCAATAGAACATAGAAATAGACTAGAGTTTAGAACCTCTCATAGTGTGTTTTCAAATCTCTTCCAACTCAATAGAGTAGAATGCAAGTGAAGGAGAAGAAGAGTGCATTTGGAAGTTGAAGAGAAAATTAGAAGTTTGGATTAGGTGGAAATCCTTGGGAGTCATTTTGAACCAATAGAATTTAGATAAAATAATAATTGACTTGAAGAGTTGATAGAAGATCAATTATTGTTTTAGAAGCCAAGTCAACCTTTGAAGTATAAATAATTGAATTAGAATAGTGTTAGAAGAGAAAGAGAGATTAGGAGAAAAAGAAAAGAAAGGGGAAGTCTAAGAAGTTTGCAACCTTTGTATGGAAACTCTTACTTTAGGCCGTGGGCAAAATTACCGAACAATTTCGAAACATGGCAAATGACGGGGAGTTTGAAAGGGTATACGATTACCTAAACAACGATACCAACTCCGAGGTAAGTTCCTAACTACAAACCCTCCATTTCAAATTCTCAAAAATAGACATTTAAAAGTAGGGTCAAACTCTCAAGTCAATTCAGAGTGTCTAGATTAAGATTATTCCAAAAATAAGGGAATTAGTGTTGTAGAGCCTAGTTAGAGGTTTCCAGAACCATCTCACACTTAGAATTTGGAATCAAATTGAAAGAGATATTAACAGATGAAGTTTAGGAGTAATATTGGATGAGATTTAGTACATTTCATCCAAGTGGAGCAAGAATAGAAACTTAGGTAGAGGCATAAATCTAGAATCCAAAAGTGAAACAAAAATTAGAATTCAAGTTGTAGGATAGTAGAAAACTATGGATGAAGTTAGAAGTACTGATTAGCGGTCAAACTTCATCCATCAATAACTCCTAGTAGGGAAGTCCAATTAGCAAGTGTCTTAGTATTTTGAAAAGCAAAAATTAAGGCCTACAAAGGAGAATTAACAAAAAATCTAAAAATAATAAACTGCTCAGAGTAGCACCAAATCACATAAGTAGGATAAGAATCAAATATGTACTAAAAGACATGATCAAGGAGAAAATGTAGATTTGGAAATAGGTAGAAGGCACTTAGTAGAATCCAGAACTAGTTTAACTTAGGAAAAATTCTTAATCATTTAGGAGCAACCAACGGATGAACTTTGGGTCAAGATATGGATGAAATAGGTTAAAACTCATCCATCCAAGTCCAAACTTAGAAATTGGATAGAAGTGGAAAATATAGAGTCAGGGTCAAAAACTCGAAGTAAAATAGAATAAGGAAAGAGTCTAAATTCAAAGATGAAGTTTAAATAGACTTATAGAAGTTAGAACTTCATCCGTCCATAACTTTTGCTAGGAAGGTCGTATAATGTTGAGTTTTATATTTTTAGAAATGGCATCAAATTCTCTCTCTTTTGATGTGGCTAAATTTAGACTATATCACCTTTAGTTCAAAAACCACAGCGGCCTAGTTGGTACGCCCCAATTAGAGTAAACATTGCAAATTAAGTTAGGTTTACTTGATTTCTTTGGTTTTCTTGCAAACTTGTGTATGTTTAGGATTTAGAAAAGATCCATTGCTTGGAATGCACAATGGATTTACGTTAGGCACCCATAGAACAGAAATCAAACCTAAAACTCAAGAGCCTGGTTGTGCTCACTTATTTACCAAGGGTGGGTAAATAAGCGCTCACACTACCCTTCACCTGGGAAACTGTCTGCCCTGTTGAGAGTGCCCTACTAAGAATTTTCAAAAGTCAGCTCTACTCACTCTACCCCCCCATGTGAAAATCGTTTTTCATGTGGTATAACTTTTGAACAACAAATCCAAACGTCGTGGGATTTTTTTCCCGTGTAGCCCTAACAAAACTTTCTTTCCTAAAAAAATTTCCATTAATTGGGACACAAATTCCTTTAGTAGGAGCCTACCCGATTTCCATTTTGTCCCCTGAGGAGACAACGGTCCTTTAGGGGTTAACCCCTAAAAGACCAAACTACGGGATTTTTTTGGCAATATAGCGATTTTGGACAACTCACTACAAACAAAAAATTCATTATATTTTTTGAAATATTTTTGTGGATGTGGAGAGAAGGAGTAACTTGCTGCTCCACCAAATAACAATTCATTTGAATTTTTCCATGAGAAGTTATGGAAAAAAATGAAGAATGAAGCTAATAAAATGGTGACAACAATACAAAAGAATGGAGGTGATATAATGGCAACAAGACTAGATCAAGGCGGCTTGCAACAAAATTTCAATTTGTACAATCATGATAATTTTGCTCACATATTATGAGCATAGTGGTTTGTAAATTTGTCTACAAACTTTGGTAGCAAATTCATACTAATCATACATTAAAGAAAATTTCAGACTCGAGAGGTACCCTGAAATTTATTTATTTTGGGCTGTAAAAATCATTTTTTTCCTATTCCCGCTCACCTGAAATTGCAATGGCAGTGGCGCAGGAACCGAGTTTTAAGAGTTTCAAATTTTTTTCAAATTTTTTTTTTTTATACTTTCCAGATAGAATCAAGGTAGATTCTGTCTCCTATTTGAAAATCTTACTCAATTTTAGGATGTAGGAATCATTCTTGTTTTTAACTAAGAATTCCTTTTATTCAAAGATAATCCAGTATCATTCTATACTTATTCGTCTTTTAAGGCCAAATAAGGACTTGTATTACGAAAGTAAGTGTAAGGAATTTTATTAAGACCCTGGCATTTTAAATACATACAAGTGACTGTAACCTAGATCAAAAGTAAGCTTAATCAGTACCTAATAAAAAACAACCGATTATGGTTTATCATAATGATGGGGTGTTTTAAAAAACAAACAAACTTGTATTCAGTCTTGATCAGGACCATTCATTAGAGGAAATTTCAGCCCTCCAGAGGGCTGCTCCGGAATGACAAATCAAGGTATTGGTTTGTCTCTCCAGAAAAGTGCCGCATTGAGTAGTCTGCAGTCAGCTTAGCTGACTGCTTACCGAAACAGTCAAAAATCGCAATTTTATTTATTTATTTATTTATATTTTTAGATAGTTTTTTAAGGTTTAAAAAATAAATAAATTTACTTATAAAACTCGGTTCCTGCGCCACTGCCACTACAATTTCAGGTGGGCGGGAATAAGGGAAAAATGATTATTTCAGCAAAAAAAAAGAAAATTTCAGGATACCTTGGAGGGTTGTGGAGCAGCCCTCCGGAGGCCTGAAATTTTCTCTAATGATTGGCAAACAATAACTTTCAGCCGATGCAAACAATTGGGTATCTAAGAAATTCTCGATTTAGCCTTAATCATTCCATTTGTATATAAAGGATTTGACTAAAGGCCGACTCAGACAATTGGGAGTGTCTATAACATATAATAATCCTTTTCAGGAAGATAGCGTCAAGTTGTGTACAAAAAATCCTCACTACCGTTGACGTTTGTGCGACCTGGATGCGCATTTGCCAAATACGACAAGTCTAAAGTAGAGTATAAAAAGCAACAACATTGACCATCGATGAGCTACCAATGGTCTTAAACAAAGACAAGTTCTGGACTATGCATGGAATATTGATGCCCAAACATAGCAATTATCAGAAATACAAGTTCTTTGTCCGCCAAAAGAATAGTTTGGAGTTTTTTGACAAAAATTCCTCTAGAGGTGGTAACCCTTATCTATATCCATGCCAACAAGTGAACAATTAGTATGCTAGTTTGACGTATATGAGGTGTCTTCAAGTTACCAGAACTTGTTATTGTTATTTTGCCGGAGAAATAAAAGCAAACATGCTCAAAACAAATGCTAAGTTGTCAAAAAAAGAGTATTCTTATCAGACTAATACACCACCTGTTGGTTGTTGTTTTGCCAACCAAGCACCATTTTGAAAACGTAAAACTAATCCGCAATTGTTGACAACAAATTTGCTTTGTTCACCCCGTGTTTTTACTGTGTCACGTAAAAGTTAATGCCTCATCGTGAATTAGTAAGAGAAACACTTTTTCGATGGTCCAGCTGTTATACTAGCCAGGTCGTTATGATCAGTGCAGTTACATGACTAGTAATTCATCAGCCACATCCTCTTTACGAAGCTGAATTAAGGCACAAGCTCCCAAATTGCCGTCAAATTGTTTTTTATTTGGTGTGTTTATGAGAAGAATAGAATAGAAAGAGCTATAAAATACTTTCTCGAAGTATAAGTCTTTAAGATATTCTAAAACATAGCAGTAGAATTTTTGAAGAGCCTCATAAGAATACCAAGAATTCAAATCTAAAAAAAAAAAAAAAAAAAAAAAAAAACCTGCAAAATCTGACTGTTTTGGTGAGATTCAACTTGGCTGACTACTCACTGCGGCACTTTTCCAAAGTGACAGACCAAGCTTTGAAATAGCTTGGTTTGTCACTTTGGAACAGCCATCCGAGGGCTGAATTTTTTTGTAATGTGATGTAGGTGGCTTGAAATCATTATTATTACAAAAGTTAAGTTAGGATCATCGGACGTCCCGGACGGGCGAACACATCAAACAATCTATGCGGACCGAACGGAAAATGTGACTTTCTTAAAGTAGTCACATCGGGCAGGTTAGGTTCATTGGATATTCTGGACGGATAGGCAAACCGAATGGTTTGGACGGACAATCCGTCTAATTATGTACCAAATATATTTGAAATGGTCCAACAATATTACCTCAAGTCCATTTTGAGAAGAGAGGATGGCGATGATCATGTAAAAGGCGCTTGGCCACCTCTGCATTCCACAATTTGAAAAGATGATTACCACAACATATGAAAAAAATGACAACTCTAAACAAATATCAATCTCTGGGCAGTATCACAAACATATAAAAATATTATAACATGGATATACCATTAGATGGATACAAGGAAAGTGTAGGCAAGTTAGACTTATAAATAGATATAAAAATGCATAAGCAAGTCACGCTTATAAATAGATACAAAAAAAGTGTAGGCAAGTCAGACTTACAAATAGATTCAAGGAAAGTGTAGGCAAGTTTATATATTCATTCATCTTAAAGATAAAAGATAAATAAAAGTAAAACATGCCACCGGTGTTGTTATCTTGATGTGCAAATGCCCAATCTAAGGAGACACTATTGCATAATTATCCTGGGTGAGCAACTCCACTATAATTGGCAAGGGTGTTCGGATTATAAATTCATTTTCAAGCTAATTATATAATTATGATAAGTGAAATAAATTTTTTGAAAAAAATCTAAGCTAACATAATATAATAATTCAAATTTTAAAATAAGATATCATATTTGAAAGGAAAAAATACACATTTAGTTGATAGTTAAAACTATCATTTCAAACATAGTTGGTACATAATTAGACGGATTGTCCGTCCAAACCATTCGGTTTGCCTACCCGTCCGGAATATTTGATGAACCTAACCTGCGGAATGTGACTACTTTAAGAAAGTCACATTTTCCGTTCGGTCCGCACAAATTGTTCAATGTGTCCGCCTGTCCGGGACGTCCGATGATCCTAACTCAACTTTTGTGACAACAATGATTTTAAGCCACCTACATCATATGATTAGTATGAATTTGCTACCAAAGTTTGTAGACAAATTTACAAACCACTATGCTCATAATATGTGAGCAAAATTATCATGATTGTACAAATTGAAATTTTGTTGTAAGCCGCCTTGATCTAGTCTTGTTGCCATTATATCACCTCCATTCTTTTGTATTGTAGTCACTATCTTATTAGCTTCATTCTTCTTTATTGTTATCACCATTGTATCAACAATGTTCATCTTCATTTATTTTTTATGAACCAACACCTACATTTTTTTCTTCAAACTACTAATGTAATCCTTGATGAAACTATCAAAGTATTTTCTTAATATCTTCTTTCGATAAGATATGGAGCCTAGTACCTTCATCAAATGCTAGAAAAACTAGACATATAGCATGATTTAATCTCACCAAATCAACCTCTTCACCACCAAATTCACCATATTTATAACGATCACCAACTACATGCTTATAGTATATAGGCAAGACACTAATATCAGGTTCATCAAAAAGAATAGCACGGACATAGTTAGTTTTTTTTCTTTTCAATTACTTTGACTAATTTTTTGAATTCTAGCCACATACCACGTAGTATTGTTTATACCATCTACCATTCTGATTGCAATATCATCAAACAATCCAACATTAGCATTATTACTTTTAGATCCTAAAGAAAAATTATTCTTAATATGAACATATTGAATATGCTTTAGTCTATCAAGGGGAAGTTTATTAGGTCTATGAACATTAATTTCTAAAATAACTCTTATTTTGTACACTAATCCTTTATTTGGGACATCTACAAATGAATTGACTTTGTCCATATTATCATCACATGCATCATTTATAAACTCTTGTTCCACATCAAGCATTGTAGATGGTCTAGCATTATTTGCAACTTCATTTATCAAAGACATATTATCTAGCACAACATTTTTTGGTCATTCATGATTTTCTTCATTTTCTATTTTTTCATCAACTAATGAAGCAATACCTTGAACAAAAGCATTAAAAGAAGAAGCCCATGGATCATTCTACTGACGAGTCCACTTATCACTGTATTGTAATACCTCTTCCATTTCAATATACTTTGTCTTCACCTTTGCCATTGGAAAACCAGCTTTCTATGCCTTCCAAAGGTTAGCATTTGTCACAGAACTATAATCCAAAAAAATCAACATCTACATCAACTGTACATAAATTTTCTTCTAACCACAAGTTTTTTTGACGTCTTGGATTAGCAAATAAAGGACCATTCTTCTCATATATAATTTTTTCCACCTTAGCAATATGTGAAGTACGTTCAATAGCTTTACCACTAGAGAAATTGTGTTTGTTACAAACTTATTGACCTAAAAGTGAAAAATAATCTTTACAATAGTCAAATCCAACTCTACTTAATTCAATTGGGAGATGTGAAAAAAATCCCTCATCATCATGATATAACTCACACTTGCATGACATATTATAATACAATTTGTCATACATTCTTTACTCATTTGGTTATTTTTCAAGTAGTGTCCAAATTCATTGTAATAAATGTATGTATTACCCAAATATAACATATGAACACCAAATGATGCCAATTTGACCTTTTCAAGCAAAAATTGCTTACTGTAGAAAATGTCAAGAAATGACCAAATCACTTCCAAGTGAAGAATATTACTTTTATCATACTCTTGCAAATTGGGTTGCAAATACTTAACAAAATATATTATTCCTTTGTCAAAGCATTCCAAACGTGCCCTCACTTTAGGGTAGGCCAAGTGTTGTACAACGAGGAATTTTTTTTTATCTTTTACATTGATGTCATCTTTCAATAGGCCATGTTCTTCTTTGGAAAGAACTTGCCAAGTACTTACCCCAAAAGAGATTCTATGTACTAAATAAAAGAGGATTTTTCAATTTTTTTTCCTACATGAGGTGGATCTTAAGTCATTATCATGGGCTGGTTGTCAATCATTTCAAATTTCATAAGAAAAGAAGAAGACCTAATTCCATAAGTTCCCCTTGGCACACTCTTTAACATCAATTTTTGTCGTTTATTATCTCCATCAAACCCATGTCCAATCAATGGACCAATCACAGGTTCAATGTATTTTTGTGAAGATTTCTAATTGTATTCCATTGTGTTTTTATAGCTTGTAAATCAAATTTATTGCATGTTGTTAAGATATTATAAGCTAATCTAGGCATGCCTTTTAAAAGTGGGTTGCAAATGAATACATGTCACATAGTCCCAATTTTGTAATTTTTGAAAGCTATTTTTATTGAATCAAATGTGGCAGCTAATGGTTTAGGTTCAAATTCACAAACATGTTTCAAATTTGTAGAGGTGCATTTTAGACTACAAAATCGATCTATATGATCTAATCTACAATTCCATGTTGCCAATTGGGTTGTCTTAGTTTCATCTTCACTACATTCTATTGGTATTGGACCAACCACATTTTATTTTTTCTTACAAGTTTCAAGAATCAAAGCTACGTATTAAAAAAGTTTTCACCTGAATGCTTATAACATAAATAAAACCATCCTTTTCTGAAATTAGCAGTTGTAGTATTTAAAACTAGTCCACATAGATTTTTATTCATGAAAGAATGAATCGAAGAATCCTAAATCTTAGCAAAGACTTTATACATTTAATATTAGCAAAGACTTTATACTAGGGTGGTATTGCTTTCCATTTTTTCTTCCATTTTTTTTGTGTATATACAAAAAATTCTTGGCCATATCAATTAGAAAATAATATAATTTTTTTCTCTCTTCAAAAGCACTTACATTTGATGCATGAAGGAATAATTTAGCTATCTCACATAACTCTCCTTCTTCAACAACAGAGCTCAATTTTGTGGACAAGAAATTTTTACTCATAAGTGCTCTAGTAAGAGCAATTTTCAAAAAGAAAACTTGATCAAGTTGTAATTCATATCTGTTGTTTCCATTCTCAACACAAGTTCATTCATTCACTTTTTTGCAAATATTCAAGATTCACTTGGGTGCAACTCCTCTCTCTATAGATTTGGGTTGATTCAAACCTCATCACTTGTTTCCAAAATTCTAGAATATTAGGAATTAATCCCTAAAGTTCTTTGACTATATATCACCTAATAATATTCAAATGGGCCATTTTGATGGCAAAGGCTTCATAAAAATGAAAATAAAATCTTGTTGCATCTAACTATAAAATCTAGTGGTAGACTACTTCATTTTGTTGTAATAAAAAAATGGGACGTTTTAACTGCACGGATTGCAAGATTATAGCATTTGAAGTTGAAAAAAATGTTTTCAGGGGGCATCCAAACTTTGGGTAGCTTTGATTTGGGGAGTCGTTTACACAAGTTAAATTCACTATTTTGCTTGAACTTGTTTTGCTCTCTTTTTGTGACAAAGTTGGTCACATGTTCAAAAAAATTCATAACATTTCAAATTAGGGAACAAGTACTAAAAAATTCTAATAAGGAACTAGCTTCAAGAAAAGTCTCATAGAATGCCCTTTTTCCAACAACTTATAGCTTGCACATACAATAATCTCTTCAAAATGTAAACAATGGAATTTTAGATTTGAGCTAGATCTAAAAAAAGGAAAAAGAAAAAGAAAAAGAAATGCTCAAAATATCAAACTTTGGTAGGCTTGATTATTTATGTCAAAGCTAAAAGAAAAGGCAGTTTGGCATTTTGGGCCTGCCATGGGAGGAGAATGGTCAGGGTTAGCAAAGCCATACTCATCTTGAATAATGACACTCAATTACACACTCTATGATTCTGAAAATGTTTCTTTTTTCTTTGATTTTGAAGATGTTCCCTACCCCATGAACTAAAACTTTGAATACTCGGCATTATTTTTCAAGGGAATCAAAATATTTGGTAGCTATTTCCCATAGCTTCTATAACCACTTATGTTATATGCTCAGAGATGAGTAGAAAAGATCTTTATACAAGTGAGGTGGTATAGGGGAAAACCAATGTAGGATATGTAAATTAGAATTACTAGGAGCTCAACCGCTCATAGTTATGTGAAAAGTAGGAACTGTGTTCAAAGTAGAATTACAGGCCTCATTTTGGCATAGTAGAATATTTTTTTTCAAAAAACTTTGAATTAAAAAAATTTGGTAAATCAAGCTAACTTTCATCTCCAAAAAACGTTTGAGATTTCAAGTCTCCAATCAAAAGTTATGGACAAATTTCAGAGAGGGGTTGGAAGGGACATTTTCTTTGACATTTTCAAATATCCTCTTTGAATTTTGTCCATAAATTTTTTTGGAGGTTCAAAATCACAAACGGATTTTTGGAGATGAATTTTGGCTTGATTTTTCAATTCTTTTTAGTTCAAATGTTTTTGGTAAAATATTATTCTATTGTGTCAAAATGAGGTCTAAAATTCTACTTTGAATACAATTTCTATGTTTTGACAATGAGCGGTCAAGCTCTCATCTTTTAATTATTACATACCCTTTGAAAATTCATGATGGAAAATGGAGATCAATATAAAAACAACCTCTCCACCCACTATTTTTAAGTAAATATCAATGAATCAATTGCTTCATTTTGTCATCATAATTTTTTATGGATAGTAGTTTGTCAAATGACAAATTTGCAATTGACTCAATGGATTCTTTAGGTATTCAATTTTTTTAATTTTCAAATGCGGTAGTTAGAAGTGTTTGCCCCATTAGGCCAAAGGCAACCACGAAACAACTCCCTCTTTGCCACCAGCTTTTTATACATTGTGACAAATTCATGAGTTTAAAAAAATGTCAGTGAAGTATTTGGTCTGAACCTGGGTTGAAAGCATGCCCATAGCCCTGTCCAAGCTATTGCAATTTTTACTCTAGTGTAAATAACCCTGTCTTCGTTGCCCTCTGTCCATTGAAAACAACATTTTTTCCCACAACTTCTCATGGAAAAATTCAAATGAATTTTTTTTGGTGGGGCGGCAAGTTACTCCTTGTCCCCACATTCACAAAAAAAAATTCAAAAAATATAGTGAATTTTTTGGTTCGTAGTGAGCTGCCTTAAATTGCTATGTTGCCAAAAAATGTAAACACAACACAAAATAGGGGGCTTTTTTTTACAATTACCCCGTAGAAAAAAAAATTCACCTTGCAAAAACCACCTCATGAGACATGTTCAAGGCTATTTTTTTCATTTTTTATGAAGTGCCAAAGTGGTGATATAAAATGTTATACTGGTGCTCCAAATTTTAACATTCATCCACATGTTGAATAGAAAATATCACATTAGCACATATCATATGTCCATAATTCTATTTTCATCCACAACATGATGATTTCATCGAAGATTATTTTGTAATACAAATTTTTCACAGTTAGTTGCCATTTTTTAGCCAAATTATTTTTTTCTACTGCAATCTGGCACCAAAAAGCAAAAAAACAAAAGCCATGGACGTCCTGCCATTCTTACAATTCAAGTGACGACTTCCAACGGGGGTCTTGCACGGGGGTCTTGCTCGGGGATCTTGGAGGATCCAAGACCCCCATTCTGAAACTGACCTTGTCCGCTGAAACGCTCTGTTTTTTAGGGTTCAGGGTTTAAGAATTATTCATTCAATTTCGTTCCGATGACTTCCGCCGATTGATCATCGAAGCGATACCTTTGCAGAGTTGGCGTTTCCGTTGCGGAAGGGAAAGTGTCGCAAATTGTTGCAGCGCTTTACATTTTGATGGTGAAGAGGAGAGGAGTGAGTGTTCGCGTGGTTGTTGGAGTGTTCGAGTCCATGGGGAGATTGTGAAGAGGAGAGCATCAGACGAGCGATGTCGAGGAAGGGCTTGTATGGATTGGCGAGCAAGGCCGCCGGGGAGGTCGCGGCCATTAATTGGTACCCCGGTCACATGGCCTCCGCCACCAAGGCCATTCGGGAACGAATCAAAGTGGTGGACCTGGTGGTCGAGGTTCGCGATGCTCGGGTTGGTCGTCGTTCTCTTCTCTTTGTTCATTTTCAGGCTACCGTCAAACAGAATGATGTTGCACAACCTTTTGTGATTTGAATTTTTAGGGTCAACACCCATCTTATGCGAAACACTCGCGGCAATTGGACATTTTACTACCATGACGGGATTTCAATTCTGATGCCATGCTCCACAATTCACTGGGTGCTAATTTTCTGCTGTCCAAATTCATGTGCATAACTGGTGTGAGTATGTTCTTTGCCTTAAATGTTTGATTAAGAATTTGCCATTGCCTAATGTGGTCTAAATTTTTAGGATATGCGCCATTTTATGTGAAACACGCTCGGTAATTGGACGTTTTACTATGATGACGTGATTTCAATTCTGATGCCATGCGCCACAATTCACTAGGTGCTAATTTTCTGCTGTCCAAATTCATATGCTTAACTGGTGTGAGTATGTTTTTGGCTTTAACGTTTTGATTAAGAATTTATCATTGCCTAATGTGGACTGAATGTTTAGGGTATGCGCCATTTTATGTGAAACTCACGCGGCAATCTGAAATTTGACGCCATTTCAAGTCTGATTTCACGCACTACAATCCACTTGCTGCTAATTTTCTGCTGTACAAATTTATGTGCACACCTGGTTTGAGTATATTGTATGGCTAATTGTTTGATTAAGAATTTGTTTGACTAAGACGTTTGGTCTGTGTGGGACATTCAGATACCGCTATCGTCGGCTAATTCAGAGCTTCAAGATCTTCTGGAGCGCAAGAAACGTCTGATTGTTTTTAACAAAATGGACCTTGCAAACCCTAATATGATGCTCGTAAGTATCGGTATTACTCTTTGCTTAACATCCTATTTCATTGCAGTTTACCAATAAAGATTTTAGCCTCCATATCAGTATTTCACGAGGTACACGTTGCTTCCACGCCATGGAACAAGGTTTTCAGAAAAATCTCCATTAGCATCTCCGTTGTTGGTGATGTTGGTAGTAATTAAAATGAAAGAAGTATGTTCATATTCTCAGTTTGCGTGACTGAAATGGTGGTGTGTGACCTGGAGTGCAGAAGTGGGAGTCACACTTCCAAGAACAGAACCTGCGCCATGTGTTTGTTAACGCTCATCAGACTAGATCGGTCAGGAAGGTATAGAAATGCTTCATTTATTTAACTTGGTCCCAGATGCGTCAATCGACATTGGATTTTGAATAAATCCGTTTAGGTTTACTTTTTTCGGCACTGCAACATTTTATCAAAAGGTTGGGGGTAGTTCAAGCACATTGATCTTGTTTTGGTGTTTTAAACAGATGCTGGACGTGGCGTGGGACTTCCTGAGGGAGAAGTTGGCAAAGGAGCCAACTCTGTTGTTGATGATTGTGGGTATTCCAAATGTGGGCAAGTCCGCTCTCATCAATACCTTGTTTCGGCTTTCGCATGCTTTGACAAAAGCAGGTGCCACCTCAAACCTGTTCTGGAGATAACAGTTGAATTTGCAGCTGCCTTCCATTCAAATGGGATCACGAACCTTTAAGTGACCAGACTAAAAGTTCAAATTCCTCTTTGAAGTTAATAGTGATCGTTGTGACTTCCAAAACATTTTTATATTGTTAGAAAATGTAGGTTTCATTCTATTGGCTTATTTTGTTATCTTCCTTGATTGAAGCTTCCTATATGATTTATTTCAAATCCTATTTAGATGGAAGTGGTTACCTTTGGCCATTTGAGCACGCTTAGGGGTCAATTATCCAGAATATATAGTTCATGTTACAAGTTTATACTCCGTAGGAGTATTGGTTGAGAGTTTTCTTGCACATTGTTGGCAGTCGACACCTTAGCCTTTGTGTTGTTTTGTGAGAGCTTCTCTTTAAAATTAATTCCATGCCAACTTGTGTTGTAACTGATATTTCACTTTGCAATGTATGAATGGAGAATCTTGTATAACTGTCATACGTCTTATTTGTGACTTTCTACTAATTGTAGTCTTGCATTAGAGCAGGAGCCTTTGAAGAAAGCCAAAGTTGGGCCGCTACCTGGTCTTACTCAGCACATTTCAGGATTTAAGGTACACATTGATCTCCACCATGTGATTGCGTTATCCATGTCTATATGGGCTAGGAGCAACCTCGTTCTGATCAGAATTTTATGGGATGCTGGACAGATTGGAGAAAAGCCTAGTGTTTATGTTTTGGACACTCCTGGTATTCTTGTTCCAAACATCAATAACATTGATACTGGATTAAAACTTGCTCTAACAGGTGAGAACCTTTTCTTTTGATGCTTTTATGAAACGTGGATCAAGCTCTTGCAGCGGTGGTTACTTTTGAACCACTTTTGAGTTTGGTTGGTCCCCAAGGTTGTGACAAGCCTCTATTTGCTCAAGCTAGAAATAGAATGTCTGATTTGGAAGCTTACCAGGTGTACTGTAGGAACTTTCCACACGTAGATTTATCGCTATAGAATGTATGTATTGATACATGCTGTTAGAATCTTTTGAAATGGTTTATTTCAAATCCTAAAGATATGGAAGTGTCCACTTTTAGCCAGTTGAGCATTTTGGGGTTAATTGTATTACGTTACTCAGCTTTCCGTACAATCTTCTGTCTCGTGCTAGGAGCTGTGAAGGACTCAGTTGTGGGTGAGGATCGGGTGGCACGGTATCTTCTGTCAGTCCTAAATGCTCGCTCTGCTCACTTACGATGGACACCTGAATTGGCTCAGGTACTTGACTTCTGCATTTCAATGAGTCTGAAGTTTACCTCTTGAATTCGGTATATCCAAATGGATGAGGAAGGAGATCACCTAGTTACTACTGTACCAACCAAGTAGGTAAGTGGGTGTTAAGGTGCATGGGCTGGTTGGAAGTGAGCTAACCCGTTGTTTGTCAGCTCTTGCAAGGCAACTCATGGAGAGTTAGGATTTTAAGTTAGCTCTCTGCTGCTACTTGCTTGGTTCTGGCTAATTTAGCTCGTCAAACCATTTTATATATGGACAATTAGTTTGCTTGTGCCAAATATGAGAATGAATTGGTGGTCATGAACATAAATCCATTGCAAGTTAGTTAGCGGGAGTGAGCTCCAATTTGCTGACACTCCTTGGGTAGGGCTGGCATTAAGTAACTTATTCCAGTGAGCTACACTCTTCATTCTATTTAGCGTTACTTCCAAAAAGCAAATTATTTTAGGCTATATCTTTTCATTGAAGAAATATTTATTTAATTTTTAACTTCATATTAGTTTTACGACACGGTTATTGCTTGAGCTATCTTAGTTAGTAAAAAATTATAACTTTAAGAAAAACATGAAGTTCAAAGTAACTTTTTTTTGAAAGCAGCACTAAATAGAATGAGAGTGTAGTTGGCGCTACATGCTTGGTGCGGGCGGGGCCTAAGATGACAATTGTAAGTATCTCAGTTTCTGTGGTACAATGGCGGAGGAATAATTTGGTGTAGTTTTGTGACAAGCATTTACCCCATTGTGTAGCCATGATCGACCTGACTAACGCACTTCTTTATGGGATCGTGGTATATATTTCAGGCCGAGTCGGACACGTCCGAGATTGGTGAAAACGTGCGGCGGGTCATCACACAATCTTGCTTGAAGTTCGATGGGAACTTGGAGAACAAAGAAGACATGGAGAGTTTGGTCGATGAACAGATGAACATGTTCCGCAGAATCTTCAAAGTCCCTGCACAGCTTGGAGACGATGGCTGGATACGGGTCTCCAAGCAGCTTCTTAAATTGTATAGAACTGGACGACTAGGTCGGTTCACCTTAGATCCTGTGCCTGAAGTAGATCGCGACTACATCAAATTTGAAAATTCATGACGGTCAAGAGATCACTGCCTTGAATAGCATTATTATTTAGTCACTTAACTAGAATCTATGGTTCCTCTGAGTTAAAATTATTGAGCAATGGAGTCAGGGTTAAGTCTGTCCATGCTGAAAGATAATTAAATGGACTGGTATTGCAACCCAGATTGATATATGGTCCACAACACGCTGTGTGTTTTATCTCCTTGTCAAATTTCGGTTTCTTTATCAATCAATTTCTTTTTCAATCTTCACCTCTTTGTCGAATGTTTAGCACACGACATGGACAAAAAAAATTTGCCTCCCAAATTGTACTGTGAGGAACATCTAGCCCTGCTGAATAATGGTATGAAATAACATGTGACATCATCGTCTTAAGGATCCTCTCTTCACCACTAAAATGTGTAGCGCTGCAACAGTTTGCGGTACTTTCGCTTAGGCAATCTGTGAACGTATTGCTTCCATGATCAATTGGCGTCAGTTTTGGGGGGTAGTCACAGTTGAATGACAGTAGAACTTCTGTCAGCCAATGACCTCTCTAAAGTGATATTGTTCCTTCCGTCTTCGCCTAGATGCATTGAAGATGTACAAAATAAGTTAACCCTTTACTTCCTAAGAATCCATAATTTTAAGTTGCCACATTTGATTGATCATATAGTAAAAAGTATAATCTAAATGGAAAACTTTATTATATCATTAGTTCAAGTGAAGAACATTGCATGTATTGGTTTTAAATAATTAATTATTAAAATATTCAAAAATCTCCTTTTAAATTCTTCAAAATTGCTAAAAAAATGTGAGGCCCAATTTGGGCTTCTTAGGAAGTAAAGGGTTAATAAAGAAAAGCAACTTTCATTGAATTTGGAATTCAGATGTCACTATGGTGAATGTAACTTGAGTCCACGAAATTGTAGCCTACTAAAAAAAATCTTCAAATGTCATTAATGTCACAGCTCCTTTCTAAAACAATAACTTCTCTAATGTAATATTCTCCTCCTATCCTAAGGCTATAACCTTATGGAAGTTCTACTGTACTCCTCTCCTAAAGCTTGTTGAAACCTGATATGTGTCTATCTTTTGGAAAACCATGTCATTAGATTAATCAAACTCACTTGGAAATTTTTTGCTCACTTAGTTAGTCACATCTTGGATTACATCATGTTCTCCCAACTTGTTGAATCTTGAATATGTTCATCAAATTGTTCTTTATTGCCTCATTACGGTTGGCACTTGGTCACACCCCACTTTTGGGAATTGGGGTGGTCACAATTGACACATACTTTATCGCACCTTCTTACATCTCATCGGGTACTCGTTTGCAAGCACTAAAATCTGGATTCTCGAGCAGGGTTTTTTTTCTGGCGATTGTTAGTCCCATGAGCCATTGTGCCCTGCTCCCTCCAAATATACACCTTTTGTGGAGGGCACATAAGGCTTCATTGTTAATCTACAATGCCAAAAAAACCCACTAGTCTTGAGTCTAGGGAACAAAATTGAGAATTCCTATTGTAACTCCCCTTCTTAAAATTGAGTTGAATGCGAGTCTAGGTAAAAAATTTAACCCTTAAAGGATTGGTTGGTAACTATAGAAATCAGCCCTTTTAGTATTGTGTGAATCATTGGTTAAAAACAATCCAAAAGCACTCATTGGACGTCAAACTATTGTTCAAGACCTCCTCTTTACACAATTCCAAGAATGAATAGTTGCACTTTTGTCCTACATAGAAAGATTCTTTGTCACTTATTAGCTGAAAATCAGCCATAGCATCCTTAAAGGATTAAACCATGAACACTCTATAGGACGCAATCCTAAAACAAGGTGTTTCAATCGACAAGGTTAGGTTGAGAATGGGGGTCTTGGACCCACTAAGACCCTAGTGTGCAAGACAGCTAGGGAGCACTGATCCACTCATTGTCCCTGCTAAGGGTAAATGTAAAAAATTGTCCCCTATTTTGTTCCATGTCAATTTTGTATTTGATCACCTCTCCTACTGAATTTGGGGCCTCTAAATGCAAATATGAAATCAATTCAAAATTTCCAAATTTTATAATGAATGGCAAATCAATAAAAAAAATTCCATTGTTTTCTTGCACATAAAATGTAGGGGCAATGAGAGGGTCAATCCCCCCGACCATGCAAGCCTTCCATTCAAAGTCTTCAAAGTTGTCACTAGCCTATTAGGGGTAGTCACACCTTCTCCGAGAAGCAAAATTCTAGGAAGTCGAAGAAATTGGTGAGAAAAAAGAGGAGCCAATGGCAAGCTGTTTTGAGTGAAGGTGGGCCACCCCTTTTTGTTGTTTGGAGCAATTCTTGGAGAATACATTACCTACAAAGCTGGATGGGAGCTCCGCAAGTCAAGCATAGCCAATGAAACTGAAAAATTCCTCGAGAAATTTTTCTTCGAGAACGTTTCTTCACCTTCGAAGCAGAATAACGGCACTTCTAAAACCTCGGAGGTTGAGAGCTCCACAAGCCACAGAAAACCACACACAGAGCGCCACTCGTCCAATCTCCGAGAATTGTCTAGGGGTCGGAGGAGGTGTGACTACCCCTATTGTACACACCTTTGAGAAAAAGTAGGTAGGAGGTCTATAAAATGACCATTATAGAAATGAAGGATACACCTTTTGGTTCATAAATTGGTTCACTTTTTCTTTGGCACATATGGAATTTTAGGCACCGCCAAAAATAACAAAGATATTGGACTAACCAAGCCTTGGCATTTACACCAAGGGCAAACCCGGCCTGCTAGTGGCAAGGGTTTTTATCTCCCCCATCAAACCAAATGATTGTGCTTAGGCTATAGATACAAATTAGATCATTTTTGGCTAGTTACCTCAATGATAGGTCTCCTCCTTTTATAGTTAAAAACATCCACTCCTTGAAATGTCCATTGCTAGTACATTGAAAAAAGCAATATTGTTCCCCAAACCATGTTGTTCATTTGGCAATCTTTTGTAGATAAAGATGCCAATTTGTACTATTTTTAAATACATTTATAGTATTCTAATAAGAAAAATTTGGCGAATCTCCAATCCTCACATGGATGAATTGGGTGAAATATAATTTTAAAAAAAACTCCAAATGTTCTACATTCTTATTGCAAAGGCCTTTTTAAGGGTGATTCTTTTGTGATTGCAGCCCTTGATATGTCCATTGCTGGTACATTGAAAAAAACAATATATATTAGGATAAATTTTTTGTCCCCAAACCATGTTCATTGGACAATTTTCTATAAGATAAAGATGCCAATTTATATTCTTCTTAAATATATTTTATAGTATTATAAGAAAAAAATTTGGTGAATCCCCAATCCTTGCTTGGATAGATTGGACAAAATGTAGTAAGGAAAAACTCCAAATTAATGTTTTATACTCTTGTTGCAAAGGCCTTTCTAAGGGCAATTTTTTGTGATTGTGGCCATTGATGTACCTTTGTGTTAAAGGACTCACTTAGGACCCAGTTGCTTTATGGACCTCCTAAGGTGGGCCCCCCAAATGCGCCACTGACCTCAAACCGCCATCTTCACTTTGTGTACATCTCCAAAATCAATTATGTACCTATATAGAAGAAACGCTTTTAGAACCAAACTTTATTCCTTCATAACTTTTGCATACAATATCCAAATGTTGTGTTCTTTGGTGCATTGACATTAAACCCGTCTTACAGAGTGGACCTTGCAGGGTAAAAACGCACAAATTTTACCCTGGGAGAAAACGCAGGAATTTTTTATTTTTCACACATGATTTTTTTTTGCAAATTTCGAATTCATATTTGCAATCAGAGGCCCCGAATTAGCTAGGAGAGGTCTAGAACATGCTCTAGGGACGGCACAAAATAGGGGCAAGGATTTTACTTTTACCCCCCAATTTCTGCATTTTCTCGCTTCGTGAAACGGATTTAACGTCCTGCGTGCATGCGGAACCTCCTTTCACTTGCCAATAATAAAATATAAAAATTTGAAAAGTCTAATAATAGTAATTAGGCTCAGTGGCACATTTGAGGGTGTCCACCTCACATACCTTATGGGCTCACAAACGAAAGAATGAAGGAAAATGCGCGCCATTCAGTTTGAACTCAAATCGAGCAAGCTCCCACCTCGCCTCGAGCTTCCTGGCTCGACCTGACCCACATTCGGAAGTCCTCTGTTCCCATTCATTGTTCGATGCTCTTGTTTTGAACGCACCCTTATGCTTTCTCACTTGTTTGCAGTCTCACTTCCTTCTCATGCAACGCCCAACTCCATTTCCCAGGGATTCCGTCTCACAGACTGCAGATTCATCGCTTATGGTGCTCGAATTTTAATTAGTGTCAGAATACCCTTCAGTGATCCCAACGGAATCCTTGCGAAATGGAATTGGGCGCTGCGTGAGAGTTGCTAGACGATTTCGCAATCTGGTGGAACGATCTACCGTTTCTGCAAGTGTAGTGTCAGAGGGAATACCTTGGGGGAAGAATCTTGCGCATTCATGAGCATTTTATGTTGCGAGTATCTTCGAGTTTTAAATAATTTGGTCACTTCTTCATGAAGAAGTACCCCAATTGTTTAAAACTCTAAGATACTCGGCAGCGCCCATGTTTCAACCCTGAGGCCGCCGGGGAGGTCGCTGCCATCAATTGGTACCCCGGGCACATGGTCTCCGCCACCAAGGCCATTCGGGAGCGAATCAAAGTGGTGGACCTGGTGGTCGAGGTTCGCGATGCTCGGGTTGGTCGTCGTTCTCTTCTCTTTGTTCATTTTCAGGCTACCGTCAAACAGAATGATGTTTCACAACCTTTTGTGATCTGAATTTTTAGGGTTAACACCATCTTATGCGAAACACTCGCGGTAATTGGTGAAATTCATATGCATATCTGTTGTATGTTCTTCGCCTTAAACGTTTGATGAAGAATTTGTCATTGCCTAATATGGACTAATTGTTTGTGAAACACGCTCGGTAATTGGACGTTTTACTATCATGACGTGATTTCAATTCGGATTCCATGCGCCACAATTCCCTAGGTGCTAATTTTCTGCTGTCCAAATTCATATGCTTAACTGGTGTGAGTATGTTTTTGGGCTTAACGTTTTGATTAAGAATTTGTCATTGCCAAACGTGGACTAAATGTTTAGGGTATACGCCATTTTATGTGAAACACGCGCGGTAATTGGAAATTTGACGCCATTTCAAGTCTGATTTCACGCACTACAATCCACTTGTTGCTAATTTTCTGCTGTACAAATTTGTGTGCACACCTAGTTTGAGAATGTTGTATGGCTAATTGTTTGATTAAGAATTTGTTTGACTAAGACGTTTGGTCTGTGTGGGACATTCAGATACCGCTATCGTCGGCTAATTCAGAGCTGCAAGATCTTCTGGAGCGCAAGAAACGTCTGATTGTTTTTAACAAAATGGACCTTGCTAACCCTAATATGATGCTCGTAAGTATCGGTATTACTCTTTGCTTAACATCCTATTTCATTGCAGTTTATCAATAAAGTCCTTAGCATCCATGCCAAGTATTCCACGAGGCACTCGTTTGCTTCCACGCTGTTGCACAAGGTTTTCTGAAAAATCTCCATTAGCATCTCCATTGTTAACCCTTAAAGGACACAGTTCCCCCAATGACCAAGGTAGTCACCAAAATGCTTGGATTATTGAACCAATAGGTGCATTCTTTGTTTCTGACTACATTGAAGTCATCCATTGGACACTTTTCGGCCTCAGCGTCCTTCAACGTTAGGGCCATATATTGTCAAAACTTGTCAGCATTGAGAATATGATACCAACACATAGGACCAGAAAGTTTTGATCTCCATAACTCAGCCTAATGTAGCATCCACATAATGAATTGAGCAGTCTGTGTTGCAAACAGTCAAATTGCATGAAGATTATGAGTACTCTAAAGAAACCCGAACTGGAGAAGCCACAATGAGTAGAGATGAGGACCAGAATTCTCACCCATTCCTGAAGATCAGCTCGTGAAAAATACCAGCCCTTCCAGAGAATCCTCCGACATCCGCGCTTACTCCGTTGCAAGCAGGCACAAAGCTAGATTCACAAGTTCGAAACGCAAAACCAGCTCCCCTAGTAAGATGATTACTGGCTGGTTTCCATTTTCCATATATTGTTAGTTCATGAGAATTGCTACTCGTACACTTTGTTCAGATTCAACTGCCATGAAAATGATCCAATCTGCATCAGAATAAAAACATGGAAGATAAATGGCTATAATTAGAATCAGGGATGCCAAGTTACATTCCCAGAACAGGCCTCAAAATTGGTAGAACGACCCATGAGGCCACGTAAAGCAATTGATGCAAGGCTGACTCATCTCCAAGGTTGAATGATTAGCTGTGTTATAACATAGCTAAAGAATTTTTTACTTGAATCTCTGCCTACATTAATTATTCGGCAAGGGGGACGCAGAGCGATGGAGTGAGTTCCATTACGTCCATCAACGTCCACCTCACAGAACTCGAGCACCGCAAGAGCAATGGTGCAATTTACACCACCAACTCCACGCCCGCTCCTGCACTAGTCTCCTTCTACATGAATCAAGAGAATGGTTGATAAGCTAAGCTAGTGTACAGTACATGTCCAGCGACTATAGAGTAGTACTCTCTCCGGGCTTCCTCAATCCTACATATACAGATCATCCTGCGGAGAGAGCTGCTGCCACAATAGAGTTCGGTAGGCGCCTCCTTCCATATTCCAACATGAGAAGACGACCCTCCATGACTACATTTTCTCTGCAACACAGCTGCGAAGAATTGACTTCCATCAGACAACACTCGGCGGCATGGCAATGGAAAAAAAAGATGGTGCTGGGCACATCAGGAATGTGCTGGAACCTGAAGGGTTTAAGGGGTTTAGGGGTTTCGGGTTTCAAGGAAACTGGAAGCCACCGCCGCCGCCTTGCGCTCGCACATTGGCATTCGGAGTGATGTAGAGCCAGAGCAGCGAGATGATCACAGACAGCAACCCAGCCCAGACGAAGACAATGGTGGGCGTCTTGCCACCCTTGCCCATGAGACCCTTGAAAAACGGGTAGAGATGGAAGAGCACCCACAGGCTGAAGAACACCCCGCCCAAAAGCTTGCTCCACTGAGGAATGGTGCTGTAAACGGTGCGGGAAACTCCAACCGCGATGGCGATCACGTTCGTGAGGCCGATGGTGATGGGCGGGATCATGAGAGACGTCCATTTCACCACGTAGAGATCTGCGTAGATGTCGTCCTCGTCCTCACCGGCGGATTTGGACGTGAGAGTGAAGGAAATCTCAACCCCCGCCATCACCTTGAGCAAACCCTGGATGACAGCGGCGACATGAGCGCTTGTCCCTCCAATTACCCAGAACTGCTCGTTACGCCACCACTCTTCGAGAGTAATGCCGGACCACTTCACTTCGAGAACCGCAAGCATGCAGAGAGTGACGGTGATGGTGAGAAGGTAGATCAGAAACGCAAGGTTTAAGCTTTGGACGATGAACTGGCCTGTGAAGAGGGAGAGAGCCGGAAGGAAGCAGTAGACAAGCAAGAAAATTGAAGTGAAAGGGTAAATGCCGACGTTCAGGTAGGCGATGCGCTGCAGGAATTTCATCCGGGGGGACGCGAAGAACGCGTTGTTGCGAGAGAAGAAAATCTCGACGGATCCCGTCGCCCATCGTAGCACCTGCAATGCAAGTGAACAAGTTTGAGACCACAAGCATCAGATCACAGCCTTCAACGAGAAATTCAAAAAATTCCTACGCCTGGAATCAGAACAACGCAGGAGTAGAAAACCCCTCCCTCCCAGAAATCATAGCTGCCTTAACCCTAACCATTGTAACAAACCTCATGTTCGATATCAAGGAAATATTTCAAGTGCAGAAAGATAAAGACATGCAAATGCGAGTATGGGATTTTGAATTCCAATCTGAAAATGGAGGGTGTCGAGTTAGGATTTTGGATTCCAATCTGAAAATGGAGGGTGTCGAGTTGGGATTTTGAATTCCAATGTGAAAATGGAGGGTGTCGAGTACGGAATTCTGGATTCCAATCTGAAAATGTAGGGTGGCACGTTGCTTACTTGATGAAGACGATCCGTGAGATTGATGGGAGCAGTTCCACGGAAGGCGTCCCGCTTCGTAACGCAATAAATCGACCGCCACCCACGATTGTGCATCCTGAAGCCCGTGACCACATCCTCTGTGACGGACCCGTAAATCCATCCCACGCGACCTCCCCACTCGGTTTTGTCTTCATAAAAGCATGAAATCACATTGATCGCTTCCGCTACCGTGCTCGCGTCCAGCGGCTCCCGAGGATGGGTGAGCGCTCCCACGGGTCGACTGTTCTGCACGCCCTTATCAGCCAAGGGTCTCCCTTGAAACTCCGCCACCGCAATCGACGCCGCGAACACCACACTCGGGCCGTAGCGCTTGGGCAGCATGGACGCTTCGATGTCATCAAACTCTTCGTCGCTCGTCCCGTGCTCCGTCATCCCCGTGATCTCGTTGATCCGCTTGGTGTGCATGATCTTGTTCTTGTGCTTGGACCCCGTGCAGCAGCAGCAGATGTAGTCGAAGCAGCCGGCGTGCTCGCGCGCACGTGGGGGGTCGAATCCATAAAGGGCGATCCTTCGGAATACGCATCCGGTGCCCACGTACACCGGGCCTTGTAACCCGTCGAGCGCGCGCATGTTCACGTCGAAGAAAACCGTGTTGTGATTCGCGTATCGATCGTTGGGGTCCACGCCTTCGAAACGCTGCGGGAACTGCACGTAGGCCAGACGGTCGCCGCCCTTGTCCATGAAGAAGCACATTGCTTCGCGGATGGCGAGGGAGTTGAAGATGTAGTGATCACAATCCAGATTGAGAATGAAGGGGCCGTTAGACATGACAGCGCTCGTGCGCACGAGAGCGTTCATGGCGCCGGCCTTCTTGTTGTGGTCGTAGCCAGGACGCTTCTCACGGGAGACGTAGACGAGCATGGGCAAGCGAATGTCCACGTCTGTTGTGTCGATCAAATTCTCCTCGTCGCTGCTGCCCATCAAAGGCTCATGCGTCGGGGGCGCAAGCATCACCTGTAGATTTTCGCCAAATTCACAAAAGATCAGCCAAATTGGGCCTCGTGCACAGTTGAGCAGGATTGAGTTAGTCATGCAGGTATTGTAATTGTTTCGTGACCAAAGCATGCAATGCTCTTCACTAATTCTGGTGATGTAACATTTGGCTCCATGTGAACTATGTCTCTCACAATATGATCAATCGAATTGGTGAATTTGAAACCCTGATGGATCCATTACCTGAATGATCCCGGCGTGATCGCCACGTCCATGTTCCTTGCCAGACTGCGTCCACGTTCCTGGCCAGTGCGTTCCATCTGCCATCCAAGTGGCCTTTGGAACATTCAGAGGCTCCGAGGGATCTGCGCCCATTTCAATTTGAGACCTCCTAGCGCGAATCTCCTCGTGCGCATTGTACGCCTCCGAGCGCCGGCGAATCGCTTCCGGCAACCCATTGACGCGCACTTTGAACTCGTCGTACTCACGCTTCACCCTCCTCCGGTCCTTAACGAAATCCGACAAGATCTTGCCTTTCGTGGGGTCACCCCTCAGTAGAAAGTACGTTTCGGGGTTGCGCGGCTCAATCTTGTGTTTCCTGCAGAAGGGCACCCAAATGCGAGCAAAGCTGGCCGCCTCTGCCAGCGCTTCGAACGACAGGAGCGCACCCCCATCGTCGGAGAGGTAGATGGCCAGCTTCTCCAGCGGGTACTCGGCGGCGAGGATGGACAAAATGGTGTTGCCGGTGGTGAGCGGCGGCTCCTTGTCTGGATCGGCTGTGGAGACGAACACGTCCACGCCCGGCAAGTCGGAGCGTCCCGTGGGATTCTCAAGTCGCGGTGTCTCGAACTTGTCCTTCAAAACGGTGAGATCAGTCATGCGGTTGATGGGACACAGCTTCGGCAGCTGATCCAGAATCCACGAGAATGCGAACCAGATTTCGCACACCACTGACATTCCCCATAACCACACGGCGTCTTGGTTAATATGCCGCACTCGCCACGCCAGAAACATGCCCAGCACGCCCATTCGAATCGCCACTAGCAACCTGCAACGTTAACGCCAGTCAGTCCTCAGTAAAATGCCTTCATTTTCTGCGTCCCGACAATGCAGGCCCGACAATGTGGACACAATGGGGAGTAATGACGATGCATTGATTGATTTACCTGTACGGGCTCAGAATGGCTGCGGAGATGCTGACTTTGCGTGACAAGGGGCGGCGGGCTTTCGAGTCGAAGTCCGGCGCGGCCCCGAGGTTGGCGCCGTTCGGGTTGGCTGCGCCGCCGCCTTTACCATAGCCATCGTCTTTGGGCCACACGGCATTGCCGTAGCCGTACGTCCCTTTGGACTGGTAGAGCCACCTGGCGTGGTCGAAGTCCGAGGGGTTGTTGCCCATGAGCAGTCCCGGCTTCTGCTTCGTGATGGACAGACGGCGCTCCATTTTGTTGCTATCGTCGCTGGTAGGCGGCGGCGGGAGTGCAGCCAGATTCTCGTGGCGCACGTCGTAGTGTTTGAGCGGCTCGTCGGGGACCTTGTAGTCGTCTTTGCAGCCGGGGCACACGCCCTTCCCGTTGAGCGCGTCGATGTAGCAGTCGCGACAGATCCTGAAGCCGCAGTCGCAGGGCGCCATATTTTCCCCGCGCTCGTCGCACATTGCGACGCCGTCGCACCCATCCACTTGGCAGGCCTGACCTCTGCCTGCGAGATGCTGCGGGTGCTGGCCCTCGCTCTCCATCATCTTCTCCATCACATGCCCGCGCGTGACGCTTTTGAACCCGCCCGTGAAGATGGTGCTGGACACGAATTGCTGCTCGCCTTTCCCGGCTGAGTGCGGATCCACGGAGCGGTTCGACTGCGTCGCGGACATCATCTGATGGTCGGGCGTCGCGGGGATGTGCACAGTGTAGAGAAAATCAGATCCCATTTCGCTGTCTGTCACGCCGCCCAGCTCGCTCTCGTCGCGCGACAGGTTCATGAAGCGCCCGTGACCCATCTCCACGGCCATGTTCGTGCTACTTCCATTCACATTTCCCTGTTGCTGCTGCTGCTTTCCGACGCCGCGGAATCCAAGCCCGCCGGTCGCAGCCGACCTCGGCGACCCCATGTCTTCCACAAAGCCAAACTTTTACGCCGTCAACATATATCCTCCCTCACCTCGACGCCCCTGTTGCAACCCAAGGACAAGATCCGAAAAACACGGATCTTCGGACACCGAATCCCACACCAGCGACTGCCAATGCGTTCATCCACTAGATCATGAACCACATTGTCGACCAATCCACCTAAAACCACAAATCCACAAACATCAGAAACCGTTCCGCAACCAAAGCTCACACCCACACCCAACAGCCTCCCCAAGCAACTTCGCTGCGCGCCTAAACCCAGATGCATGCATCCCTAAACCCTGCGCTGGCCACCAATCTCAAAAACCCTGAATCCCGCCAACCGTCGCACAAACCGCAAACTTCACTACATTGATTTCGCAACACGCCGCATCACCAGATACAATCGAGAGCTCGATCACTTCCTACTCTCAACATGTCCCAGTTCTCAGTTCTCTACTCGCATACCCGAATTCTCGCAATACACAAGTGACACAATGGACTTACAATCAAGCAACGGAACCAAGAGCCAGCAGCAACAGCGGCAGTTGAGATGACAGTAGCAGCTACCGTTGACAACCAGCGTGGACAACGGACAGACCAGCGACTGTGGGGTCTGGGAAGGCGAGAGAGACGGAGCTTTTGCAGATGGGGGGAACGGAAAGAAGAAAGCCGCGCCAGGAGGGACCACACCCTGAAAAGACGGATCAATAATGGACCGATGGATCCACAAGCTCCAAATCTCGAGCAAAGCACACAAACGATCGCAATTGCAGATCAACGCGTGCTCCTCGAATTCTAGCTTCGAATCCATCTAGACTCGAATTCTAGTTGCAGCTGCCTCCCGCTCGCACGCCCGTCGTCCGCGTCACGAACGCGCCTCAGTTCCCTTTCTTTCCGCATCCGTTCGGATCGAACGGATTCGTTTGCTACAGTAAAAAATTCAAGCGAGTCTTTGCTAAATTATAGTGATTTAGAAAGCATAAAAATAAAATTTCAAGGGAGTTGGTCCGTGTATTTCGGTATCGTTCTGGGAGAATATGAGATCTTGGCGCGTCAGTTGGGGTGAGTTTCAGCGTCGCCAAGTCTTGCGGTGGCCGTTGCTCTGTCAGTGGCGTGGTCGATCCTTGACGAACGATGACTTTCATGCATGGCAGATGATGTAGATCCGGCGAACTTAGTCAAACTTTAGTTAGGTTCGTTACAATTGGCACCAAGTAAGAGCCTCCTTACATGGAGTACCGGTGGGTGGGTGCCTTCACCAATACTGGACTATAGAAAACATTTTTATGTTCCTTCTCGAGTTTGGAATGCACTGAATTGGTGGAACTCATTCTCCTATTTTCATGCTCACCAATACTGGTAGTCACCCCTTCTCTAGGAAGCAAAATTCTCTGAAAAATGAGAAGTTGGTGAGAGAAAAGAGGAGCCAATGGGGAGCCATTCTGCGTGGAGGTGTGACACCCCTTTTGCTGTGTGGAGCACGGAGAATGAAAACTGGAGAATGCACTACGTGCGAAGCTAGATGGAAGGAATTTTGTTAGGATAACAGACTCAATCAAAGAGGTTGAAATTGACTAGGTGAAGTTGGCAACAACAATAGGGGTTAAAATATGGTAGCAGAGGGGAGAAGCGAAGGAACGCAAGATCAAAAATTCTTCAAGCCCATTTCTTCACCTCCAGAGGAGAAGAAACAACATTCTAAATTCTCAGAGAATAGGAGCTCCATAGGCCACGGACAACCACAAAGATTCTTTTATTATAAGACAAAGGTGAAAATATTCATCCTTGGAATTTTGTATGAAAAATGGAGGTCTTACACAATAGTTTGATCTCCAGTGAGTGCTTTTGGAATTTTTTAATCCCTAAAGAACCAAGGAGCCCACTTTGGGCTTTTTGAGAACTTGGGCAGGCTCTATTAACTTTATAATTTGAAATTTTTGCATGAAATTTTTAGGATGGATGCTATTCATCATAATCTACATGTAAAGCTTTGTTCCGATCAGTAATGCAAAAGTTAGAAGGATTTTTTCAATTTCAATGTCAAACCGGGCAGCAAAAAATATATTCTAAAAAAATAAAAAATATTTTTTTGAAATTGTGTAGATTGTTACCTATTCAAAAAAAATTAAACCACTCAATTCCAAATAATGAGGTAAGAGTTACAAGGACTTTTGTTTTGCGGGCACTGAAGGTAAAAAAACCATATAAAGTCATCTTTTGCTCTCAATTTTGAAAATTTTCAAATAAAAATGAAAATTAAAGATACTAATTGTCTGTTAGAGCATTCTCACCATTGGGATTAACAATTTTCAAATTCTTCCAAAAATTATTAGCATATTAGTTTTATCTTTCATTTAGTAATACCTTTCACTTTACAATTTTTTTACAAATGAATACAAAAGTTTTCTTGGTTAAATTTTTTTATATATGTTTTCAACCCATTTTCCAACATATTGTATAAAATGCACAAGTAATAAGACATACGTGTTTTTTTCTAAAAATGTTGAAAGACAAAACTTCACCTTTTAGAAGGACTAGAAAAGCCTACATTTTGAAGTTTAGGCACATTGATCTTGCAATCGGTGGGGATATTTATTCTAAAATTTTGGGACAATGTCCTTGTGCAAGTTAACCAAAGGATCATGCGGTTGAATTTGTTAAAAAATAAATATCGATGAAGATTTTGACCTTGCTTTGGAGGCGAGTATTTTGAAGCAGTTTTGGGCCTCTAAACTTGTTGGTCCTTTAGGGATTAAGCAAATGATTCACACAATACCAAAAAGGATGATTTTTATAGTCACCCGCTCAGTGTTTCAAGGTTAATGTTCCCTTCCATTGATTTCTAATTCTGCTTTGGTTCCTTGTAATACATTTGGAAACTCTCATAGTTGTGCATCCAATTAGGCGGTTACGTTGGATCACTATAAGGAACCCCCGTTTTAGGTGACGAACCCTAATTTATTATGACAAATTTTAGGTGATGTCAATGTTGACAATCCAAAAATTTTATGTCAACAAAAATGTACAACATAACATCAATGTTGACATAAAAACATTGAATTGTCAATATTGATGTTACATTGTACATTTTTGTTGACATAAAAATTTGGGGTTGTCAACATTGACATCACCTAAAATTCGTCATAAAAAATTAGAGCTCGTCACCTAAAATGGGGGTTTCTTATAGTGTGATAGATCTCATTAAAATGTTGGTTGGTAAATAAAAGTTTAGAATAAGTTTGTCCCTTTAGAATTGGTCACTATTGATTTTATCACTAGAGTGACTACATATTGAAAACTAAAAAATAGTCCTCAAAGCCAAAACAAACATCAAAAGCTTCACGAATATGTCACTAGTAGAATGGAGAGCATATTCTTAGTTTACAATCTTCAACCTTTAATAAAAAAAAATATTATTTCTAAAAAACAAATTATTCTCTTGTGTGATGGATTCCATGTCTATATTATGTAAGCCTCTTAGGTTGACTTTTATATTAGATTTGCTTCATTTTACTTACTAAACTCAAATTTAAAAAGATCATTTGTCTGGCTAAGTTCATTTGTATATCTAAAGTCTAGACCAAAAGCTACGAGTTGTCAATATGAACTATGAATCTTTTGAGATCTTGCTTTAAAGTGCCCTATTTTTTATATTAAAAAAATAAAATCTTATAGAAAAAAATTCTATTGCCACTTAGTCCAAGCATATTGAAGTACTTCAAAAAATAAAATTGAATAAAAAAAAATTCATCCTTTGTTTGTGTCTAAAATTATTCACAAGCCACTTAATAACTTTAATGTCTTCTAAAGGCCAATACATTCATTTCCTAGGATTTGATGCAATTAGAGAAGACGCAATCTTAGAAGTTGAGATTACAAGAAATTAAAGGTGTAGAGACCAACAAGAGAAGCCTAATGGCTCAAAAACTAATATATAGAAAAAAAACCTATCAACACAATTCAATTCCAATGATTACCTCTAGGTAGGAAATTCTTTATCCCTGGCTTTATGCCTTGATGTATTTAACCCATAAAGGTTTGTAGATAACCATATATATGGTACAATTTGACTTCTCCAATACGTACAAAATTATGGCAAAAGATACACCATTAGATTGATAAGTCAACAATTAACATCTTTCATTTGGATGTCATTTGAACATTTCAATCTTATCATGCTTAAAACAACACTATACTTATTGAATACATGATCCTTTTGAGGCATCTGAATATGTAGGAGGTGAAATAATGATCTAAATTGGGAGTGCCATGTGTCATTGGATTTGACTTAGTATAAACATTGTAAACTTTTGTCACTATTGTATACTTCAATTCACATACCTTCTATGTCAAGTACGCAAAATTACTTTGTATCATTTTGCTTTTAGTTATATTTGTACAATAGGACCTTTAGGGCATGCGACAAACTTAATGTCAAGAGGTAATTGTCTTATGAATAGCATCAATTAGTCTCACATGAGGTGTAGGAAAGGGTGAATGTATGCCTCAAATAATTCTTCAAATAACTCCTCAGCTCTCAAGGGTAAAGGTACCTATTTGTCAAATATCAATGGAGTACTACTTTAGTGATGTGCACATAATCATCATGCTACAAATCATCATAAATTTATTATAATAACGCATTTTGAATGAAACAACCCAATAGTATGGTAAATGCACCTCATTATATTCAAGAAAGTGATGTAAAATATGAAGGGACATACAAATTATGGACCTTCATTAAGTGACCTCAAATTCATGTCTTGAACAATTGTGTTTGAATCGTGTATCTTCAAAACTGTCATGGCTTGAATCAGTGTATGATTTCTTTCAAGGCTTCAATTTCAAGACTCAATCGTGTGGCTTCAAAATTTTGTGATTCTATACCTTCAATTGAATTTATTTACATGAAATACACACAATGCACCTTGTATTTGTAAATTTAACCCCTAAATACCTAAGGCACCAAATTCTGGTGTTGATAATACTTGAAAGTTAAATAAAACCTAACCAAGTTGCTATTTTAGTCATTTATATATTTTTAATTTTTTAAGTCTAATTTTAGCATCAAAAATTCAATTTTGAAAATGATTTATTATGATTTTTCTATTGAAGATTTTGTGCAAGGGTGTCCATTGCAATCTTGACTTTCCATAGTGTTGAAGGCTCTTGGAAATGAGTCTCAAACACTACAAGAGAAAGGGGTGTTTTAAGTGAGTTTTTAAGTATAGGCCTAGACATAAGATTTTAAGTAATGACCTTTAAGGAGATTTTTAGCAAAATTTTACTTAAAACACATGTTACTTTGATTCATTCTATTTGGACTAGTGATGAGAAAGTTTTGGACAATCTTGTTTTTTTAGCAATCTAAGCATGTTCTTGAAAAAAACTTTCTATCCAACTTTGAATGCTAATATATTCCAATTCGAATGGTCAGATTTGATGAAATCTTTACCACATGGTTACAACAAGTGAAGCACAAAATCCTACCGTTAGATTCTTCAAAAAATGTTTTTTCTGCTTTCTTTGGTGCATGTAGGAGAAATGACAGTTTTGAGTGTTTTTTGATAGAAAGTTGGCCTTGAGACTTTAGGAGTTAAACTAATTCGGGTTATGCATGTTATATCCTTTAATCTTATATTTTTTTAATGACCAATTTTTTAAATTTGATATATGAAAAGAGTTTTGAAAGACTTCAAATCACTTTCACAGTTTTAACACTTGCATGATCAAACATTGTAATCTTTCAATCCGTAAATGATATTGTTGTGTATTCTTTTCCTATGTGATCTCTAATGTGTCTAGTATGAATTTGTATGGTTGCAATTTAAAGAAAATTGATACAACTTATCAAAATGTTGGCTTTTTTTCAATTTAGAACAAATTTCTAGAAGCTGAAAAAGGACATGGGCATGTAGGGGTTAAGCTAAAAATTTAAAAATATCACCTAAGTCAATTTTGACCTAAAGTTTGTAATCAATAATCTAGATAGTGTTTTTATTAAAAACACTATTACTAAACTCCATCACTTTTTAAAAAACGGGTTGTCTTTTAGAGATTAAAAAATAAAATAACTATCTTTTTAAATTAATTAATTTTTTTTAAATCTCGAATTCTCCATTTTGTAGACGTACGGGGTAAGTGTAGGGCAAGGTCAATACCTTCTTGTTGAATAATCACTGATAATTTTTTTGAAAAATAAGGTTTGAAAAATATAATTTTTTTGCCAATATTATTTTTTCATAAAACAAAAAAAATCTATTTTTTGAAAAAATAAATTTTTCTAACATTTTGGCATGTATGAATTAAAGTTTTTTGGTGACCCTGCCCTTCAACTACAATACGCAAAGTTGCATTTCATTTCCATCCAATTCCACACAACGGTGCTAGTATGTGAGCCCAAGAATGCGAGCTTGTGAGCATTGAGCCTACAATATAGGTACCTATAATATAGTTACCACATACTATAAAAGGTGTATGTATCATAAGCACCTATAATATGGGTATTTGTAATATATATACCCTATAATCATAGACGGTTTCTATTGTATATACACCTATAACATAGGTGTGTAGTATTCTAGGCTCATGGGCTCACACTCCTATGCTCACATAATAGCAACCCTCCAATTCCACACATCAATAGACCATTATTCTTGAGAATTATATGCCAATTCTTTATGTTAGTATACCTCACAAATTTGCATAATTTTAAAAATAGAGTGAGTTAGTTTATTTAGTGTTAGAAGTAGTAATTAAACTAACTAATGCAATAGTATTACATGTAAGTATGGTAACAATTTTAACACCTAAAGGACCATGGCACATTTCGGGCAAAAAATGTAAAAAAGCCACCTTTTAACCTCTAAAGTTCTATGACTATATTTTCACTAGATGCTAAAAAAACCGTCATTTTTGGTACAAGTGCGAAATTTTGCAAAAAAAACTTTTTTTTGACACATGTAACTACAGGATCTTGTAGTATGCTAATTTGAAAACATGTGGTAAATTTTTTGGAAATTCCCACTTTGTGGATTGCAAGATATAAGCATTCAAAATTCACTAAAAATCATTTTCTTGGTCCTGCAAAAAACAAGGCAATTGCACTTCATAAGCTCACTTTTCTATGAAAAATTGTCCAAAATGGTGGTGCCTCTTTGAATTCTTTTTCCTAGACAAGTTGGCTACATGCTTAAAATTTTTCACATCATTTGGAATTGTACAACATATAGGAAAAAAATAGTAAGTAGAAAGAAGCAGAGAATGATTCAAAATACTAAATTGTTAAGAATTTAGTTATGGAATTGAAAAATGCCAATCCCAATGGTTGCAATGTTGTAATAAAAAATCTACATCTTATGAAATTATTTTTTTCAAAATTTTTTGAAAATTGAGTAAGATAAAGGACTTCAAAGTTTATTTTAGAGCAGAGATTCCACTCAATTGCCCGCAAATAAAAACTCTTCATAACTTTTGACTCATTGATCAAAATGGAATGATTCAAAGCTTTCCTCGTACATAAAATTCTTAAAAACCAATTTCAAATTTTTATTTTTGAAAAAAGTGATTTTTTTAATCTGCCCGGACTGCCTAGCTGGAGAAAATAGTAATATATTTGGCTATAACTTTTGGCTCATATTTTCAAACGTCATGAAATTTAGTGCATATGAAAGATATTCCTCGTCCCCAACTTTTATTAAAATTTCAGCCTAAAATATGGAAATCTCTAATCACATGTACCTACCCAAAATTTCTATATTACCAAAAAACGCATGTTGGTCTTTTAAGGGTTAAGCTAATGAAATTTTTTTCCCTTCTAAATTCAATTGTACAAAGTTGTACTAGAATACTATAGAAATGTGTAGAGAAAATTTCAAAAACTTGATTGCACAGATTGAAAGATTCTTACATTTGAAGTTAGAAGAATTTTTTTTTCAATTTGTAGATTTACTACATTAGGAATTTTTTTGTGGAGAGTTGTTTCATGAGAGGCAAAGGGGGGGGTGAGTTGATTTAATTTGTACTTTTCAAGAAAAAAGGGATTGATTTACTAATGAATTGGAAAGTTGCAATCAATCAATTAGCTCAATAAATCAATCTGACTACCTTAATAAATCAAAATCCAATGGTATATCAATCAGCTATAGTAAATGTTCTCTCTAGCTCATTGATTTAATGTGTGAATTTAGTCCATCTGAATTGTCACTTGATCTCAGCTCAATAAGCCAGATTTATTTTATGTCAAAATTACATTGATTATTGAAAACATGGGGGAACAAAAATTGATTTCTTTTTACAAAATTCACATAAGTTGACAATACAAATCTAACACACTTGCTAAGATATCTACTCCACCAACAATAGCTTGGTTTGTCAATGTTTAACGGCCCACTCAAGGACCCACTTTTCCAGTAATGATTAGGCTTTGAAATATTGAACTTCAAATTTTATTATCTTTTTCTCTACTTAGGTAGGTCACTGATTAGTCTAATTGGTGATAAATAATGTGAAAAGATACAATTATTTCCAATGGATAGTAGAGAGTGTGAATCCAAATTGGTCAGTCGAACAGTTGCAAGTTTGTGATGTGGTAGGCTAAGTCAATGGTGGTTCGTCATGGGAGTTGGAAGGCCAATTTGGTGGTTGGCAATTGTCACATGGCGGCTATTAGGATGGAAATGGTCTCATTTTGTTTTTCACCCATGGCAAGGAGATTGTGGAATCTAGCCAAACATGGTTGTTGTTTTTATTGTTTGGATTAATGATCAATAGAATTTAGTTGCCTACTTGGATTTGTTTGTGTTTGTGAATGATGAATTTGTGTTGGATCTATGAGTGCTTGTTGTGTGATTGTATATATGCCAAATTGGAATTGCAATTGTCAGAATTATTGGATTTGCATGAGTTAATTGGGTTGGTGTCTTTGAAGTTGAATTATGTCTATTTGGAGTGTGGAACAATTGAGTTGGAAATAGATCCCTATAATTAGAAGCCAAAGATAATTTTTCCATTGATATAAAATTTCATTACCAAGCCTCCCTTGGTTTGAATTTATTATACTTAAGAATAATTTTTCAAAATTGGTAATTATTAGCTTCAATACAACCTTCCATGACAAGGCCAACAAACTTTAACTCATCCTAGAATGAGATTTTTACACTACGCATGGTTATTTTTTTGACATTTTAGCATCTTGAATCATGTAAGTTATATACATGCCAAATTTTGTAATTAGAAGAGGAGTATTGCGCATGTTGTTCAAAGCATGCTATTCTCGAAAATTCAAAGCAACATAACTTTTGATTTGAACGCTCAATTAGAAAAAAACTTATATTTCTACTAAGAGAAAAAATGTTTACACCTTGTGTCAACATTTCATTAACATCCAACTAAAATTGACTTTGTGCATAACTACCTAAGATATATGGCATATGTTAAATGGCCACTTCATTCTTTAGGGGTTATGTCATTTGGAGATTTATGGATTTTAATGGAGCTTTAGGAGTCAAGTGATTTCTGTCATGTAGTGCATGAATTGATTTAGACTTGCTGACGTTGTTTGAGTAATTCTGGCTTATCAATAAGATCAAATTTATTAGGTCTGGTTTCTAATTCATTTTATAATTTTAAAAAATATCCAATTTGAAAGATTTTACTTGAGTTTTTCTAAGAACTAACTTTGTGTATTTGCTTTTGTATTTTGAAAGCGTTTATTAGAAAATTTACAAGAAAATATTTCTTTGTTAATGAAGTAATTCTCCCCCCCCATCTTCAAATTTTCAATCAAATCAATTATTGGAGTTGGACATAAAGAAATATAGAAATTAAAGCTTAACCCTTAGGTTCCCAAGAATTTTTTTTGAGATTCTTAGATGTTATCCTAAATTGAGCAAAAAGTCAACAATTTTTTAATTTAAAAAAAAATTGTAACTACACAAATTCAAAGTAGTCATATTAGAGATTATATGGGAAAAGAAAATACAACAATATCACTTATAAATTGAAAGATTATAATGTTTGATCATGAAGGTGTTAAATTTCTGAAAGTGATTTGGAGTATTTCAATCCTTTTTCATATGTTAAATTTAATTAATTGGTCACCAAAAAAATATGAGGTCAAAGGATATAACATGCGTATGCCCAATCAATTGTTTAACATTTTTCAAAATTTACTCTACAATTTTTTAAATAAATTCTAATGTGATTTTTTATCCAAGATCTAGTGTATTTGAGGCTCATTTCTAAGAGCTTTCAACTTTGGAAAATCAAGATTTGTAATGGATACTTGTGCACAAAATCTTAAATAGAAAAATCATAATCATTCATTTTCAAAATCTTATTTTTGAAGCTTCAACTAGAATTCAAAAAGAATTTTAAAAATGTATAAACTACTGAAATAGTGACTTTGTAAGGTTTTGTTGACACCAAAATTTGGTGTCTTAGGCATTTAGACTTTAAGATGAAATCAATTGATGCCATGCTACATCTTGTGTTCTTTTGAAGAAATCAATCTTAAAGTAAATCCCATAGAGCAAATCCTACCCTATTAGACCAATTGCACCTATAAATAAAATCTTTAATCAAATTAGGCATAGCAATTATAGAAAACAAAATGTTAAAATTGCATAGTGAAAATGTATGCAAAACTTAAATTTGCATTGATGAACTTAGCTAAATTTGAATCCAAAACAAAATTTAGATATAATTCACATGTTTACGAGTTTCACTACAACAACCAATTACAGTGGGCCACTAAATAGCAACCTTTTCTGGGGTTCATCAGGGATCAAATTGCATCATGGGACCATTTATTGCACCATTTCAAAATAATTTCTATACTCTTGTTGCTCAAAGAATAGTTTATTCTGACAATTAGAAATTGCCAATTTGGATGAAGAAGTGTTTAAAAGATGGATGAATTTTAGAATAAATTACTTGAACAAAGTACTAATGATTGCCATCATGGCACTTCTCAAATGATTAAAAAAACGGGATGATGAGTGGGGTTTTACTAGGACTCGATGAGAGAATCCTCGATGCAAACACTTAGTGGTCATTGTAAATGTATTTTGATGGACAACAATAAAACCATCGATCTAGTGGAGCTTGCAAGAGGCTCAACAATTTGAAGGCCACGTCATATTTATACTATTTATATTGTGCTCTCCAAATGAGCTTATAAAACCTTTGAAGATGTAATCATGCCATCTAAAAATAATGAGGGAGCAAAAGAAGCATGTTGAGTTCAAAGTAGGCCAATTCATTTCCGCTACCTATTTGATTCCGTCATCCTACTTTTGGCCCCAATTCCATCCAAAAAATCATCCAAATCCACTCATTTTTTTGACAAAATCATTGCATTAATGCCAACAAGGACTAAAGTGTCAATCCTTTAATGGAAAATATTTAAGTGCCATTGGATACACAAAATGGCTATTATGGATTGTTAATAGGATGTTTATGACTCCACTCTACGAGTAGTTTTGTAATATCAGGGCATACTACTTCATCAATTCACAAAAATTACAATTTTAATTGAAAAACTATAATTCTATTTTGATTTGATTTGTGAAACAAGCGCACACCTCTAAAAAATATGTGTCCTTCTTGGCGTTGGCCCTAAGCTATTTAGATTGCTAATTAGGGTAGTAATAGGCTTATCTACCTTAGTAATGTCCAAAAACAAGTCTCTTGTGATCAAAAATAGAAAGTGTCAAGTGGTTTAGGGATCCAAGTACTACGACAGGGTTGAAGCACCTGTGTTGAGAAGTGAAATACCCCCCAAAAGTGGATATGAACTGAATGTACCATCGCAGTGTGTAGTTATCAGCGTAGGACTTGGGATACTCTAAGAACATTGCCACCCCATTGGTGGCAAAGGTGTCCAGCTTGGACTATGGTGTGGCCGGCCAAGAATTGATCCCCTACCGTACACCCGGCCACTGACAAAAAGAGTCCGGACAAAATTCACACTAAAAACGAGAGGACAACATCCATGCCAAGCATTGACTGAGTAGCTTTAAGGTGTCAACTCATATTTTGTATTGTTCAATCTTCACCCATGGCTGCCAAGTCATTGAATGCCCGGCGACTTTTCTTAAATAGGACTCATTGGTGGGGATGATTCGGGAACAATGGTTTTTTTTTTAAAAAGTACCTACCACAAGCCTGTACAATACTAGTACAATTCTAGAAGGATGGAGTTTGGCAGGCTCAAACCTTCTAACAAGTGCAAAATTTTGCACTTGTTAGAAAAGCGTTGTTTGGGAGTGAGTGCCCGGCCAAGTGAACGGGATGGAAAAGGGTCTGCACCAGCTCATTTTCCGTGAATGGGTGGCGTTGCTCTGAAGGTTTTGAATTATGCCGGGCCCGCTACTTAAGGAACTTGGCCCTGAAAGTACAAGAGTTGGCAGATTCCCACCAGAATTGAATGCAAGCGCTCGTGACTGGCTCCGGGGTCCTGAGATCTAGGAGGATTCCAGGCCCTTCCATTCACAGCCAATTCCATTGTCATTTAATATTCCGGACAATGGTCGTGGCAGTCTTTGGCCTCTAGTCGCTATTATTAAAATTTTAAAATTCGTATGCTTGAATGAGAGCCTTGACTGGTACAGTAGGGACTAGGGACTGCCAAGCAATAACAGCATGCCGCTATAGTTCATATCTCAAGGCTTATATTTGCACTATAGCCACAGGACTAACATATTGGGAGTCCATCTGTCCATGCTCAGGAGTGATTCATGTGGAGCACTCTAATTTCATTGTTTTCCCCTTTTAATAGATTATGAAGAAATCGATTAAGTCCAAATTTTCCAAATACTAGAAATAGAATAGCTTGAATTTCCAACTCAGGACAAACATATGCTCTTACCGAGTACACCTGCAAGCAACAAAACTCACATGTAAAATCTCGAATTTCAATCTCGGTTCGAATTGACACACACACACACACACAGAAAAAATCTCGAATTTCCACAAACACCTGGGAACTACTGTAGTACTGTATCAGTGTTTTACAGGTGTATAATAGAATATTCTTCATATTTGGCATGGTTTTGATTTACAAGTGAACTGTTGGTGTTTTATATTAAATCTAGGTACTTTTTGACAGGATTCAAAAAAAAAAAAAAGTCCTGTTGGGTGAGTTGCAACCGACCAATTTTGAATTGTTAACAGTTGGAATTGTAACTAACAGTTGGATTATTACGCTTTACAGATGCTGGAACTATGACGTTTTCAACGTTCCAATATTAGTCCCTAGACAGTGCTAAAAAAAGACACCATCTGCAGCTATCAGTCACAAAGAGTAGATCACCGACATATAAAAAAGATCCGAGATATCGCGTGGTCACACGTACCTCATTGCACTCTGGTGCGCTCCAGAAGAGGATGTTGAATTGAATTCCATCCACTGGCTATTTCGCTTGTCATCCCATGCAAGTTCAAAGCATTGCAAGCCTACCTATGAGATACATCACCTACAGAGCTATGATCATAATGTATTGTGTCAGTGTATTATAGTTGAAAAAATGTAAGTTGGAGTGCAAGCAGTTGAAACCGGCTCAATTCAGGCATTGAGTGCCAAGTGGAGTGATTTCTAGAGCTTTTTACATAGGACAAGCCACTCAATGGTAGGCAACTCACGAATGCCCTTGTGCACAGGTGCCGCACATTGGTGAAGGTTAGCCTACACATATTTAACCATTTCTACCCATGCACTGAAGCTCAATGACAGTAGCAAAATCTAATTGAAATTCAAAACGCACACATTGATCCATAGTACGTCACACCTTATCGACCCTCACAATTCAGTAACCAAAAGAGAGATTTATTTACAAGCTTGTGTGACAGACTCCATCCAGTCTGTGCAGCGCTTACAGGTCGGTCATGGCTATCCCCGAGAGCCTTCAAGGGAAACCGACTAAGAAAAATCAATTGTCAATTAACACAACGTTGAAGAGCCTTCAGGACTGCTTCAGTTCCGCCAGCTCCTCTTCTCCAATCCCAAGAGCCAAAGGCAGTTTCACAGATGAAGGCCCCTGAAACTTGAACCTGCATCAAACCAAAGGTAGTAAGTCGGCCATTGCACATCATCTCACAGACGATTCCGTGTCAACACTAGTCTGTTCCCACTTCATTAGAATCTTCCTCTCGATTGTCTCCCTTTAGCATGCTGAAATTCTAACCATTACTTACAATTGAAACACCAGACATGTAGCTTAAAGAACACGTTCAACAAATGCAAAACAAATAAATAACTAAATATATGTTATTAATTCATCTAGTTTACTGGCCAACTGTTGGAGCTTGACATGCACATGTATCCAGCATGTACATGAATGACTTAACTCTCCCTCAAAGCAATTAGAACCTGAGGTAAATGAGTATTCTTTGATTGACTTTGGAATAGAAGTTACCTGCAATTGTAGCTGATAGGCGTATCTTCTGTATTGAATTCTGCAACAACACCCCCATGGGCTTTAACCAAGGGAGCATATCCTGCAGCTGGCTGCATGGGAAGAAACCAAAACTAAACCACATCAATCACATGTAATGGTACTAGCTCAGCATATTTCTCCAACCACTGAGAAAGACTAAACGGATAGCTTGCATTGGACAGGCTTGTAATTTAAGACATAGTGTTGGCTCTTCTTAGTTGAACTTAGAATTAAAAAAATATTATTATTGGATTATATATAGTAGGTGTATGATCAGCAATAAAAAATCACAAACAGCAACCGCACAAAAACGTATGTGAGTTTGGATGCTTACATAGACTACAGCCGAAGTGCCAACAACCAAGAGCAAGTCACAGCCTTGCAACGCATCATTGGTGCGGATCACTACGTCCCTCTCCAGACACTCCCCAAACCAAACAACATGTGGACGGAGTAAGCCATTGCATTCCTTGCAACGAGGTAATTGCATGGATGGGATGTTAGCTTCATCAACAGTGTCCGGTGCTCCCTACGCAAGGCCAGTACAACCCCACCACAACATCAGATATTGGCTTCCTTCCTTTAGCGAAAATGTGAACATTATAGAAAACGATACACGTTTCAGAAAAAAAAAAAATATATATATATATTACTCGAGCAATATCATTTTTATGGAAGCAGCTCAGAAAAAGCTAATACATCATTCAATGGGCATACAAACTACTTCTCTAGCACACGCCAATATGAGTACTAGGACAGAAAATAAATTACTACGAATAGAAATAACCAGATGACTTTTGCGATGTTGCTGTTTTCTACCACCTTCATAGCCTGGCAAATGGTAATAAAATTGAAAACCCATGGCGAGTATATCGCCGGTAGCAAAATCAACTTGGTTAGTTCATGAGAAATGATCTCCTTCCCATTAAAAGTAGATGCTCTATCACCTTTCAGATCACTGGAGAAATTTGAGGATATGGAGGAGTCGTCACTGCGGAAGTACCTTCCCATCGAGAGCTACACAGATCGGCATATCCCTGTTCGTCTCCACTGCTTTGCAATGACAACAGCGGGTCTTCCACATGGAACCATGGAGCTCAACCACATCGGTGCTGCCAGATTTTGCATGAAGTCCATCAATGTTCTGCGCCACAATAACAGGAAACCGAACAAACTAATCAAGAATGGACAGTGTCCAGTTCGGTTCTTATGCAGGAGGAGGATACTGCTCATCCACCTCAAGTCATGATCAACCCCTAAAGGACCAAGAATTTATGGTGGAAAATGAACAATTTGACTGATCATATTGAACAAAGCATAATTGAGGAAGTGCCAAGATTTGGACAAAAATCAGTCATTGCATGTGCCGGTCAAAAAATACATAAAATTGAACGACGAAAGTCCCCACGCGACCTACCCAAAATGCTACAAAAAACATGATACCCAGTTTGCGCCCCTTGGTCCTACAGGGTTAAGATTCCAACAGGAAAGGTAGTATACAGCAAAATGCAGTCATCCGTCCAGGTCAAAACATGAAGGCAAATGTGTACATTCCTGCAGCCAAGGTGTCACTTTAGCCCACTTACAACAATCCAATAATTAGGGTTAAGATCTAGCCAGCAGCACCACCAATGAGGTCAAATGGAGCACCTGCGTAAGGAGAATGAAGTCCTTGTCTTGCAATTGACATCTCCTCTGCAGTGCAGCGACTGCGTAATGGCCTGCGTTTGGTACAGCTCCAGCAACAATTGTTCTACAAGCCACCAAAACATTTCAATTCTATTTCCAAACTTCTTACGGATGAACGTGATTCAAGATATGCATGTAAAGGTAAACGTTCAGCCACCACAAGCAAAACCAACAGTGATTCAAATAAACCAGTAATTTTGCAGCCATGAAATCGTACCAACAACGCATGGGGCAATAAAAGTGAGAAGTAACAAGTCATCCCAAATCCAAAAGAGGTTCCTTTTCAAGCGTCGCCCAAAGAATAGTTGAGGTAAGGTTGAAAATCTAGGCAAAGGAGCAAACATATTTGCCACTCCATTATTTAAAGTATGGGAGACTCCAATTCAAGCCTGCTAAAGAATGTAATGGCAACATGTGAACGGAAGACTGGAGATAGAGAATGAGCAGGGAGTATTCATGAACACCTGCGGTAGTGATAAAACTCCCATACTAGCGACGGATTTGCTGCGAAAGCCCCTGGTGTAGCGAGTTCCTGCAAGAAGTAAACACTATTATTGGTAAGGTGCTTCAGGTTACATTTGGACAAGAGCCATTCAAGTACATAAAATCCTATGAGATGAAAAAATTGAGCAAACATGATTGTGCAGAAAATTGAGCAGAAAATTGATTCTGGAACGCGAAGGAGTTCACCACCGAGCACTTTCAAATTTGACATCGTGTCTGAACAAAAGGGTCAGCAGATAGGTATCATTGCTCGTCAGAATCAAAGCGCTTACTGTTGCATCGAAGGCACGCCACAGGCCACCTTCCCCACGAAACGTTGGGATACCTGACTCGGCAGATATCCCTGCCCCCGACAACACAACAATTTTCTGCAGGCCCACAATCTCCACATCAGAGAAGTAAATCCGAGGTATGATATAAGGTAGAGGATTCTAAATCCGGCTCCTATACTGACCCCTGCTAACAACAGCAACTCACCTAAAATCGTACATTGCAAGTTACGTGTAAGCACGACTTCGCTACATGTCTAAGGCCATTCATCTTTGAATGGAACAGGTTGTCTACTGTCCCTTCAATACTAGTCTACAACCTCCCATTTTGAAATTGCGTAAGAAATTCATTCATAGTGAAAAAAAAAATTGATCTCAACAGATCAGGCACATGTACTCAAAGTGATCTCTCCACACCTCTACACTGATCTTCCAATGAACGAACACTCCAAAATAGGTTGAAATGCTCAAATTGAAGTGAAAAATCAACCCAATTGCAAGGAAAACCCCTAGAAATGAGACTTTGTCCTATCTTTCAGGTTACGGTGGTTCCTAATTAAAATGCACAGCACAAAGCAACGTCATCCGTGATTACTCTTGGCCCGCAGAGTCTTCTCGAACTTCGGGATTTAATAATTGCCATTGAAATAGATTCATGAAACCCTAATGTCGTCTAAACAATGTACGAATTCCACACAACACACTCATTTCATCTCAAAGAAAAAAAGAAATGTACTGAAACAATAACCTTGGCATTCTGAAGAACGGAGCTGAAGTCCTCGATCGAATCACTCATGAGTCTCACCTGCTGTGAGCCGACCCTGCATGTCCACACACCCATACAACTCGCAATTACTCACTGCACTGAATTTGTCCCAGTAGTGAGAGAAGAATTAGCGTCACCTAGAAAAATTAGTGCCACCCACTGAATCTTATTTTTGTGGAAATTGATACAATACAGAAATATTTAAACTTGCACTAATTCAAAACAGTGACTTTGGTAAATTAGTGTCACACCCATTACTAGGACAAATGGGTAATAGCAATGCGTTGTCAAATTTCTCTCCGCACATGCAGTTGTCAAATTGCAAAGCACACATACAAGGAGGTTATTATTTTCTCCCAATTGAGCACCACCGAAGAAGGCACACAAGGCTAGGGTTACAACACACATTACCTGGCTTCAACAAGATCAAATTAAGATCAAATCACGCAGTGCCTGTGTAGCACCAAATGCAAGACAATTCCGAATTGAAGGATCCCTGTGTCCAGCAGTGGAGAGAGATCGTCCTTACCTAGTAGTCCTGTGAAAGTGGGGAAGAAGCTTGGACGTAGCCCGGGTGGCTGCAAAGCCGGCATGCATAGCCAAGTTCATGCGCAGCTCGAGAAGGAGAAGATGAAGGAGCTCGAATGCGTAGAACAAACTGGCAACAAGCTTGTTCGCAGAATATAAGTTACGGAGTACTCTGTAGCTCTCCTTTGCCGAAATGAATTTTTACGTCAGTTTATCAAGGATGTTGGTCAATTAAGTGGTGCCACGGTGATTTTATGTCGAATTTGCTGTCAAAGAGCATTCATAACATTCTTGAACGTCGATGCAGGGACCTCAAGAATCAAGGCCCATTTGGCCATTTCCCTTTTAAACATCTTGAAGGCAAGCTTGCCTATGTATTGTGGGTCAACGGAATACAAATAATCCATTGTTTTTGAATGGTTAGACTAGTTAGTCACTCAATGTGTCACAGTCTCAGTTAAATGTGAAAGGACAAGACCTATTATCAAGGTACTTTGCTAAAAATGATACGATTCATTTCTACTCTGATCTTGGAAAGTCATCTATTGGACACTTTTTGCCTACAAGCATCCTTACACGGTTGATAAGATTGAAGCCAAATACCTTAGTCTAAATTTTTAATTATTTTTTCAAAATTTAGGAATTGAAATACCAATATCATTTCAATTTGTTAACAAAAGATATGGGATAATTCACATCTTTATCAAGAGTTGTATATGCATCCATATTTCTACCAATGGCATATGTATTTGTGCACAATCACATGTCTGAATCCAACCTAGTTGAATGCACCACATCGTTGAATTTTTTAAGTCCTAGAATCCCAAGAGTCTCCTTGAGGGATTGTTGAAGGTTTAGACAAGTACCTATGATCTCATTTTTTGGCAAGATTTTTTGAAACCTTTTTTCAAGATAGGAAAGTTGATTAGCTTTCTAATAATATAATTTTTTAATTCAAAAAATGTCCAGTTGCAAAATGCCACAATAAAAAAAAATTGCAAAAACTTGAAATAATTTAAATTTAAAAAAAAAATCTTATGGACTATATTTTTGTCTATGTGGTAAGATTTTAACCATTCCAACTCAATGAAAGTCATTAGGAGAGATTTGAGGGCTCCAAGAGCCCGCGAGTTATCTGGCCCTGGGAACCCTGGGAACAGCCTGGGAGCAGTAATCTGACGTGGCCGAGAGAGTGCCACGTCAGAAAATAAATTTTTTAATATTTAAAAAATATATATATATATTAATAATTTTTTAATAATTTTTTAAAATTTTTTTAAAATTTTTTTAATATTCTGACTGTTCCTAGCTGCGGGAACAGCCTGAAACGGCCCCTCCCAGCCTTCAAATCTCTCCTAATGTATGAAGCTTCTTGTTTTTGAGGGCAGTTTTAGCAAATTCTTGAAAAATGAATATTGAATTGGATCTGTTTATAAACTCATATTTTAACAATTCTATAGAACAATCTCACTGTTGGAATTAGTGTATATCAATTCCATCTTAGAGCTATCTACAATTTAATTTCTCCTTCAATCTGATTCCTACTTCAATTTAATAATTTTTTTAAGAATAAAATATGAGAGAGGGGGTGAATTTTTTTTCCCAAATTTCAATTCAATTCTTTAATATAATTTTTTTTTAATTCACAATCTATAGTACAAAAAAATCAAGTTAAAAGGATTCAAAGCCTTATAATTTAATCAAGCAAGGAACAAAGAAACTCTATTTTTTCACTTTATATTCATTCTGCTTAGAAGCGCTCATGCTCTAAAAACAATCATGACAAAGAGGTATGTTTTGCTTTCTTCAATGCACCAATAGTGTACATTGCAAGAAGTGGTCACTTTTACTTGCCACTACATTTCAACTTCAAAAATTCATAACTAATTCCATAAAGGTCCAAAAAATATGACACAACTTGAATAAGATGCCAATTCGATTTTTCTTCATAAGAAAATTTATTGGAAACAAATTTCAAAGAATTCAGCTTCCCCGAAAAGGCAATTAGCTCTTAATGGTCGCTTTAAGAGCAGACTACCTTAACCCCTAAATGCCCAAGCCTTTTCAAGTGTGTTTTGTCTATGAAAAAAGAGCATGGGCTTATAGTTAACCCCAATGAAGCAAATTGTATTTTTTTCAAAATCTAACCGTATGGATGTTTAAAGAGCTTGATTATTAGTATGCATACTAATTTTGAGTGCGAAATTGCATAGGCATTGTGAGATTATAACAAGAGAAATGTATGCTTTCTATTTTTAGTATGCTGCCCTCTCCACAATGTTTTAGAAATTTGCATATAAAAGTTTTTTGGGATAGGAAGTGACATGAACGACTACAAATAATGTTAGCACACTAAAATGCACTTTCAAAAAACTTAATTTCACATGAAAAGCTATCAAACTTATTACACAATCCACCTTGCAATTGGTGAAATGCAATTTTTTTTATAAGTATAAATCGCAAATAACTCCAAATCAACACTTGCATGTTTAAATTTTCAATGGTGAAAATCATGGAAACACTTTTCTCTTTCCATTGGGACCATTTTCAAAGCAAGTGGATAAGTACAAGTTTTTAGATCTCAAATCAAGTGAAATTAGCAAAAGTTGGGAAATAAAGTAAAATTAGGAAGCTTTACTCTTCCACTAATGGATATATATATGGCTTTGAAGACCTCTCAAAAATCAAATGTTTATCTTTTGTAGTGAAAAATGAAAGTTTTCAATAGTTAACCCTAAAAACTACTCGAATTTTTTTTTAAAATGGTCAAACGAATTTAACTGCCCATACCAAAATGAGCCTGAAATTTCAGATCGACCATATATGGTCACTCAGGCAATTAAGGGTTAAATGAACATATATCTGCATCCAGAATCCTCCAACATGAACATTAGATATGTATTCTAAAATGAGGTAGAACCTTGCGTATCATAACATTCAGTAGCATATGTTGATGTTGCCTTGGTTCTACAGACAGTGATGGTGTGCTACTACATCCTCCACCTGTCTAATTCATCAGTAACTATTGATGAAGCACTATTGGGGTGTGGAATATACCACACCATCACTGTAGAGCTATTGAATGTTATGTCACATACAACCAATAATCAAGTGGATGAATTGAAAATATCTCCACAGATTTGAGGGACAGAACGTGATTTTTTAGGCATCACAAGGACCAATAGAGGAGGAATTTCTGTAAACTAAGAGATCAGAAAACTTAGAGTAATTACATTAGTTTGTTGTACCAATCATAACACTCATACCATAGCTGGGAATGTTGAGAGGATCATACAGGGCACTGGAAGGAAAATGAGAAATTTGCTGAATTTGCAAAGAATCGTTTGAAATTGGTCAAAGCCTTGGGTTTAGTGGATAAGTTCATCTCCAAATGAACGTTCTTTGCTATCGATCCAGTTCACCATGCGATCTCGCACACGAATCGGTACGTCCAGCTTCACATCAGGAGTGCCTCAAGTCGTCCTCTGACTGGTAAGAAAAATTAAACTAACTCACGCAGTGTCTCGAACCGCAGCATTTCGTGTCTGCAAGAATGCTGGAATGAATGTAAGAGTATATATGGCGAATTTCATTAAAATGGCGGTATTTCATGTGCCATTTTCACACCCTGACATCTAGGACAAGTATATATTGTCAGCATCTAAGTCAGTTTTAGATTTCAGAAATCTAGAACGAACGTAGATATCAGATTGCGCAGTCTGAAAATCTAGGATTGGTATGGATTCTGGTACAAAAAATACAGTTCAGATTGTGCGGTCTGAACTGTTAAAAGTGCCAAATTAAAGGAATACCGCCATTTTCATGAAATTCGCCATATATCTTGATCAAATTTTCAAAGTGATAAGAGAGATTAAAATGTTGCAACAAGGACATCGTTACAAAGATCCTAGTGTTGAATATATATAGAAATTCACAATTTATGAATATGAATAAATGAGAATGAAATGGGAATTCATGACTAGACACTCACAAAATGAAAATGAACTGGGAAATCACAAATGATAATAAAAAGGAAATTTACAACCAGAAAAAAAATGAAAATTCAGAATTCAGAACAAAATGGCTAAGATGAAATGAAAACGACAATGAAAGTAAGGTGAATCCTTAATGCAAGCGATCACGTGATGATTTCGCAAGCCTGCCGCATGCTTCAACAAGAATGAAAATAGGAATTATCGTATGCCCCGCTGATTTCCAATTTCCGGGCTGAATATCTAAACCAAACATTGAAGCAAGTTAGCAAGCTAGCAAAAATTAGACTAAAGTGAGCAACAGCTTTTCACAAATCTAAACAAGCTACCTCGTGTACTCAGAACTGATTACAGAATTCAAAGCTTTAAAGTTCTGTCTTCAATGCAAGCAAGTCAACCTACGCAGAGATCACGTCACAGCAAGTCTCAGACTACAAAGTCTAAACCCCAAGACTATGAAACTCACGCAAAAATCATCTCCGCAATGAGTTTGTGAGATTCGGATGGCTGAAATCCGGCGTTGATATCCTGACCGGGCCATTCCTAGATGAAGACCACCGCAAGATTGAGACCCGGAAAAAAAAAGCTGGACAGCTAGCATAATGAGGCAACTCTGCAACTGCGAAACAACCTTCAGTCGCGCGATTCTACCATTCTCTCATGCAGGGGCTGTTGACTGCGAAATTTGAGAGGAAAAACTGCCTTATTGGTAAGTGGACTGCCATCTCGTTGCGTGATTTAAACATTGATTTGTTGTGGCTTCATAGCCATAGGAATGTCTTCTTCTGAAGCTTTTGAGGGATTCGCCGATTAGGTTGTTGTGGAGCTCTGATCCAAGTCGCACACTTTGCTGCCTGTAAGACTCCCTCCTGATCTTGTGATGATTTGGAATTCATGTCTTCACCTGTGATCGGGAGTGATCGCTTTTGATCAACTTTTCGTACCTGCCTAATTAGATGAACACGCCTGACTCCTTGTGGGATCCCTCAGTGAATTGAAGCAACAGCAACCATGTGCAGCTTGGAAAGGATTGGCGATGTGTATGTCCTGCGCTTCAAGGGCGATGTGGATGAGCATCGGCTCAACCCCGCCTTCTGCAATGAAATCATGGACTGCCTGGCCATTGTCAACAGCTCCGACGCGAGGGCTCTGGTGACGACCAACGAGGGCAAGTTCTTCTCTAACGGGTTGGACCTCGCATGGATGGAGCAAGATCCCACCAGGCGCACGCAACCCCAGTCTGAAGCTTTCAACAAGCTCCTGGAGTGTTTCCTGAGAGTGAATGTTCCCACCATAGCTGCCATCTGTGGTCACGCCGCTGGTGGGGGGTTCATCCTTGCCTTAGCTCATGATCACCGGCACATGCACCTCCACCGGGGATTACTGTACATGAGCGAGATGGACGCCCGCTATCTGATTCCGCCCTGTAATATGAGCATCATTCGGTGCAAATTGCAACCGCGTGCGTTCAAGGAGGTCATCTTGCGAGCCACCAAGCTCACTCCAGCAGCAGCCCAGGAGCTCGGGGTCCTCGATGCCGCCCACCCAACTGCTGCAGCAACGTTTGATGCAGCTTTGGCGGATGCCACCCAGCTTGCGAGGAAAAATTGGGACAAAGACCTTTACTTGAGTATGAGACTGACCATGTATCCAGACCTTTTCGTGACAGAAGCTCTATCATCAAAGCTGTAAAAACAAACCTAAGCAAGCCCTAAGTCCGTAACCAACAGGGTTGAGACGTAGACTGAGGTTGAGACAGGTTTTGCGCTACTCAGGGTAGGTGTGCAGTTCTGCGAGATATGCTAGGGTTATAGCATATGTTTTGCGGATATTAATGTAGCTTCAACCTGGCAAGATTAGGATTTCCTACAGCTCCCAATTAAGAACATGTTCATGTCCGCGTCCTTAGTTTGGAAATCAAATTATTTAGCGTTTTTTCACGCTTCGCAACTCCCGAATTTCCTGAGGCCTCCTAACTTCAATTCATGGCCATCATCTCTTGAATGTTTTTTGTCTTCTGTTTCAGTAACGATCTCTTGAATGTGTTTTCCACAAACGGGCTCTACAGCGAGCCTGGCCGGCACGCTCTACGTCAACCAGACCTCGATCTCATGTGCCGCCGACCGCGAGGAGCGTTTCAACAACACGGTGTGTTCCCGTTCAACTTCATCAACAACAACCGCACCAAGGTGGCGAATGCGTCCCAGATCGATGGCGCCTGGCTCAACGCCGGCCAGCCCCTGAGCATGAACGAGAACTTTATGGTATGGATGAACATCGCCGCCTTCCCGACGTTCAGGAAACTCTATGGTCGAATCGAGACCGATCTCCCGCCCGGGACTCAACTGACGGTGAACATCAACAACTTGTACAACACGTATGGATTTCGGGGCAGATACAGTAGAAGCTCGATCGATCGCCTTATCCACGACAAGCTGGGTCGGAGGCCGCAACGACTTTCTCGGGTAGTCCAACTCGATCGTGGGATGCGTTTCGGTGCTGCAGGGGATTGATCTTCACGTTTGTGCATTGGAAGAATCTGGGTACTAGCTAGATCGTATCTCTCGTGGGTCAGAAAAGCGAGTGCCGCCACGGCCGCCACCTCCACTTCTCATGCACCAAGCGACCCAATGGATTCGTATTAACTTAATTGTGATGTCTGTGATGTCATGAAGTCATGAACACATTTTTGTGATGGTTTTTTTACGTATTGGGCAAAACATGAAATTAGAAACATCTTGGCAAAGTTGTGGAGCAAATTATGAGATTAAAAAATAAAAAATAAAAATAAAAGGATAAAAACTATGCCCATGTAAAGACCATGTTCTAGATAAGTATTCACAGTGAATACAAGGTCTTTCTTGTACAAGGCTTTGTATCAGGCGTCTTGTGCTTGGAAAGTATGCATACATCTTTGGCTACCGGCAAGAGTGATTGAGAACAATTATCCTATGTGCTTCACTATGTTGTAGTGGGTGGATGTTGGTAGGCAGATTTGTCTTGGATTCTTCAATCAACTTACTTGAGCTTGATGACAAAAAAATTTATAAGGTGATGGGAGTTTGAAAAGGAAGAAATTTCATCTTGTCACATACCGGCCTCTAATTCACATGCTCGGTTCACTCAATTGAAACCCAACAATATTTTTGAGGATGTCATGAACCACCATTATGCTTCACCTTTTAAAAAATGAGAACTATAAACAATGTGCGTGAATTTACAAATTCAAAAGTATCAATATTCCAGATTAAACCACAACTATCAATTACGGAGTTTTAAGTTACTTAATGATGAAAATGTTGGGAATTTAGGGTGAAAATGAAAAGTTTAATTAGAAGAAATTAAAGGAGAAATTATAGGGGAAAAATAGGGGTTCTAACTTAAATTACTTTAAGCAAGATATTTTTTAAGTAAAGTAACCAAATTAGGCAAACGGTAAAATGGTGATGAATAAAAAAAATAGAAAAAAATAGAAAAATGAAATAAAAATGAAAAATGAAATAAAAATGAAAAATGAAACCAAAAAGATAACAAACAAACAAATTACTAAACCAAAATGAAACAAAATACTATGGGTAGGAATTGTGTTCAATGTAGGACTTTAGACTTAATTTTGGCATAGTAGAATAATTTTTTTCAAATTATTTTGAACTACAAGAAGTTGGAAAATCATGCTAAATTTCATATCCAAAATTCCATTTTAGATTTAGATCTACCAAAAAAAATTTATGGACAAAATTCAGAGAAGGGTTGGAAGGGACATTTTTTTTGACATTTTCAAACATCCTCTCTGAATTTTGTCCATAACTTTTTATTGGAGGATCAAAATCACAAACGGATTTTTGGAGATAAAATTTAGATTGATTTACCAACTTTTCTCAGTTTAAAGTATTTTGAAAAAAGTCATTCTACTATGCCAAAATCAGGTCTGAAGTTCTACATTGAACACAATTCCTTTGTTTTGACAATGAGCGGTCAAACTCTCATTTTCAAATTGTCCCATACCTTTTGAGGATTCATGCCGGACAATGGATTTCATTATAAAAACAACCTCTCCACCCCCATATCTTACCATTGGATTTCCTTCAATGTTGAGTTTGCATTTTCTCTTGAAGTGTATTGTTGTTTCCCCCGGAAAGGGAGCAACCATGCCATTGAGGAAAAATTCAAACTATACGATTACATGTAAATTAGCAAATAGGGTCTCCTAGAATATTGTGGTTTGCATTTTTTTGAAAGGTATCGTTGTTTCCCTTGGAAAGAGAGCAGCCTTGCCATCACGGAAAAATTCAAACTACAAGATTACATGTGAATTAGCAAATAGAATTTAATGTTTTTTTGAAGAAGGTAGTGTTTTTGATTCATTTTGTATTTTTGTAACAACCTAGGTTTAGGGTTTAATTTTTTTTATACAACCTAGATTCTAAATTTTTTTCCTTTTTCGGAACAAAGCAATGTTTGGATTCATTTTGTATTTTTATGCGAAGCGAGGTTAGGGATTCTTTTTTCATTTACGTATGACTAAAAATCATTAGATATCACCACATATAGATATAGGTGATACTAATATAAGATTCTTTATGTGTTTTACATTAGGTAATTTGTATTATTTTTAAAACTAGAATTGTTTGAGACTTATCAAAGTTCAATAGTGATATTCAACATTTTCTTTAAATTTTATTGATGATTCAAAGGTTCATTTTAGACATTGTTTTTTAGAACATAATATATATATTTATGTTTTACTTATTATTATCGCAAGAATACTTCTTTTTTGAATCCTATAATTTTTAGTTTCTATTTTCTTATTTTGTAAAATGTTAGGTGTTGGATTATTGTGTTGATAAACTACCGCCGTCATAAATTCTCAATTTCAAAATGAATTAGCATCAATTTTTCATGAAGATTTCTAAATTCTTGTAGGTGAAGTATCTTATTGTGTGGACTGTTGTTGTAGTCGTTGGAGCCACATTTCACTTGTCCATTGGTTCTTTCGGTCCATACTTAACCTACAACTGGTATGGATGCGTCAGACCAAGCATGTGAGGTAGTTCAATGGACAATCTAATGTTCACTTTTCCTTCTTCTCCGGCTTGGTATAGTACATTCTTTGTATATAGAGCACACCAACACCCACTTGTAGTCACAAATTTCTTGTCGGAGCTTGTTTCCTCAAAACCACTTTTGATTTCAGAACTATGAAGTACACTTGCAAGCAATTGCTGAGTTAAAACCCCACCTCAAAAAGACATAGTCTAGGGTTACTAAACAATGCTTGTACATCATTTCCCTCAAAATACGCTGAAATTTACTCATGTATGCCATTTCAGAACATCCTGAAGGGATTAAGATTGATAACGCTCACTGCGGACCTTGTGCAAATTTTGAACAGGGTCAGTATGAAGTAGAAATTTCATTGGTTTGGAAATGAGAGAAATCTTAGAGAAATCTCTGCTACTACCAATCGGTATTAACTTAGTGAGTGCGGATTTACCTAACATAATCTAAATGTATGAGACTTTCGCCTTTGTGGCATGTTTTAATTGGTTAGGAGATCAAAGAAGTCAAACGGCTCAACTCTCCTACATTGACATTATGTTCGGTAATTGCAAAGTAGGCTAAGTCATCAAAAATAATTGTCGGTTAGTACCAACCTCGACGCCCGCGGCTTGGTAGGTCCTAACCAACGATTATTTTTGATAACTTGGCCTACTCGGGGGCCTACTTTGCAATTACCTAGTCCACAAAGTGGAAATAATCTCCATGGTATGGACGAAATTGTTGCAGGTAATGCTTTGTGTCAATGTTTTTTTTGTTTTCGGACCAATAGTTAAGGTAGAGCCACCCATTCCCGATCAGTGACCCATATCCAACCTATAGCTGGGTCATTGCAAGAAAGACCGGTACTGAAACATTGTCATAAAATGAGTGTGGAAGCTTCTTTTTGCTATAACTTTTGCAGCATGACTTGCATGAATTTGAAATTTTCATTGGAGATTCTTCTCTTGAGTTTAATCATATCTCATATTTTTCAAAAAAATTCAAAAATCATTTTATATTTAAAAATCATTTAAACTAATATGTCACGTTTTGAGTTTTAAGGGGTTTTAGTACTATGGAGTACCCAAATTTAATGATTTGGAGCTGAAATTTCTATGGTCTATTCCCATAGTAGGAAGTCGTGTTCCTACCAAGGGGCATTAAAAAATATTATATTTTATGTCTTCTACATCCATGCAAAGAAGGCTCCGTTGCGGGCGCAATTCTGAATGGTTGAAGATGGTTTGAAGATAATTTTTTTGGTGAAATCTCTTTAAACTAAAGTCTTTCCAAATGTACAATTTTTAGTTTCTTTGAAATTTTTTTTCCTATTTTGTACAAATTAAAACGTCAAACTATGTATTTTCTTTAAAATTTCAGTTCACACGTTTTTGTGAATAACTTTTTACCTTGATTTTTTTTAGGTCTGAAATTTTGGTGATATGCTATTTCAAGTGTTATACTAATTATCCTTATTTTATTTTATTTAAAAAAATTCATATGCAAAAACTCATAGTATTGGGAGTACTGGCCAAAAATAGCCAAAGTGGAACAAAAACAGCAAATCATTCTTGCAACGACCCAGCTGTAGTTATATGACCAAGATTGCACCAAATTTTTTAAAGCTTTGAGCATTTGCAATGCACACGGTAACAGTGTCAATATCGGCACTATGCCGAGAAAAAAGTCAATTGTAAGAAAAATTGCGTTCCAATGCAATCGTTATGGGATCCGGCATTTCCACGGTCTCAGTATGCGACCGTCGGGATCCGATAGATTTTGAAAATGTAAAGGGCCGGCAAGTTGGTTCCCGGTAGAAATATTCATGATTGTCAATCCTTTTCTACATTGTGTTAAGCGTGCCAATCAATTAATCCTTCCCTTGTTTCCACAAAAAGTCTTTTTTTTAATGTAGATTCTTTTTTCTTTTTCTTTTTATGATGCAAAAAAAACAATTTGACTTTTGGATTGCCAGCTTTGCATTGGATCGATTCGTTCTAAAAAAAGCTTGGCATTATGTAGGTTTTGTGGAATGCCCTTGTGTGCCAATAAAGGGATTGTTTACTAAGAATGCACTACAAATGCTCTTAGAATGTGTTTTCTTTTTCTTTTCAAGGTTGGAACTAATAAATTCATGACACATGTCCCAAGTTGTGAGAAAGAAAGTAGGAAATAATGAGTAGGAAAAAAGTTCTTGAATGATTGAAATGGGAAGAGTCTAGACGTTGGCCATGGGTCTAGAGCACTTTTTGCCTCACAAAATTCATAGTAATTTCAGTTCAAGTGATAAAATTACCAAATTTTTTGCAATCCCCGTCATTTCTATCAATGCACCTCTAAAAATATTTTTTTGCCTTGCACTATTCTAGATCATGTCAGAATTGCTTATTTAGTCAGTTATGGGTGGCTCTGTCTTCTTTGGCCTTTCTTTCATGAGTTTCTTGGCTCATTTATTTTGGGAGACTTGAATTATAGGAGGCCAATTTTGAGTGAGGGTTGTTATTATGTGAGCATAGGAGTGTGAGCCCATGAGCTTAGAATACTACACACCTATGTTATAGGTGTATATACTATAGAAATCGTCTATGATAATAGAGTATGTATATTACAAATACCTATATTATAGGTGTTTATGATACATACACCTTCTATAGTGTGTGATATCTATATTATAGGTACCTATATTGTAGGCTCAATGCTCACAAGCTCGCATTCTTGGGCTCACATACTAGCACCGTTGATTTTGAGTATGCAATTCTAAGTATGTAATTTTTGTATGCAATTTTTGTATGAGTTTGCATGACGGATGAAATGAGGTTTTGAAAACATTGTGATAGTGTTGTACATAGCCATAGTTACAATCTGGCATTTTTAAACACACTAACCCTTTTTTTTCTATAGGCTTGAAGCTGCACATTTTTTTTGAGGCAATTGGGCATTTATAATAGAAAAGTAATTGCCAATTAGTTGTAATGCATGTTATAAATTCTTATAATGAATTGTGTTAAGTTGGTGAGTGATGAGATTGTATGCCGATTTAGAAGTGTGTTGTATTGAATATTTGTTGAATTGTGAGATTTAATTGAGTATGTGATTTCTAGTTGTTGTTGATGTCTAATTTAAAGTTGTGACTGTATGTACATATTACTCCCTCCGTCCCAAAATAAATCTAGGGTTTCCTAGAATTGGCTAGATTAATGCATGAGTTGCTCCTATTTCAAGGGGTTGCATAGTTACTGTAGCTTCTACTAAAGCCCACTAGGTGTGAAAGAATGGAAGTCAACTGTGAAGCGGCGTATGTTGAAAATTAGTGATGAAAGTGACAAATTTTTGCCCTTTTTGGAACTGCTCCAGTGGTATTAATTTTGATAATTCTCCGAGTAATGTTGATGCAATGACGTCCATTAATGTCCTTTGTATTCAATTTTGACAATGTTTTGTGATTCAAATCAAGGAAATTTTCAACAAGAGATTTGTTAGTAGTAGTTTTTGTATGGTTTGGGGATGAATTCTTCACCTTTGGTTAGTCAGAAGTTGTGTTTCAATTCTTTTTGTAGGGATTGAATTGCTATATAGTCTTTGGAGCATGACATTTGCGGATTCTTTTACTTCAAGGTGTTCGAACTAAGGTCGAACCACCCATATCTAATCACTTAAGCGTCTGTGGTACAGATCGTCAACAGTTGAGTGTGATGGAGGTTTTCCTTGGGTAGGGAGATAGATAATATTGAGATTGCAAAATTTTCAGAATTTTATTCGCAAAACTGAAATTATAGTGAATTTTGGGAGCCAAAAAGTGGTCTGAACCCATTACCAATCACTAGAGTCTTCTAAATCCAATCATAGCCAAAACTACTTTCCCACTTAGTATTTCCCATATATTTTAAGACACTTTGGGACATGAGTCATGACCTTATTATTTTGTATTTGGGCTTAGCCTCCATGTACTGCTGTACTTTCTTGTTTGAAATTGAGAATTGTAGTTTGTTGACAACAAGTGAGACTTGGGGCTATATTTAATATATTGATCATATGACAGTAACTCAGGCCAATTGACCATACTACAGAAACAATCCGTCATTTGTTTCATTTGTACCATCTTTGAATTCTGAAATTGTGATTGCTAAGTTATTTCATTTTCCATCTTGATGTTTACATCTTCAAATGTACAGTAAGGTCTACTTCATTTACAAACTGCCAGTGTGAGCCATTCCAATTTTTATTGCATAATATAGAAAAAAATAGAATTTTTTGCCTTGCATAATTAAACCTTACTGTACACTCACAAACAAAACCGAGTACAAATTTGGAACTTTTTCATTCAAAAAACCATACCATTAGCATCAATGGGCAAATTCCAAAAGTTGATGTACGGAAGTTGTAGTGTGCGACATGTAACACTCTAGTATAGAAGTTTCACAAAAAAATTAATTGTGGTGTGAAAGAAAATTAATTTTAAAGTTAGCCATGTTAAAACTTGGTTTTGTACGCAATAATTTGGAACTAATTTACTTTATATTTTGTCAATGTTTTTTTAAAACTCCAAAAAACTTTTTGTGCCTTAGCATATTGGTATAAGGTAGCAACACCCATAACCGTCAAATAAAGGATTTTGAATATGATTATTACTAATAAACATTCAACAAATTAGAAGATCCTATTAGCAAGAGAAAAATAATGCCTCTGCACTTTCAAATGTATTATTTGGATACTGTGAGAATAAGTTGTGAATTTTTATAGAGCCAAGTGCAAATGCACCTAATACCAATACTAGGATCAAATGTTCAGATGTAGTACATTATTGGAATCACATCTATTCACTTCTACAAATTTTCTAAGATTTTAGAGGTGATGGTTATAGGTGCGGCTACCTTACATCATTTCAGATTGTTGTATACAAAAATTGAAGAAAATTGACATTTATAGAATTTAAAATATCAACAATTGGACAGACATGCAAATGATATTGGTTCTCACAATATTTGAATTTTTTTTTGAATTGAGAGCATGGGATTGCATTAGAAATTGTAGAGAGAGAGTACGGTATAGGTTGCAACATGGACCATTGTTATATCTTAATGCCCTTGCATTTGAAATATTTGTTGAACGGGCATTGTATTCAATTTATATTTCATAGCCGTGTAATGTGTTTTTAGGTTCAATTTTCTTGTCCAAATACTAGAGCTCATGATGCACATAGTTGATCCAAAAAATAAAAATAAATTAAAAATATCATTGTCAATTTCATCAAAAAATTGAAAACTGCCAATTTTATGAAGGCCAATGTAATTTTTGGCAATTTTTAATTTTTGTTTTTTGAAGGAGAATCTTAACATGAAATTTAATAATCATGCCAAATTTCAAAACATGCGAGTCTCTATATTTATGTGGAGAAGGGTTTGAATTTTTCCTGTGCAGTGTGACAAGTTTACTATATGTGATTATTGCTTACCCCTGTCGGTTTAAATCATCTGAGCTGTTGCAATGCCAAACCAGGTCCCTTAGCTTTATTTCAATAAGGCAATAAGAATCCCAATGGTTGTAATAAACTAGTATCTACACCCAATGTTTTTATTTTTTCAAAAAATATTGAAAATTGAGTTAAATAAAGGACTTCAAAGTATATTTTAGAGTAGAGATTCCATACCTAAACCGCAAACTAGAACTAGTCCTTACAACTTTCATCTCATTAATCAAAATGGAATGATTAAAAGCTTTCCACTTATATATAAATCTAAAAAAACAATTCCAAATTTTCATTTAAAAAAAAAGTGATGTTTGAAGAATTGTTTTGAGTTGCCCAGGCTGCCCGCCGAGCAATGAAAATTACATATCATGCAATAATTTTTTAACCAAGGCCTTCTTAGGTTTAAAAACATCATTACTTTTGAAGAGTTATAAATCTAAATGTCACAAAGGTATAGAAATCTCAACCATACAATCTTGTAGTGCATGTGTTACAGATGACATGAATCAACTTTGGAGTCATTTGGCCATGTAGATTGCAAGATTATAATGTTTTAGTGTTGAAAAAGGATGCTAAAATTTTCCTAATAACACATTTGGAGGTAAAATTCAATTTCTAAACCTACTCAAATGAAAAAAACTTAAACTATAAAGTGATTCAAAACCAGCATACAAACACATTGGTGAAAGAATATATCATTCAATTGACTCATTGCATCTACAAAATGGCTTTGAAATGTCAAAAAATAGCAAGAAAAGTGCAAAGGAACAAACATTTGAGGTTGAACCTCCTACTAAAATGCTTCTCTGTTACTCATAACTTCTTGGATTGATATGAAATTTTAGTCACACAAACTAACCTAGTATGCGCAACTTTTCCAAAATTTAGTATTGGAAATGGACACTGTATGAAGAAGAAATAAGCTACCAAAGTTCACTGTAATCCAAAAATGTTTGGATTTTGAACTTTGAATTGCTCCCAAACATTCAAGCAACTTGGATTGACAAGAAAATTTTACCACAATAACTAGACTTCAAGGGGAACATAACCCAACAAATTATTTATTGAAAACAAACATTGGATGAAGGAGATACAAGCCCTCAAAGTTGCAACCATCAAACACAATTTGGTGAAGTCAAATTGAACCTGTGAACTTTGAATGACTTCCAAAAAATCAGTACATCTTGGATTGATTTGAAAATTTTACCACACAAACTAGAAGAGAGAACGCAAATTTTCCAATAAGTTTTATTGAATTCAAACATCGGATGCAAGAATTACAGCACTTTGAATTGGACTTGAAACTATGTGAGGATACTCTTGGTCCCTTGGGACATTTAGGGGATAATCCTCAAATGGAATCGGCTATTTCATGTGATACTCCAATCAACTAAGGGCCACTTTACACTTAGAGGCCGGGCCAATTTGTTGTGTCAGAGGCCAAGAATCCTCACCTGTGATTGGACAAAAGGCTGAAATTAGCCCCAACCCCTTTACACCTAGAGGCCGGGCCAATTTGGTGGAATGAATTTTTTATTCAAAAAAGACATGATTTGACATGGTCCAAGCTTGGTGAATTGGGTGCACTAAGAATGGGAGGCCAATTCTTGGCCTTCGGGCCAATTTCAGATTTCAATTAAACAAACTTATTTTATAAAATATTATTTTTTTCAACAAATCGGATTCATTGGATTTGTGCAATTGGCCTCAATGGGAATTGGCCCGGCCTCTAGGTGTAAAGCGGCCATAAAAAAAAAGAGAGAAATGGGCTAAAATTTTCATGTTTTTGTTGAATCAGCCCAGCTCTTCGCCTTGAGGCCTTTACATATGGAAGAATTGGCCCCCATTATAATCTTATTCTAATGAGTAGTTGAGGTCGGCCTTTAGCCCAAAATAGGCTGAAATTTTGTGCAATTGGCCTGGAAGAAAATTGGCCCGGCCTCTAGGTGTAAAGCGGCCCTAAGTTACAGTTAGGGCCAAATACATAAGGTAACTACATCTAAAAGCAACCCTTTCCTAAAATCGTCCCCTGGATATTCTTGCCTAAAATGTACTTCCACTATTCATGAGAGTCTAGAGTCGATTTTAGAACAACCTATTTTCAGCATTTCAAAAATTTGTAGTTTATTCATACGGTGTCCAAAAAATGCATTCTAAGAGAATCTAGAATCCCCTTGCAACTACCAAGAAGACCCCACAAAAAGTTTTTCAATATAATATTAGGAACCAAGCTGAATTGTTTAACTGTGCGATTTTGGGTCACTTACCTTACAATACCTCAGCTTCCTGCTTGTGTTGTAATCGATCACACATGTACCAAATTACCTCGTTAGCTGAAAACATGTGAAATCTAATGCTGGAAACAATAAAACCAATCAGTCATGATGGTACCCAACAATACAAAATCATAAAAAAGTAGTGGCTCAGTACTTAACTGGGTCAAGTCAGCTTTGGGAAGCACTATTAAATACATACCTTTTGTGTAGTTTAGCACTTGTCCAACACGAAAGTCAGACAAGGTAGCGACACTTCCCACACACTTCTGTTGTACCCGGCCTAGGCTCAATAAATTTTAACAGTGTCAAAAATTAGAGGGCTCTTAGAGGGCTCATTGTTTTGCTAATGGCAGGTCACAGAAGAGCAGGTTGGTGAAGAGTAGGTCGAAGGACACGCGGGCGCCGGGATGGACAGGGGATTGATCCCCTCATCCCTCCGTCATCCAAAGACGGGGCAGTGAGGCCGCTGCGGGGCTTGCATGCCTTGGTTGTCACTCGCTGTCAGTGGCAGCAAAAGCAGGTTCCCCTCACACCGTCTCGTAACTCTCTTTCCTTCCCCGGATCCCGACTTGCTTTCCCAATCGCCATTCTTCCGATCCCCACTCACGGTTTCTCGCAGCTGCAGCTTCTCGTGCACGCATGCATCAAACTCCGGCCCTGTGGTTGCGGAATAGTTGCAATGTGGGTTCGTCAGGATGACATCAACACACATTATATTGATTGCTCGTGCTCTTGGCGTTTTCGAACAGTACGAGCTCTAAGCTTACGTGCAGGTACTGCTACAACAGTGACCGGCACAGTTTTTTGAAAACAAATGGAAACGGGACTTAATTCATTGCCAAGCGGCCTGGCGGTCAAATCTGAGTGGCCGGCACTGTAGGTTAAGTTGAAAAGCGTCCATGTCGTGGGCATTCACCTGCAGCCCAAGGCCACCACCCGATCAAAGTGTGCACAGCGCGAGCGGGGCACAGCGGAGCCTTAGCATTGGGAATCGCTAATCAGCTCACCAAATATCCTAGCTAGCCAGCGAGACGTCGGGAAAGAGTGATGATCGAGTGCATTTCTCCCTGTATGACACCCGTCTCTGATCGATGCAGATAAATTCTTCCCCTCCGAGCACTATTATGAAAAGCTAGAGCCCACACTCTGATCGATCGACAAAAACACACATGTCAGCAATTCGATCAGCATGACTTTGCTCGATCTAAGCACCAGGATTCCGTCTGCACTTGCTGACTTTCCTCCAGAAGTGTACGTCTGGAAGAGTGTGCATGATGCAATTTCACAATGCAGACAGTCATATATAGCTGCCAGTGATTCCTTTTTTTTGTCAATTTAGAGGTTGATCAACTAGCAAGAGTTCGTGAGAACTAATATCGATCACGCAGACGGATGTACTTGTGCGCTCTTTCCACACTGTCTAGTGCACGGAGGGGAAGAATTGAAATGCCACATGATGAATTGGCTCGGTTTGGCTCGACGGATGAGGCTGCAAACGTTACCGACAAGTACGTGGAGGGCTTTCATGAAAGATGAAATCCAGAGAGCTCGCCCTGTGTTCTTTCAACAAGCCGAGACTAGTGTGCGTGAGTTGGACATTGACAGCCGCTGGGCAGTCCGTCAATGGACCACCTTATGGTTCCCATATCAGTTTAATCTAATCCAACAGATAATTTTACCTAATTTCTTAACCCCTAAATGCCCAAGGCCTTTTCTGAGCTTCTCAGAATTTGCTCTAAATCGAACAAAAAGCCAACATTTTGATAAGTTTTATCAATTTAAAAAAAAAATTGTAACCGTACAGATTCAAACTAGAGATCACATAGGAAAAGAAAACACTACAATATCACTTATGGATTGAAAGATTGTAATGTTTGATGATGAAGGTGTTAAAATTGCAAAAGTGATTTGAAGTCTTTCAATCCTTTTTTTCACACGTCAAATCTAAAAAGTTGGTCACCAAAAAAATATGAGGTTACAGGGCCTAACATGCATTTAATCCTAGTCAATTTATGGCTTCTCAAAATCTACTCTACAATTTTTTTAAATGAATTTTTAATGTGATTTTTTCTCCAAGATCTAATGTATTTGAGGCTCATTTCCAAAAGCCCTCAAAACTATGGAAAGATGGTGAATTTTATAAAAATGGTGGTATTGCATGTGTCATTTTCAAACCGTGACATCTAAGACAAGTGCACATTGCTAACATCTAGTTCAATTTTAGATTTCAGAAATCTAGGATTGACACAGATATCAAACCGCGCAGGGTGATTGCAAGAAACACCTGTCCTATTTGTTGTGTTTTACTATAGTACTCATGAATTTTTTAGGAGTACTATTTAAATAGAAAACTAATTTTTAAATTTTTTTTAAAATATGGCTTATGTATATACCTCTAAAATGAAGGTTTTCACTGAAGGAAATTCATAGAAAAATTCTCTAAGTAGGAGAACTTGAAAAGTGCCAAATCTCAAGAAATTAGGACCTTTGATTCAAAAATTATTTAAAAATAGTAAAAATAAGTAAATACCAAAAAAAAAATTGGCCATTCTTAATAACTTTATATAGATGTTCAACCAACAAAAAATTGATGAAAATAATATTTTATATGTTTCAAAATGCAAGCAGAAGGAAGCTCACTTTGTAGACTTCCACACTACATAGAATTAATTATTTTTGAAAATCCTTCGGTGAAAAGTTATATTTCTATATAAGGAACAACTCCATATAATTTTCTTGATGTACCTTTTCAGAAAAGGTACTCAAGAGTACTAAAAACCTCCAAAACCGCAAGTGTAACATCAATTTTGGGCCTATTTTTGGATAATAGACTATTTTTAAAAATTACCAAAAAATCAAAGAAGTTGTATGATAGTCATGAATACCTTCTCTAGAAATCTCAAGTCATTTGGAGTTAAAACACTACAGTTATAGCCAAAAAACAAATCAGCCCACGATGTGTGACACAAAATAGGACAAGTGTTTCTTGCAATTGCCCCGCAGTCTGAAAAATCTAGGATTGGTATAGATTTCAAATATCTAGGATAGTTGTATATTTGAAAAATCTAACACTAGTATAGATTCTGATACAAATTTAACAATTCAGACTGAATTGCTAAAAGTGCCAAATTAATGGAATACCGCCATTTTAATGAAATTGGCCATAAAGTCAAGATTGCAATGGACACCCTTGCACAAAATCTTGAATAAAAAATAATAATCAATCATTTTCAATATCGGATTTTTGATGCTAAAACTAGACTTCAAAAAGAATTTTTCAAAATATAAACTACTAAAAATATCAACTAAGTTGTTAGGTATTATTTAACTTCAAAGTATTGTCGACACCAAAATTTGGCACCTCGGGCATTTAGGGGTTAAATCACCAATTCCTTCCCATTGAATTTGCAATCAACTTATGCTCGTGACATTCTAAAATCCTCGTAACAAACTCTATGGCAAATTTTATTAAAATGGCAAAAATTCCTTGACTTTGACACTTTCAACAATTTAGACCGGATGGCCTGAAATCTAAACTTGTCTTAGAAGTCTGAAATCTATATTTGTTCTAGATATCTTAAATCTACATTAGTCCTAGATGTTTTAGACCGCACGGTATGAAATCTATAACAATTCTAGATGTCTAAAATCTATATTTATCCTAGATGGCACTCTAGCGGTTCAAACCACATGGTTTGAAAAATGGCAAATGGATTATCACCATTTTATTGAAATTTGCCATCTCTCTAAAGTTGGGCCAATTTTATGGTAAGTTCTAATTCTTTCCATTGTCTTCCGCATTGTTTTTTGGGGGTTTGTCAATCAAATTGCTCATGTGACAATCAAGTACAACATTAACCCTTAAAGGACCAGCATGCGTTTTTTGGCCGTATAGAAATTTTGGGCAGGTCTGTGTGACTAGAGATTTCCATATTTTAAGCTGAAATTTTAATAGAAGGTGGGCGCAAGGAATATCTTTCATATGCACTAAATTTCAGCACATTTGGAAATAGGAGTCAAAAGTTATGCCCAAATATGTTACTTTTTTCGTAACTGGGCAGTCCGGGCAGCAAGAAAAATTTGGCAAAAATTTGATTTTTTTTTTTTAATATTTTTTTTCTTGTAGATTATATTTTTGTCTATCTAAAAACCTTTGATTCATTTCATTTGGATTTGTTATGAAAAAGTTATGGACATTCTTGTTTTTTGGGCAATTAGAGCATCTTCTTGAAAAAAATAACTTGTAGGATGCATTTCTAAATGCTATTTTTGCAATTTAAATAAATAAAAAAATTCTCATGGTTTAGTTTACTTGCTAGAACAATCTCACCATTGGAATTAGTGTATTTTAATTCCATCTAAAATATATTAATGTTTTAGATTTTCCTTCTATCCAATACCTACTTCCGCTTAATAAATTTTTTAGGAATGATAATTAAGTTTTTTTGAATAATTTTTTTTCCCTAGAATCTCAACTCAATTCTCCACTATAAAGATTTGAAGCACAAAACTCTGTAGTGCAAAAATTTTAAGTTAAAAATGTTTAAAATCAAAAAATCTAGTCCCGCAATGTGCTGAAATGCTTGTTTTTTCCACTTTAAATGCAGATATCTTGCAATCTGAGCGGTCAAAAATTCTGAAATTTTTTCCACACATTCTCATACTAGTTAGGTGTAAGATCCTACGGTTAGATGTGAAAAAAAAAACATTTTTCAAATTTTTTTACTCCTTGCTATAGAAATGGCAGTTTTGATGATTTTTTGGCAGAAAAAAACCTTGGGCCTTTAGGGGTTAAAACTGCTACTTATGCAAATTTCAATTTAGTCATACATTTCGCCCATTGGATGAGGTACTTCACCTTACTAAGTAAGAGGAATCAAACATATCCATAAATTTCATTTTATTTTGAAGAAACATGGCGATTTCAATCAGTGTATACCATAGGATTTTCATTTCATTTTGGAGAAGTATGGTGATTTTATCTAATGAGTATCATAGAATTCTGTGAGAGATTATCCTCCTCACAACTGACGAGGTTGTTTTTTTGCAATTTTTCGACACTGATCCATTTATCCCAAGCATTTCACTTTAGGAATCCAAGGTGGCTCCCGTGCCAAACTATGAAGGCTTAATCCGTGAAGGACCAAGCATTCAAATTTTGAACAATGGATGAATACAAATACATTTTTTCATCCATCATTTTTTTTGAGATTCATATGTTAGTTCTTTAACATTTGTATGGTATAGACTCTAGAGACTTTATTTTGAAAATATTCTATTATTCAATAGGTAGTGGTAGGTCTGGCCTCAAAAAGTAACCTTTTCAGTTCAAAAAATGACCCTTCAAAAATGACTTGAATAAAAAAATTAAATAAAAATCTTCAAAAATCATTGTGATTAGAACTTAACAAGTTTTGAACTTCAAGGAATTTTTTTTTGTAAAATCATAAATATTCAATCTACAATTGATTTTAGAAAGAATAATTTTTAACTTTTGACTTCAAATTATATTGAAAAATATTGATTTGTGTACTAGTTGATCAAACTATATGGATGTGATCTATGGGTCATATTTTACAACTATTGTTTGAGAATTGTCATTAAATTATTATTCTAAGCTGCATTATATAATACATCTTTACAATTTTGGAAATCTGAATTCTCCCCTAGTCCTTAAGGAGTTAAATTAAAAATCAACCACTATGCAAGTTTTGAATTAGTCTTGATTCTTGTTTGGTGTTTTGCAACAACTATTGTCAGCGTTGTTCCTGTACGAACAAATCTTGGATGCCATAGAGGCCAACAATAACAGACTAGGTAACCCTCGAGCCGGTGGGAGGCAACAAGACAAAGGATTACAAGATGTAACCAACTCTAAGGAAGAAACACTCATTAGCATCCCTGCTTCCATTCTTGAATCTTAGATTGTCACTAAATCTGGCCCTAGACTTCCCTCCCTTTAATGTGTCTTGAAATGCTTGGCTCTAATTTACTAACGCATTTGAAGGACACATACCTAACTCTCATTTGCTAACTACTGATTTTTGCAGATTTCAATTTTGGGTCCACCTATGTGATAGTTTCAATGGTCTAGGGAGCCGTCTCTTTGAAAAATCATAGAAATTACACACCACATCCAAAAAATTCATCTTTTTTTTTAATATTCATCATTTTCACTCGCTAATACTATCAAAATATCAATTTTAGGAAAACTTACCTCCAACTATGCTGAATTGTTTAATATTGACGGTTTGGGGTACTTCCACCTTATCCCAAGATAAAAACTGTTGCCTTTGTGGATGAATATCATGTGGTTCCGAACAAACTATTCTGCATGTGGATAAAACACCGTTGTGATGACAGATGCAAAAAGAAGTCAGAGCTGGTTACGACATCATGAAACGGGTGGCGCTCTCTTGCTTGGTTTGATGTGCGGATTGTAACTGTGCCAAAGCCGCCCTGCTTGAAACGTGATGTAAGGTAGAAGGCTGTAAAACGGAGCGGGCATTAAAAGCGAACATGGCTCAGGTACATTTTTGCTTTCTTGAATGTACCACCTATGCACGTTTCAGGAGGGGCATTAAAAGCGAACATGGCTCAGGTACATTTTTGCTTTCTTGAATGTACCACCTATGCACGTTTCAGGAGGGGCATTAAAAGCGAACATGGCTCAGGTACATTTTTGCTTTCTTGAATGTACCACCTATGCACGTTTCAGGAGGTGCTTGCTTTTGATGACCACAAATGACTACTTTTTTTCAACTTCAAAAATTTGTAACTAACTCTAGAAAGTTCCAAAAAATATGAAACGACTTGGGTTAGATGCCAATTCCTCTTGTCTTTCAAGGAAAATTCACTGAAAAATATTTTGAGGCATTTCACCTCTCCAAAATTCAGTTTCAACTCTTAACTGAGCGATTTCAGGACCTCCTATCTTACACATGAAGCTTCTGTTATGTCATAAGTGCGTACCAAGGCTTTTTTTTGGCACTGTAGATGAACAGTGCAATGTTCGGGAAACTTTTTGAGTTTTACCGATTTTTGAAGAATTGAGTCCGGTTATTTTCTCTATTTTTTACTCAAATTAGAAATTTTACAATTTTTGCAACCGGATTTTTGCCAATGTTTTCAAATTGCAACTGTTTTTTTTCCCAATTTCACTGGCTAAGTTTGAACTAGTCATCGATTTTTTGAGAACATTGGAACAGTGGAGCCTCTGCTTGCCTTTCGTTTGCTGGTGAATATTTGGAAGGAGCCAGGCACAATGGCGAAAATGTGGCAGAGGGAGTTGGAATCTTGCAACATATTGCCAAAAAAATTAGATATTTGGCATATGTCGCCAAATTCCAACTCCCTGCATACTTCAGACCCAAAATTTCCATTAACATGTCTTCAAAAGTTCAAATCATTCTATGAGTGTGGAAGCTATTGAATCACATGTGTAATGTAGTCTACTCTAAAAGCGACCATTTAGGGGCTAGTCCTCTTTTTTCATGGATTTCCGTGGATGGAAAGATTTTTAGCTCATTTTTCAGAGAAAGAAAATAGATGTGGAATGTAACACAATTGATTTCATATTTTTGCAAGCATTATTGAATTACTTATGAATTTTGAAAGATTTGTGTTGAAGGCACATCTTTGTAACCTTAGGTCTCTCAAAATCCCTCCACTTGCAACAGACTTGTAAAGAGATATGAAGAAACCAAGGAGAATCATTGGCTCTTGCAATAAATAATACTTTTTCCTCAATCCACTCAATGGTTGAAGAGGTTGATTTAACCCCTAAAATACCAAGGCATTTTTTGGCTCTGGAACCACTGAAAATTGCCATTTTTGTTGCAATCACTCCCTGAACCAAAAAAAACTTTTTTTTAGAATGTAACTATAGGATCTTGTACTTCACTTGTCTCAGATTATGTGGTAAAAATTCCATGAAGTTTGACGGTACGGATTGGAAGATATTAGCATTTGAAGTTAGAAAAAAAGTTTTTTTGAACTGTGGCCTGCAATTTCAGATGACTTTGACGGCCATTTGTGGTTTTTTTTTCACTACACACCATAAAGTTAAAAATTTTTATGTTGAACATTTGAGTTGAGAGTCGGGGAAAAAATTTCAGAATGTCAAAACTTGATTTTCACATATAAAAAAATTGTTAAATAGAAGTAGGTCCAAAATTGAACGAAACACTAAATCGTTAATAGCTCTTAGGTGGAATTAAAACATCATAATCACAAGGGTGGGATTGTTCTTGCAAACAAACTTAACCTTGTCAAAAAAATAAATTGCACCCAAAAATGAATTCTATAAGTTGTATTTTGAAGAAGATGCTTAGATTGCCCAAAAAACAAGATTGTGCATAATTTTCTCATTCTGAGTCCAAATAGAATGAATCAAAGCTTTATATGTAGACAAAAACAAGATCTTTCAGAAAAAAAATTTATAAAAAAAAATTCAAATTTTAAAAGTTTTTTTTTCTGCCCGGCAAACTGCTTTTTTGACTTCGGGTGGCATAACTTTTGCTCCCAGGCACCGATTGAAAAAAATTATATTTTTAGAAAGCTAATGTGATTTCCTATCTTCAAAAAAGTTTCAAAAAATCAGGTCAAAATTTCAGGTCACACGAGCCTGCCCGAAATCCCAAGTGTCCCCCGAGGGGACTTTGGTACTTTAGGGGTTAAAGACCACCTCATATCCATCAGTCTAGAGCTAATTATAAGGGCGATTTAAAAAAGACAGTTGCTTTTAGAGCAAACTATCTTATACCTTAGACATTACAAAAAATCTGGACTCTCTAGAAGATTGAGACACTTCATTCAGTTGTGTAAATAGAAGAGTTAAAAAAAATTGAAAAAATTGAAAAAATAAAAATCACAATCCCAGGTATACAACTCCCAATATTATATGGCCCTACTTATAATCACTTATAATGCATTTTAGTCCAATCTCAAAGGACATAATTTGTTTTCATGTAGAAAATTCTTATAGTCCTTTTAATAAGGAATCCAAAAATATAATTATATACATGAAATGAATATTTCTTGAGGAAAATAATAGCATTAAGAAACTAATTATATGAGTTTTTTTAATACATGTATCATAAGACAAGCTACCTAACTTTTGGGGCTTTATAATAAAAATTTAATTTTAATTGCAAGGAATTTTTTGTATGGATTTTTAAAAACTATGCATAGGTATTTCAATTCTTCATAAATATTGTGAGTTTTTTCTCTAATATGTATGGAACCCAATATTTTCTACATTTAATTTCTTTTTGATTTGGTTTTCACCTAACTTTTAGGTCTTTTTAATTTGATATAATTTTTACAAAAGCCATCCTCTAAGCCTTTTTAATGTCGATGAACCCTTCATATAATATAAGAGTTGTATACCTAGGATCACAATCTGACATGGAACCTGAGGTAATCATGTGGTCCATGATTTTTAATATATTTTTGTTTAAAAATAAAAATAAAATAAAATTTTCACTTTTTGTTGTATTTGCACATGTAGCCAACAAAAAAACGGCCCTCTAGAGAATCCAGATTCTCTAATGAATACGCACTTTGAATATATGAATATGTGATACTGAAGAAGAAGAAGAGCTATTTATACTTGTGACCAAATCATGTGTTCAAATCATGTTATGTGTGGAATAGAGCTAGAATGGAGATGGAGGAGCTCCTCATCTCATGACTACTTTAGATTTGAGTATTCTAAAGTGTTTATGGAACTCATTTCCAAGAGTCCCTAACAATAAAAAAAATCGAGATCTACAACGGATATCCTTGCACAAACTCTTGAATAGAAAAATCATAAACATTCAATTTCAAATTTGGTTTATTGATACTACAATTAAACTTTCAAAGGTATTCACTTGAATTTTTTTTGATAAAAAAAATAATTTGGTTAGGTTTTAATTAACTTTAAAGTTTTGTTGACATCTAAATGTGGCGCTTGGGCATTTAGGGCTGAAACTATATTAATAATACAATATATTATGACTAAATGTATGTTACGATTAGCAAAGAGCTATTTAGGGTAATTTTACAAAATCTATATTTTTGGAAACATTTCTTTGCTACTTTTTTTTGCAGTGAACTCTTAAAAATCACTAGTGTAGCCATGAGCCATTGTCCCAATTTTTGTGTTAATTTAGTCATGCTTTAAAAAAATATATATACATTTAAAAAATTCTTATACAAATAGAAATGTTTATGCACGAAGGAATGCAAGGGCTTTGTTGTGGTGTAAGAGGTTGCGTTCTTGATACAAATATAAAGTTTTATGCATAAAGGAATACAAAGACTTTATTTGTGGCGTTTGGACATGTATGCAATGCAAAAAATATTTTTTTTCCAAAATAAAAAAGATAATTTAATTCAGTTTTTTAATTCATAAAAATTTGAAATTCAATAACTTTCACACCGTAGGTCCAAATGCCATAAAATAAAGTCCATGCACCCTTCCTTGTGGAGGGCTTTCTAACAAAACCGAAAACGCACTGAAGGATTCACATTTTTTTAGATCTCAATGTATCAAACAAAACAAACACAACAAAATAAACAACCTAATTTAAGGTATAGATTATTAAAAATGTAAAAATTAAAGGAAGCAATATGGGGTCATTGCAAGAAAGACCGGTATTGAAACATTGTCACAAAACGAGTGCGGATGCTTCCTTTTGCAATAACTTTTGTAGCATGACTTGCATGAATTTGAATTTTTTATTGGAGATTCCTCTCTTAAAATTTAATCATATCTCATATTTTTCAGAAATTTTCAAAAATCATTTTATATTTAAAAATCATTTAAACTAATATGTAACGTTTTGAGTTTTAAGGGATTTTAGTAATATGGAGTCCCCAAATTTATTGATTTGGAACTGAAATTTCTATGGTCTATTACCATTGTAGGAAGTCATGTTTCTACCAAGGGGCATGAAAAAATATTATATTTTATGTCCTCTACGTCCATGCAAAGAAGGCTCCCTTGCGCGCGCAATTCTGAATGTTGAAGATGGTTTCAAGATAATTTTTTTGGTGAAATCTCTTCAAACTAAAGTCTTTCCAAATGGACAATTTTTAGTTTCTTTGAAAATAGTTTTTCCTATTTTTTACAAATTAAAACGTCAAACTATGTATTTTCTTCAAAATTTCAGCTCACACGTTTTTGTGAATAACTTTTTACCTTGATTTTTTTTAGGGCTGAAATTTTGGTGATATGCTATTTCAAGTGTTATACTAATTATATTTATTTTATTTTATTTAAAAAAATTCATATGCAAAAAGCTCAGAGTACTGGGAATACTAGTCAAAAACAACCAATGTGGAACAAAAACAAAAGGTCATTCTTGCAATGACCCTATGACTTTTGAAAATATTTAACAACGTTGCAATGCTAAGAAACATACCTTTCCATCCTCTTGACATTTTAAAAGGGTCAATTATTCAAAAACTAAATGCCGATATGGGCAATTTCGTTAAAATGGCGATATTTTTTTAAAATGGCATGAAAACAGTTCAAATCGGCTGTTCTAAAATCTATACCTGTCCTAGATGGTTCAGAACGGCCGTTCTGAAATCTATACTAGTCCTAGATGGGAAAAATGGCACACCGTCAAAGTGGCACTTGGAATACCGCCATTTTAACGAAATTGACCATCGATGTAAGAGTCAAAAGATCTTCCTACTCATTTGTCATGATTCTAAAGATTTTTCTATGATATCTATAGACTAGGACCTCATCACAAAGTTTAGACCCTACAGTTTGTCCACAGTTATCATGAGGTTATCGTTGTTTCATGGGTTCACACGTTAATTATAATTTATCTTATTATTAAGATGCATTACTTCGCATCATTATGGCATCGTTACAATGCATTACTTGCAATTACATCATAATGATGCAAAGTATGCATCATAATGATGCAATAGATTGTAATTAATGTGCAAACCCATGAAACAACGATAACCACATGATAACTGTTGACAAACCGTAGGGTCTAAACTTTGTGTAGCTATACATATTAAAAGTTATTTTCAAGAATATCAAACAATATTTTTATGCATTTTCTTAGGCATATTTTCTTATATACCATTCAGTGAAAGGATATAGGTTAAAGATTACGCGTTACTTAGGGATATAGATTGAAGGTGAAGGAGTTAAAAAAACTTTCTAATCACTAGCAATCATTCTAAAGATTTTTCCTTAATATCTACAAACTTAGACCCATGTCAAAAGTCCTTACATAATTACTTGCAAGAATTTAGAGTATTCAACAATCTTCACAAGCATTTTCATTCAATGCACATTTCTTTGTCAATGGTCAAGTATCAAACAATCAAAGAACCTCCTTAGTAATTTGCAAAGATTTCTTCACATGTTTACCAACTAAGTACTGTGCCACAAGTTCTTTTCCTTATCTGCAAGAATATCAAAGAAGTCTTCTCATACATTTTATCTTCTTGTTTCAAGGAGACGCACAAAGTTAATACCAATTACTACACATATGGGCAATTTCATAAAAATGGTAGTATTCCAAATGCCACTTTGACGGTGTGCCATTTTTACCATCTGAGAGAGGTATAGATTTCTAGAAAAGGTATTTTGAACCATTTAGGATAGGTATAGATTTCAGAATAGGCGTTTCGAACCATCTAGGACAGGTATAGATTTAGAACAGACGTTTTGAATTGTTTTCAGGCCACTTTAAAATAATATCACCATTTTAATGAAAATTGCCTATATACGTAAAGCTCTACCATCTCATCCCAACATCCAAGAGCTGCAAGAGCACATTTCATGATAAAATGAGTTGGTTAAGATGAAAAGGTGACAAATCCAATTGAAAAAAGTACAAACAAAGACAAATGAAAATGGTAATGGCTTCAAGTAAGTCTTCAGCGTCACCTTCAGCGTCACCACACCTTCATCCCCTTTCCGCTTATCACTAAGCTCCCAAAGGTAAAATTCTTCAAGGTCCGTGAAAAGAGTTTCACTTTTCTCACCTGGGAACACTATATAAAAGGGAGGCATAGTGAGAGGCAAACCACAGCATTACACTCTCACTCTTGTATGTTGCAGCTCTTGCTCTTGTTCACGTTTGAACGCGCACTCTGCACACCTGCTTTCAGTTGTGTAAGCAAGCTCCTCTCTCCATTGCTTGTCACAAGAAGATTATTTCAGATTACCATCATGGAAATGTAACAGAGTTTACCACTTTGAAAGTGGTAATGGTAGTGTGTTTACCACTTTGAAAGTGGTAAAGGTGCGTAGTTTACTGCAATAATTATAGTAGTAAACTGAAATAATCTCCTTGTGTGTGATGCAGACTTTTCTTTTCATACGTGCAACTTCCACAAGGAGATTATTTCAGATTACCATCATGGAAATGTAACAGAGTTTACCACTTTGAAAGTGGTAATGGTAGTGTGTTTACCACTTTGAAAGTGGTAAAGGTGCGTAGTTTACTGCAATAATTATAGTAGTAAACTGAAATAATCTCCTTGTGTTCGAGCTCTTGCATGCCTTGTGGTACCAATTGCTAGACGAGCTTGCGACTAATTGCGTAAGTAGGCTCTGTTGACCATACCTGATGAGCTAGCTCTGTAGCATATAAACGAGTTCAGTACGTCAGTTTCGATCGAGTTAAGTTTCTGAATATGCAAGCTTTGTCCATGGCGTCCGACCAGCCATTGCTTCATCATCCATCAAGTCCACAGCGAAGTAGTCCTTAATTAGATTGTCAAATTCCAAGTAATCAATCGGTCACCCCATTGACAGCATTAGCTCCTCATATTTCTCAATCGTGTCTACGTTTGGATCAGTGTCAATAACTACACGATTTTTGGATTTCGAGAATATCTATCTACCACTGTTGATGGTTCAGGTGCTTGATGCAGGCGGAATTGGAAGTCGCATTCGACTTGCTTGGCAAGCCGTTCAAATCATTGCCACCGGTGAAACAAATGGCGCCCACATATTTCGAATCCGCGGCCCGCACTGTGGTGACAAGTTTCTTGCACAGATATATCCGGACCGGACATGTGCAGTTAATACATATTTCCTCATCTTATAGAATTGACTTGATTGAAATCATTTTTATATTGTACCAAACCCAAGCAAGTTGGGATTCATGCGTTAACTTAAATTTTTGTTTAGAGTATGGCAATATCCCATTTCGAGGGATCGCCCGGTACAGCACCCGGTAAGTCCCGCTGGGGTGCATGGCAATGTGCACTGCACGTCAGAAGAAACTGCAGGGTGCACTGTGTACTACGCACTTGTCACGTTCCCCTCGATCGTACTGGGATTTAATTAGAGTAACTTTCACTAAATAGTGAAATTAGGTTGCCCCACACTAATTTCTCGACATTCTACACTATATAAATATGTATAGTATCTTGTCGACAAGAATTTACTACTTTTTTGAATTAAAAATTTATGCATGTGGGACTCATGAACCTCTATGTGTACAAACAAAAAAAAAAGTAGACATATTTGTTGATTGGTTGGCTTGTAAAGTGATTTTCTTGAAGTAAGGCAACCTAATTGTTAACCCCTAAAAGCCCGTTGTCCCTTCGGGGGACAAATGCGTTTTCGGGCAGGTACCTACGGGCTGAAATTGTGTTCTGATTTTTTGAATTTTTTTTTGGAGTTAGAAAAACTGATAAGCTTTGTGGGAATATAATTTTTTTCTCAATCGGTGCCCGGGAAAAAAAGTTATGACCAAATAAGCTCAAAACAGGGGACGGCGGGCAGCTCGGGCAGCAGAAAAAAAATGGACAAAAATTTGAATTTTTTTTTAAATATTTTTTTCCTGATAGATTATATTTTTGCTTATCTAGAAAGCTTTGATTCATTTCATTTGGATATGTTATGAGAAAGTTATGGACATTCTTGTTTTTCGGGCAGTTTGAGCATCTTCTTGAAAAAAATAACTTGTAGGATTCAATTCTGAATGCAATTTTTCAAATTTTTCAAATTTTTTTTTTTGGCATGGTTTAGTTTACTTGCTAGAACAATCTCACCATTGGGATTAGTGCATTTTAATTCCATCTAAAATATACGAATATTTTAGATTTTCCTTCTATCTCATACCTACTTCTACTTAACAATTTTTTTAAGGATGAAAATTAAGTTTTTTTGAGTTTCTTTTTTTTTCCTAGACTCTCAACTCAATTCTCCACTATAAAGATTTAAAGCTCAAAACGCTGTAGTGCAAAAATTTTAAGTTAAAAATGTTTAAAGTCGAAAAATCTGGTCCCGCAATGTGCTGAAAAACTTGTTTTTTTCACTTTAAACGCAGATATCTTGCAATCTGTGCGGTCAAAAATTCTGAAAATTTTTGCACACATTTTCATACCAATTAGGTGTAAGATCCTACGGTTAGATGTGAAAAAAAAAAACAATTTTAATTACTTTTTACTTTTTGCTATAGAAATGGCAGTTTTCAGTGTTTTTTGGCAGAAAAAAGACCTTGGGCCTTTAGGGGTTAAGGCAACCTAATTTTACTATTTAGTGTAGTTTTTTTTCAAGAATATTTGGACACTCTCCATTCAACACCAGACTGACCTTCTCTGACTCATGCACCAGATTGTTGGAGGATGAAGGTACAGTTTACAATTTCTTTGGTGAAGAAAAGGGATCTAACCTGAAATCCAGCATACGCGTTCATAATCCCGCCTTCTACTGGAAGGTCAGTCAATACTCCCTGACCTCTTTAATCCGATTTCCTGGTGCTCCAAAAACTGTAGTCTGATATTGTTTGAAGAACTCGTGCTACTGTCAATGCATGATAGTGTGACAAGTGTGCAAGATATTCCAGAATATGTTTTTTTGAAAAGGTCATACTGAAGACTTCTGGGTGTACTGTGAAGCAAGGAACTATGAAATAGTCGACGTTTTTCTTTACTAGTGTTTTAAAAGACTTGCTCATTTTACAGTTTTCATCTTCTACTTGTGATTCTACCAAAGAGGACTCTACTGTACTGAGCTGCAGTGGTTATTGGCTGCCAGATCTCTACAAGACAAGACCTGGGGCTCGCTGATGCGTATGTGGACGGGGATTTTTCCTTTGAGGATTCCAAAGAGGGTCTCCTCAATTTCTTCCTTGTAAGTTTCATTGTGCCAAGTGACTTTGGAACCTGATCCATAGACCCCATATGGGCTTGTGGACTCCAGAATTCATATTGATGCCGAAGTACCTCTTTTCTACAAATAAACGTTTCTGAAACAAAGATTTACTGAAAATCTTGTTTAGAGTGTTGATCATGCGGCAGTCACAGGTTGGTGGATCAACCCTAAACCCTAGGCAAGCACAGCACGAATGCATTTACAGAGCTGAAATCACGCCTTCCATTTGATGCAGATTATAATTGCAAACCGAGACATTGACCGGTTGTCTGCGAAACAAACTGCAGCAAAGTATGTCTCCAAGCCACTCGTCTTAATTTCCACGTACATTCTTTTGTATGAGTCTGTTTACCATTTGCAGAGGAACTCAGAAGCAGCAGCAGAGATATCTTAACAGTGCCTGGGTGCGTCTTATGGCATACTTACGTTGTTGGGATCTCGTGTGTTACTGCAGGGGAACTGCTTGGTGGAGTCCGGTGCTCCTCACATCTGCATTAGGTTCAGCTACATCCTACTTACGGCATGTGCTGCGTAACAATTCCCTTACCGGCGCACGCCGCAACATCTCCAATCACTACGACTTGGTCTATTCTCTTCTCTTTGCTTGGCTTCTCGTGGTGATTCAGTATGTATGGAATGCTAAGTTCATCCGTTTTTCCAAAGCTTGAAACATGCACAAGTTACTTAAAAACTGACACACTGTTTTTATGCATGTGTTAATTGGGATCAGAGCAATGAGATGTTCTCTTCATTTCTGGATCCGACCATGACTTACTCCTGCGCCATGTTCAAGGTCTGTCTCGGAACTGTCATAGATCTCCTCATTTTTTATTATGTCGTTACACCTAGCTAATTGCAACCCCTACTCAACAGCTACCCCTACACATATATTTACCTAAAATGTACATGTTCTGAACATGAGAGCCTAGGATTTATTTTAGGTTTACTAATAATAATCAGTTTAGAAATTCACAATTTATTCATATGGTGTTTAAAAGTTGTATGGGAAATTTTCTTAAAATGGCAGTATTCCATACGCCATTTTTCCAAATGTTCATTTCTTTCTTCAGCTCTAAAGTCTAGGACACTTAAAGATTTCAGACCTCATGGTCTAAACCTGAAAGTGCCAAGTTTATGGAATGCCACCATTTTAACGAAATTTTGGTGTTGTATGCTAAGATTTGTTGGAATCGCCTTTCAATTGACAACACCAATGAATCGAAATAAGGTCTATTGATAGTCACTACGCTCATGCACTATTTTGTTAAAGCTTTTAAGTGTACATGTCTGAGTATGTCCAGTCATGCTAGCTACTCCAATTGTCCAATGCAGACTTTTGACACTGGGTGCTTGTGCAGGGACCGGAAGAGCCACTAATCGATGCCCAGATGCGTAAAATTAACTACCTTATTGATAAGGTACTTCTTCCCTTCCCTTTGTCATGTCGTTTGAAATAGTCCAGGTGCTTTACACAAGGAGCTCATCTGACAGTTCAAAGGAATGGGAACTTCAATAAATTTGGATCTGTGTTGGCAATGCTGTGGTCCACGCCGATTCACTTCATTCATATTCCATTGATTACAAGAGATTCCGTAGTCGTTTGGCCTGCATGACTCTCAGTTCTCTGTATTCTCTATTGCAAAAGCCTTGGAGAACTTTGGGTTTGTATGATAACAGGTGTATTACAATGTTGATTGAGTGTTGCATGTAGTACCTTACCACTGGTAGTGGGTGTTATAGAAGCCATAGAACACGACATGTCATACTCAATCTAGAAGCATAGCCTACGACAAAAAATATAAAAAATGTAAAACTAAAGCACTACGGGTCGTATTCACGGGTTGAGTATGACGCAAATGACGGTGTGCCACTTGTGACGGGCCTAAAAAGGTTGGAATTGGCTACAAGACGGAAATTATGAAAATACCATGTTAGCACATACTCTGAATCTTGATATTAAGTGCATTTTGTGGATGGTGGACTATCCGGAAATGAATTGAATTCGAGGACCAACTCTGCAATGTTTTCTTCTGACGCTACTTCTGTTCCAGGCTCGGGTGGAGAGCACACATGAGGTGTTGGAGATTGGCTCTGGATGGGGAGCTCTAGCAATCCAGGTGGTGCGGCGAACCGGATGTCACTATACTGGCATCACGTTATCTCAGGAGCAATTGGAGTACGCCGAAAATGCTGTGAAGGCGGCCGGACTAGAGGTTCGTTGCACTTCATCAATCACCATTTAGGAAGTGCCAGAGCCGGCTTGCAATTTGTGTTGCAAGATTTACCGTTTCTTTCCCAATTTGACCCGGAGCTGAAAATCTTATGTCCTGAATACTTGCCCTTACGTACCTTTCATATAGCCTTAGAGTCTTGGAACGAAAACCGCCTCTACTTCTGGATCTGAATGTTTGCACTCTGACACCCTCTATTTTGCCCTAGTTTGCATTGTCAGGCTTTTTTGATTTGAAGTTCAACCTCACAAATTATATCAGTCCGAGTGCAGGCAGAAAATGGGATGTTTAGCATATAGTCTTATATTTGTCGGTTTTGAATATGCTAACTTCATCTTGTGTGTATATATGTAGGACAAAATCAAGTTCCAACTGGTCGATTACCGAAATGTACAGGGTTACCACAAGTTCAACCGTATCATATCTTGGTAATTCTCAAGACTTCTAAGTTCGATTGATAGATTTTTAAATCAGTGCCCTAATTTTTGATGAGTATTTTTTTTAATTTTCTAGACTAGATTCATTATCATGGCACATGTTTGGGTACATGCTCAGAATTTAATCTGATCTTTCCTTAATTCTCTATTGCACAACCCTCGTAGAACTGTGGTTTTGCACCATGATAGATGTACTGTGTGGCAAAACATCACTTAATCTGACTTTCGAGAAATGCATGATTGTTGGACACATCTGTGGTCAACTACTTGGGAAGTGAAGGGAACTTGGGGACGAAATCTGCAAAATTTTCTCCTAATGCAACACAAGTTAAGTACTTGAAACTATGACGAAAGAGTGTTCAGGAGCTAAACGGACGTTCTCAATGTGCAGTGAGATGCTGGAGCACGTAGGACACGAGTACCACGCTGAGTGGTTCAGATGCTGTGATGACCTTCTCGCCAAGGACGGCCTCGTTGTTGTCCAGGTACCCCAAATAAAAATAAAACTCCTCAAGTCACTTCGTTCCATGTCAGAATTTTGTTCATTTGCTATCATTCCATTCACATGTCTACAAAGGGAGGTGGCAAGTCCGAGTTCAAGTGCTCATTGTGGTCGTTAGGTATAACAGTTTCAGTATCTTCTGCCTTCCCTGTGGCAGCTGAGTTCAATGCCAGAGGAGCGATACCATACCTACCGGCAGAGTTCGGAGTTCATTAAAGAGTACATTTTCCCGGGTGTTTGCGTGCCTTCTTTTGCAGCTCTTACTGCAGCTATGGGCTCTAATTCCTCCTTCTGGTATACTCCCACACGCGCTTCCCCTAAAATATCAGTTTTCGCAGTTACATTGTTCACTAATGACACTCATATATGCTCCTTACAAGAACAAATGAGCTTCCAAATGCACCATCGCATTTCTTCACACTTTGAAATGTGGAAATTGTTCAATCAGATCGGTTTACATGGCAGATTCTGAGGCTACTAGTACAGGGAATGTGCAGTTGCACAGTGTGTTAGAAAAGGTTGGGGATTTGCGTAGCTCGTGATGAACTGACATAAATCATTTTATGTTCCTTGCTACCAGTGTGGAGCACATGGAGAACATTGGCCGCCACTACTGTGAGACGTTACTCAGATGGCAAGACCAATTTCAGAGGAATCGCAAGTAAGTGTTTGTTTCTTCACTTGCTGATCTTCTTTATGCTTTAGACGTGCATTCCATCGTTAATATACACACTAATAGGTCAAATGAGTGTAGTTCTACTACTTGTAGAGCCGCATAGACCCAGATAGAGAGTAAGTATTATCCTTATTAACTCCTCTTGAAGGTAGACTCTAGCCCTAAATAGGTCATTCAAACTTTTTTAATGTCAAATCTCACTTGGTCAACAAATAAAATAACAAATTTTGAAGATTTTTTTTATGGTAGATGCATGGCCCTTTATCTCCATTGATATTTAATTTCAAGTCATTTGGATGATATTAAATTTTTCCATGGTGTTTTAGGTATCAAATGACTTCAAATATGTAGTGTATTTTTATGATTCTAAGATTGTTTTTGTTCAAGCTCCATTTTGACCTTGACGATGATTTTCAATTGAATTTGAATTCAACTCATGTAATGGTGTCATAATTCTCAAAAAATCTTAAAGTAGAGATTTTTCTTGATATGTGTTACTATGGTTACAACACAATACTAAAAATACATCATTGATTTATCCTAGTAGTGTGTGTGAGACTACTTAATTAAAGCCACGCTTTTTCAAATTAGTGGAACTAAGTTGAAATATTATTATACTTTAGTAATGTGCCTAATTGCTTTTATAACAGTGATTTTGCTAATGCTACTAAATTTGCGCCTTCACTAGTAGGAAAAGTCAATTTAGCTTGATGTTTCAAAACAATTTTCTAACCAAGACAAAAATGTGGAAATGATTGTAGTGAAATCCTGAAACTGGGGTTTGATGAGCACTTCATCCGTAAGTGGGATTATTATTTCTTTTACTGTGCTGCTGCATTCAAGAGTTGTACCGCTGGAGTTCTGCAGGTACATCTTGGTTTATTAATCTTTTTAGTTCTTCATGTTCATTTCAAGAACCTTAAAGTAGCCATTCACTCACAACATTCTAGAGTCCTTGATACCTTCTTTTTCAAAGTTAGGCTCAATTTGAATGTACATATGAGAGTCCAAGCCAAGTAAGCAATCAATGTCTTCCCATGTAAAATGCTATTAGTTTGCTCTGATTTGGGCATGCTAATTCTGATTTAGTCCAAGTGAGTCTTAATTGGTATTCTTCTGAGGAGTTATGCTGGCCATCACTACTGAATGTAAGGCAGAATCTCTTGGAAACATGTGAACGGCTGTTTTTAATTTGGGTCTGCAATTGTTCTTGACCATATTGCAGATTGTATTCTCAAGGCCCGGAAACGAGGCAGTGCTGGGTTACCACTCTGTGTCCTTCCCAACTGCACCATAAACGGCCATTCTGCGATTTGGGCAAATAAAGTATTCGTTGATAAGAAAATACTTAGTTACTGTGGAGAAACATATATGTATAGAACATGGATTCAGTCACTTCGGAGTTGATTTCACTACACTGCTCCATGTTGGATGCATCAGCTGAGTGTGTGCGCTTTGGTATATAGTTGGATCATAAACAGGATTCAGAATCTTAGGCCTTCCAGAGAGCAAATTATCAGACGTCACTTTGTTTTGTAAACCGACTTGATTACCCTAACTGGGATTTACAGGACTTCTCTGGAATGGAAAATATATTCAATGAAAGATTCTGAAACATAGTTTTACGTACCTTCCAGATGCGTATGCATGATGTGTGGATGTAAATTATGTGCGCAATTGTTATTCTCTTCTGAAGTGCTCACTTAAATTGAGCAGTGACAGATGATAAAATTTCCTGGAATGTACCAGTAGCTGGTCTCGAGATCTTTGGTATCACTTCTACTGCAATTCAGTAGATGTTTTATCTTGCTGCTTCAACTACGTAGGAAGAACATGGTAAATGGGCAATTTCATTAAAATGGCTATATTATTTTAAAATGGCATGAAAACAGTTCATAACGGCTGCTCTAAATCTATACCTGTTCTAGATAGTTTAGAACGGCCATTCTAAAATCTATACCTCTCCTACATAATGAAAATGGCACACCGTCAGAGTGGCACTTTGAATACCGCCATTTTAATGAAATTGCCCATGTAATCAAAATGAGTGAGAAAACTACAGCGCCCCTAATTTGCTCACTTTGGTTCAGTTTCAAGATTGCGGAGGTAGTCGGCAGCTTTCTCAGGAGAAACGGAATTAATATAGCAACCGCTGCCCAATTCGAACCCCCCAGGTGTTGCCAGATGTGGGACGATGTCAAGGTACCAATGATAGTGAACAGAGTTCATGTACCCCTCTCCCAGCGGAGCTGTCTGAAGTGTGTAGTTGTACGGTGGATATCCAAAGCCCAGGTCCATTTCCTGTAATATCAACTTCAGTATTCGCACCATAAATTGAATCTCTAATCAAAAAACCCAAACTGTTATTAGCAGCCATCGACAAGACACGCACTGACAACGATTAGGCAGATAGTGATTGGAGGCATCATTTGAAGGAATGTTCAAAATCACAAAACCACATAGCAACATAGTTATACAGGCAAAGAATGACAGTGCATTGATACTTCTCAAAGTACTACTACGATCGAGGTCCTGCAGTGCAATGCTTCAATTTTTCCTGACAGATTGAACCACTCGTATTCTTTTCTGTAGAGTGTGTTCACCTCGGCTTCCCTGAATGGAGATTGGGCACCAACCAAGTCTCGTAAAGGAACATTGGTGATGAAATGTTCATCCTCGTCGATCAGGCGGTGATTTGTGATTGTGTGATGTTGTACAACATCACACAAGAGGCAATGCTTATATTTGTTGTAGTAGTCTTCGGCACTTCGGAGTTCAAATATTTGTTAAGACTGGAATTGCAATCATTTGGCTATGTGAATGTGTCATCGACGCTCCTGCTCTATTACCCGTTTTTAAACACCTGCCAGAACGTACTCATCAAGATGCGTTAGGTTAAACTACACAAACTTGTAAACTAGCAATCGAATGCAGCCATCTAAAGACGCAGAATATTGTCCTACCCGGGGCTGCAGGCACTAATTTCTCAATCCTGATTCGAGATTTTGTTGCCATCCAACACTTAGGTCCACTCCTCAGGTTCTAGTAAAGAGGATAATCGAGAGATTCCTTGATCAGAAATAGAGAAATAGAGAAATCGAAGACAATTTGATATGAATACCTGACAAAATTTGAACCTGGAGTCGCTTTGGAAGAAGTTTATTCGGGATTGATACGATTTTAACACCTGCACTACAAGAGACTTGCACATCAACTTCAATGACCTGGCACTGTCGAGGAGATACGAAAACCTCCACCGAAATTCTCCCGCCAGTCGTTCCTCGTTCAATGTGATTGCCATTCTGGAAACCAGTGTCGGCAGACTTCATACCTATCAAATATGCAACACAATTAAAACTGAATCATGGCCTGGTTTCGGAGCAAGGATCAGCATGGCTTGATTGAGGTACCTCGGCTACACGAGAAGCTGTAAGCTCTGGTAGATTCAGATCATGGCTGGGTGTTTCGATGATAACTTCGTGGCTCTCAAAACCTGGTAGTCGGCATTCGTCATACACTGTCCCCTCTGCAGATCTGGGAAGTCCGTGGACACGGCAGGATACTTGTTCACAATTACGCGGACTCGCCATTCTTGGTCACTGTCTCGAATTGCAAAAGTCTCGTGCCCATTCACGAGTTCAAACCCGTGACAAAACGCACACGGACCGGGGTTGGGCCTGTCAATGCGCTGGCTTTCCGAAACCTGGAAATCCGAAGGGCGCTTTCCGCGTTTGTCTGAAATAAGAATCCATCGGTTACAGAAGTTCGTCATGCCTGAAGCTCCGCCATAGCCGACCACGGACTACACTGGTGCGGGACGGAATACTAAACCACAGGACTCGTAAAATCCACCCTAAATGAAAAACGTCCTGCATCCAGCCGTTTTGGGTTTCCTACGTAAAGAGAGCAGATCAGGAGGATTACAACAGTCCTCTTCTACATTCAAATCCTGGCAAAATCGTGATAAAAGGTGAAGAAAGGAGCTCACCGCGCCTGTATGGTTGGAAAACAAAGACGGGACTAAGATTGAAACATTCCTGAGACAGGGCTTCATCTCATCAAAACCTATCTTGTAGCCATGCGAAAATCAAGGCACTTTTACATATAGAACCATCAAATAACAAGTCATCATAGGCTGTCAAAATATTAGAACCATCAAATAACAAGTCATCAAGCAATGTAAGCACCTAGATTTATCCATTAGTACTCAATAATGTTGTTTTTTTTAAATTTTGGAACATCTTAAGGGGGAATTCTGGGTGTGAATTAAGTCGTTCGATATTTGAGAGTTAAATTTTTATGCCCATTTCTCATCTTGTAATCTCTTGATTTTTTTGTCTTCGATTGTTCTAAACCTTTTGCAATACCAACTTCTATAATTTCAATCATCGTCATAGATTTGCCTCTAATTATCTTTGCTTTCAACAACTATTTTTGAAACAAAGAAGCACAATAGTAGGCACAAAAGTCTCAACATGTACATTTTGTCTCAATTGAATGACTATGATCTTTATTCAATAAGTCAAGTTACAAAACAAAGTGATGTCACTCTCAAAATTTGCTGACTAAAACACCGCAGAAGGTCACAAAGGCCAAAGATTCTGAATCATGTTTATGATCCAACTATATAGCAAAGGGCTCACACTTAGCGGATGCATCCAACATGGAGCAGTGCAGTGAAATCAACTCTCAAAATACTGAATCCATGTTCTACATATGTTTCTCCACAGTAACTTTTTTCTTATCAACAAGAATTCTTTTGTACAAAATTAATCACAGAATGGCGGTTCATGGTGCAGTTGGGAAGGTCAAAGAGCGGGTGCCGAGCACTGCCTCGTTCCCAGGCCTTGAGAATACAATCTGCAACATGATTAAGAACAATCGCAGCCCCAAATTAGAAACGTCTTGTTCACATGTTTCCAATAGATTGGTTTATGCCTTACATTCAGTAGTGATGGCATGACTCCTTTCCAGAAGAATACAAACAAAGGTAGAAATTCTCATTGATTTCATTTAAGCTGGTGTGTATAGATGGGGTCAACATCACAATTAAGTGTTATTTTTTCCTTGTACACAAATGAAAATCAGTATTTAAAAAATTAAAATTAAAGTTTGTAGAATTTTGTAATTTTTGTGAATTTTCAAAGTCAAAATTGGAAGAAACTTCAAAGTGTTCAATAGGTGCATGTTTCAAGCACCTAGAAAAAGACCCCAAACCATTCATTGAAAACTCGTTACTCTACAACCATGAAGTGCCATTTGTAAAGTACGAGTCATTCAAAGCAAACGGTTTGATGTCATATTGGTGAACACTTCAAAAGACACCTATTTGACATAAATGGGGGGCAAATGGTGAACCTGGGTATAACTACTTCAAGATTTACCATGTACCCAATCAAAGTAAACTAAGAACATTTTACATGAGAAAACATTGATTGGTTGGCTTGGATTCTCATGTATTCAAATTGAGCCTCACTTTGAAAAATAAGGTGTCAAGGATTTTAGAATGTTTTGTGTGAATGTCTACTTTAAGATTCTTGAAATGAACATGACAAATGAAAAGGGTTAATAAATCAAGACGTACCTGTAGAACTCCAAGAGTACAACTCTTGAACCCAGCAGCACAGTAAAAGAAGTAATAGTCCCACGTACGGATGAATTTCTCATCAAACCCCAGTTTTAAGATTTGCCTGCAATCACTTCCACATTTCCATCTTGGTTAGAAAATCCTTCTTGCAACATCAAGAACTACACTCATTTGAACTGTTAGTGCATGTAACACTACTTTGCCAAAGCCACACTGTTTGTAAAATATTGAAATCAATTGAGGCTGAAATGTTTCTATATTGTAATAAATTCCCACAAAGATGAAATTTCGTAATGACACTAATTTTGTAGGTGAACCTCTATCAGTTTGTCTTTGCTCTAACAGGCCAAATTGGAGTACCTCCAACAACAACAGCAACAACAGACAGTTCAGGGTAGTTCCTTTGCATCTCACTTCCTGTGGAATGAACATGTAAAGCACAAAGAAGATCAGCAAGTGAAGAAAGAAGAACTTACTTGCGATTCCTCTGAAATTGGTCTTGCCATCTGAGTAACGTCTCACCGTAGTGGATGCCAATGTTCTCCATATGCTCCACACTGGAACACAAAATGGTTTATGTCAGTTCAACTCGACCTACACAAATCCTTAAACCTTCTCTAACACACTCTGCAACTGCAGATTCCCTGTATTAATAGCTAGCCTCGGAATGTGCCGTGTTGTAAACGAATCTGATTGATCAATTTCCACATTTCAAACTGACAAAATGTGATGGTGCATTCAGAAGCCCGTTTGTGCTTGTAAGGAGCATACGGGTGTCATTTGTGAACAATGTAGCTTATATAGCTGAAGCGAGTCTCTACTGCAGAACATTCTGCTAACCATGGACCGAGGGGAAAGTCTTGACTTGCTTAATAATGTTAAGAGGGTTGAAAGGAAATGAAAACAGCAGAAACTGATATTTCAGAGGAAGGGCGTGTGGGACTGTACCAGAAGGAGGAACCAGAGCGCATAGCTGCAGTAAGAGCTGCAAAAGAAGGCACGCAACAACCCGGGAAAATGTACTCTTTAATGAACTCCGTACTCAGCCGGTAGTTATCGTATCGCTCCTCTGGCATTGTACCCACCTGCCACAGGTAAGGCAGAAGATACCAAACTGTTAAGCCTGATGACCACAATGAGCACTTGATTTTGGACTTGCCACCTCCCTTTGTAGGCGTGTGAATGGAATGACAGCAGATGAAAGAACTTCTATATAACATGGAACTCAGTGACTTGAAGAACTCTATTTTGCTTTGGGTTACCTGGACAACGAAGAGGCCATCCTTGGCGAGAAGGTCATCACAGCATCTGAACCACTCAGCGTGGTACTCGTGACCTACGTGCTCCAGCATCTCACTGCACAAGTGCACATTGAGAACGTCTTTAGCTCTGAACACTCTTTCGTCATAGTTTCAAGTAGTTGACTCGTATTGCATTAGGAGAAAACTTTGCAGATTTCATCCCTTCACTTCCCAAGCAGTTGAGCCCAGATGTGTCCAAAATCATGCATTTCTCGAGAGTCAGATTAAGTGATGCTTTGCCACACAGTACATCTATCATGGTGCAAAACCCCAGGTCCCCGAGGTTTGTGCAATACAGAATGAAGGAAAGATCGGATAATTCTGAGCATGTACCCAAGCGTGTGCCATCATAAACCAAGCTAATAAAAAAATACTCACCGACATTGGGGCACTAGTTTAAAAATGATCTATCAGTCGAACTTAGAAGTCTCGAGAATTACCAAGATATGATACGGTTGAACTTGTGGTAACCCTGCACATTTCGGTAATCGACCAATTGGAACGTGATTTTGTCCTGCACATATACACACAAGATGAAGTTAGCGTACTCAAAACCAACAAATAGAAGACTATGTGCTAAACATCCCATTTTCTGCCTGCACTCGGACTGATATAATTTGCGAGGTTGAACTTCAAATCAAAAAAGCCTGACAATGCAAACTAGGGCAAAATAGAGGGTGTCAGAGTGCAAACATTCAGATCCAGAAGTAGAGGCGGTTTTCGTTGCAAGACTCTAAGGCTACATGAAAGGTATGGAAGGGCAAGTATTCAGGACATAAGATTTTGAGCTCCGGGTCAAATTGGGAAAGAAACGGTAAATCTTGCAACACAAATTGCAAGCCGGCTCTGGCACTTCCTAAATGGTGATTGATGAAGTGCAACGAACCTCTAGTCCGGCCGCCTTCACAGCATCTTCGGCATACTCCAATTGCTCCTGAGATAACGTGATGCCAGTGTAGTGACATCCGGTTCGGCGCACCAACTGGATTGCTAGAGCTCCCCATCCAGAGCCAATCTCCAACACCTCATGTGTGCTCTCCACCCGAGCCTGGAACAGAAGTAGCGTCAGCAGAAAACTTTGCAGAGTTGGTCCCTGAATTCATTTCATTTCCGGATAGTCCACCATCCACAAAATGCACTTAATATCAAGATTCAGAGTATGTGCTAACAAGGTATTTTCATAATTTCCGTCTTGCAGCCAATTCCAACCTTTTTAAAGTCAAAAGTGGCACACCGTCATTTGCGTCATACTCAACCCGTGAATACGACCCGTAGTGCTTTAGTTTTACATTTTTGATATTTTTTGTCGTAGGCTATGCTACTAGATTGAGTATTCATGACATGTCGTGTTCTATGGCTTTTGTCAAAACCACAATGCAACACTCAGTCAACATTGTAGTACACCTGTTATCATACAAACCCAAAGTTCTCCAAGGCTTTTGCAATAGAGAATACAAAGAACCCAGAGTCATGCAGGCCAAACGACTACGAAATCTCTTGTAATCAATGGAATATGAATGAAGTGAATCGGCGTGGACCACAGCATTGCCAACACAGATCCAAAATTATTGAAGTTCCCATTCCTTTGAACTGTCAAATAAGCTCCATGTGTAAGGCATCTGAACTGTTTCAAGTGACGTGACAAAGGGAAGGGAAGAAGTACCTTATCAATAAGGTGGTTATATTTACGCATCTGGGCATCAATCAGTGACTCTTCCGGTCCCTGCACAAGCACCCAGTGTCAAAAGTCTGCATTGGACATTTGGAGTAGCCTGACTGGACATACTCAGATCTGTACACGTAAATGCCTTCCGAAAAAGTACATGAGCGTGGTGACTATCTTTAGTACTTATTTCTATTCAATGGTGTTGTCAATTGAAAGGCAGTTCCAACAAATCTTAGCATACAAAACCAAAATTTCGTTAAACGGCGGTATTCCACAAACTTGGCACTTCCACGTTTAGACCGTGATGTCTGAATTCTATACATACCAGTCCTGGACTCTAGACTTTAGAGCTAGACTTTTGAGCTAAAGAATCAAAAATGAGGAGATGACGGTTCCGAGACAGACCTTGAAAATGGCGCAGGAGTAAGTCATGGTCGGATCCAGAAATAAAGAGAACATCTCATTGCTCTGATCCCAATCAACACATGCATGAAAAGAGAGCGTTAGTTTTGAAGTAAGGTAAGTACATGTTTCAAGCTTGGGAAAAACGGATAAACCTAGCATTCCATACTGAATCACCAAGAGAAGCCAAGCAAAGAGAAGAGAACTCAGACCAAGTCGTAGTGTTGGGAGATGTTGCGGCGTGCGTTGGTGAGGGAATTGCCACGCAACACATGCCGTAAGTAGGATGTCGCTAAACCTAATGCAGATGTGAGAAGCACCGGGGTACTCCACCAAGCTCCCCTGCAATAACACACGAAATCCCAACAACGTAAGTATGCCATAAGACGCACCCGGGCACTGTTAACATATCTCTGCTGCTGCTTCTGACTTCCACTGCAAATGCGAAACAGAGTCAACAGTACAAAATAATGTGGAAAGACGACTGGCTCGGTGACATACTTTGCTGCAGTTTGTTTCGCAGACAACCGGTCAATGTCTCGGTTTGCAATTATAATCTGCACCAAAAGGAAGGCGTGATTTCAGCTCTGTAAATGCATTGACGTTGTGCTTGCTTAGGGTTTAGAGTTGATCGACCTACCTGTGCATATCGCATGGTCAACACTCTAAACGAGATTTTCAGTCAACTTTGTTTCAGAAACGCTCATTTGCAGAAAAGAGGGCCCGCGAAAACAAAAACTGGGTTCCACAAGCTCATGTGGGGCCTACGGAACGAGATCCAAAGTCACTTGGCACAGTGAAACTTACAAGGAAGAAATTGAGGAGACCCTCTTTGGGATCCTCAAAGGAAAAATCCCCGTCTACATACGCATCAGCAAGTCCCAGGTCTTTTCTTGTAGAGACCTGGCAGACAATAACCACTGCAGATCAGTACAGGAGAATCACTCTTTGGTAGAATCACAAGAGGTTCCGTGCTTCACAATAAACTCAGAACTCTTTCGTATGACCTTTTCAAAAAACAGATTCTGAAATATCCTGCACGTCACACTATCACTAATTGACGTACAGTAGCACAAGCTCAAACAATATCAGGCTGCATTTTTTGGAACCCCAGGCCAGGAAAGCGGATTAAAGAGGTCAGGGAGTATTGACTGACCTTCCAGTAGAAGGCGGGATTATGAACGCGTATGCTGGATTTCAGGTTACATCCCTTTTCTTCACCAAAGAAGTTGTAAGCTGTACCTTCATCCTCCAACAATCTGGTGCATGAGTCAGAGAAGGTCAGTCTGGTGTGGAATGGAGAACATCAGTGAGTGTCCAAATATTCTTGAAAAGAAACTAATTTACTCTAAATCCCAGTACGATCGAGGGGAACATGACAAGTGCGCAGTACACAGTGCACCCTGCAGTTTCTTTTGTTGTGCAGTGCACATTACCATGCACCCCAGCGGGACGTACCGGGTGCTGTATCGGGCGATCTCTCAAAATGGGACATTGCCATACTCTAAGGGTGATTGCAAGAAACACCTGTCCTATTTGTTGCGTTTTACTACAGTACTCATGAATTTTGTAGGAGTACTATTTAAATAGAAAACTAATATTTTAGAAATTTAAAAAATATGGTTTATGTATATATCTCTAAAATGAAGGTTTTCACGGAAGGAAATTCATAGAAAAATTCTCTAAGTAAGAGAACTTGAAAAGTGCCAAATCTCAAGAAATTAGGACCTTTGATTCAAAAATTACTTAAAAATAGTAAAAATAAGTAAATACAAAAGAAAAAACTGGCCATTCTTAAGAACTTTATATAGATGTTCAATCAACAAAAAATTGATGAAAATAATATTTTATATGTTTCAAAATGCAAGCAGAAGGAAGCTCACTTTGTAGACTTCCACACCACATAGAATTAATTATTTTTGAAAATCTTTTGATGAAAAGTTATATTTCTATATAAGGAACAACTCCATATAATTTTCTTGATGTACCTTTTCAGAAAACGTACTCAATAGTACTAAAAACCTCCAAAATCGCAAGTGTGACATCAATTTTGGGCCTATTTTTGGATAATAGACTATTTTTTAAAATTACCAAAAAATCAAGGAAGTTGTATGATAGTCATGAGTACCTTCCCTAGAAATCTCAAGTCATTTGGAGTTAAAACACTACAGTTATGACCAAAAAACAAATCAGCCCACAACGTGTGACACAAAATAGGACAGGTGTTTCTTGCAATTGCCCCTAAACAAACTTTTAAGTTAATGCATGAACACCAACTTGCTTGGATTTGGTGCAGTGTGCAAAAGATCTCAACCAAGTCAATTCTATGAGATGAGGGAATATGTATTAACTGCACGTGTCCAGTCCGGATATAGTTGTGCAAGAAACTTGTCACCACAGCGCGGGCCGCGGACTCGAAATACGTGGGCGCCATTTGTTCCACCGGTGGCAATGATTTGAACGGCGTGCCAAGGAAGTCGAATGCGGCTTCCAATTCCTCCTGCATCAAGCACCTGACTCATCAACAGTGGTCGATAGAAATTCTCGTAATTCAAAACTTGCGTAACTACTGGCACTGACCCAAACGTGGACACGATTGAGAAATATGAGGAGCAAGATAGTGCCGTCAATGGGGTGACCGACTGATTACTTGGAAAACAATCTAAGGATTACTTCGCATTGGACTTGACGGATGATGAATTGAAGCTATGGCTGGTCGGACGCCATGGACAAAGCTTGCATATTCACAAACTTAACTCGATCCAAACTGACGTACTGAACTCATTATGTGCTACAGAGCTAAGCTCATCAGGTATGATCAACAGCGGCTACGCAAACAGCGATCCCGATTTCGTTCCAACTGTCGTTTTAAGTTACCCTCCTACTAGTGCAATTGAACACGCAAAGGCTAGCTGGGGCAGGTACTCAAACACTCTACACATTGCAACGCAAGAGCCCCACATTGTACTCCGATCAAACCCAAAGGTATCGATCAGAAAATCCGAGTCTAGCAATCAGTTCCACAAGGAGTGCATGCAAGAGCTTGACGATGCAAGTATGAAAAGAAAAGTCTGGATCCCAAGCAATGCAGAGTGTGCGTTCAAACTTACACAAAGCAGGGGTGCAGAGTGTGCGTTCAAACTTGAACAAGAGCAAGAGCTGCAACACAAAGCATCAGCTGTATGCTTTAGGATGGCAATGGCTCCTCATTTGGGTCGACTCTCTTTAAATCAGCAGCGAGCAGTGCTGTCTAGAATACAAAAATGTTTTAAAATAAATAATTAAATATGCAGACAAAAACATTAAATATTGTTATCAAAACTAGCGCAGTCTGACGTGGCCCAAGGTCTGCCAGGAGTACTGTGATTTTTTTTTTTTTAAATCAATTTTTTTCAATTCTTAATTCATTCATTCAGCAGTTGTTCACTGCAGACATGGCGGCCGTGTTGACCCAAGAATTGTTTTCATGCATGAGAGGGTCCTTTGAAACTCTTGTGGGGAAGGGAAAAGATTTCATGCATGAGAGGGTCCCAGAGAAGAACCTTTGAAACTCTTGTGGAGAAGGGAAAAGATTTAGTCTTGACAGATAAGTCTTAAAGTAGTATGCTCTAATATGACACAGAGGTGCATTTCACTTTCTTCAACGCATCCAGCAATGTGCATTTGAGGAGGTGGTTGCTTGTAGTGACCACTGCGTTTCAACTTCAAAAATTCGTAACTAATTCCACAGAGGTCCGAAAATTACAAAACGACTTGGATCAAATCCCAATTCCATTTTTCTTCCTATAAAAATTTATTGAAAATTGTTTCGAGGAATTTAGCTTCCCCGGAAAGACAATCAGCTCTTAAATGGTTGCTTTTAAGAGCAAACTGCTATAGTTGATATGCGAAGAAATCTTTGCAAATCACAATAAGAAGATTCAAAGTTGTCGTACCTTTTCAAACATTGTTATAAATGCCAATAAATTGAACCTTTCCTTTTGTATGAAAAGTCTTTTCTTAAGGTAGAGATACTTGTAACAAACAACTCCCTTTTAATGATACAATAGGGTGCCCTAGAATGAACAACAATTGGTTCTATTGTTGACTGAAAAAGATTTAATTTGCTCACATTTGATTAGGAACACATTTCAAAGCTAGCCATTTTAGGCAAACCTATGAGACAAGGATGGTTCCAATTGAAAAATCCACATTTATATTAAATAAAATATTCATTCTTGAGGACAAAGTTAGATTCCTTTTTTGCATTCTTCATCCTTTATTTTTACACACATTGAATTCAATTTATCAACGAATTTTCCATATCCTAGAGGCTGAAATTCTTAAGTTAGATATCCGTTCTAAATACTTCTACCTTAATGTAGAATCTTTTCCTCTCTTTCTTTTTCTCATGCGGAAAAGGTCGTTTGATCGAGCTTTGGATGCTTGGCTTTGAATGATGGAGGACGTTCAATCATGCCATCAAAGGTGAGCTCTACGGGCCAAATTTACTCCAGGAAAAATGCAGGAATTTTTTATTTGCCACAAAATCTTTTTTTTGGCAAATTTTGAATTCACATTTGCAATCAAAGACCCCAAATGAGCTAGGAGAGGTCTATGATATACCCTAGGCACAGCACGGGTTTGTTTTTTTACATTTACCCCGGAGAACACAGAATTCACCCCGCAGGGCCCACGTTTGATGGCACTATGTAATGTGGTTGCTTGCAGGATTGGGTTACATTTTTGTAGACCACTCACGGAAGGGAAAGAGATCCGCAGACCTCTTCTTCAACTTCCAAATTCCAGTACTGTCCTTGTTAATTCCCAGTATACTAAGCTTAGCGTGCACTGCGGATGCTCTCCTGATGTTTGAAAACGTTAATCAATGTTACGATGACCTCCATGTTGGTGTCATTGTGACCCAAATGGAAACTATTCCGCACTCCTTGGAGGACTTTGAGTTGAACTTCATGTGCACATGGAGAAGCTTGTGGCTGGGAATGCATATGGAGAAGCTTGTGGCTGGGAGAGCAGATGGAGAAGTTGTGGCTGGGAGAGCGAGGTGCAAGGTGGGGACAATCTCCGAGGTGGAGGGAATTCTAGAAATAAATAAACAAGCTAAGGAGGAAGGCGAAGTCCAACCAAGAATGCCTATTTATGTTCAGAATTCCCGACAACGAGGAGGTTAGGTTGGCTCGCGTAAACGCTCGTGTACAAATGGATGAAATATGTGATCGATGAATGAGAAATCTGTAGTCATCAATTATGTGGATTTCATGCACCAGGAGGGAATTATGGGAACATTTCATGGCAGGGATTTAACCCCTAAAGGATTGTTGTCCCTTCACGGGACAAATGCGTTTTCGGGCAGGTACTTATGGGCTGAAATTTTCTTCTGATTTTTTGAAACTTTTTTTGGAGGTAGAAAAGCTGATTAGCTTGGCGGGAATATATTTTTTTTCACAATCGGTGCCCGGGAAAAAAGCTATGACCAAATAAGTTCAAAACAGGGGATGACAGTCAGCCCGGACAACAAAAAAAAATGGCAATTTTTTTTTTTTTTTAAATATTTTTTTTCTCATAGATTATATTTTTTTCTATCTAGGAAGCTTTGATTCATTTCATTTGGATTTATTATGAGAAAGTTATGGACGTTCTTGTTTTTTGGGCAGTTAGAGCATCCTCTTGAAAAAAATAACTTGTAGGATTCATTTCTGAATGCAATTTTTCAAATTTAACAATTTTTTTTTTTAATGGTTTAGTTTACTGGCTAGAATAATCTCACCATTGGGATTTGGGCATTTTAATTCCATCTAAAAATATATTAATATTTTAGATATTCCTTCTATCTTGTACCTACTTCTACTTAACAATTTTTTTAAGAATGATAATTAAGTTATTTTGAATTTTTTTTTCTCCTAGACTCTTCAACTCAATTCTAAACTGTAAAGATTTAAAGCTCAAAACTCTGTAGTGCAAAAATTTTAATTTAAAAATGTTCAAAGTCAAAAAATCCAGTCTTGCAATGTGCTGAAAAACTTGTTTTTTTCACTTTAAACGCAGATATCTTGCAATCTGCGTGGTCAAAAATTCTGAAATTTTTTCCACACACTTTCATACTAGTTAGGTGTAAGATCCTACGGTTAGATGTGAAAGAAAAACATTTTTCAATTTTTTTTACTTTTTGCTATAGAAATGGCAGTTTTGAGTGTTTTTTAGCAGAAAAAGGCCTTGGTCCTTTAGGGGTTAAACTTTTATTCATTCATCCATTGCAAGGAAAAATGGAATGATTTCCTCATTGGTCCTATTTCAAAATATTGAAACGGATGGAGTATTATTTATCATGGTTGATCAAATTTGGAAAAAATAGAATTCATATTTGAAGTTAGAGACGGCGACTCTCTGAGTTAGTTAGAACAATACAAAATTAGACACTGTAAAATAAGGGCAGATTTTTATATTTATTCCTAATTGGGGCAAGTGTGTGTGTCCTCACTAACCACAAGTGTGTGGATTACCCCAAGAATTTTATTTCAATTTTTGATGTAGTATAACTTGAGATTTTTTCTAGATTGATGATGAAGGTATTTAGGTCTGAATGTATGCTAATTGCAAATGAAACCTCATTTATCCATGTGCATTCATATTTGTTCACTTGAATGTAGCAATATTATCCTAATTTCACAAATATTGGATGATTCTTGGCAATTTTGTTCCACGTTGGAAAATATAGTATAAATATTCCAAAATGAAAAAAATTGCCACTAAAAATAAAAATCTCCATGCAACAAATCCTTGGACTCACCCCTAACAAACTAAGGGTAGTCAAAATGAGCCATGATAGATCATATCATACAATTAATTTCATTGCACTAACCAATATTTATTAACCCCTAAAGGCCCATTGTCCTAAAGGGAAAAAAATGGATTTCAGGTAGGCTCCTACGGTCTCAAGTTTTTGTTGTGATTTTTTGGAACTTTCTTTTAAGATAGAAGAGCACATTAGCTTTTGGGGAATATAATTTTTATTTCAATCGGTGCCCAGGAGAAAAGTTATGCCATACTAAACACAATTTATACATTGCCAAGTAGAAAAACAAATCCACAAAAACTTGAAATTTAATTTTCTTTAAATTTGTTCTTCTTATAGATTATATTTTTGTGTATATGAAAAGATTTGATTCATTCCATTTGGATTAGTAAGGTGAAAGTTGTGGACAATCTTGTTTTGGGAACAAACTAAGCATCTTCTTGAAAAAATAACTTATTAGGTCCATTTTTTAATGTAATTTCTATAATTTTTCTAAAAGAATATTTGATAGTCAGATTTGATTGCTAGAACAATCTCATTGTTAAAATTATTGTGTTTCTATTCTACCTTAGAGCTATTAATAATTTACTCTTTCATTCAATCTTGGACCTACTTCTATTTAATAATTTTTTTAAGAATGAAAATCAAGAGTGAATTTTTTAAATACCTAGTCTTTCAATTCAATTCTTCAACATAATTTTTTTAATTCAACATGTTTAGTATAAAAAATTTTAGCTAAGAAGATTCAAATCCATAAAATCTAGGCATGCAAGGTGCAAAAACAACGTGCTTTTTCACTTCAAACACAAATGTCTTGCAATCCACGTGGTCAAAAGATTCTAAAATTCCTTCCACACGTTTTCATCTTAGTCTAGTGCATGATCCTATAGTCAAATATGCAAAAAAAAAAACTGTTAAAGTTTTTCACACTTTTGAAATAAAGGCCTTAGGACTTTAGGGGTTAAATAAATTGAAATGGAAGAATTCAAAGTTTCTTTTAAAATTGATTATAGATTGAATATTAATGATTTTTAGCCAATTTTTCTTTTGAAATGAGTTTTAAATGTGGTTCAAACTAGAATAATCTTTCAGAAGTATAATTTTGTTTATTTACTGAGTAGTTTTTTTAGATCATTGTTTAATTAAATTTTTTAGTTTTTAAGACTAAACATATTCTTACCATTTGAATTAATACAACACAAGCAAAGAAGATTATCCAAAATCTATGCTATACAAAAGTAGTAAAACTAATGAATACAACAATTTGTATTAAATTATATGGACCCAAAATTCAACTCTTGGTCAATCATCAAGAATCAAATAACAATATGTTCATGAACCAAATTTTGGCTTCTATATCTTTAAGTCATAAAGAGGATTTGAGATCAATTTGACAAAAAAGTGTGTTTATAGAGAGTTTCAATGATGAGGGTTCATGTGATCATAGTAAAATAATTGGCATTGGGGTTGCAAGACTCTAAATTCTTGAAGTATAGAAGAAACTATATTGAGGCTTGTGTGGAGCTATTGAAATAATGAAAGTAACAATGGTAATGATAGTAGAACAACCAAGTGGCTAAGAGAAAATGAAGGAGAACTTTTAGGAAGTAAAAGATACCTTTGTATATAAGGTAACGCATTTAAAAGAGGGAATTACAGAAAAAACAATGTCTTTGGCACTATGGACAAAGCCCAAAGCATGTCTCCCCTAAATCCTCTATGACAAGTGTATTGCCCAATGTATAAACCATCATTTAGAAAGCAAATAAATAGAATATTATATGATGAATGAATACAACCGCAAAATTGACATTTATATTTATAATACTTGTGTATTGAGTTGTTCTGCCCCTGATAACCCCTAAAGGTCCAAACACCGTTTTTGACAACATAGCGATTTTGGGCAGCTCACTACGAGTGGAGTTTTTATTTTTTTTCTTTGAAATTTTCACACAAGATGTGTCCGAGGAGTATCTTTCAGGCCCAACAATTTTCATAAGTTTTGACTACATGGTTAAAAAGTTATTGTATGATATGTAATTTTTGGTGCGCGGCGGGCAGCCCGGGCAGCTCAAAAAATTCTTTAAAAATCATTTTTTTTAAAAATAAAAATTTGAAATTGGTTCTTTAGATTTATATGTACGTGGAAAGTTTTAAATCATTCCATTTGGATTAATGAGTCAAAAGTTATGAGGATTCTTAGTTTGAGGGTAGTTATGGAATTTCTACTCTAAAATAAACTTTGAAGTCCTTTATTTCACTCAATTTTCAATATTTTTGAAACAAAATAAAAAAATAAGATGTAGATTATTTATTACAACATTACAACCGTTGGGATTGGCATTTTTCAATTCCATAAATAAATTCTTAACAATTTAGTGTTTTGAATCATTCTCTACTTCTTTCTACTTACTATTTTTTTCCTATATGTTGTGCAATTCCAAATGATCTGAAAATTTTCAAGCATGTAGCCAACTTGCCTAGAAAAATGAATCCAAAGAGTAACCACCATTTGGGGCATTTTTTCATACAAATGTGACCTTGTGAAGTGCAGCTGCCCGGATTTTCGCAGGGACAAAAAAAGGGTTTTTGTCAATTCAAACGCTAATATCTTCCAATCCGCATGGTGGAAAATTCTGAATTTTTTCCACATCTTCTCAAACCAGTGTTCTATAAGATCTTATGGTTACATGTGTCCAAAAATGTTTTTTTTATAAAATTTGGTACTTGTATTAGAAATGGCAATTTTGGAGCGGTTTTGGTGAAAACATAGTCTCAGACCTTTAGGGGATAAAGATGATAACAAATACAAATAGAAAGTTGATGAAAATATCATCTAGAATAAAGGTTTAGATAGGTGACCAAAATAAAAAGTATTTGCACTCACAAGATCTTCTCAACATATATGTTTTATGACTATGCTCACATGTATAGGACGTGAGAATGCAACATGGTAGAACATCTTTTTGTTGCATTCGGAAACAATTAAAATTTTGTGGTGTTTTTTTTATCCAAATAAAATAAATTTCAAATATTCATAATGTTGTTGCCTATACTATCTTGACTTTTTGTATATATCAATAGCAATATTTCTATAAATAATAATAAGAGAGGAAAATGAAAGATGAACTTATACAATGCTTCAAATTTTTTTCATTGTATTGTATTGTAGATAAATAATTATGCAATTCCTTCATAGTTATAGGGATACCCTTGGAGCGCACCTTCAAGAACTAAAAAGTGAGGAAAGCACAAACATCTTTTAGGGCTTGCAAAGAAAAATTCCTAATTTGGAAAATATAACACTTTGTCAATTGCTTCTATATGACAATGAAAATATGTAGTGGGATAAGGACTGATTTTTTGTCAAAAAAAACTCACGTGTTCTAATATTAAAAACATGTTGTCATATAGAGTTTTTTTTATCAATTCCAATGGAGAAACTTTTTATTCAAGCCATGTGAATAACCTAAAATTGAAAATATCTTGACAATATTTTTTGAACTATATGTTATTCACAAGATAATTGTTTTTTAATTTGTACTTTGTACTAATTAGTTTTATTTTATTTTTATTATTTCAAATACTATTTTATTATCCTATTTGGTATTTGATTATCTTACATCAATTTTTACTATTTTGCAAGTTATCAATTATTCCATTATAAAAATGAAATAGAAATATTACAAATATTCCTATCATCTCTTTTTCTACAAAACTTGCTCTTGGTACCCCTTAATTCCTTAAGGTCTCCACATTCTAAAGGAAGTTTTGAGGCTTCCATCAACTTTTCATTCCTATTAGAGGATTTTTATTTATATTCATTTTTGTTGGTAGGAAGAAATGGCCATTCTATCATTGTGTAGCATTGACAACCCTCCCCTTTGTGACTATGTTTTGTAGCATAGTGTAGCTTGAAAGCTATATGTAGTTTTCAATTGTACAAATCGCAACCCTAGATCATGACAACATTTTTTGGATGTATAATATATTTTTTTAAAGAAAATACACATGGCACCAAATTAATAATTTGCTTAATGAATTGCTATTGTTGACGTGTTTAACTATTTTGTCCAGCGAAAAATTCTTAGAAGTGTGATCTGTTGGCTTTGAAATCATCACTTAATGGAGGTGTTTAACAATCTCTTAGTAGGATTCAATGCTATTCTCTGCTTTATGGGTCACATGCTTCTGCTTTTAAATAGGTAAATCTATTTTTTATTTTTTATTTTTTAAATCATGTTGTTTCAAAAGCCGCAAAGATATTCTACCTTGGAACGTGTCCTCTTTAGAGTTCTAACTGCGATAGCTCAAAAGTGGTTGAACATTGTATTCAACTTGAATGGCATTCTTTAGCAATGTATAGTTGAGTCATATGCTAAAAATCTCAAGCCAGGTATAGTTCCTGACAATGTAGGAAGATTGAAACGTCTCCAAAAGTGTTGCTTTGTCACTACAAGAATAAATCCAAGCATAATTTTCTAAAAGTTCTTGTTGAGTAGTTGTTCTCAAATCTTAGTGGATATATGTCTTTTAGCTTAGATAACACTCATCCGATTGACAATTCTCCGGAGAAGAGTGTATACAATGAAAAAAAGAATGGTACACTGTAGAAGAAATTTGAGGCCTCCAAGAGGTTGTTTCAGGGTTGTTCCCGCAGCTAGGAACACTCAGAATATTAAAATTATTAAAAAAAATTATTTAAAAAAAATTCAAATTCAAAAATTATTAAAAAAATTCAAAAATATATATATTTTTTAAAATTTTGAAAAGAAATTTGAAAAATTAATTTTTTATTATTTTCTGACGTGGCAGTCTCGTGACCACGTCATATTATTGTTTCGAGGGCGTTGCTAGAGTTCCCAAGGCCTGATAACTCGCAGTCTCTTGGAGGCCTCGAAATTCTTCTAATGTTCTTGGATACTTAGACTTATCTATAACATTAGGACAACTTCTTAATATGAAGCCTTATCCCACAACCTTGTGGAATCTACTTGGATTATGACGTGGGCCACTTATGGGAATATGAGGAGGCAAATCGAATTGATTGTGCCCTGTTGACTACTTCTAACCCACTACATTTGCATATTGTTGATGGAATGAGACAATTTGCTACAAACTTCGGAATATATTACAAACTTTCCAAGATTAATTTGTTTGTTGAGACCTAGAGGTCTCCATGTCCCGATCATTGAACTGAAACTACATTTTATATGGATAACAATAGATAAGATTTCAAGCTTAAACAAGCCTGCAATTCTCAAAGAACGGGGAATAGTAGTCAAAAAAAAATCTATAAGAAATCTAAAAAATCAATGAATTGCAAGGCTTCAATTGGGCGGGACAATTTAATGACATAATATATTTATAAAAAAAACTTTATATTTAAATGATTAGGAACTTTGCCACATCAAAAATCTGACATGGTTGGAAGACTTTCACATCAGATAACATTATTGAATTATTTTTTGTTTTTAAATTTTAAATTTTATTTTTCAATCAATTAATATTTTGACTAGTAGTGCATTAGTTTACAGCTTAGGGAACAACCTTAAAACGGTCTTCTCATAGCCTCATTTTTCTTCTAATGTTTTATATATGTCTTTAATTTGTATTAAAAAACATTGATTCCAGATGTCAAACTTTGTTTTGTCTTTTGGAAGATTACAATTTGAAAAAATCAATGTGTTGGTCACTTCTATATTTTTTCTTTATTTTAAGTTGGAGGATAGTCTTTTATATTTTGACTCACTTATAGCTTCCCTAAAGGCAATGACTAACAATGAGCCTGCTTTTTGAATTTGATGCATCTCGTTTAAGGATGTCCAAATTAACTAAAAAGAATTGCTCTTTGTCTAGTTATTTAAGGCCTTATGTGATGTGCTCTGCTGTTGACACTGCATTGGCTGCCATTACCTATTTTAGGAGGAGTATGGATTAAGTTGTCCTTGACAACCTTCCCACTTGAGGTTTGGTCAAGCCCCGTCTTTGCTTTCCATCTCCGTTGAGATGTGTGACCTCTATACCAAGTTGAGTGCTACCCCTCACATGAAACTTTATACAAATATTGAAGAAGATGTTGTAGACCTTTGCCTCAACTATAAAGTTCCATCGCCAATTGCACCTCTGTATCTTCTTGTACACACCTGCAACATTAAACCTCTCCATTTGTACATTAATATTGTCATTAGAATATTTGGGAATTTATTGATTTTTAGTGAGATTATAAAAAAATGTGTTAACTTCCAAAGGACCAAAATTTTGCATTTATGACAACATAGCAATTTTGGGCAGCTCACTACAAACGGAATTATCAATTTTTTCTAAAACAATTTCACACAACATATGGTCAAGGAGTAGTTTTAAGGTGCAACAATTTTCATAACTTTTGACTACATGGTTAAAAAGTTATCGTATGATATGTAATTTTCATTGCTCCCCGGGCAACTCAAAAAAACGACTTTTTTAAGAAATAAAAATTTGAACTTGGTTTCCTAGATTTGTACATATATAGAAAGATTTAAATCATTCCATTTTGATTGACAAGATGAGGAGTTATTAAGAGTTTTAGGTTGCGGGGAGTTATGCGGAATCTCTATTCTAAAATAAACTTTGAAGTCCTTTAATTTAACTCAATTTTCAATGATAAAATTATGGTTTAAAATAAAATTTGGTTTATCACTCCTTTTTGGATTTTTTGCTTATAAAATTTAGTTGAAACTGTAAAAATCAAAATAAATTAAACTTTGAACCCAATTGATGAATTCATTTTGGAGTTCACAAGGGATGGCAAAGATATTGTGCCCCCAAACATGTCCTCTTTCTAGTTTTGATTGTAATAGAAGCAGTTGAACATCATGTTTGACTTGATTGGCATTCCTTATCAATGTATGGTTGAGTCATACGCTAAAAATTTCAAGCCACATGTAGTCTCCAACAATGTATTTCATTTCCAAGTTCCCATTGTGATTGGACCACAAACTGTCTTCACTTATCCTCGTTTGCACAAATTCCTCTTTGAGGTTTTATAGATTATAGATCATATTGTAGTCTAAAGCTCTATGATGAAGACAACTATGGAGTTTGTTGCAAAAATCTTTTTGAGGGCTTTTAAAATCCCTTCAACATTCTAAGATAGGAACAATTTAAGAGGGGTTGAAACCTCTTTGGAAGTATGGGTTTCTTACCATAGAAATAAATCCAAGCATATTTTCCTAAATTTTTTTCACCAAGCGGTTGTTTACAACTCTAGTAGGTGTACAACTTTTAGCTTTGATCACACTCTTCTAATTGACAATTTTCTATAGATGAGAGTATATAATGAAAAAAAAATAGAATGCTCTTGGATACTTAGACTTGTCTACAACATCTGGTTGACTTCCTAATAAAAAGCCGTATTCCATGACTTTATTGAATCTACTTTGATTGTGATGTGGGCTACTTGTGGGAATATGAGGAAGTGAATCGGATTGGTTGTGCCCCAGTGATTATTTCAAATCCATTGCATTTGCATATTGTTGATGGAATGAGACAATTTGCCGCAAACCTTGGGATACATTACAAACTTCCCACGATTAATTTAGTTGTTGAGTTTGAAAGTTGTAAGACCTAGAGTTTTCCATGTCCCAATCATTGAACTGAAACAACATTTTGTATAGATAATTTTGTATATTTCATTAATTTGTATGAGTAAAATTGACTCTTGATTTCAACCTTCGGCTTGTCTTTTGGAGGATTACAGTCTTATGTTGTAATGTTGGGACTTTTCATTCACCTATTTGTCTTTTAATCAAAGATAATGTGGGGGTCACTTTTGTATTTTCTTCTTGTTTCAAGTTGGAGGATTTATTTTGTACTCACTTATAGCTTCCTTTGGGGTAATGACTAGCAAAAAACCTTCTTTTTGGATTTAATGCGTCACTTTTAAGGATGTCTAAATTAAATAAAAGGAGTTGCTTTCTATCTACTTATTCAAGGCCTTATATGATGTGCTCCATTGCTAACGTTGCATCAATTTCCATCAACTATTCAAGAGGGAATGTGGATTAAGGTGTCAATGACAACTTTTCTAAGAGACATATGAGGCCTGGTCAAGCTGTTCCTTTGCTCCTTGTCTCCATTCAGACATGTGATCTCTACACCAAGTCAAGTGCGTTTGTATTTGTCAACTCTTTGTATTTAGACTACCCTTCACATGAAACTTTATGCAGATATTGAAGGAGATTTTATAAACCTTCGCCTCAATTGTAAAATTCCATTGCCGGCTGCACATGTGCATCCTCTTGTATATATCAAGCAACATTAAACCAAATTCTACTTTAGGGGACTCCAAAAAAAAGACCCAATTGGATTCATCTAGTGCAAATCAATTTTCTCACATCTAGGATAATTAGTCTCTTCCCTTTCTTTTTATGAAAGGCGGATATTCACCCTCGATTGGCCTTGTTTCCTATTCTATGGTAGTTTGAGACTATCGGCAATGAAATAAAACTGAACATCCATTCATAAACATTGTCAATAGATTGCAGCTAAGGTCGTGCCCTTGAGTTTCTAAATCTCTTTTAAACTCCAAGATCCGCTAAGCATATGCAAATAATAGGGAAAGGGAGAATGGATCACTCTGGATGGAGACGTGCAGTCTTGTCAAATATGCGGGGGTGCTATTTTGTGAGCTTTGGAGCATGAGCCCAAGAGCCTGTGAGCTTGTGAGCTTGTGAGCCTCGAGTTTAGGGTAAATTTTTTTTGAAATTTTTAGATGTGTACCTATGACCGTGGATCACAAAATGTTGAAATTTTACAATTTTGGAATATACAAAATAAAGGTCTGCGAGGTTTTAAAGTGCAAACTAGGATAAAAACTGCCATAGAGCAGAAGATAACGGTAACAAACCACGCAAAGAGAAGACATGATAACTATATGATAAAGGCAATGGAAATACAATAGATTGCGAGTATCCTCAGGCTTAGGTACTACTAGAGGATCCAGATTCAGAGCTCTCAGTAGTGTCTGATGACTCACCGGCAGAATCTTTCGTGGATTCATCTATAAAAACTAGAACTCGTGGATCTACCGTTCGGGCCCTAGAATGTGGTTTAGGGTCATGAGTCTCAAGCTGTTTGGCTGTTGCTTCAGCATACATTGGCAGCTGAAAAGTTTGCGGTGGACTGCGGAAGAAGGCATGATCTGCAAAGAACGGTTGATGTGATGACATCTTCATTTTCGCACCTTGTCTACAAAAAACCAAGAAAAAAATATGAGAACAAATTACAAAAAGTGTTCTTGTAATCGTGGTTCAGAAGCAAAGGGATAAACTTACTTACTAAATCGTGATGTCCTTGTCACATTCTTGACTGGCACAACCTCCTCATCCAAATCAACCAAGACAGCTTTAGAACTCTGTGGTGTAGGCTCTGGACTTGCAACGGTTTGGTTAAAGGGAGCAAGGAGGGCCTCGTAAATAGGCTTATCCTCCTCCAAGGCTACTATATGCCGCCTAGTAGCCCGACAAGCGTAAATGCTGGCACCTGCAGAGATGGAGAGTTGCCAAAGTAGAGTTTATTAGAATTTCGACAAATTCAGCTAATGAAAATCAACAACTGTAGGACTAGTCAAAAAACACGAAACTAACCTGTAGATGCAGAGTAGTCCATGACGATGTCACCAGGTGAGGTCATTCCTTCAATAAGCATTTGCATGAAGGGGCGAGCCTTCTCTTGAGGCCCACGCCAAGGAATATTGCCATTCATGGTCTGATCTTCTTTGTTGCAGAAATTTTGCAAAAGGTCGTCTTTGGCCACATCAACGTCTACTGCTGCATGCACTGGGACATGCTGGAAAGTAAATCGAGAGGTCTATGATCCAGTTTTAGCCTTCACGTAAAGTGACATTTTGAACTGTTGAGTCTGCCCCAAGTAGAAAATTAAAAACCAATTCGAAAAAACATTGAACACAATTTAAATATGAAGCCTATTCAACAGATTGACAACTATGAGCAGTAGAGGGCTTACTGTTCCAGAGTGGTCCGCGGGCGATGACAAATGCAATCTATTCATGCCCCAATATTCCCGTTCAGACTTAAACCGAAATGATTTGCAAAATCCCAAGACATAGGACATAATGTCCCGGCTGAAAGGATAGATTACAAGAAGAGCACCAGCGTCGTGTAAATAGTTGTCATCAAGGTCAAAAATGGCTTGCAAAGTGTCTGCCGAGAACTTGTTCCACTGCGGGACCGACATTGGTGGACTGGAAACAATTGGGACTGGTAAACCCTCCGGGACATCAACAATCATCAAGTCCAGAGCTGCTTCTCCTGTAACCACCCCATTAAAGAAACGTTTTTTGTCCGAAGTATGTTGCACACATGTAAGAGTGACACGATTAGGTAGCTTAAGGTGAACCTACACTTGCAATGGCATGACGTAGAGAAAACGTGCATAACTTTGCAGAATATACCTACAATTTTGCAAAGAAATATAAAAATTTATCCAAAATTGTATTCAGTACCTTTTCCAGAAGGTTGATCACGACCTGAAACGTTGGCGGGACAGGGCCTTTTGCCGATCCAACAAGACTAGTGACTGAAGCATTCAAGATACATTGATCAATAGCGGCCAATGCACTGAAGTCTGCAAGCTGAGGAGGCAAGCCATGCAACAAGTGAGACCGAGTGAACGAGAAGCCAGAAGAAGTGGCCTTGACGGCTCCATCACTCGTCGCCTGATCCACCACCGGAGTCTCCGCTTTTCTCTTCTTCCCCTTCTGCTTGACTTCGGCATCATTCCTGGCCTTCTCTTCTCTTCGTTCTCTCTTTTTCACTTTGGTTTCCTCAAGTTTCTTCTTTGCTACTTCCAACTTCTCTTCCTTCTTCTTGTTGGCAGCCTCTCTCTTCTTCAACGCTTTCTCCCGAGCTTCAGCACCAAGGCTTGCAAATTCAGCTACCTCCGCCTCTACAATGGGACTCTCCTTAATACTTTCGTAAAGAACTAATTCTTCGGGAGGTACGAATCCATCAGGGCAATCCAAGTACCACGCACCGGCTTGAAGATGGCCAGTGGGCCAGCTCTTGTCTTGGGCAGGCGTATACATACAAGCATCGGATGTTCGATCCAACCATGTGCTGAAAAATGGCGGTAAATCGGCCTTTGAAATAGCTTTCTTTGGATAAAGTTCGAACTTGAAATACCTGTATAGAAACCAGATACTTAGAAATAGAGCAAATCATTCAAATTCTGAAAAGCCAAATACCAATGACTAATTTGATATTCAAAAACTACACACAGATAGAGGAGTCAAACCTGTAAATGGTCCGCTTCACCGTAAGAGAGGAGTACTTGAATTCCTTGAACGAATCGGACTTCTTAAATGAGTCACCTCCTTTGAACACTCCAGCGTATGCATGGTTCTACACTTTCATGCGCCATGCCTCAATGTAGTCAGCAAGTGGCATTGGCTCCGTTGGCACCTCCATATTCACGTGAATGTTGTCAGCTTTAATGATATTTTCATATAACTCCAGGGCAGAGTCTTCAAGCTGTGAAATGAAAAGGAGTAGATCAACATTAAAAATGCACTAAAAAATAGAACATTTGAGAGGCTAGAGAATGCACAATTAGAAAAAAACCTACCGCAGCATACCAACAAGCCTTCGAAACAAAGCTTGTGATTTTGTCATCGTTAGCTGGTCTTGGTGGAAGACGACGTGCCTCGCGAGTAGGGGCAGAAGAGTTAATCCACTTGAGCCACTTCACTTTGTGGCGTGTGTCTACAATTGCAGTTGCAATAATTTGCAGCTTATCCAAGGTCAACTCCTGGACAGCGTATAAGCTCCAGTGCCGTTCAATCTAAAAAGAAACAAACACAAATCAGTATCCTAAACAACGTCTTATTGACAAGAAAACCAGAAATCATATAGACCAAGGACCACGTACCTCCTGCAGCCATTCATCCCCTAGAACAGGAGTCGCCACAGCTTGAATCTTATAGAGTTTCTGGATAAGCAATCTTGTTGCTTCCTTAGTTGCAACTCGCATTGCTGCAGAAACACCATCTGGTGTAAAATCGTGCACTAGAGTGTCCTCGTGGTATTTGCGGGCGGCAGCATCTGATAGAGCCGATATGTCTTGCTGCCAAAAAAGGGTGAACGAAAGTAAATCAGGGACTGTAGAAGACAAAGCATTCTATATAATTGAACTCAGCAAAATTGATTATGATTCAATTTCTAAAAATACGGAATAAGAGAATTTGTACCTGAAATATAAAGGAAGTAAAAATCTCTGTAGGCATTGTGTACCAAGTTTTCCGAACATGTTGTTGACAAGCCTTGGCTTCCTCCGGGCTCAAAAGCTCAGTGAACTTCTCTATTGGCATTGTTTTGTACTTGCGAACACGGTACAAAGTATGTACAAGATTTGTTTTGACGTGGGAGTTCTCTGTGTGCCTAAGTACACGGAAGGAATCACATAGTGAGCCTCCACACATACAAAACTAAACAAATGACAAAATCAAAAGAGAATGAAGTGGAACTCACTGATTTATATCGTGCATGACCTGCATCGCCGCAGCAAGTCTTCCTTTTGTGTCCAATACTATTGAATCAACTCGGATGTGCCACTTCGGGTGACCGCTGTGAAGCCTATTAATGTGTCGCATCCAAGCTAGTCGGTGATGGTTGCCATCGCAGATGAAGAACTTTGCGTTTACCAAGTGTTTCAGGTCTGGTTGACTGGTCAGGTAAGCGTCAAATTCTTCGTTTACGGCGTTCCAAAGGGGTCCCCAGTCAGACTTCTCTGCAGGAGAAAATGCACCCGTCTGCCCTCCCTCGTCCGAAACTGAGACATAGAATACTCGAGCCTCAACTTCATAGCCGTGAACATAATCCATCTCCAACTGAGCCAAATTACACTCTAAAGTGGGCCTGACCATTGGCATAGGAACTAGACGACATAGCGGGATGTCCATCCTTGAGAGGTGCTGTGGCTGGATGCGCATACTCGTGATTGTAAAAACATAATCCATCTTCTGTTTTCTGCGAATGTCATCCTCGTCCATGATCTCCTCAGTATGGCAAGACTAATGGCCCTCCCCATGAGGTTCAACACTAACTTCTTCCACCGAATCCAGGGCCTTAGTTGGTCCACCAGTTTCTTCATGGAGCAAAGCCGGAGATGAATGTTTAGTCAGTGTAGTGGTGGCCGCATTCTGAATAAAAATGAAAAAATGTTTGAGATAAAATCTGATGATTTTGGATAGTGGGATTCCCATGGAGCACACTCATATAACAAGGATGGAGTAAACGCTATTCCGCAAAATCATATAGCCATAAAATATAATTAGGTCCTTGAAAATCAGAATCGGTTGTCACCGAAATAAGGAGCTACATGCCATAAAGTGGACAGCCAAAGCCTGCAATGAGGGCACAAAACTGTGTCCACAAAATGGGATACTTAAGACACCTGAGACTAAATTATGCTGGACGTAACATGACTAGTAGCCATAGGAGAATCAGGAAGGATGTAAACTTCTTCATCACATCCTAATGACGTACAACAGGACATTAGAGATTCGGTGTCCGAGTCATCCTCTAGGTCCTTTAATAGAGCATCAAGATTTACCAGACGCCTCAAAGGAGTAGGATGCATTGTGGAGATATCAGTTACATCAGCAACCTCCATGTCTTCCACCGTCAACGGGATCTGCAGAACCAAACAGCATTGTCCATATCAGACTATACATACTACAGAGGATGAGGTAGATCTTCCTCAGAAAGTACCTTTTTGAGGTACTGGAAATGATCATAACTGTCAAACGAAGATTCCAGACAACAATAATTGATGATGTAAACTGAAACTGAAACACTGGAGCCTCCCTCTTCAGCCAGACCAGATCATCATAGAAAGAAATTGTACATCAGAATACGAAGCTATATTAAGAACTGTCGCAACAAGTGGATCCCCGGGGGGAGCTCTCGGTGGCGAGAGGGCTCCCCCACGCTCAAGCTGTTGGGCCAATAAAAACGGGGAGGGGATTTCATCCCCCCTCCCCCGAGCGAACTGGACAAGCATTGGAACCTTTTTTTAAAAACTGCCGCAACAATGTGGATCCCCGGGGGAGCTCTCGGTGGCGAGAGGGCTCCCCCACTCTCTAGCTGTTGGGCCAATAAAAACGGGGAGGGGATTTCATCCCCCCTCCCCCGAGCTAACTGGACAAGCATTGGAACCTTTTTTTAAAAACTGCCGCAACAATGTGGATCCCCGGGGGAGCTCTCGGTGGCGAGAGGGCTCCCCCACGCTCTAGCTGTTGGGCCAATAAAAACGGGGAGGGGATTTCATCCCCCCTCCCCCGAGCGAACTGGACAAGCATTGGAAGCTTTTTTTTAAAATTGCCGCAACAATGTAGATCCCCGGGGGAGCTCTCGGTGGCGAGAGGGCTCCCCCACGCTCTAGCTGTTGGGCCAATAAAAACGGGGAGGGGATTTCATCCCCCCTCCCCCGAGAGAACTGGACAAGCATTGGAACCTTTTTTAAAAACTGCCGCAATAAGTGGTCCCCCGGGGGGAGCTCTCGGTGGCGAGAGGGCTCCCCCATGCTCAAGCTGTTGGGACAAAAAAAACGGGGAGGGCATTTCATCCCCCCTCCCCCGAGAGAACTGGACAAGCATTGGAACCTTTTTTTAAAAACTGCCGCAACAAGTGGACCCCCGGGGGGAGCTCTCGGTGGCGAGAGGGCTCCCCCAAGCTCTAGCTATTGGGACAAAAAAAATGGGGAGGGGATTTCATCCCCCCTCCCCCGAGAGAACTGGACAAGCATTGGAACCTTTTTTTAAAAACTGCCGCAACAAGTGGTCCCCCGGGGGGAGCTTTCGGTGGCGAGAGGGCTCCCCTTTGAGCTGGGTTTCAAACTATAAAACTCTCTGGGGAGTCAGTTCTCTCCCTTCTCCGTCAAAATGAGGCAAGAATGAAGAAAATCATCTTAATGAGAGATGTCACAATACCTCCAATTCCTGAGAAACTGCATCTGGTGCGGCTTGGCGTGGTTCCTCCCTCCGCGCCATCTCACGTCCACGCCGAGTTTCCATAACTTGAAGGTTCTTAATCTGTTGTGTCGGTTCTCCCGCCGAATCCTTCACCAGAAGAGAGTGATGGTGAGCGAGGGCCAAGCAGTTGCAAGGGAGGGACGGTGGGGAAGGTCGGCGGCGGAGGATCCTGTGAGTATTCTCGTCGGCAAGGGGGAGACTGTTAGGGTTTCGGTATCTCGTGGACAGCCCAAGCGGCTGTCATCGAGGACCCTTTTTTTATTTTATTTTCGTTTATTATTTTTATAAATATTATTTATTGTTTTTTTAATTTATATAGAGGTACCTGGTTTGAACTATTCATGTTCTATAGGATATTTAGACCAACCAATCCCACGGTAGAATTTGAATATTACAGGGTCACATATCACTTGCATTGCATATGTGGTGACCGTGACGTACTATAACTTCGTCAGATCTAACCTGAGATACGCAAAAATCTAAGTTAGAATGAACGATCACTTGAGATGCCACGGGAGTATATCGCACCAAGGATGATCTTGTGACTGTGTTTGCAGATTTACTATTTGCTACAGGTATGCGTGATGCATTCTGACGATTCATCTTGGATCTCCTAAGCTCCTTTGAACTACTAAAGCGCAGTGAACTCCTATGCTTTTTCTTGCCCTTGGCCCTAGAATCCTGCATCTGTCTTATTTGCTTGGCTACTTTGAGTCATCTACATTTAGTCTATCACCTATTGCACTGGTCAAAAACTCTATGAGAGAACAAGCTATGGAATGAAGAGGCAAAGGAATTCATCAGTGCCCAATGCGACTTCTTATACTGTAGTAAAGGGACAATCTCTGTAATTCGAAGTGGTGATTTTGAAATTTGCTTACGGCATTCTTAATGAACATATATTGAGCGATTTCTATTGATCTATATAGATCTAGTACTTATGGTATTCTTCTCTCTGTCTAGTGTACACGTATTTAACATTCGTTTCCTAAACCGTCAATTTGTTGATTTTGTCAGAGACTAGCAGGAACTGGATTTTGATCCTACTATTGATCATATTTGAATTGTATATTTCTTGTATTATAAGGTTGGGTCTATCTACTATATTTGATTTGTTTGAGATAGCTATCAATGCAAAACACAACTACCTCTGGAAAAATGGTGGGTGTTATGATTATTGTACTATTTATATTTACTAGTAACTAACGATTCCGGAAGTGTTTGAAATTATTCCTTAACACCACTATTGACATCTTTCCCCATTCTTTCTAAAACCGCTCCAAAATCTCCTTAGTACGGATTTCAATGAATCCGATTTCTAGAGATATTGCTTACTTATGACATTCATAATGACTGTGTTTAGATAATCTATATGTTTTTTGGAACCCTGTATTAATCAATGTGAATATGCGGGATTATTTCAGACCTAATTTGCTGTCACGTAGATCCCCTGGGTTATTGAAGTACTCTGTTCTGTGAAGGCAATTCTCTTTTACATCTTCCATGGCTTCAATTAGAGCTTCTGGCCATGAGGTCCCTCTGATACTCCGCCTTAACGCCAATGGCATCGCTGGTGTTTCGAGTGACTTGCTTCACGTCCGTTATGGTTTTCAAGAATCCTCTATCTATGTGGAGGAAGAAATTCAGTCACAGTCCGGAACATTGCTGCAGACATTTCTTATGCCTAGGACTAGTAATGTGCATGGTTACACTTGGAGTTTACCGGTAGGATGTTTTAGAGCATTTGGATTGAATTCTAACGTATTGGCTGCCTCCACAGAATTCCTGACCCCCTTGTCTGATGCATCTACTGCACAGGTTCCCCTATTTAGAAGCGTTAAAGTAGAATCAGGGGGTCCTTCTGAAGCGGATGATGAAGGTCGCCGAGGGTTTGACAATCCTCCAGAGAGGCAATTTTTATATCCTGTCGTTGAGTTATCTAGCGATTCGGAAGGTGAGACTGGGAATGCCGATCGCCGCTTCTCTTCTTCGTGCTCCGCTGGAGTCCCTTCAAAAATTCCTCCAACGCCCGCTATTGGTGGCCGAGACAGTAGTGCAGGGAGTTCTATCTACTCTCGGCCGCCACTTTATCCGACGGATCGTCAATCTCCAAACGTCATGCAATGTCTTCGGAAGTTAGGGAGTATTCGAGGTTGTAGGAACGAAATTGCTTCTCTTGATTTCGAGTCTATTACTCACAAGAAGGTCCAGTTTCTGCCAACTAGCTTTGATGGTGACATTGTCCTTGAGTTGCCACCTTGCCGGTCGTTAGCGTCTTCCAGTTCTTCCAAAAATATGACTGGCATGGACAAGCGCTACGATGGTCATCCATGGTGCCGTACTATGACATCGAATATTCACAATGAATTTGGTCTTAAGCTTAGAAAATCCTCTTGCGCAGGCCACTTGACCTGCACTAATGAGGAGTGCGATTACTTGAAGCGTTGCTTGAGGAGGAACAAAACAGAGTGGTCCGGTAACACTGGAACTCCTTTCCACGTAGGGTCTGTTCCTCCGAAAGATTCGACACTAGTATGCAAAGTATGCAAACTACCCCCCACCTACGTCAATTTCTGCGACGGGAGAATTTACTATGTTGTAGGTTCGGCGGATATAACGAGGGCCTGCATTCATTTAGGCACTCATAACCACCCTGTTGCTGACGGGCTTTGTCGGGATTCCGTGGACACAATATCTGGACTCATTGCAAAAGAAGTAGAAAGAACACCTACAGCAAAAGCCTCGGCAATAGCCCTAGCTGCTAGCAAGGAGTTCCTAGACACATTCTTGGTTCACGCGGGTGACGGACCTAAACAAATGTTGAGGGGCAAGGAATTAGATGATGTCATGGACAAGTTCCAAGTCTTGAGTTCACCGAATGTTAGAAATATGATTGCGTCGTTCCGTAGCACAGGTGTTGGCGGAGGGGAGATCGACCGGCTACTGGCAATGAAGAAGCAAGCCAAGATTGAGTTTATTCATGACAGCGTGTTTCTGGGTCAAGGACAAGAGAAAGTGTACTTGTTCAAGATGCTTGTTGACGGCCCCGGAAGTGGAGTCGATCTTGTACGCCGGATGCAACCGGGGGGTGATCTCGCTAACTGTTGGCTCATGTTCGACCACGTTAAGCGAGTCAAGAGCTGGACTACAATTGCATGTCATGTATATGATTCTAGTTATTGTAAAGTGATGACTATTGCAGTTTGCGATATGCAGTCGGAGGACACTGATGGACAAGTGATTATGTGGAGATGTCTGAATAGAGTTATGGAGAAGTCAGGCTTACCGAATCCAAACTTCAAGGGATTCATGGCAGACAGCACTCAGGCCAATTGGAATGCTGTTCGAATAGTTTATGGCTCCGGGGATCCTGCTGTGAAGATGGTGGACTGAGAACGCACCTGCCTCTTTTACTGGGCAACCTCCATGAAGCAACACACAGAGAGGCTTATTAAGCACGAATTCCAAAACCAACGCATCAAGCTCTGCAGAGACTACAAAGGCGCAAAGACTTTGGATGAGGCTGAGAGCAGGTGCCTTCAAATTAAGGCATGGTGGTATTCCTCTGGTGCGGCAACGGAGGAATCTTTGAGGGAGTTGGAGTTGTGGTTAGCGTTTTGGCATTTTAGATACCGTCAATGGGGTGGCTTCATGGAAACTGTACGCCCTTTATTCTTCCTTCTATTCTTTTTTTTGCAATGTCCTCTGGTGTTTCACTTTGAACTTTGGAACCTACCTAATTTGTCTTTTTCTAATTGTGCAAGATCTATCAACTGATGAATTGGCAGATATTCCATCGTGCAATCTCTCTGAAACAGTTCACAATAAGTGGCTTCAGGCATCAGGAAAACGTGGCACGGATTTATACGTTGCGACATGTGATGATTGGGTGAGGGCGTTTATGCAGATGACAAATTTCCGCGTGTACCTCAACGGTGGGCCATTTGGATTTGGACCTTCGCGACACGACTTGAAGCTGAAGAGAGCTATAGCATCCATGGATGGCAAAAAAATCACCGACGCTTTGTGTAGTATGCCTGGTGCTGAAGATGTATGCACACGCATTCCACATTTGGAAGGAGAAGAAGTGTTTGGGTCTTCAAAACGGAAACTGGATGTACCCATTGGGTCCGAAGGTGATTCTCATCGCCCGGATAAGGTGAATTTCTCTCATCCTAGAGTGCAATTGAGGTCAACCGAAGTCGCAATTGCTGATGTGCAAGAATCCACTCCAAACTTACCTCATGCGAAGCACGTTCTTGAGACAGATTGTGACCCTTCTGAGTGGCACATAGCCTGCATCTCTGTGAAGTCCAAAAAAAAATGCCATGCTATTCAATCTCAGACAGAGGTGAAGTGCAAGATGACGATAGCTAAGGGCTCTAAGCCCACTGCTGCTCCCATGTATAAGGGTCAGAAGCGCAAGTTCAAAGGTTCAAGAGTCGAGACTGATGAATTTTGGTTTTGTCCGGATGATATCAAGCGTTGCGTGATGGGTCCGAGGAGGTCTCATGTTCTCAGTCGACCCAGAATCCCTGATGTTTGGCCAGTCTTGATTGGAACAGCCCTCTCTTCTGACGAGATTATTCTCTTTGAAGAAGCAGGCTTCCACTTGCAAGAGTGACCTTCTTTGTCTCCACGACGGCTGTTTACCTCCTCAAAACTTTTTGAAGTTGTGGAGTGGACCTACGCCAGACCTCCTCACGCTGACAAGCCTCCATGCATCCGCAATGGAAAAAACATTCGTAGAAATGAGAAGGCACCCACTGAAGATCACCGAAACCAATGGGAGAGCGCCCGGAATGTTACAGGGAATATCCTTGGAGTGAACATCTTGCCGTACCCCGGACTCGGAGCTGTCATAACCCTTCAATCAGGAGTCGAACCTCATCACATGGTATATCGAGTCACTATTTCCAATTTCCCAACTTGCACTTGTTTGTATTTCACTGGTATGGTGTCTACATCTATTGGAAAGTGAGGGAAATATGTCAATTGCAAACATCTATATTACATTTTCCGATACTTGTGCAAGGTGGACCAGAAGAAGGACAAGTTCATTCACGCACCAAGCTTTAGTATGGATGAGGTCATGAAACTACTAGAAATGGCAGGGATGATGAAGAATACTTCCTGAAATAGTAGTATCAACATCACATATGTTGTTAGTGGATGAATTTAGTACTGTACTCGTATATTTGTTGATGCAGAAGCTAAGACTTTCAATCTAGAGGACTACGAATTAAATGTCTACTTTTTTGAAGCACTATACGTGTATCCAAATTTATGTATTTTCACATTCCTTGTTCCTACAAGCTAAGTCCAAGTATTCCAAGCACTATGAGAAATGCATCATCTTGACAAATGAATTTCTCTTATATTTCTGGTTAGACTGAAATTGAATGTTTCTGGACTGAAATTAACTAGCCCAATATTTGAGTTGCTTGACATTGGCCTAACCCAACTCGGGCCAAATTTATCCTATAACTTTTCTTTGGCATTCTATATTAGGTTCCATAGTTTTTCGCATTTAAATTTGCTGAGTTTCAACGGTGCGCTTCGGAGGAGAGTTAAGTAGCTTCCCTTCTATATTTTTTGGTGCAACACTGGCAACCTCGTGGGGGGCTCTCGGTGCCGAGAGGGCCCATTTTGGGTGCCAGTGTTGCAAATTTTTTTGGAACATGCAAGTGCGTGGATTCCATATTGGGAGAAAGGTAATCCTATAGTGTTTTAATTTTTTACTTTAAATTGCTTTGAGGGATCCAGTCGTGGCTCTTTTGGTGCTGAAGTTGCCTATTTGGGATGCCTATCTTGCAACCCTAAAACCAAAATTCATGAACGTTGATTTTTGATTAGCTTAAGGAAGACCTCCTTCCCTACCCATTTTTTTGGTTACGATTGAAGGCATCCTCATGGGGCTCCATCATCGCTGTGCAATATTCTAAAAACGCCTGGTCTTGCAAAAATTAAAAAAAGGTAGTTGCCTTGACTCTAGCACACCCTATTTTGTTCCACATTCATAGTTCTACAGTCCCTAAACCGCGGTAATAGGTTGACACTAGTAGTTCCACAATATCATGTCTACAGTCATAGGTGCACGGTAATAGATCGACCCTAATACCTCCATAGTAACCAAACCATGGTCTTAGGTCCACGGTCATAGGTCCACGGTCATAGGTCCGCCTGAAATATATTTTTGAAAACCCTATTATTTTTAAGCTAACCAAAATGTATCCAGGTTCTTTACCAAAACTCTCAAAAATGTCCAACTTTTTTTTAAAGGATCTGAGGGCTCGCAAAATCTACGCTCACCGCTCTCAGGCTTGCGCTTTTAGGCTCACAATTTAGCGTCGTTGTCAAATATGGAAGTAGACCACCCAAGCTTTCTCAAGTGAACGTGAAGATATCCTTAGAGGGCTCACAAAGATAAAAGTGTTGGAGGTAGCAAAAAACAATTCCACAACCAATTGAAAAGAGATGGTTAGTCAAGTTTTTTGTATTTATAAAACAATCTATTTTCTAATCTTTTATAACTATTATTAAAACATTCATTCAAATACCAAAAAACAACATTTAGTAAATTAGAGTGCTTCATGAGCACTAAGCCTCTCCATTTGTACACTAATATTGTGATTGGAATATTTGAGAATTCATTGATTTTTAGTGAAATTATAATTAAGTGTCTAAAATTCTTTATATACGTAAATTTTCAAGTAAATTGATGTCCTCGAATGTAAATTGCTTTCCTTTTCAAAATGTCACATACTTCTTGGCCTCTCATATGGAAGCCTATTTTCCATCTTGAAATCTCTCACTACAAGAATTTCAGCATTTTATGACTACGTAAATGATTGCGTTTTCAGTCATTTAGGACATCTATGACGGTATCCATTTTTTTGGAGCCTCATTCATTGTGGACCAATCCTTTAGGACAATGACTGGGGTTTTTATATCACCTACCGTATTTGCAGATGGATGTTCATCCATGAAGTTTAGGGACAAATTATTTTGGAAAGGCCGGGTAGTTGCCCATTTTTTGAAAAATTTGATTGATCATTGTTGACGTGGACCTTTGCGTGAGTCATTCTGTAGTCATTTCGTAGTTGTGAGGGAGTTGTATTGACCAATGCAAGGCTAACACGTGTCCAATCATTCTTTAGTTATTGTTGCAGTTTTATCTTCAATGCAAGAATGACGCTTTGACACGTGTCCAGTCATTTGTAGGATGTGCTTTCAAGACTGTCTAGTCATTTTTAAGTGATGCTCGTAGTTGTTTCCGAGTATAGACAGGGACTAGTCATTTTACAGTCACATATGAGTACATTCAAAGTTTCACAACAATACACCATATACCAAATATAGTATACCATAAACCATACACAATATACAATACATCATACAATATACACCATATTTGGCTTATGTCTTGCATGACTTCCAAATCCACTTAGTAGATAAATATGAAGCTTGGTATGAAGAGATGAAACGACAAGCTTTTTATAGAAGTGGGGTAGTAGTAGGCAAGACAAACGATGTGGGATATGCAAAATGCAAGAATTATGTTACAAATAATATTTCAGACTTCATTGAGGTATAATAGATTTATTTTTTTCCAAAAAACTTTGAACTAATAAAAGATAAGAAATCAATCTCACTTTCATTTCCAAAAATCCATTTTACATTTTGAGCCTCAAATCAAAAGTTATAGACAAATTTGCTAAATGGATTGAAAATGATTGCCTAAGTACGGTAGTTCACACTTGGGCTCTGCAGTCATTTTCAAGTAATGTTGTAGTTGTTCACGGAGGTACAGGCAGTCATTACGCAGTCGGAGCGCAATTGATTTACGACTAAGATGGTGGACTACAGGGCTTCAGAGGTACGTCATGCCTTTGAATGAGCTACTCATTGAAAATCACCGAATGAAAAGAGTGCTTGATCACGGCCGCCACAGTCTTCATCCATATGACTACAAAATGACTAGTCCTTTGCCCCATCACACTGCAGGTGCAATTACAGAGTTGCAATCGTACTATAGTCATATAGGACACCTAATCATAGTTCAGTTGGTTGTGGCGGACACGTTTTTCTTGTAGTGTCTTGATTTTTTTTGTCTTCGATTGTTCTAAACCTTTTGCAATACCAACTTCTATAATTTCAATCATCATCATAGGTTGACCTCTAATTATCGCTTTCGACAACTATTTTTCAAATAAAAGAGCGCAATAGTAGGCACAAAAGTCTCAACATGTACATTTTGTCTCAATTGAATGATTATGATCTTTATTCAATAAGTCAAGTTACAAAAGAAATTGATGTCACTCTCAACATTTGTTGTCTAAAACACCGCAAAAGGTCGGAGAGGCCAAAGATTCTGAATCATATTTATGATCCAACTATACAGCAAAGGGCTCACACTTAGCGGATCCATCCAACATGGAGCAGTGCAGTGAAATCAACTCTCAAAATACTGAATCCATGTTCTACATATGTTTCTCCACAGTAACTTTTTTCTTATCAACAAGAATTCTTTTGTACAAAATTAATCACAGAATGGCGGTTCATGGTGCGGTTGGGAAGGTCAAAGAGCGGGTGCCGAGCACTGCCTCGTTCCCAGGCCTTGAGAATACAATCTGCAACATGATCAAGAACAATTGCAACCCCAAATTAGAAACATCTATTCACATGTTTCCAATAGATTGGTTTGTGCCTTACATTCAGTAGTGATGGCATGACTCCTTTTTAGAAGAATATAAACAAAAGTAGAAATTCTCATTGATTTCATTTAAGTTGGTGTGTATAGATGGGGTCAAAATCACAATTAAGTGTTATTTTTTCCTTGTAGACAAATGAAAATCAGTATTTAAAAAATTAAAATTAAAATTTGTAGAATTTTGTAATTTTTGTGAATTTTCAAAGTCAAAATTGGAAGAAACTTCAAAGTGTTCAATAGGTGCATGTTTTCAAGCGCCTTGAAAAAAATCCCAAACCATTCACTAAAAGCTCCTTATTCTACAACCATGAAGTGCCATTTGTAAAAGACAAGTCATTCAAAGCAAACGGTTTGAGGTCATATTGGTGAACACTTCAAAAGACACCTATTTGACATAAATGGGGGGCAAATGGTGAACCTGGGTATAACTACTTCAAGATTTACCATGTACCCAATCAAAGTAAACTAAGAACATTTTACATGAGAAAACATTGATTGGTTGGCTTGGATTCTCATGTATTCAAATTGAGCCTCACTTTGAAAAATAAGGTGTCAAGGATTTTAGAGTGTTTTGTGTGAATGTCTACTTTAAGATTCTTGAAATGAACATGACAAATGAAAAGGGTTAATAAATCAAGACGTACCTGTAGAACTCCAAGAGTACAACTCTTGAACCCAGCAGCACAGTAAAAGAAGTAATAGTCCCACGTACGGATGAATTTCTCATCAAACCCCAGTTTTAAGATTTGCCTGCAATCACTTCCACATTTCCATCTTGGTTAGAAAATCCTTCTTGCAACATCAAGAACTACACTCATTTGAACTGTTAGTGCATGTAACACTACTTTGCCAAAGCCACACTGTTTGTAAAATATTGAAATCAATTGAGGCTGAAATGTTTCTATATTGTAATAAATTCCCACAAAAATGAAATTTCGTAATGACACTAATTTTGTAGGTGAACCTCTATGTTTGTCTTCGCTCTAATAGGCCAAATTGGAGTACCTCCAACAACAACAGCAACAACAGACAGTTCAGGGTAGTTCCTTTGTATCTCACTTCCTGTGGAATGAACATCTAAAGCACAAAGAAGATCAGCAAGTGAAGAAAGAAGAACTTACTTGCGATTCCTCTGAAATTGGTCTTGCCATCTGAGTAACGTCTCACCGTAGTGGATGCCAATGTTCTCCATATGCTCCACACTGGAAAAAAAATGATTTATGTCAGTTAACCTTGACCTACACAAAACCTTCACAAACACACTCTGCAACTGCACATTCCCTAATATTAATAGCTAGCCTCGGAATGTGCCGTGGTGTAAACACATCAGATTGAACAATTTCCACATTTCAAACTGTGACAAAATGTGATGGTGCATTCAGAAGCCAATGTAGCTTTATACAGCTGAAGCGAGTCTCTACTGCAGAACATTCTGCTAACCATGGACCGAGGGGAAAGTCTTGACTTGCTTAATAATGTTAAGAGGGTTGAAAGGAAATGAAAACAGCAAAAACTGATATTTCAGAGGAAGGGCGTGTGGGACTGTACCAGAAGGAGGAACCAGAGCGCATAGCTGCAGTAAGAGCTGCAAAAGAAGGCACGCAACAACCCGGGAAAATGTACTCTTTAATGAACTCGGTACTCAGCCGGTAGTTATCGTATCGCTCCTCTGGCATTGTACCCACCTGCCACAGGTAAGGCAGAAGATACCAAACTGTTAGGCCTAATGACCACAATGAGCACTTGATTTTGGACTTGCCACCTCCCTTTGTAGGCGTGTGAATGGAATGACAGCAGATGAAAGAACTTCTGTATAACGTGGAACTCAGTGACTTGAAGAACTCTATTTTGCTTTGGGTTACCTGGACAACGAAGAGGCCATCCTTGGCGAGAAGGTCATCACAGCATCTGAACCACTCAGCGTGGTACTCGTGACCTACGTGCTCCAGCATCTCACTGCACAAGTGCACATTGAGAACGTCTTTAGCTCTGAACACTCTTTCGTCATAGTTTCAGGTAGTAGACTCGTATTGCCTTAGGAGAAAACTTTGCAGATTTCGTCCATTCACTTCCCAAGCAGTTGAGCCCAGATGTGTCCAAAATCATGCATTTCTCGAGAGTCAGATTAAGTGATGCTTTGCCACACAGTACATCTATCATGGTGCAAAACCACAGTTCCTCGAGGGTTGTGCAATAGAGAATTAAGGAAAGATTGGATAATTCTGAGCATGTACCCAAGCGTGTGCCATCATAAATCCAGTTAATAAAAAAATACTCACCAAAATTAGGGCACTAGTTTCAAAAGCTATCGGTCGAACTTAGAAGTCTCGAGAATTACCAAGATATGATACGGTTGAACTTGTGGTAACCCTGCACATTTCGGTAATCGACCAATTGGAACTTGATTTTGTCCTGCACATATACACACAAGATGAAGTTAGCGTACTCAAAACCAGCAAATACCTGACTATGTGCTAAACATACCATTTTCTGCCTGCACTCGGACTGATATAATTTGTGACGCTGAACTTCAAATCAAGAAAACTCAATGCAAAATAAAGCCAAGTAGAGGGTGTCAGAGTGCAAACATTCAGTTCCAGAAGCAGAGGCGGTTTTCGTTCCAAGACTCTAAGGCTACATGAAAGGTATGGAAGGGCAAGTATTCAGGACATAAGATTTTCAGCTCCGGGTCAAATTGGGAAAGAAACGGTAAATCTTGCAACACAAATTGCAAGCCGGCTCTGGCACTTCCTAAATGGTGATTGATGAAGTGCAACGAACCTCTAGTCCGGCCGCCTTCACAGCATCTTCGGCATACTCCAATTGCTCTTGAGATAACGTGATGCCAGTGTAGTGACATCCGGTTCGGCGCACCAACTGGATTGCTAGAGCTCCCCATCCTGAGCCAATCTCCAACACCTCATGTGTGCTCTCCACCCGAGCCTGGAACAGAAGTAGCGTCAGAAGAAAACATTGCAGAGTTGGTCCTTGAATTCAATTCATTTCCGGATAGTCCACCATCCACAAAATGCACTTAATATCAAGATTCAGAGTATGTGCTAACATGATATTTTCATAATTTCCGTCTTGTAGCCAGTTCCAACCTTTTTAGGGTCACAAGTGGCACACCGTCATTTGCGTCATACTCAACCCGTGAATACGACCCGGAATGCTTTAGTTTTACATTTTTGATGTTTTCCGTCGTAGGCTATGCTAAGTACTAGATTGAGTATGACATGTGTTCTATGGCTTTGGTCAAAACCACAATGCAACACTCAGTCAACATTGTAGTACGTCTGTTATCATACAAACGCAAAGTTCTCCATTGATTTTGCTATAGAGAATACAAAGAACCCAGAGTCATGCAGGCCAAACGACTACAGAATCTCTTGTAATCAATGGAATATGAATGAAGTGAATCGGCGTGGACCACAGCATTGCCAACACAGATCCAAATTTATTGAAGTTCCCATTCGTTTGAACTGTCAAATAAGCTCCATGTGTAAGGCATCTGAACTGTTTCAAGTGACGTGACAAAGGGAAGGGAAGAAGTACCTTATCAATAAGGTGGTTATATTTACGCATCTGGGCATCAATCAGTGACTCTTCCGGTCCCTGCACAAGCACCCAGTGTCAAAAGTCTGCATTGGACATTTGGAGTAGCCTGAGTGGACATACTCAGATATGTACACGTAAAAGCCTTCCGAAAAAGTACATGAGCGTGGTGACTATCTTTAGTACTTATTTCTATTCAATGGTGTTGTCAATTGAAAGGCAGTTCCAACAATTCTTAGCATACAAAACCAAAATTTCGTTAAAATGGCGGTATTCCACAAACTTGGCACTTCCACGTTTTAGACCGTGATGTCTGAATTCTATACATACCAGTCCTGGACTCTAGACTTTAGAGCTAGACTTTTCAGCTAAAGAGTAAAAAATGAGGAGATGACGGTTCCGAGACAGACCTTGAAAATGGCGCAGGAGTAAGTCATGGTCGGATCCAGAAATAAAGAGAACATCTCATTGCTCTGATCCCAATCAACACATGCATGAAAAGAGAGCGTTAGTTTTGAAGTAAGGTAAGTACATGTTTCAAGCTCGGGAAAAACGGATAAACCTAGCATTCCATACTGAATCACCAAGAGAAGCCAAGCAAAGAGAAGAGAACTCAGACCAAGTCGTAGTGTTGGGAGATGTTGCGGCGTGCGTTGGTGAGGGAATTGCCACGCAACACATGCCGTAAGTAGGATGTCGCTAAACCTAATGCAGATGTGAGAAGCACCGGGGTACTCCACCAAGCTCCCCTGCAATAACACACGAAATCCCAACAGCGTAAGTATGCCATAAGACGCACCCAGGCACTGTTAACATATCTCTGCTGCCGCTTCCGTGACTTCCACTGCAAATGTGAAACAGAGTCAACAGTACAAAATAATGTGGAAAGACGACTGGCTCGGTGACATACTTTGCTGCAGTTTGTTTCGCAGACAACCGGTCAATGTCTCGGTTTGCAATTATAATCTGCACCAAAAGGAAGGCGTGATTTCAGCTCTGTAAATGCATTGATGTTGTGCTAGTTTAGGGTTTAGGGTTGGTCCACCAACCTCCGCCTATCGCATGGTCAACACTCTAAACGAGATTTTCAGTCAACTTTGTTTCAGAAACGCTCATTTGCAGAAAAGAGGGCCCGCGAATACGAAAACTGGGGTCCACAAGCTCATGTGGGGCCTACGGAACAGGTTCCAAAGTCACTTGGCACAGTGAAACTTACAAGGAAGAAATTGAGGAGACCCTCTTTGGGATCCTCAAAGGAAAAATCCCCGTCTACATACGCATCAGCAAGTCCCAGGTCTTTTCTTGTAGAGACCTGGCAGACAATAACCACTGCAGATCAGTACAGGAGAATCACTCTTTGGTAGAATCACAAGTCGTTCCTTGCTTCACAGAACTCTTTCGTATGACCTTTTCAAAAAACAGATTCTGGAATATCCTGCACGTCACACTATCACTAATTGACGTACAGTAGCACAAGCTCAAACAATATCAGGCTGCATTTTTTGGAACACCAGGCCAGGAAAGCGGATTAAAGAAGTCAGGGAGTATTGACTGACCTTCCAGTAGAAGGCGGGATTATGGACGCGAATGCTGGATTTCAGGTTACATCCCTTTTCTTCACCAAAGAAGTTGTAAACTGTACCTTCATCCTCCAACAATCTGGTGCATGCGTCAGAGAATGTCAGTCTGGTGTTGAATGGAGAACATCAGTGAGTGTCCCATTATTCTTGAAAAGAAACTACTCTAAATCCCAGTACGATCGAGGGGAACATGACAAGTGCGCAGTACACACTGCACCCTGCAGTTTCTTTTGTTGCGCAGTGCACATTGCCATGCATCCCAGCGGGACGTACCGGGTGCTGTATCGGGCGATCCCTCGAAATGGGACATTGCCATACTCTAAACAAACTTTTAAGTTAATGCATGAACACCAACTTGCTTGGATTTGGTGCAGTGTGGAAATGATCTCAAACAAGTCAATTCTATGAGATGAGGGAATATGTATTAACTGCACGTGTCCGGTCCGGATATAGTTGTGCAAGAAACTTGTCACCACAGCGCGGGCCGCGGACTCGAAATACGTGGGCGCCATTTGTTCCACCGGTGGCAATGATTTGAACGGCGTACCAAGCAAGTCGAATGCGGCTTCCAATTCCTCCTGCATCAGGCACCTGACTCATCAACAGTGGTCGATAGAAATTCTCGAAATTCAAACCTCGCGTAACTACTGGCACTGACCCAAACGTGGACACGATTGAGAAATATGGGGAGCAAGATAGTGCCGTCAATGGGGTGACCGACTGATTGGAAAACAATCTAAGGACTACTTCGCATTGGACTTGACGGATGATGAATTGAAGCTATGGCTGGTCGGACGCCATGGACAAAGCTTGCATATTCACAAACTTAACTCGATCCAAACCGACGTACTGAACTCGTTTATGTGCTACAGAGCTAAGCTCATCAGGTATGATCAACAGCGGCTACGCAAACAGCGATCCCAATTTCGTTCCAACTGTCGTTCTAAGTTACCCTCCTACTAGTGAAATTGAACACGCAAAGGCAAGCTGGGGCAGGTACTCAAACACTCTACACTCTGCAATGGAGTTACAAATCTCAAGCACCAGTTGAGAGCCTCCAAAGTATCATATTGCAATGCAAGAGCCCCACATTGTACTCCGATCAAACCCAAAGGTATCGATCAGAAAATCGCGAGTCTAGCAATCAGTTCCACAAGGAGTGCATGCCAGAGCTTGACGATGCAAGTATGAAAAGAAAAGTCTGGATCCCAAGCAATGCAGAGTGTGCGTTCAAACTTACACAAAGCAGGGGTGCAGAGTGTGCGTTCAAACTTGAACACTAGAGCAAGAGCTGCAACACAAAGCATCAGCTGTATGCTTTAGGAAGGCAATGGCTCCTCATTTGGGTCGACTCTCTTTAAATCAGCAGCGAGCAGTGCTGTCTAGAATACAAAAATGTTTTAAAATAAATAAATAAATATGCAGACAAAAAGATTAAATATTGTTATCAAAACTAGCGCAGTCTGACGTGGCCCAAGGTCTGCCAGGAGTACTGTGATTTTATTTTTTAAATCAATTTTTTTCAATTTTTAATTCATTCATTCAGCAGTTGTTCACTGCAGATATGGCGGCCGTGTTGACCCAAGAATTATTTTCATGCATGAGAGGGTCCTTTGAAACTCTTGTGGGGAAGGGAAAAGATTTCATGCATGAGAGGGTCCCAGAGAAGATCCTTTGAAACTCTTGTGGGGAAGGGAAAAGATTTAGTCTGGTAACATAAGTCTTAAAGTAGTATGCTCTAATAGGACACAGAGGTGCATTTCACTTTCTTCAACGCATCCAGCAATGTGCATTTGAGGAGGTGGTTGCTTGTAGTGACCACTGTGTTTTGACTTCAAAAATTCGTAACTAATCCCACAAAGGTCCGAAAATTACAAAACAACTTGAATGAGATGCCAATTTCATTTTTCTTCCTATAAAAATTTATTGAAAATTGTTTCAAGGAGTTTAGCTTCCCCCGAAAGACAATTAGCTCTTAAGTGGTTGCTTCTAAGAGCAGACTACCGTAGTTGATAAATATGTAAAGAAATCTTTGTAAATCACTAACATGGTCTTTTGATTGTTTGACTTTTGCCCCTAACAAAGATAATGTCTACAAATGTGCAAAGTTAAAAATTACAAAGATCATTTCACACTCTCACTTGCGGATAAGTAAGAAGGACTTTTGACACAGGTTTAAGTTTGTAGATATTAGAAAAAAATCTTTAGAATGACTGCAAATGACTAAAGTCAAAGTTCCTTTGACTATTTGGCCCTTAACCCCTTAAGGACGCAATCCATTGCCAACTAATCAAACATTATGTCTGATATGAATGTAGCATATTAGATTGTATTAGAATATCAATCCTAAATTTTTTGTTATTTGAAATTGTGATTTGTTTTTATTGTTAGAAATTTCAATTTGTTTCATGAAAAATTGCAATTGCTCGTGCAATTGTTATCATTTTGTTAGCAAAAATATATATTTTCTATTTATGTTGTTTTTTTCAAAAAAATTGATGTAAAAATCAAATGAATGTGATTTTTTTGAAGTTAAAGGTAGAAATAAAGTTACATAAATTAGATTATATATTAGAATAATTTTAAATTTTTACCATGAATGAAGGATTGAAGGATAGAAATGAAAAAAATTAATTTTATAATTTGAATTGAAAATCCATTTAAGAAAGAAAAGAATATGAATGAAAAATACAATATAATGTGTTATTTGGATTTTAATACACGGAGCTTGCAATTGCAATAATCCAATAACTACAATTGCAATTTTGGGATTTTTTCAGTATTTCAAGATGAAGTAGAAAGAGATTTTGTCAAGCTTCATTTTCTTTGTTTAAATAAAATACCAAAAATGATTATGTTGAAAGTTATAGTCAAGGTTGACCAAGGCGCATCCATTTTTTGGATGTGTGGACCTTTAGAGGTTAATCTATAACGCTAAGTAATCCTTAATGTTTAACCCATATTCCTTCAAAGAGAGGTATATAAAAGAATGTATCTCCAAAATGCATGAGAAGCTTGTTTGATATTCTTGAAATTTTTTTTAACATAGATCTTAGTCTATAGATATATATCAAAGAAAAATCTATGGAACCATCGCAAATGATTAGGAATATCGTTTGACTCTTAGATCCATTAGGTCTTTGAAAAGTTGATCCTTAACCCTTTTAAAACTTTAAGAGGATGGAAAGGTATGTTTCTTCATATTGCAATGTTAGTCATTTTCAAAAGATTGCTTCTTTTACACATTATTAATAATAATTTCTATGCTATCTTCAAAAGAAATAGCGAAGAAACATATTGAAAAATAAAGATTTTGTAAAATTACCCTCATTTTGATGTAATAGCTCCTTTCTAATCTTGACATGCATTTAGTCTTAACATATTGTATTATAAATGTAGTTTAACCCCTAAATGCCCACGGCACCACATTTTGTTTCGACAAAACTTTGAAGTTAAATAAAACCTTACCAAATTATTATTTTTATCATTTTTTTCAAGTAAATACCTTCAAAATTCTAATTGTAGTATCAAAAAATCAAATTTGATATTGAATGTTTATGATTATTCTATTCAAGATTTTGTGCAAGGATATCTATTGCAAATCTTCATTTTTTATTGTTAAAAACTCTTGGAAATGAATTCTAAAATTGCTTCATAATACTTGTACCCAAAGCAATCATGAAAGAAGGAGCTCTTCCATCTCCACTCTAGCTCTATTCCACATTCATCTTTAATATCATGTATTCATATATTCAAAATGCATATTTTAAGATATACACATGTGATTCAACTTCCACATTCATAGCATGATTTGTGTCTCAAGTGCACTTATGACACAAAAGAGACCTATATTTAGGTGGCGTGGCTACAATTTGTGTTTGGAATCAAATGGGACGCAAAGTTACAATCCATACATCAAACCAAGAGCAAAGTTGTGGCTAATGGCAACATTGTTCTCAACAAGATACAACATTGTTCTTGACAACTTGATTTACAATAGGAAGATTTATAGTTGTCATACCTTTCCAAGCATTGTTATAAATGTCAATAAATTGAACCTTAAGTTTCTTTTTTTTGTATGAAAAGTCTTTTTATGAGGTAGATACCTATAACAAACAACCCCCTTGTAATGATACAATAGGGTGCCCTATAATGGACAACAATTGGCTCTATTGTTGATTGAAAAAGATTTGATTGGCTTACACTTGATTAGGAACACATTTCAAAGCTAGCCGTTGTAGGCAATCCTATGAGACAAGGATGGGTCCAAATGAAAAATCCACATTTATATTAAATAAAATATTCATTTTTTAGGACAAAGTTAGATTCCTTTTTTGCATTCTTCATCCTAAGTTATTTTTACACACACTGAATTCAATTTATCAACGAATTTTCCATATCCTACAGGCTGAAATGCTTAAGTTAGATATCCATTCTAAGTACTCCTACCTTAATGTAGAGTCTTTTCCTCTCCTTCTTTTTCTCATGCGGAAAAGGTCATTTGATTGGGGTTTGGATGCCTGGCTTTGCATGATGGAGGACGTTAAATCGTGCCATCAAAGGTGAGCTCTGCAGGCTGAATTAATCCCAGGGAAAATACAGGAATTTTTTATTTGACACAAAAACTTTTTTTGGCAAATTTTGAATTCACATTTGCAATCAGAGACCTTTTTTTACATTTACCCCGGAGAACACAGAATTCACCCCGCAGGGCCCACGTTTGATGGCACGATGTAATGTGGTTGCTTGCAGGATTGGGTTACATTTTTGTAGACCACTCACGGAAGGGAAAGAGATCCGCAGACCTCTTCTTCAACTTCCAAATTCCAGTACTGTCCTTGTTAATTCCCAGTATACTAAGCTTAGCGTGCACTGCGGATGCTCTCCTGATGTTTGAAAACGTTAATCAATGTTACGATGACCTCCATGTTGGTGTCATTGTGACCCAAATGGAAACTATTCCGCACTCCTTGGAGGACTTTGAGTTGAACTTCATGTGCACATGGAGAAGCTTGTGGCTGGGAATGCATATGGAGAAGCTTGTGGCTGGGAGAGCAGATGGAGAAGTTGTGGCTGGGAGAGCGAGGTGCAAGGTGGGGACAATCTCCGAGGTGGAGGGAATTCTAGAAATAAATAAACAAGCTAAGGAGGAAGGCGAAGTCCAACCAAGAATGCCTATTTATGTTCAGAATTCCCGACAACGAGGAGGTTTAGTTGGCTCGCGTAAACGCTCGTGTACAAATGGATGAAATATGTGACTGACAAATGAGAAATTTACAACCACCAATTATGTGGATTTCATGCACCAGGAGGGGATTGTGGGAATTGATGATCTTCCTGCAAAATGAACGGGACATTTCATGGCAGGGATTTAAACCTTTCTCATTCATCCATTGCAAGGGAAATTGGAATGATTCCCTCGTTGGTCCTATTTCAAAGTATTGAAACGGATGGAGTATTATTTATCATGGAATGATGATCAAATTTGGGAAAACTAGAATTCATATTTGATGAAATTAGAGAAGGGGACTCTCTAAGCTAGGTAGAGCAACACAAAATGAAACACTGTAAAATAAGGGCAAATTTTTACATTTATCCCTAATTGGGGCAGGAGTGTGTGTGCTCACTAACTACAAGTATGTGGATTATTCCAAGAATTTTATTTCAATTTTTGATGTAGTATAACTTGAGATTTTCGCTAGATGGATGATGAAGGTATTTGGGCCTAAATGTTTGTTGATTGCAATTGAAACCTCATTTATCCATCTAGACAACTCATATTTGTTCATTTGAATGTAGCAATATTATCCTAATTTGACAAAAAGAGGATGATTCTTGGCAATTTTGTTCCATGTTGGAAAATATAATGTAAATATTCCCAAATGAAAAAAATTGCCACTAAGAATATAAATCTTCATGCAACAAATCCTTGGACTCACCCCTAACAAATGAAGGGTAGTCAAAATGAGTCATGATAGATTATATCATACAATTAATTTCATTGCACTTACCAATATTTATTAACCTCTAAAGGCCCATTGTCCTAATGGAAAAAATTGGGTTTCAGGTAGGCTCCTACGGTCTCAATTTTATTTAATTACTACCGTCAAATCTCCAATTACTAGTGTCAAGTCTCCTAAGAGATTTCAAGTACCATCTATATTACCCCCAACGGACTAACATGCATTTTTTGGCAACATAAATTTTTTTTGGGTAGGTATATGTGACGGGAGGTTTGCATATTTTGGACTAAAATTTTAATAGAAGGTGGGGACGAGGAATATTTTTCATATGCACAAAATTTTATGACATTTGGAAATATGAGTCAAATGTTATTGCATGATATGTAGTTTGTTTTTCATGTGACCTCAAATTTTGACCTGTAGCTTTCTAAAAATATAATTTTTTTTCCAATTGGTGCCTGGGAGCAAAAGTTATGCCACCCTAAGTCAAAAAAGTTGTTCGCCAGGCAGAATAATAATTTTTATTTTTTTTAAATTTAAATTTTCTTTTTGAAAGTTATATTTTTGTCTACATCTTAAGCTTTGATTCATTCTATTTGGATTAATAATGAGAAAGTTATGAACAATCTTGTTTTTCGGGCAATCTAAGCATCTTAAAAAAAAACACTTATAGAATTCATTTTTGAATGCAATTTTCAAAAATTTTCAAAGTTTGTTTTTGGACAAGGTTCAGTTTGTTGCAAAGAACAATGTCACCGTTGAGATTATGGTGTTTCAATTCCATCTTAGAGTTATTAACGATTTAGTGTTTCTTTCAATTTTGGACCTACTTCTACTTCACAATTTTTTAATGAATGAAAATCAAGTGTGTTTTTTCTGAATTTTTTTTTCCCAACTCTCAACTCAAATGCTCAACATAAAAAAAATTCAATTTATGGTCTGTAGTGCAAATAGTTTCCAGAAATGGCGATCAAAGTCATCTGAAATTGCAGACTAGCACTCAAAAAAAATTTCAACTTTGAATGCTAATATCTTTCAATTCGTACGGTCAAACTTCATGAATTTTTTACCACATGATCTGAAACAAGTGAAGTACAAGATCTTACGATAAGATTCTGAAAAATTAGTTTTTTTGGTATAAGGCATAACATTCAATAGCAGTCTCTAGCTCAACCCTCCCTCAAACGAAATGGTGTGGAATAGCTATGGGGACAATTGTCAATAATTGTCAGAACTTAACTTGGTGCCCACGCCACAACTATACACTGCAAGTAGTGGAAAATTAAAAATTTCCAAGTAAAACAAAACAAAACAAAACAATAGAACCTTTAAACAAATTGCTAATGGATTCATTGAGATTATTGATTTCAGTGTTATTGTAGACTTACCTCACTTTGAATGGGAATCCATTTATGCATTGTGCTTTCAAAGTGATAAGACAACTCTTTATATGCACATGGAGTGGTAGGAAGTAGAACAAACCATGTGGGATATGTAAATTAGAATTTGTAGATTCTCATGCACTTATAGTTAAGTCAAAAACAAAGAATTGTGTTAAAAGTAGAATTTCAGACCTCATTTAGGCATAGTAAAATAACTTTTCTCAAAAAACTTTGAACTAAAAAAAGTTGATAAATGAAGATAAATTTCAACTTCAAAAATCCGTTTGGGATTTAGAATCTCCAATCAAAAGTTACGGACAAATTTTGGAGAGGATTTTTAATAGACATTTTCTTTAACACTTTTAAAAATCCATTCCAACCCCTCTCCGAAATTTGTCCATAACTTTTGATTGCAGATTCAAAATCCCAAGCGGATTTTTGGAGTTGAAACTTATCTTTATTTACCACCTTTTTTATTTCAAAGTTTTTTGAATTTTTTTATTTTACTATGCCTAAATGAGGTCTAAAATTCTACCTTTAACACAATTCTTTGTTTTTGACTTAACTATGAGTGCATAAGAACCTACAAATTCTAATTTATTTATCCCACATGGGTTGCTCTACCTCCTACCACCCCATGTGTATATACATTGAGTTGTCTTTTCACTTTAAAATCCAAAATAAGTTATTGACTACAAATATTAATAATGCATTAATGTATTACTCATTGGACTTTTGGCCAACATCTTTCACTACAAATATTTGTTGATTTATATGTCTAGTCCTAAAATTAAGAAAAGAAAATGGAACATACCACAAATCCACAATGTATTGTCACTATCCCGGTACCGAAGCTTACATTAACCCCTAAAGGACCAAGGCCTTTTTTCTGCCAAAAAACACTCAAAACTGCCATTGCTATAGCAAAAAGTAAAAAAAATTGAAAATTGTTTTTTTTTCACATCTAACCGTAGGATCTTACACCTAACTAGTATGGAAGTGTGTGGAAAAAATTTCAGAAATTTTGACCGCACAAATTGCAAGATATCTGCGTTTAAAGTGGGAAAAACAAGTTTTTCAGCACATTGCGGGACTAGATTTTTTGACTTTGAACATTTTTAAATTAAAATTTTTGCACTACAGCATTTTGAGCTTTAAATCTTTATAGTGGAGAATTGAGTTGAGAGTCTAGGAAAAAAAATTATATTCAAAAAAACTTAATTATCATTCTTAAAAAAATTGTTAAGTAGAAGTAGGTATGAGATAGAAGGAAAATCTAAAATATTCATATATTTTAGATGGAATTAAAATGCACTAATCCCAATGGTGAGATTGTTCTAAAAAGTAAATTAGATGATGCAAAAAAAAAAAAATTGAAAAATTTGAAAAATTGCATTCAGAAATGAATCCTACAAGTTATTTTTTTCAAAAAGATGCTCTAACTGCCCGAAAAACAAGAATGTCCATAACTCTCTCATAACATATCCAAATGAAATGAATAAAAGCTTTCCAGATAGGCAAAAATATAATCTATGAGAAAAAAAATACTAAAAAAAAAAATTCAAATTTTTGTCCATTTTTTTTTTGCTGCCCAGGCTGCCCGCCGTCCCCTATTTTGAGCTTATTTGGTCATAACTTTTTTTCCCGGGCACCGATTTTGAAAAAAATTATATTCCCACAAAGCTTATCAGTTTTTCTATCTCCAAAAAAAGTTTCAAAAAATCAGGAGAAAATTTCAGCCCGTAGGTACCTGCCCAAAAACGCATTTGTCCCCCGAAGGGACAACGGTCCTTTAGGGGTTAATTATGTGGGGATGAAAGTTGTGGATGAGGACTCCAGAGAGGAAAAGGCAGCCTCTCTAAAGGCTATTGAATGTTTCGAGAGTGATTGCAGTAGAAATGGTAGTTTTCAGTGGTTTTGAAGCCAGAAAATGCCTTGGTCCTTTAGGAATTAAAAAAATCAATTTTTTCAAAAATAAAAATTTGAAATTGGTTTATTAGGATTATATATATGTGGAAAGCTTTGAATCATTCCATTTTGATCAATGAATCAAAAGTTACAAGGAGTCTTAGTTGGAGGGTAGTTATGGAATCTCTACTCTAAAATAAACTTTGAAATCGTTTATTTAACTCAATTTTCAATATTTTATAAAAAAAATAAAATCATAGGATGTAGATTGTTTATTACAACATTACAACCATTGGGATTGACATTTTTTAGTTCCGTGACTAAATTCTTAACAATTTTGTATTTTGAATCATTTTCTACAACTTTCTACTTACTATTTTTTCCTATATGTTGTACAATTCCAAATGACTTGAAAATTTTCAAGCATGTAGTCAGCTTGTTTAGAAATAAGAATCTGAAGAAGCACCACCATTTTGGACATTTTTTCATAGAAAAGTGAGTTTGTGAAGTGCAGCTGCCCTATTTTCCGCAAGGCAAAAAAAATTATTTATGTGAATTTGAATGCTTATATCTTGCAATCCATGCGGTGGCAATTTCTGAAATTTTTACCACGTGTTTTCAATTTAGCATACTACAAGATCCTACGGTTACATGTGTCAAAAAAGTTCTTTTCAAAAATTTGGAACTTGTACTAGAAATGGCATTTTGGGTGAAAATATAGTCAAAGATCTTTAGGGGTTAATAAAACTATTTTTTTTTTGAAAGTTGCACCTTTACCCGAGGTCTGTTGATGCGGTCGGTGCCGAAGAGTTCTTAGTTTTTTTCATTTTATTTTTTCATTTTTTTGGGAAAGCTGCACCTGTACTCAGGGCCCTCTAGGAATACCATCAGTGCTGACAAGGTTTCTAAAGACCCCCAACTACAACTGCAACTTACCAAAAAGAAAAAAAATATATATATTTTTTATTTTTTGGTTAAAATTGCAGCTGCACCCAAGGCCCTCATGAAATACCATCGCTGCCGACGAGGTCTCCACTCTCTAGAGACCCCCAATAACAGCTGCAACTTTCAAAAATAAAAAAAAATTGGTTAAAGTAGCAGCTGCACCCAGGCAAGCCCTATGGAATCCCGTCAGTGAGACATGAATAGGTCTCTAGAGACCCCCACGTACAACTGCAACTTTCACAACACAAAAAGAGTTTTTTTCTTAAAAATAAATTGCAGTTGTTTCCAAGCCCTTCTAGGAATACCGTCAGCAACAATACTATTTCCACGGGCCTATAGGTGCAGATGTAGTTTTCAAAAAAGTCTTTTTCAAAATAAATTTTCAAGATCACTTCAACCACTAAAGTGGTTTTCCTAAATCCACTGCACAGCCTTTAGGGCCTTGAGGTCAGGCTTGAGGTGTAATTGACATTCTTTCTTTCTATTTTGAATAGATGGTGAGATTTTGAAGAAAAAAAATACAACTCAGTTTGATTCTCTAGGAAGGATCATTAGATCAAAGGTAGGAGGAGAAAGTTTCCACCTAGAGGTGTAAAGCCCGCCAGTGTAGAATACCCTGTTTGAACACCAAATATTGCATTAGAGGAGATCTGGCCGTCTGGAAGACCGTTTCAGGGCTGTTCCCAATGCTGGGAACCAGCCCCCGATGTCAAAAAAAAATTATTAAAAAAATTTAAAAAAAAAAAAAAAAAAAGTTCTTAAAATGTTAAAAGAATACTAAAAAAATTTAAAAATTTAAAAAAATGACGTGGCAGTTGCTCGGCCACGTCGGACTGGCCATGCGGCAGCGTTTCAGCAGTCCTGCAGAGTTCCCACAGTCCGGGAACTCGCGGGCTCTTAGAAGCCAAAATCTCCTCTAATGTTAAATTCAGTTTAGATGATAACATGACGGTCATCACCACACTCATCAATGAAGCTAGGAATGTGATTTTTCTTGACCATTCTTGCATATGTTGTATCACTCCAAACAAAGAAGCAAATTCTAATGGAGTTGATAGTTTCACTAGTGATGAATAATTTGCATCTAGCGCACCAAATTGGATATCATATAGTAGCCCAAAAAACATCCTAAGTTGCATATAGGGCATGAATGCAGAGAGAATACATACCAATATTGTCACACCTTTTAGGAGGAATGCCAATGAGAGTTTCCCCTTACAAAAGTATAAGTGTTGTTTTCAAATAAATAAAATATAAAACCAACTATTGTTTATGAAATTTGTAGTTGTCGTCAAAGACTCATAAGGATGATGTCTACAATAATCCTACAAGATCTAAGCTACAGTTACAACTTTCAAAAATATATCTAACTTTTTTTAACGGTTTTGATTTTTTTCAAAAATTGTTGTAGGACTTTGGGCCCTTTAGGAACCTTGTTGGTATTGATAGGCTCTCCACGGTCCTAAACTCCCACAATAAGTTTTAAAATTTTTAAAATTTTTATATTTTTGTTTTTAAAAAAAAAGATTGAAGGATTCCAAGTCTTGTAGGGACCTCATCAATATTTGAAGCTCATGATCTAACAACCATTTATCTTTGAATTAAATATATTAATTTCAAAAAAAATCCTTAAAAAATGTCATTGGTTCTAAGTCTCATGGGGTATTATTTGGCATTTGCAGAGTCTTCTCTTGCAACATCAATATTTGAAGGTAAAGTATATTGATTTTTGAAATTTTTGTGTTGCAATGCCATGTCTTTTTTGTAAAACCTTTTTGAACCAATAGAAATTCTTAGAGATGGTTGCAAAATGTTTCCTCTAAATTACACATATTTATATATAAATCAGTCTAATTTTTTTCCTACTTTGCAGCCTTCCAAAGTAATTTGTCAATATGGGCACTTTCCCTTCCTTAAAAGGTCGGAGACGGGCAATTTTATTTTGAATTTATTTTAAATTTAAATTATTTAATACATACTAATGATTTTTTTCATGTCCAATTCAAGTAAAATTAAAACTCTAAGGTGCCAGAAACAGAAAAAATTCATAAGGAAGATGTTAAAAAGTGATTGTGTCATATTTTTTAAGTTTTGGGGGTCCCCTAAAGACAACTATGAATGCCAATGGGTACTATTTGTGGGTTCTAGGATTTTCAAATCCTATTTTAGAAAGCTAAATTTTTGTTTTATGAAAATTTGGTATCTTTGTGGCCCAAACGATACATACTAGTGCCAACAAGTATTCATTTGGAACTGAATAGATGAAACAATCACTTTCTATTAGATGAAAGTAATTGTTTTTTTGAAAATGATATTCATGTTTATTTCCTTATGAAGGGTGTTGACTACCCCAAAGTCATCTTGGACGAGGTATGAATGATGAAAAAAATCATCATTAAGGCTTTTAACCTCAACCTTGCTAACTAAGCTGACATTGATTAATTATTTACATGGCCTTTGTTGTATTTGGATGGATAGATGTGAATGTAGACAATCTACTTTAGAAACTTAAAAAGGTATTTAAAGGTTGAACAAACTTAGAAGAACTTCAAAAGTGAGCTAAAGTGAATGGAGAATAAAATTGAGGCCAACCTATAAAGAATTTTTGGCCATGATAACCAAATGTAATCCACTTGAAAATTGAAGGCATTGTAGGAAGTAGAAATAATGGACTCATATTTATCCCATTAAAATATTTAATTTATTATATATACTAACAAATATTTAACAACAAGCTTGAATTGGTTCAATATTAATAATCCACTTGTCAATCGACCTTAAATAATTTCAAAACAAAATCTTAATTGAACAATGTATTTAGATGCTTTATATTTGTGGGATTGATAAGATTCTTTGATAGATGGCTAAGATGGATTTTTTCACGCAATGAAATTGTAGTTGAGAACATGTTCATTTTTCTTTCCCTTGAAGTAAGTGACTGGACCAATTTCAATGTGAGCCCCATTGAACCTAATTGAGCTCAAATAAGTTTAAGCAAACCAAAGTGACTATGGTAAGTCCAATTGAGGTGATGTAAGTCTAATTGACTGAAAAATTAACCTATCAATAATCCCTTGTGGTGAATTTCATTAGCCTATATAAGCCCTTGTAGCAAATTTCATTTAACCACTAAAGTTCCATGACTATGTTTTCACCAAAAACACTCAAAAACTGCCATTTTTAGTACATATACCAAATTTTTGAAAAAAAAACTTTTTTGACACATGTAACTGTAGGATCTTATAGTAAAATAATTTTAGAAGATGTGGAGAAATTTTCAGAATTTTCAACCATGCGGATTGGAAGATATTAGCATTTGAATTGGCAAAAATTCTTTTTTTGTTCCTACGAAAAACAGGGCAGCTGCACTTCACAAGGTCACATTTGTATGAAAAAATGTCCAAAATGGTGGTGCTTCTTTGAATTATTTTTGCTAAACAAGTTGGCTACATGCTTAAAAATTTTCAAATCATTTGGAATTGTACAACCGATATACAAAAAAAATAGTAAGTAGAAAGAAGTAGAGAATGATCCAAAATACTAAATTGTTAAGAATTTAATTATGGAATTGAAAAATGTCAATCCCAATGGTTGTAATGTTGTAATAAACAACCTTCATCCTATGATTTCTTTTCTTTTCAAAAAATATTAAAAAATGAGTTAAATAAACAACTTCAAAGTTTATTTCAGAGTAGAGAATCCGTAACTGCCCGCAAACTAAAAAACCTCATAACTTTTTACTCATTGGTCGAAATGGAATGATTTAAAGCTTTCCACGTATATATAACTCTAGAAAACCAATTTCAAATTTTTATTTTTGAAAAAAGTGATTTTTTCAGATCTGCCCGAACTGCCCGCCCGGTGAAAAAAATAACATATTAGGCCATAACTTTTGACTCCTATTTCCAAATGTCATGAAATTTAGTGCACATGAAAGATATTCCTCGTCCCCACCTTCTAATAAAATTTCAGCTTAAAATATGAAAATCTCTAGTCACACGTACCTGCCCAAAATTGCTATGTTGCTAAAAATAGCAAGCTGGTCCTTTAGGGGTTAAATGACAATATTCCATATGCCATTTTTAGACCATGTAGTTTGAACCATCTAAGATGGGTATAGATTTCAGACCGCGCGGTCCGAACCATCTAGGACATGCATAGATTTTAGAATAGTCTGAACTATAAAAGTGAAAAAGTTGTGGAATAGCGCCATTTTAATGAAATTTGCCATTCTTATAGTTTGAGGTGGTTTAGAGTGATCTAAATCCAAGCATATCCAAGTCCACATCAAAATCCATCTAGACCATCAAGCTACATCAAAGTCCATCTAAGTTCATCCATTTCAACTAAAATCTTTTTAATGCACCATAAGCATTGAAACTTAAAATAAATGCCGAAGACCATGAATAAATTGCCCAAACTTCTTGAATCCAATCCTATTCCATTCAAAGTCTATCTAAAATCAAGAAACATATATTTAAATAGTTTGAGCCTATATGATATCAACAATACATTGCAACAACATATTTACAATTCAAAATGAAACAAAAAAACAATACATATTGATTGTGGGATCATTCTAAAATATTCTTGTCCCTATTCTAACAAATGCTAACAAAGGCAATGGAAAAGAAAGGCCAATGGACCAATGGCAAGTACATATTATATTTTTTGAGTATCATTTTATTAGCCTTGATGCAAGAGTTGATCATTCCATTCATGTCCTTAGAGTAAGCTTTAATGAGTTCAAACATATTCTTGAAAGCGACTTGTTGGAGCACTGAAATAGTTCATCATTATATTCTAACTCTAACTTCTTGTGAATGATAAACACGGAAGTTAACCATTCCATAACTCATATTTATAAGTTTTAATTCAAATTGGACAAAAAGAGACACTACTTGATTCTTGTCTTTTATGGTTTTGTCCACAATGTACTTAAATGTTTTTTTGTATTGCATTAAATGAACACGATTCATGGTTAGAGCATCTTCTTTGTCAAGAAACAAATATACAAGTATATCATGACTAGAAGAATTTGTGGTTATAAAAGCACATTCAATGATTGCAATAGTTAGTTTTTTCCTTTTATCCAAAAAAAATCCACACGGGGTTAGGAGTTCAATGTGAGTCTTAGAATTTCCATTTCCATTTATTATTTCCATTTTAACCCCTAAAGGACCAAGGCCTTTTTTCTGCCAAAAAACACTCAAAACTGCCATTTCTATAGCAAATAGTAAAAAAAATTGAAAATTGTTTTTTTTTCACATCTAACGGTAGGATCTTACACCTAACTAGTATGGGAGTGTGTGGAAAAAATTTCAGAAATTTTGACCGCACAGATTGCAAGATATTTGCGTTTAAAGTGGGAAAAACAAGTTTTTCAGCACATTGTGGGACTAGATTTTTTGACTTTGAACATTTTTTAACTTAAAATTTTTGCACTACAAAGTTTTGAGCTTTAAATCTTTATAGTGGGAAATTGAGTTGAGAGTCTAGGAAAAAAAAAAAAATTCAAAAAAACTTAATTATCATTCTTAAAAGAATTTGTAAGTAGAAGTAGGTACGAGATAGAAGGAAAATCTAAAATATTCATATATTTTAGATGGAATTAAAATGCACTAATCCCAATTGTGAGATTGTTCTAGCAAGTAAACTAAACCATGCAAAAAAAAAAATTTGAAAAATTTGAAAAATTGCATTCAAAAATGAATCCTACAAGTTATTTTTTTCAAGAAGATGCTCTAATTGCCCGGAGAACAAGAATGTCCATAACTTTCTCATAACATATCCAAATGAAATGAATCAAAGCTTTCCAGATAGGCAAAAATATAATCTATGAGAAAAAAATACTAAAAAAAAAATTCAAATTTTTGTCCATTTTTTTTGCTGCCCAGGCTGCCCGCCGTCCCCTGTTTTGAGCTTATTTGGTCATAACTTTTTTTCCCGGGCACCGATTGTGAAAAAAATTATATTCCCACAAAGCTTATCAGTTTTTCTATCTCCAACAAAAGTTTCAAAAAATCACGACAAAATTTCAGCCCGTAGGTACCTGCCCGAAAACGCATTTGTCCCCCGAAGGGACAACGGTCCTTTAGGGGTTAAAAGACGACTACCAATAGACCACCAGAAGATTAGGTTTAAATTTTTTAATTAAAAATTTATGAAATACCTTATTTTCCATGATCTTAGGGCATCTGCAATCCACGGTCATAGGTACAATTTATTTGTAAAATTAGAAAAATCTCAAAATATTTAAATCAAATTTTCCAAAAAAATTGGCTACTTATAGTTGCAAAATTAATTTTCAACAAGAACTTAGTTTCTTGCTCGGATTTCTATGCTCCACGCTCTACGCTCTATGCTCCATGCTTGCATGCTAGCTTTGCTCCAACAAGTCTAACCAATGTCGTTGTAATCCCACGTAAGAGAAAACTAAGTGCTCGGCAGATGTCGAAGCCACTGTCTATGAATGACTAGCTCAGTGGTTGGCGGAAGCAGCTTGCTTCCGGAAGGATCACATGACACTCAAAACAAAAATGAAAATGATATTGACAATAATAATATTGCTAGAGTAGTGTAGAAATGAAAACACAATTTCCCTGGAAATAACAATAGTACATACAACAGTTCTAGGTGACTAGAGTAGCTGAAGTATGTGCATTCAATTCAGTACATGTAAAACTTGACAAGACATTGCCAACAACAACCGCCTTCATTCTAGAGAATCTCTATCAAACTTGCACTGCTTTTGGAAATTCCATAGTATTGGATAAAGCACTGACATTTTTTTCTCAAAAAAGGTAACTCATCTCACCAGCAGGCCACCTATGGCTGGTTGGATTTGCATTCCTTTGTGTTACTAGTGAAATGTTGTTTCATTACTGTCAACAGTTTAAAGAGTTGACACAATTGGCATAAGAACCCGCATGAGAACAATGATGTCTAAAATTAAGGAAGACGCTTTCGTCATATACAAGCCTAGCACAAGTGTGCAACTCTACAACGTGCAGAACTAAAAGTGCCACCACCTTGCATTCTACATGTGAAAAGTATTGACTACAACTCACCATAATTTTCTAAGTAGGAACAAGTTGTTGCAAAGAGAGGTAAACACCAAGTTGTTGTCTCTTTTGTTGACTACCGACAAGAACTTTGTCGTCCGTTGTTGTTAGTCCTCCGTCTTCAACTGTAGTGGGCTCTTCTTCAAGTTCCTATTGAAAATACTTGTTTTTAAGCACTTGAATCAGCCACTCCACTTCCCTATGGCTTTGCTTCATCAAAACATTATGTAGGATGAAACAAGCGGTAACAACATGGGCAAGAAGGACATATTCAAATCCAATGTCCACTGCAACTCCCTCCATGTTACCTTCAGCTAACCAAAGGCTATCTCTACGATAGCCCGACCTTTACTAAGTCGTCTGTTGAACAGCTGCTCTGATAGGAACGAGGCTATCTAATGGCGGTACCATGAGCCACAACAGCAAAGGGTACCCCGCATCTCCTTGTAAGTAAGGCTGAAACCCTTGAAAAGAAGCGGATGCTCACCATAGTGAATTCCCTTGACCTCTGCGGTACAAAGGAGTGAACTCCTCAATATGCGAGAGTCATTTGTAGACCCCAACATTCCCACATATAAGTCAAAGAAATGCTTTGCAATGTCCACTACAACTTGGAAGTTGATGGAGAAACCTCTTGATTTAAAGTAGAAATAATCCACACTTCCAAATTTTGATTTCTTGATCGATGCCAATGTATATCCCGTCTATGGCACTTAGGATGCTTGGTAATCTACAAAGGGCTTGGAAGTGAGATGTTGTACTTGCAATTCTCCGACCCCTAGACCATGCAATTTCCCTTTTCAAAACCACATTGATGTTGTTAACAACTTTCCGGAGTATCAGGGATACGGTGCTCTATCCCACTACAAACATCTTACTACAAATTAGAAGGCTAGCTCCGTGGCTGAGCTTGAATAAAATCCAAGCAAGGCGCACTACAACAAGAACTACATGCCAGTACTTCATGTCTTGCTTTTGAATGTGAAGCGCCATCAATTCCGCCAAGGAGAAAATGGAACGTTTTGACATTCGAAAGAGCTATACCCACCGGTTGTCATCGTATTCCTCCAAGAGGAACCTGGAAAACTAAGTGGTGGACCTAGGTTTCACCTAGAAACCTAGGTCCTCATCCAAAACAAAACGATTGTTTTACATGCAGAAGTGTAGTAGGACGACTCTTAAAACCCTGTTGGCATCCATCACAGCACCTTCATTAAGCATCCAATTTAGGTCCACCTCTTCATCACAATCATCATCGTTGGTGGGCTCTGCAGCCTTTAAAAAAGCTTTCAGATGTATGCTAAGCAATAAGAGCAAGAGCAAGGACACCATGGATATGATTTCAGCAGGGCTCTTTAGGAAATCCATGGCAGACAAAGGCACTATTGCCAAAACAAGTGACCGGAGGTTAGGGCATAGGCCACTAAAGAAGCAAAATTCTCCCAACCAAAAAAACATAAAACAAACTGAGGGCAATAAGTGTCCACATGCCTGGTGGTTGCTTTGACCACAGACGTCGCCTATTGTTGTTGGAATTCAGTGACAACTTCACTTTGCACACGAAAAAGCGCATTGAAAAACATGGTAACGGATAGGAATTCCCCTTTTCTACACGACAACATAATTGAATTATAGGAAGTCGAAGGACTAGAAAACATGGATGAAAAGTACGCCCAGTAGGTCGACAAATACACAAAGATGTTGATCAACCCTAAAGAAGTTTACAAAGATGCCAACAATTACAAGTATATCTAAAAGTAATTCCCTTCATGAGCAAATGATTGATCTGGAAGCACGGACATGAGCAAAATATACCTTCTACAGAAGAAGCGAAAGCAATCACTGAGAACGTCATGGACTATCACTTCACCAGGTTCTTCACCAAATCCGCGGCCGTTGCCCTCTAGATTGCCAAAACCTCTGCTTTGGGGGTGGGATATGACACTATTTGGTCTCCACTCATTGGTTGTAAAGTCCTACGCAACTGCAAGAGCTCCATAGATGTTTCTTCCGAAAATTTGCACGGCTTGCAATGTGTAGTAGAATGGAAAGCTGAGAAGAACTGTGGCTCTTCCGTGGGCCTGGCACCATAAAAATATGCCCTTTCTCCACTACATTTTCTAGGCCACTCATTACTGACTTCATGAATGTGCAAAAGCTGGGTCCAATGCCGTTGTTAACATTTCTTTCTAGTGTGACAATGGAGTTTTACCTACTTTACTTCTACACTTAAAAAAATCCTTCTAATGTTTGGCAGCGCGGCAGATGTACATACGTGAATCTACTACAACATCTTCAGTAATGAACCCTCGAACAATGAAGTGCTCGCCCCCCCAACTTGGCAGGGCCTATACGTGTCAACGATGCTTGATTTCCATATGTTACCACTGCTCACAATCCCTGACAACAGATGGGAACGTACTCTAAGCAAATCAAATTAGCAATCCGGTAAATAGGCTGGTGAGCAGTCTAATTTAGTCAGCAAGTTCGGTAGCAATCCGCTTGGACAACAGACTTTGGACCACATGCTTTGGCTAGGCCAGTTGGGCCTTAGCAACTTGTTTTCTCAAAATTGGTTGTAAGTTGGGTATTTGGAGATACTAGGACAACTTTTGTAACATATTAATCATGCTTCAAATGAAAAGAAGGTAGTTGTTAATTCTAAGTTCAAAACTTCATCGTGATAAAACTAAAAGATTTAGACAAAAAGTGAGTCTAACAATGCTAAACCGGATATGTATGAAGCCAAAGCTTTGCCGCACGGGGTTAACTTCTAAATGCCTAAGGCCTTTTTGAGCTTCTTGAAATTTGCTCCAAATTGAACAAAAAGCCAACAATTTGATAAGTTTTATCAATTTTCTTTGAATTGTAACCATAAAAATTCGGAGTAGACATGTTAGAGATCACATGGAAAAAAACCACAATATCACTTATGGATTGAAAGATTATAATGTTTGATCATGACTGTTAAAATTATGAAAGTGATTTGAAGTCTTTCAATCTCTTTTTCACATGTCAACTAAAAAATTGGTCACCAAAAAATATGAGGTTAACCCTTGAAAGCCTTTTGCGGCCATATAATATATTGCAAATTTGGTGGTATTTGATTAGAAAAACATTGACCAAATACTTCTCGGTACAAAGTAAATTAATAATCATAATAGTTTGTAAACAACAATGTATTACAATTCATATATTAAACCACAATTGAAGAATTATAAGACTAAATACAGATCATATAGAGGGACCTTTCAAGGGTTAACCCCTAAAGGACCGGCATGCGTTTTTTGGCCGTATAGAAATTTTGGGCAGGTCCGTGTGACTAGAGGTTTCCATATTTTAAGCTGAAATTTTAGTAGAAGGTGGGCGCAAGGAATATCTTTCATATGCACTAAATTTCAGGACATTTGGAAATAGGAGTCAAAAGTTATGGCCAAATATGTTATTTTTTTCATAACTGGGCAGTCCGGGCAGCAAGAAAAATTTGGCAAAATTTTGATTTTATTTTTTAGTATTTTTTTTCTTGTAGATTATATTTTTGTCTATCTGGAAAGCTTTGATTCATTTCATTTGGATTTGTTATGAGAGAGTTATGGACATTCTTGTTTTTCGGGCAGTTAGAGCATCTTCTTGAAAAAAAAAACTTGTAGGATTCATTTCTAAATGCTATTTTTGCAATTTAAAAAAACTAAAAATTCGCATGGTTTAGTTTACTTGCTAGAACAATCTCACCATTGGGATTAGTGTATTTTAATTCCATCTAAAATATATTAATGTTTTAGATTTTCCTTCTATCTCGTGTCTATTTCTACTTAATAAATTTCTTAGGAATGATAATTAAGTTTTTTTGAATATTTTTTTTTCCCTAGAATCTCAAATCAATTCTCCACTGTAAAGATTTGAAGTATAAAACTCTGTAGTGCAAAAAATTTAAGTGAAAAATGTTTAAAGTCAAAAAATCTAGTCCCACAATGTGCTGAAATATTTGTTTTTTCCATTTTAAACGCAGATATCTTGCAATCTGAGCGGTCAAAAATTCTGAAATTTTTTCCACACATTCTCATACTAGTTAGGTGTAAGATCCTACGGTTAGATGTGCAAAAAAAACATTTTTCATTTTTTTTACTCCTTGCTATAGAAATGGCAGTTTTGATGGGTTTTGGGCAGAAAAAAGGCCTTGGGCCTTTAGGGGTTAAAAGGCATAACATGCATAATCCCAATCAATTTATCAACAATGCTAGCATATATGAGTGCAAAGATGTAAGCCTATGAGCCTTGAACCTAGTTGTAGGTATGTACTTACAACCATTTGAAGGCGTATATAATATATGTACCTATAACATAGGTACATTAATATAGAAAGAGTCCAAAATGTAGGTACCTATAACAAAGACACCTATAACCAATGGTGCTAGTATGTGAGCCAAAGAATGCGAGCTGGTGAGTATTGAGCCTACAATGTAGGTACCTATAATATAGATACCCCACACTATAGAAGGTGTATGTATCATAAACACCTATAATATGGGTACTTGTAACATATATATCCTATAATCATAGACGATTTTCATAGTATATACACCTATAACATAAGTGTGTAGTATTCTAGGCTCATGGGCTCACACTCCTATGCTCACATAATAGCAACCCTCCACCTATAACCATAGAAAGTGTTTATAATTATAATATAGACTCATAGGTTCATAGGGTTGTAGATTCTATGCTCACATGCTAACACTCCCCATCAATTTATAGTTTCTCAAAATTTGCTCTATAATTATTTTAAATAAAATTTTAAATTTGATTTTTTCTCCAAGTTCTAATGTATTTGAGGCTCATTTTCAAGAGCCCTTAATACTAAAAAAAATCAAGATTTGCAATAGACCCCCTAGCGCAAAATCTTGAATAAAAAATTATAATAATTCATTTTCAAAATTGAATTTTTGATGCTAAAATTAGACTTCAAAAAGAATTTTTCAAAAATATAAGCTAGTAAAAATAGTAACTTAGTTAGGTTTTATTTAACTTGAAAGTACTGTCAACACTAGAATTTGGTACCTGAGGCATTTTAGGAATTAACGGTAAAATATATAACGTACAAAACGAAAAAAAACCACTTGATACAAACAAACGTTTTTTCAAGTCAAAGCTCTAAGGGAAATTATCCCACATTAGAAGAGATTTGAGGGGTGTAGAAGACTGCGAGTTCCCAGGCCGTTCCCGGCCTGGGAACTCTGCCACACGCGCTATCCGACGTGGTCGAGAGAGTGCCACGTCATTTTTTTGATTTATTTTTATTTTATTTTTCCCTTTCTTTTTAAATTTCAGAAGCAAATTTTTTTATTTTTTTATTTTATTTTTTTGTAATTAGGGCCTGACAGCAGCCCGATGTTCTTTTACTGCATTGCGAACAGACTGGGGAACAGGCCCGAAACGGCCCTCCAATGCCCCCAAATCTCTTCTAATGAAAACGGGAATTCTCACACAAAAGAGCTATTTCAAAACCACAACATTACAAAATATTTAGGCAAAAAAATAAGGTAACGATAGAAATGGGAGTAGTTTGAGGAGAAAAGGGGTGGACTTTTATACTTTTTACAAGGCCTCCCTTCCTCATATAACTCCAAGATTTATAGTGTTTGATGACTAATTATTTAAAAAAAAAGGCAAATTTGCTACTAAACTAATTTCTAATTTTTAAAGAACAACTCCAAAAGCCAAATGGATTGCGCCATTGGCTTCAATAGGTCCAAATTAGCCTAAGATTTCTCGATTCTTTTGTTTTTCAAGTCATTTGAACTTGTGAAAGTTAGTGAATTGTCAAAATTAAAAAAACGTAAAATCTCTAATGAAGGAGTTTACATTTTCAAAAAAAATTAGCTAGGTGATTGCACAAAACACTTGCACTACTTGTTGCATTTTGCAATAGTACTCATGATTTTTCCTATAACACTTTAAAATTAGGAAATCAAATTTTTTTTAAAATAAAAAATATTGTTAATGTATGCCCCTTTAAGATGAAGGTAAGTACCAAAGGAAATTCATTATAAAATTCTCTAAGTAGGAGAACTAGAAAAGTGCCAAATCTCAAGAAAATAGATATTTTGATGTTTTAATTAATAAAAAATAGGAAATAACTTAAATAAAAAAAACTAAAATTGGCCATTTGTAGCAACTCTATGGAGATGGTCATTCACCAGAAAAACCACCAAAAAGTTTTTTTACATGTTTTGAAATGTAAATAGAAAGAGGCCCACTTTGTAGATGTCTACACCACATAAAATTAAGTATTTTTAAAATTGATTAGGACAGTACCTAGAAGTCTATTAGAAGACCAAGTCCTCCAAATTTCAGCTCCAAATTCGTTTGTGTGGGTACTAAATAGTACTAAAAATCTCCAAATTGGCATTTGTGACATAAAATTGGGGGCTATTATTATATAATAAAAAAATTTAAAGAAATTCCAAAAAATTAGACAAGGTGTATAATAGTCATGAATACCTTATTTATGAATTTTAAGTCATTTGGAGTGAGAACGCAAAAGTTATGGTAAAAAAATCTAATCAGCATGCAAAGTGTGATAGAAAATAGTACAAGTGTTTTTTGCATTCACCCAACTTTCCTAGACTATTCTAAAGAATTGTTGAAGTAAGAAAAGACTCTACTTCAACCGGGACTTCAACTTTGTTTGGAAGTTGTATAATTCTGTAACTCCAATCAACACCTCAAATTTGTTAAAAATTCGTCAAAAATTATTGCGGTTGTCCATTTGAATATTATTAGTGTCAGAATGCCTTAAAACTTGTCAAGGCACTTTATTATGACTATAAATTATATTAGAATTTTTAGTGAAATTTTATTGCAATGTAGGTAATTTCTAAGAATTTATCAATATTAGTTAAAGCAATTGACTTTTGGGATTACTAATTTCTACAATTTTAAAGAAAGTTGACCTTTAAGAAGGTTCTAAACACTAAGTGCATGCTCATACTCTTACTCTGCATTTTTCACAAGAAGGCTTGATTGTTGTTATCTTCTATTAAATCCGATAGACTAGAAATCTTTTGATTTGAAGGGAATCATGAGAAACCAATTGGTCCATTGAAGTTCTGGCTTGTTTTTATCATAATAACACATTTTTCAAACTTGGTGGGTTTTTTTCATATTGCTTAAATTTGCATCTATAAAGCCAACATCTAATTTTCTACTTTTCTCTTAGAATGATTGGTAAATTAGATTTTTCCTATTCTGAGCTCTCTTGGACCTAAAAGAGATCTACCACATAGAAAATACTAACTCTAGTTTTAGCCAAGCTTTGACACATGCACTATAGGTTTGGGCTTGATTCTAATCCAAAGAGGGTGTTCCTTAATTGATATTGCAAACTAGATCTAGGCTATTTTTAGAATATCTAATTATTAAGAAGCAAAAGATTGGAGCATTTTGGGCATTCTTAGCTTCTATGGGTAAAACACAATATTAGTTGTGACTTTACCAGTTGTAGTTTGACATTCTTTTTTTGAGGGGGTTGTCTATAAAATCTAATACTAAAATGTAATATTTGAAAAAAAAACACTTTGAGCTTGAAGTGACAATTCAAGGACTCACATAAAGTACAAAAGATGAACCATAATAGGAAAAAGTCCACTATATGCTTAATAATTTGAAAAGAAACACATAGGAAAAGCATAATTAATTAGGTAGATGGGAGCAATTAACATGACTTAGGTAGTGGGATTAGCCTATTAAAATATCCCCCCATAGTGGGAGGACTGGTGGTATTTATATACTTGATTGGTAATTTTAAAATTTAAAATTTAAAATCCCATGTTTTAAGGTGGTCCACTATAATAGTTGACCGTGGGTTTTAATTCAATGGATCATATCTAGATCAAGATTTTTAATAGGTATAGAGTCAAAACTATGCTTAAATTTGTAACTTTATAAAATTAGTCCTTATTGTATAAAAGGAGATAGATATTGCACCGTAGCATAATAAATTACATTTGAAAAAGTTATTTATATAATAAGGTTGAGATAATTTGAGATTTGAAAAAAAAGGTATTCTTATAGGATAATAGGCTTGTACTAGACTAGTGTAAGAATGTATAGAAGAAATTTCAAAAACTTTGACCATGTAGATTGCAAGATATTTGCATTTAAAGTGAAGGAAACAAGTTTTTTCTCACCTTGTTCAACTACATTTTTTAGCTTTGAACCTTCTTAACTTAAAATTTTTGCTCCAATGATTTTGAATTTTGAATTTTATATGATAAAGAGTTGAGTTGAAAATCTAGGAAAAAATTTAAAAAATAACTTAGTTTTTACTCATTAAGAAATTGTTAAGTAGAAGTAGGTTCAAGATTAAAGGGAAAACTATACCGCTAATAGGTCGAAGATGGAATTGAAACACTAATTACAACAGTGAGATTGTTCTAGCAAGAGATTTTACCTTGTGAAGCTTTTTTTTCTTCTTGAAATTGTGAAAATTGAGTTTATAAATGAATCCTTCAAGTTGTTTTTTCAAAAAGATGCTTTGATTGCCCAAAAAACAAGATTGTCTATAACTTTCATATAACAAATCTAAATGGAATAAATCAAAGCTTCTTATGTAGATAAAAATACAATCTACATGAAAAAAAAATTAAAAAAAAAAAATTAAAGTTCTTTTGAGGATTTTTTTTATCCACTGAACTAAGTTATGGCTTTTTGTCCCATAACTTTTACTCTCGGGCACTGATTGAAATAAAAATTATATTTCCCAAAAGCTAATGTGTTCTTCTATCTTCATGCAAAATTTCAAAAAATTACAACAAATAATGAGACTATAAAAGCTTGCCCAAAATCCATTTTGTCCCCCAAGGGAATGGGACGTTAGGAGGTAAAAAACAAAAGAAACTCAAATGAAATACATTCAAGATTGTATCATTTGGATTCTGATATATAAAACTTTCAATTGCAATAACTTGTGAATTTTTGGATTTTCCCAAAGTTCTGAAATAGAATAGATATATAACTTCTTAGGCTTCATTTTCTAAATTCAAATTAAAACCAAAATTGGATATTTAATAGTTACAATCAAGTTTGACCGAGGTGCAGCCACTTTGGAGATGTGGAGACCTTTAGAAATTAAGGGGTACCAAGAGCAAATTTAGTAGAAAAAGAAGTAACATGAATAATCGTAATATTTCTATTTCATTTTTATAATGGAATAATTGATAACTTGCAAAATAGTAAAAATTGATGTAAGATAATCAAATATAAAATAGGATAATCAAATAGTATTTGAAATAATAAAATAAAATATATAAAAACAAAATTAAACTAATTAGTACAAAGTACAAATTAAAAAGCAATTATCTTGTGAATAACATATAGTTCAAAAAATATTGTCAAGATATTTTCAATTCTAGGTTATTCACATGGCTTGAATAAAAAGTTTCTCCATCAGAATCTATATATGAAAAACTCTATATGGCAACATGTTTTTAATATTAGAACACATGAATCATTTTTGACAGAAAGTCAGTCCTTATCCCACTACATGTCTTCCTTGTCATGTGGAAGCAACTGACAAAGTGTTATATTTGCCAAATTAGAATTTTTTTTTTCAAGCCCTTACTAAAAGATGTTTGTGTTTTCTTCACTTTTAGTTTTGAAGGTGTTCTCAATGGGTATCTCTATAACCATGAGGGAATTGTATAATTATTTATCTACAATCCAATACAATGAAAAAAATTTGAAGCATTGTATAACTTCATCCTTCATTTTCCTCTTCTATTATTATCATACTACTAAAATCATAACTCCCTCTGTAATATCACAAATGCTACCATTAATACTAGGGGCTCATGCTCGTCATGCTACACATTCATTGTATCACATATTGGTAAAATTTTGATATATTTGAATAGAATGTATGATAATGATTTCTATAAGTCTTTAAAATGATAATTTTAAATATTTTGTAAAAGTATTTTCAATCATGCATATATAGAAATTGTATTTTCACACAATGTGATATTATAGGAATAGGGTAGCAGTTCACAATTACCTTTCTGATAACACTTTCTACAAAGGGTGATATTAGTGTAGTCATTGCAATTAAGGTGATATTAAAGAGGATCCATAGGGTGATATTATAGAGGTAGCATTTCCATTGCTTCTCTTGGCTTTACACTTCTTTGAACTTCTATGATTTTGTGCTTTTGTGAGCTTTGAGCTTTCATGATTTCAATTTTTTATTGCTACTACCAAATGATTTGAGAAATTTATTGAACAAAAGTGATTTTTGATTTCACAACAATTATATTGTCCACGAAGTTTTTGAGTTTTACAAGTTCTTCTTTTCAATTCTTCCATTTGGGTTGCCATTGTTTGTAACAATTGTATCAAATTTCTAATGCATTATAATGTATGTGTATCTTTTATAGTATTCACCATTGGGTTTATTTTATTTATCATTCAATAAATTTCTATTGTACATTTCCATATATGCTTACTTATAAAATAATGATAGCAAGATTTTAGTATTTTTTATTTAAAAGTTTATTGAAATTTTTGTTTTGCATTCTTCTAATACATCGAAAGTATAATAAAATTCTAATGATGAATGCGTAGCAGAGCAAGCACCAACCGCTAGTTATCCTTCTAAAAGATTATTCTAATTTGAACTTCACATTTAAAAATCATTTCAAAAGAAAAATTGGCTGAAAATCATTAATATTCAATCTAAGATCACTTTTAAGAGAAACTTTGAGTCCTTCCATTCTAATTTATTTAACCCCTAAAGTCCTAAGGCCTTCATTTCAAAAGTGTAAAAAACTTTAACAGTTTTTTTTTTTTGCATATTTGACTATAAGATCTTGCACTAGCCTAGGATGAAAACATGTGGAAGAAATTTTAGAAACTTTGACCACGTGGATTGCAAGATATATGTGCTTGAAGTGAAAAAATATGTTGTTTTTGCACCTTGCATGCCTAGATTTTATGGCTTTAAATCTTCTTAGCTAAATTTTTTTACACTAAACATTTAAAAAAAAAATTATGTTGAAGAATTGAATTGAAAGATTAGGAATTTAAACACTTGATTTTCATTCTTAAAAAAATTGTTAAGTAGAAGTAGGTCCAAGACTAAATGAAAAAATAAATAATTAATAGCTCTAAGGAGGAATAGAAACACAATAATTTTAATGATGAGATTGTTTTAGCAATCAAATTTAACTATGTCAAATATTATTTTTTGAAAAATTGTGGAAATTACATTAAAAAATGAGTCTAATAGTTTATTATTTCAAGAAGATGCTTAGATTGTCCCAAAAACAAGATTGTCCACAACTTCCACCTCACTAATCCAAATGGAATGAATCAAATCTTTCCATGTAGACAAAAATATGATATATAAGAAGAACAAATTAAAAAAATAAATTAAATTTCAAACTTGTGAGGATTTCTTTTTCTACTTGGCAATGTATAAATTGTGTTTAGTATGGAATAATGTTTGCTCCCGGGCACTGATTGAAATAAAAATTATATTCTTTCAAAGCTAACGTATTTTTCTATCTTAACCCCTAAAGTTCCGAGGCCTATTTTCTGCCAAAAAACACTCAAAACTTCCAGTTCCATAGCAAAGAGTAAAAACAAATTTAATTATTTTTTTTCCACATCTAACCGTAGGATCTTACACCTAACTTGTATTATAAAGTGTGGAAAAAATTTCAGAAGTTTTGACCGCACAGATTGCAAGATATTTACGTTTAAAGTGGAAAAAACAAGTTTTTCAGCACATTGCGGGACTGGATTTTTTGACTTTAAACATTTTTAACTTAAAATTTTTGCACTACAGAGTTTTGAGCTTTAAATCTTTATAGTGGAGAATTGAGTTGAGAGTCTAGGAAAAAAAAAGAAATTCAAAAAATCTTAATTATCATTCTTCAAAAAATTGTTAAGTAGAAGTAGGTACGAGATAGAAGGAAAATCTAAAATATTTATATATTTTAGATGGAATTAAAATGCACTAATCCCAATGGTGAGATTGTTCTAGCAAGTAAATTAAACCATGAAAATTTCTTTTTTTTTAAAAATTGCAAAAATAGCATTCAGAAATGAATCCTACAAGTTATTTTTTTCAAAAAGATGCTCTAACTGCCCGAAAAACAAGAATGTCCATAACTTCCTCATAACAAAGTCAAATGAAATGAATCAAAGCTTTCCAGATAGACAAAAATATAATCTATGAGAAAAAAAAAATTTCAAATTTCAAAATTTTGCAAATTTTTTTTGCTGCCCCCCATCCCCACGCATTCCAAGAAGTGGCATAACTTCTTGCTTGAAGGTTTGCTTTCAAATTTTTTTTCCACCACGTACCTCTCTCAATTCTTCACATTCACAAAAAGTTTCAAAAAATTAGGAGAAAATTTCAGCCCGTAGGTACCTGCCCCAAGTCCCATTTGTGCCCTGAACGGACAATGGTCCTTTAGGGGTTAAAAAGAAAGTTTCAAAAAATCACAACAAAAATTGAGACCATAGGAGCCTACCTAAAACCCATTTTTTCCCTTAGGACGATGGGCCTTTAGGAGTTAATAAATATTGTAAATGCAATGAAATTAATTGTATGATATGATCTATCATGGCTCATTTTGACTACCCTTCGTTTGTTAGGGGAGAGTCCAAAGATTTGTTGCATAAAGAATTTTATTCTTAGTGGCAACTATTTTCATTTTGGAATATTTACATTACATTTTCCAACATGGAACAAAATTGCCAAGAATCATCCTTTTTACTTTGTCAAATTAGGATAAAATTGTTGCATTCAAGTAAACAAATATGAGTTTAGATAGAAAAATGAGGTTTCATTTGCAATCAACAAACATTCAAACCTAAACACCTTTGTCATTAATCTAGCAAAAATCTCAAGTTACTCTAAATCAAAAATTGAAATAAAATTCTTGGAATAATCCACATACTTGTAGTTAGTGAGCACACACACTCCTGCCCCAATTAGGGATAAATGTAAAAATTTGCCCTTATTTTACAGTGTTTCATTTTGTGTTGCTCTACCTAGCTTAGAGAGTCCCCTTCTCTAATTTCATCAAATATGAATTCTAGTTTTCCCAAATTTGATCATCATTCCATGATAAATAATACTCCATCCGTTTCAATACTTTGAAATAGGACCAACGAGGGAATCATTCCAATTTCCCTTGCAATGGATGAATGAGAAAGGTTTAAATCCCTGCCATGAAATGTCCCGTTCATTTTGCAGGAAGATCATCAATTCCCACAATCCCCTCCTGGTGCATGAAATCCACATAATTGGTGGTTGTAAATTTCTCATTCATCGATCACATATTTCATCCATTTGTACACGAGCGTTTACGCGAGCCAACCTAACCTCCTCGTTGTCGGGAATTCTGAACATAAATAGGCATTCTTGGTTGGACTTCGCCTTCCTCCTTAGCTTGTTTATTTATTTCTAGAATTCCCTCCACCTCGGAGATTGTCCCCACCTTGCACCTCGCTCTCCCAGCCACAACTTCTCCATCTGCTCTCCCAGCCACAAGCTTCTCCATATGCATTCCCAGCCACAAGCTTCTCCATGTGCACATGAAGTTCAACTCAAAGTCCTCCAAGGAGTGCGGAATAGTTTCCATTTGGGTCACAATGACACCAACATGGAGGTCATCGTAACATTGATTAACGTTTTCAAACATCAGGAGAGCATCCGCAGTGCACGCTAAGCTTAGTATACTGGGAATTAACAAGGACAGTACTGGAATTTGGAAGTTGAAGAAGAGGTCTGCGGATCTCTTTCCCTTCCGTGAGTGGTCTACAAAAATGTAACCCAATCATCATACAAAGCTGGGCATCCAAACCTCAATCGAAAGTGACCTTTTTCACATGAGAAAAAGGAGAGGAAAAGATTCTACAATAAGGTAGAAGTACTTAGGGTGGTACACCCAAAACCGTCACTTTTTTCTACTGAGCCTAGTTGTATTATTAGACTGGTCAAATTTTCATATTTTCTTGTTGGCAAGTGAAAGGAGGTTCCATTGCACCTGAGAACATAGCATTTGGATACTATATGCAAAAGTTATTAAAGAACAAAGTTTCGTTCTAAAATGGTTTTTTCCACATAGGTACATAATTGTTTTAAAAATTGTAAACAGAGTGAAGATGGTGGTTTAAAGTCAGTGGCACTTTTGGGTGTACCTACCTTACTTAGACTAACAAGACTTATGTTACAAGACTAAATCTTTTCCCTTCCCCACAAGAGTTTCAAAGGATCTTCTCTGGGACCCTCTCATGCATGAAATCTTTTCCCTTCCCCACAAGAGTTTCAAAGGACCCTCTCATGCATGAAAATAATTCTTGGGTCAACACGGCCGCCATATCTGCAGTGAACAACTGCTGAATGAATGAATTAAAAATTGAAAAAAATTGATTTAAAAAATAAAATCACAGTACTCCTGGCAGACCTTGGGCCACGTCAGACTGCGCTAGTTTTGATAACAATATTTAATCTTTTTGTCTGCATATTTATTTATTTATTTTAAAACATTTTTGTATTCTAGACAGCACTGCTCGCTGCTGATTTAAAGAGAGTCGACCCAAATGAGGAGCCATTGCCTTCCTAAAGCATACAGCTGATGCTTTGTGTTGCAGCTCTTGCTCTAGTGTTCAAGTTTGAACGCACACTCTGCACCCCTGCTTTGTGTAAGTTTGAACGCACACTCTGCATTGCTTGGGATCCAGACTTTTCTTTTCATACTTGCATCGTCAAGCTCTGGCATGCACTCCTTGTGGAACTGATTGCTAGACTCGCGATTTTCTGATCGATACCTTTGGGTTTGATCGGAGTACAATGTGGGGCTCTTGCATTGCAATATGATACTTTGGAGGCTCTCAACTGGTGCTTGAGATTTGTAACTCCATTGCAGAGTGTAGAGTGTTTGAGTACCTGCCCCAGCTTGCCTTTGCGTGTTCAATTTCACTAGTAGGAGGGTAACTTAGAACGACAGTTGGAACGAAATTGGGATCGCTGTTTGCGTAGCCGCTGTTGATCATACCTGATGAGCTTAGCTCTGTAGCACATAAACGAGTTCAGTACGTCGGTTTGGATCGAGTTAAGTTTGTGAATATGCAAGCTTTGTCCATGGCGTCCGACCAGCCATAGCTTCAATTCATCATCCGTCAAGTCCAATGCGAAGTAGTCCTTAGATTGTTTTCCAATCAGTCGGTCACCCCATTGACGGCACTATCTTGCTCCCCATATTTCTCAATCGTGTCCACGTTTGGGTCAGTGCCAGTAGTTACGCGAGGTTTGAATTTCGAGAATTTCTATCGACCACTGTTGATGAGTCAGGTGCCTGATGCAGGAGGAATTGGAAGCCGCATTCGACTTGCTTGGTACGCCGTTCAAATCATTGCCACCGGTGGAACAAATGGCGCCCACGTATTTCGAGTCCGCGGCCCGCGCTGTGGTGACAAGTTTCTTGCACAACTATATCCGGACCGGACACGTGCAGTTAATACATATTCCCTCATCTCATAGAATTGACTTGTTTGAGATCATTTCCACACTGCACCAAATCCAAGCAAGTTGGTGTTCATGCATTAACTTAAAAGTTTGTTTAGAGTATGGCAATGTCCCATTTCGAGGGATCGCCCGATACAGCACCCGGTACGTCCCGCTGGGATGCATGGCAATGTGCACTGCGCAACAAAAGAAACTGCAGGGTGCAGTGTGTACTGCGCACTTGTCATGTTCCCCTCGATCGTACTGGGATTTAGAGTAGTTTCTTTTCAAGAATAATGGGACACTCACTGATGTTCTCCATTCAACACCAGACTGACATTCTCTGACGCATGCACCAGATTGTTGGAGGATGAAGGTACAGTTTACAACTTCTTTGGTGAAGAAAAGGGATGTAACCTGAAATCCAGCATTCGCGTCCATAATCCCGCCTTCTACTGGAAGGTCAGTCAATACTCCCTGACTTCTTTAATCCGCTTTCCTGGCCTGGTGTTCCAAAAAATGCAGCCTGATATTGTTTGAGCTTGTGCTACTGTACGTCAATTAGTGATAGTGTGACGTGCAGGATATTCCAGAATCTGTTTTTTGAAAAGGTCATACGAAAGAGTTCTGTGAAGCAAGGAACGACTTGTGATTCTACCAAAGAGTGATTCTCCTGTACTGATCTGCAGTGGTTATTGTCTGCCAGGTCTCTACAAGAAAAGACCTGGGACTTGCTGATGCGTATGTAGACGGGGATTTTTCCTTTGAGGATCCCAAAGAGGGTCTCCTCAATTTCTTCCTTGTAAGTTTCACTGTGCCAAGTGACTTTGGAACCTGTTCCGTAGGCCCCACATGAGCTTGTGGACCCCAGTTTTCGTATTCGCGGGCCCTCTTTTCTGCAAATGAGCGTTTCTGAAACAAAGTTGACTGAAAATCTCGTTTAGAGTGTTGACCATGCGATAGGCGGAGGTTGGTGGACCAACCCTAAACCCTAAACTAGCACAACATCAATGCATTTACAGAGCTGAAATCACGCCTTCCTTTTGGTGCAGATTATAATTGCAAACCGAGACATTGACCGGTTGTCTGCGAAACAAACTGCAGCAAAGTATGTCACCGAGCCAGTCGTCTTTCCACATTATTTTGTACTGTTGACTCTGTTTCACATTTGCAGTGGAAGTCACGGAAGCGGCAGCAGAGATATGTTAACAGTGCCTGGGTGCGTCTTATGGCATACTTACGCTGTTGGGATTTCGTGTGTTATTGCAGGGGAGCTTGGTGGAGTACCCCGGTGCTTCTCACATCTGCATTAGGTTTAGCGACATCCTACTTACGGCATGTGTTGCGTGGCAATTCCCTCACCAACGCACGCCGCAACATCTCCCAACACTACGACTTGGTCTGAGTTCTCTTCTCTTTGCTTGGCTTCTCTTGGTGATTCAGTATGGAATGCTAGGTTTATCCGTTTTTCCCGAGCTTGAAACATGTACTTACCTTACTTCAAAACTAACGCTCTCTTTTCATGCATGTGTTGATTGGGATCAGAGCAATGAGATGTTCTCTTTATTTCTGGATCCGACCATGACTTACTCCTGCGCCATTTTCAAGGTCTGTCTCGGAACCGTCATCTCCTCATTTTTTACTCTTTAGCTGAAAAGTCTAGCTCTAAAGTCTAGAGTCCAGGACTGGTATGTATAGAATTCAGACATCACGGTCTAAAACGTGGAAGTGCCAAGTTTGTGGAATACCGCCATTTTAACGAAATTTTGGTTTTGTATGCTAAGAATTGTTGGAACTGCCTTTCAATTGACAACACCATTGAATAGAAATAAGTACTAAAGATAGTCACCACGCTCATGTACTTTTTCGGAAGGCTTTTACGTGTACATATCTGAGTATGTCCACTCAGGCTACTCCAAATGTCCAATGCAGACTTTTGACACTGGGTGCTTGTGCAGGGACCGGAAGAGTCACTGATTGATGCCCAGATGCGTAAATATAACCACCTTATTGATAAGGTACTTCTTCCCTTCCCTTTGTCACGTCACTTGAAACAGTTCAGATGCCTTACACATGGAGCTTATTTGACAGTTCAAACGAATGGGAACTTCAATAAATTTGGATCTGTGTTGGCAATGCTGTGGTCCACGCCGATTCACTTCATTCATATTCCATTGATTACAAGAGATTCTGTAGTCGTTTGGCCTGCATGACTCTGGGTTCTTTGTATTCTCTATAGCAAAATCAATGGAGAACTTTGCGTTTGTATGATAACAGACGTACTACAATGTTGACTGAGTGTTGCATTGTGGTTTTGACCAAAGCCATAGAACACATGTCATACTCAATCTAGTACTTAGCATAGCCTACGACGGAAAACATCAAAAATGTAAAACTAAAGCATTCCGGGTCATATTCGTTGAGTATGACGCAAATGACGGTGTGCCACTTGTGACCCTAAAAAGGTTGGAACTGGCTACAAGACGGAAATTATGAAAATATCATGTTAGCACATACTCTGAATCTTGATATTAAGTGCATTTTGTGGATGGTGGACTATCCGGAAATGAATTGAATTCAAGGACCAACTCTGCAATGTTTTCTTCTGACGCTACTTCTGTTCCAGGCTCGGGTGGAGAGCACACATGAGGTGTTGGAGATTGGCTCAGGATGGGGAGCTCTAGCAATCCAGTTGGTGCGCCGAACCGGATGTCACTACACTGGCATCACGTTATCTCAAGAGCAATTGGAGTATGCCGAAGATGCTGTGAAGGCGGCCGGACTAGAGGTTCGTTGCACTTCATCAATCACCATTTAGGAAGTGCCAGAGCCGGCTTGCAATTTGTGTTGCAAGATTTACCGTTTCTTTCCCAATTTGACCCGGAGCTGAAAATCTTATGTCCTGAATACTTGCCCTTCCATACCTTTCATGTAGCCTTAGAGTCTTGGAACGAAAACCGCCTCTGCTTCTGGAACTGAATGTTTGCACTCTGACACCCTCTACTTGGCTTTATTTTGCATTGAGTTTTCTTGATTTGAAGTTCAGCGTCACAAATTATATCAGTCCGAGTGCAGGCAGAAAATGGTATGTTTAGCACATAGTCAGGTATTTGCTGGTTTTGAGTACGCTAACTTCATCTTGTGTGTATATGTGCAGGACAAAATCAAGTTCCAATTGGTCGATTACCGAAATGTGCAGGGTTACCACAAGTTCAACCGTATCATATCTTGGTAATTCTCGAGACTTCTAAGTTCGACCGATAGCTTTTGAAACTAGTGCCCTAATTTTGGTGAGTATTTTTTTATTAACTGGATTTATGATGGCACACGCTTGGGTACATGCTCAGAATTATCCAATCTTTCCTTAATTCTCTATTGCACAACCCTCGAGGAACTGTGGTTTTGCACCATGATAGATGTACTGTGTGGCAAAGCATCACTTAATCTGACTCTCGAGAAATGCATGATTTTGGACACATCTGGGCTCAACTGCTTGGGAAGTGAATGGACGAAATCTGCAAAGTTTTCTCGTGATGCAATACGAGTCTACTACCTGAATCTATGACGAAAGAGTGTTCAGAGCTAAAGACGTTCTCAATGTGCACTTGTGCAGTGAGATGCTGGAGCACGTAGGTCACGAGTACCACGCTGAGTGGTTCAGATGCTGTGATGACCTTCTCGCCAAGGATGGCCTCTTCGTTGTCCAGGTAACCCAAAGCAAAATAGAGTTCTTCAAGTCACTGAGTTCCACGTTATACAGAAGTTCTTTCATCTGCTGTCATTCCATTCACACGCCTACAAAGGGAGGTGGCAAGTCCAAAATCAAGTGCTCATTGTGGTCATTAGGCCTAACAGTTTGGTATCTTCTGCCTTACCTGTGGCAGGTGGGTACAATGCCAGAGGAGCGATACGATAACTACCGGCTGAGTACCGAGTTCATTAAAGAGTACATTTTCCCGGGTTGTTGCGTGCCTTCTTTTGCAGCTCTTACTGCAGCTATGCGCTCTGGTTCCTCCTTCTGGTACAGTCCCACACGCCCTTCCTCTGAAATATCAGTTTTTGCTGTTTTCATTTCCTTTCAACCCTCTTAACATTATTAAGCAAGTCAAGACTTTCCCCTCGGTCCATGGTTAGCAGAATGTTCTGCAGTAGAGACTCGCTTCAGCTGTATAAAGCTACATTGGCTTCTGAATGCACCATCACATTTTGTCACAGTTTGAAATGTGGAAATTGTTCAATCTGATGTGTTTACACCACGGCACATTCCGAGGCTAGCTATTAATATTAGGGAATGTGCAGTTGCAGAGTGTGTTTGTGAAGGTTTTGTGTAGGTCAAGGTTAACTGACATAAATCATTTTTTTTCCAGTGTGGAGCATATGGAGAACATTGGCATCCACTACGGTGAGACGTTACTCAGATGGCAAGACCAATTTCAGAGGAATCGCAAGTAAGTTCTTCTTTCTTCACTTGCTGATCTTCTTTGTGCTTTAGATGTTCATTCCACAGGAAGTGAGATACAAAGGAACTACCCTGAACTGTCTGTTGTTGCTGTTGTTGTTGGAGGTACTCCAATTTGGCCTATTAGAGCGAAGACAAACATAGAGGTTCACTTACAAAATTAGTTTCATTACGAAATTTCATTTTTGTGGGAATTTATTACAATATAGAAACATTTCAGCCTCAATTGATTTCAATATTTTACAAACAGTGTGGCTTTGGCAAAGTAGTGTTACATGCACTAACAGTTCAAATGAGTGTAGTTCTTGATGTTGCAAGAAGGATTTTCTAACCAAGATGGAAATGTGGAAGTGATTGCAGGCAAATCTTAAAACTGGGGTTTGATGAGAAATTCATCCGTACGTGGGACTATTACTTCTTTTACTGTGCTGCTGGGTTCAAGAGTTGTACTCTTGGAGTTCTACAGGTACGTCTTGATTTATTAACCCTTTTCATTTGTCATGTTCATTTCAAGAATCTTAAAGTAGACATTCACACAAAACACTCTAAAATCCTTGACACCTTATTTTTCAAAGTGAGGCTCAATTTGAATACATGAGAATCCAAGCCAACCAATCAATGTTTTCTCATGTAAAATGTTCTTAGTTTACTTTGATTGGGTACATGGTAAATCTTGAAGTAGTTATACCCAGGTTCACCATTTGCCCCCCATTTATGTCAAATAGGTGTCTTTTGAAGTGTTCACCAATATGACCTCAAACCGTTTGCTTTGAATGACTTGTCTTTTACAAATGGCACTTCATGGTTGTAGAATAAGGAGCTTTTAGTGAATGGTTTGGGATTTTTTTCAAGGCGCTTGAAAACATGCACCTATTGAACACTTTGAAGTTTCTTCCAATTTTGACTTTGAAAATTCACAAAAATTACAAAATTCTACAAATTTTAATTTTAATTTTTTAAATACTGATTTTCATTTGTCTACAAGGAAAAAATAACACTTAATTGTGATTTTGACCCCATCTATACACACCAGTTTAAATGAAATCAATGAGAATTTCTACTTTTGTTTATATTCTTCTAAAAAGGAGTCATGCCATCACTACTGAATGTAAGGCACAAACCAATCTATTGGAAACATGTGAACAGACGTTTCTAATTTGGGGTTGCAATTGTTCTTGATCATGTTGCAGATTGTATTCTCAAGGCCTGGGAACGAGGCAGTGCTCGGCACCCGCTCTTTGACCTTCCCAACCGCACCATGAACCGCCATTCTGTGATTAATTTTGTACAAAAGAATTCTTGTTGATAAGAAAAAAGTTACTGTGGAGAAACATATGTAGAATATGGATTCAGTATTTTGAGAGTTGATTTCACTGCACTGCTCCATGTTGGATGGATCCGCTAAGTGTGAGCCCTTTGCTGTATAGTTGGATCATAAATATGATTCAGAATCTTTGGCCTCTCCGACCTTTTGCGGTGTTTTAGACAACAAATGTTGAGAGTGACATCAATTTCTTTTGTAACTTGACTTATTGAATAAAGATCATAATCATTCAATTGAGACAAAATGTACATGTTGAGACTTTTGTGCCTACTATTGCGCTCTTTTATTTGAAAAATAGTTGTCGAAAGCAAAGATAATTAGAGGTCAACCTATGATGATGATTGAAATTATAGAAGTTGGTATTGCAAAAGGTTTAGAACAATCGAAGACAAAAAAAATCAAGACACTACAAGAAAAACGTGTCCGCCACAACCAACTGAACTATGATTAGGTGTCCTATATGACTATAGTACGATTGCAACTCTGTAATTGCACCTGCAGTGTGATGGGGCAAAGGACTAGTCATTTTGTAGTCACATGGATGAAGACTGTGGCGGCCGTGATCAAGCACTCTTTTCATTCGGTGATTTTCAATGAGTAGCTCATTCAAAGGCATGACGTACCTCTGAAGCCCTGTAGTCCACCATCTTAGTCGTAAATCAATTGCGCTCCGACTGCGTAATGACTGCCTGTACCTCCGTGAACAACTACAACATTACTTGAAAATGACTGCAGAGCCCAAGTGTGAACTACCGTACTTAGGCAATCATTTTCAATCCATTTAGCAAATTTGTCTATAACTTTTGATTTGAGGCTCAAAATGTAAAATGGATTTTTGGAAATGAAAGTGAGATTGATTTCTTATCTTTTATTAGTTCAAAGTTTTTTGGAAAAAAATTAATCTATTATACCTCAATGAAGTCTGAAATATTATTTGTAACATAATTCTTGCATTTTGCATATCCCACATCGTTTGTCTTGCCTACTACTACCCCACTTCTATAAAAAGCTTGTCGTTTCATCTCTTCATACCAAGCTTCATATTTATCTACTAAGTGGATTTGGAAGTCATGCAAGACATAAGCCAAATATGGTGTATATTGTATGATGTATTGTATATTGTGTATGGTTTATGGTATACTATATTTGGTAAATGGTGTATTGTTGTGAAACTTTGAATGTACTCATATGTGACTGTAAAATGACTAGTCCCTGTCTATACTCGGAAACAACTACGAGCATCACTTAAAAATGACTAGACAGTCTTGAAAGCACATCCTACAAATGACTGGACACGTGTCAAAGCGTCATTCTTGCATTGAAGATAAAACTGCAACAATAACTAAAGAATGATTGGACACGTGTTAGCCTTGCATTGGTCAATACAACTCCCTCACAACTACGAAATGACTACAGAATGACTCACGCAAAGGTCCACGTCAACAATGATCAATCAAATTTTTCAAAAAATGGGCAACTACCCGGCCTTTCCAAAATAATTTGTCCCTAAACTTCATGGATGAACATCCATCTGCAAATACGGTAGGTGATATAAAAACCCCAGTCATTGTCCTAAAGGATTGGTCCACAATGAATGAGGCTCCAAAAAAATGGATACCGTCATAGATGTCCTAAATGACTGAAAACGCAATCATTTACGTAGTCATAAAATGCTGAAATTCTTGTAGTGAGAGATTTCAAGATGGAAAATAGGCTTCCATATGAGAGGCCAAGAAGTATGTGACATTTTGAAAAGGAAAGCAATTTACATTCGAGGACATCAATTTACTTGAAAATTTACGTATATAAAGAATTTTAGACACTTAATTATAATTTCACTAAAAATCAATGAATTCTCAAATATTCCAATCACAATATTAGTGTACAAATGGAGAGGCTTAGTGCTCATGAAGCACTCTAATTTACTAAATGTTGTTTTTTGGTATTTGAATGAATGTTTTAATAATAGTTATAAAAGATTAGAAAATAGATTGTTTTATAAATACAAAAAACTTGACTAACCATCTCTTTTCAATTGGTTGTGGAATTGTTTTTTGCTACCTCCAACACTTTTATCTTTGTGAGCCCTCTAAGGATATCTTCACGTTCACTTGAGAAAGCTTGGGTGGTCTACTTCCATATTTGACAACGACGCTAAATTGTGAGCCTAAAAGCGCAAGCCTGAGAGCGGTGAGCGTAGATTTTGCGAGCCCTCAGATCCTTTAAAAAAAAGTTGGACATTTTTGAGAGTTTTGGTAAAGAACCTGGATACATTTTGGTTAGCTTAAAAATAATAGGGTTTTCAAAAATATATTTCAGGCGGACCTATGACCGTGGACCTATGACCGTGGACCTAAGACCATGGTTTGGTTACTATGGAGGTATTAGGGTCGATCTATTACCGTGCACCTATGACTGTAGACATGATATTGTGGAACTACTAGTGTCAACCTATTACCGCGGTTTAGGGACTGTAGAACTATGAATGTGGAACAAAATAGGGTGTGCTAGAGTCAAGGCAACTACCTTTTTTTAATTTTTGCAAGACCAGGCGTTTTTAGAATATTGCACAGCGATGATGGAGCCCCATGAGGATGCCTTCAATTGTAACCAAAAAAATGGGTAGGGAAGGAGGTCTTCCTTAAGCTAATCAAAAATCAACGTTCATGAATTTTGGTTTTAGGGTTGCAAGATAGGCATCCCAAATAGGCAACTTCAGCACCAAAAGAGCCACGACTGGATCCCTCAAAGCAATTTAAAGTAAAAAATTAAAACACTATAGGATTACCTTTCTCCCAATATGGAATCCACGCACTTGCATGTTCCAAAAAAATTTGCAACACTGGCACCCAAAATGGGCCCTCTCGGCACCGAGAGCCCCCCACGAGGTTGCCAGTGTTGCACCAAAAAATATAGAAGGGAAGCTACTTAACTCTCCTCCGAAGCGCACCGTTGAAACTCAGCAAATTTAAATGCGAAAAACTATGGAACCTAATATAGAATGCCAAAGAAAAGTTATAGGATAAATTTGGCCCGAGTTGGGTTAGGCCAATGTCAAGCAACTCAAATATTGGGCTAGTTAATTTCAGTCCAGAAACATTCAATTTCAGTCTAACCAGAAATATAAGAGAAATTCATTTGTCAAGATGATGCATTTCTCATAGTGCTTGGAATACTTGGACTTAGCTTGTAGGAACAAGGAATGTGAAAATACATAAATTTGGATACACGTATAGTGCTTCAAAAAAGTAGACATTTAATTCGTAGTCCTCTAGATTGAAAGTCTTAGCTTCTGCATCAACAAATATACGAGTACAGTACTAAATTCATCCACTAACAACATATGTGATGTTGATACTACTATTTCAGGAAGTATTCTTCATCATCCCTGCCATTTCTAGTAGTTTCATGACCTCATCCATACTAAAGCTTGGTGCGTGAATGAACTTGTCCTTCTTCTGGTCCACCTTGCACAAGTATCGGAAAATGTAATATAGATGTTTGCAATTGACATATTTCCCTCACTTTCCAATAGATGTAGACACCATACCAGTGAAATACAAACAAGTGCAAGTTGGGAAATTGGAAATAGTGACTCGATATACCATGTGATGAGGTTCGACTCCTGATTGAAGGGTTATGACAGCTCCGAGTCCGGGGTACGGCAAGATGTTCACTCCAAGGATATTCCCTGTAACATTCCGGGCGCTCTCCCATTGGTTTCGGTGATCTTCAGTGGGTGCCTTCTCATTTCTACGAATGTTTTTTCCATTGCGGATGCATGGAGGCTTGTCAGCGTGAGGAGGTCTGGCGTAGGTCCACTCCACAACTTCAAAAAGTTTTGAGGAGGTAAACAGCCGTCGTGGAGACAAAGAAGGTCACTCTTGCAAGTGGAAGCCTGCTTCTTCAAAGAGAATAATCTCGTCAGAAGAGAGGGCTGTTCCAATCAAGACTGGCCAAACATCAGGGATTCTGGGTCGACTGAGAACATGAGACCTCCTCGGACCCATCACGCAACGCTTGATATCATCCGGACAAAACCAAAATTCATCAGTCTCGACTCTTGAACCTTTGAACTTGCGCTTCTGACCCTTATACATGGGAGCAGCAGTGGGCTTAGAGCCCTTAGCTATCGTCATCTTGCACTTCACCTCTGTCTGAGATTGAATAGCATGGCATTTTTTTTTGGACTTCACAGAGATGCAGGCTATGTGCCACTCAGAAGGGTCACAATCTGTCTCAAGAACGTGCTTCGCATGAGGTAAGTTTGGAGTGGATTCTTGCACATCAGCAATTGCGACTTCGGTCGACCTCAATTGCACTCTAGGATGAGAGAAATTCACCTTATCCGGGCGATGAGAATCACCTTCGGACCCAATGGGTACATCCAGTTTCCGTTTTGAAGACCCAAACACTTCTTCTCCTTCCAAATGTGGAATGCGTGTGCATACATCTTCAGCACCAGGCATACTACACAAAGCGTCGGTGATTTTTTTGCCATCCATGGATGCTATAGCTCTCTTCAGCTTCAAGTCGTGTCGCGAAGGTCCAAATCCAAATGGCCCACCGTTGAGGTACACGCGGAAATTTGTCATCTGCATAAACGCCCTCACCCAATCATCACATGTCGCAACGTATAAATCCGTGCCACGTTTTCCTGATGCCTGAAGCCACTTATTGTGAACTGTTTCAGAGAGATTGCACGATGGAATATCTGCCAATTCATCAGTTGATAGATCTTGCACAATTAGAAAAAGACAAATTAGGTAGGTTCCAAAGTTCAAAGTGAAACACCAGAGGACATTGCAAAAAAAAGAATAGAAGGAAGAATAAAGGGCGTACAGTTTCCATGAAGCCACCCCATTGACGGTATCTAAAATGCCAAAACGCTAACCACAACTCCAACTCCCTCAAAGATTCCTCCGTTGCCGCACCAGAGGAATACCACCATGCCTTAATTTGAAGGCACCTGCTCTCAGCCTCATCCAAAGTCTTTGCGCCTTTGTAGTCTCTGCAGAGCTTGATGCGTTGGTTTTGGAATTCGTGCTTAATAAGCCTCTCTGTGTGTTGCTTCATGGAGGTTGCCCAGTAAAAGAGGCAGGTGCGTTCTCAGTCCACCATCTTCACAGCAGGATCCCCGGAGCCATAAACTATTCGAACAGCATTCCAATTGGCCTGAGTGCTGTCTGCCATGAATCCCTTGAAGTTTGGATTCGGTAAGCCTGACTTCTCCATAACTCTATTCAGACATCTCCACATAATCACTTGTCCATCAGTGTCCTCCGACTGCATATCGCAAACTGCAATAGTCATCACTTTACAATAACTAGAATCATATACATGACATGCAATTGTAGTCCAGCTCTTGACTCGCTTAACGTGGTCGAACATGAGCCAACAGTTAGCGAGATCACCCCCCGGTTGCATCCGGCGTACAAGATCGACTCCACTTCCGGGGCCGTCAACAAGCATCTTGAACAAGTACACTTTCTCTTGTCCTTGACCCAGAAACACGCTGTCATGAATAAACTCAATCTTGGCTTGCTTCTTCATTGCCAGTAGCCGGTCGATCTCCCCTCCGCCAACACCTGTGCTACGGAACGACGCAATCATATTTCTAACATTCGGTGAACTCAAGACTTGGAACTTGTCCATGACATCATCTAATTCCTTGCCCCTCAACATTTGTTTAGGTCCGTCACCCGCGTGAACCAAGAATGTGTCTAGGAACTCCTTGCTAGCAGCTAGGGCTATTGCCGAGGCTTTTGCTGTAGGTGTTCTTTCTACTTCTTTTGCAATGAGTCCAGATATTGTGTCCACGGAATCCCGACAAAGCCCGTCAGCGACAGGGTGGTTATGAGTGCCTAAATGAATGCAGGCCCTCGTCATATCCGCCGAACCTACAACATAGTAAATTCTCCCGTCGCAGAAATTGACGTAGGTGGGGGGTAGTTTGCATACTTTGCATACTAGTGTCGAATCTTTCGGAGGAACAGACCCTACGTGGAAAGGAGTTCCAGTGTTACCGGACCACTCTGTTTTGTTCCTCCTCAAGCAACGCTTCAAGTAATCGCACTCCTCATTAGTGCAGGTCAAGTGGCCTGCGCAAGAGGATTTTCTAAGCTTAAGACCAAATTCATTGTGAATATTCGATGTCATAGTACGGCACCATGGATGACCATCGTAGCGCTTGTCCATGCCAGTCATATTTTTGGAAGAACTGGAAGACGCTAACGACCGGCAAGGTGGCAACTCAAGGACAATGTCACCATCAAAGCTAGTTGGCAGAAACTGGACCTTCTTGTGAGTAATAGACTCGAAATCAAGAGAAGCAATTTCGTTCCTACAACCTCGAATACTCCCTAACTTCCGAAGACATTGCATGACGTTTGGAGATTGACGATCCGTCGGATAAAGTGGCGGCCGAGAGTAGATAGAACTCCCTGCACTACTGTCTCGGCCACCAATAGCGGGCGTTGGAGGAATTTTTGAAGGGACTCCAGCGGAGCACGAAGAAGAGAAGCGGCGATCGGCATTCCCAGTCTCACCTTCCGAATCGCTAGATAACTCAACGACAGGATATAAAAATTGCCTCTCTGGAGGATTGTCAAACCCTCGGCGACCTTCATCATCCGCTTCAGAAGGACCCCCTGATTCTACTTTAACGCTTCTAAATAGGGGAACCTGTGCAGTAGATGCATCAGACAAGGGGGTCAGGAATTCTGTGGAGGCAGCCAATACGTTAGAATTCAATCCAAATGCTCTAAAACATCCTACCGGTAAACTCCAAGTGTAACCATGCACATTACTAGTCCTAGGCATAAGAAATGTCTGCAGCAATGTTCCGGACTGTGACTGAATTTCTTCCTCCACATAGATAGAGGATTCTTGAAAACCATAACGGACGTGAAGCAAGTCACTCGAAACACCAGCGATGCCATTGGCGTTAAGGCGGAGTATCAGAGGGACCTCATGGCCAGAAGCTCTAATTGAAGCCATGGAAGATGTAAAAGAGAATTGCCTTCACAGAACAGAGTACTTCAATAACCCAGGGGATCTACGTGACAGCAAATTAGGTCTGAAATAATCCCGCATATTCACATTGATTAATACAGGGTTCCAAAAAACATATAGATTATCTAAACACAGTCATTATGAATGTCATAAGTAAGCAATATCTCTAGAAATCGGATTCATTGAAATCCGTACTAAGGAGATTTTGGAGCGGTTTTAGAAAGAATGGGGAAAGATGTCAATAGTGGTGTTAAGGAATAATTTCAAACACTTCCGGAATCGTTAGTTACTAGTAAATATAAATAGTACAATAATCATAACACCCACCATTTTTCCAGAGGTAGTTGTGTTTTGCATTGATAGCTATCTCAAACAAATCAAATATAGTAGATAGACCCAACCTTATAATACAAGAAATATACAATTCAAATATGATCAATAGTAGGATCAAAATCCAGTTCCTGCTAGTCTCTGACAAAATCAACAAATTGACGGTTTAGGAAACGAATGTTAAATACGTGTACACTAGACAGAGAGAAGAATACCATAAGTACTAGATCTATATAGATCAATAGAAATCGCTCAATATATGTTCATTAAGAATGCCGTAAGCAAATTTCAAAATCACCACTTCGAATTACAGAGATTGTCCCTTTACTACAGTATAAGAAGTCGCATTGGGCACTGATGAATTCCTTTGCCTCTTCATTCCATAGCTTGTTCTCTCATAGAGTTTTTGACCAGTGCAATAGGTGATAGACTAAATGTAGATGACTCAAAGTAGCCAAGCAAATAAGACAGATGCAGGATTCTAGGGCCAAGGGCAAGAAAAAGCATAGGAGTTCACTGCGCTTTAGTAGTTCAAAGGAGCTTAGGAGATCCAAGATGAATCGTCAGAATGCATCACGCATACCTGTAGCAAATAGTAAATCTGCAAACACAGTCACAAGATCATCCTTGGTGCGATATACTCCCGTGGCATCTCAAGTGATCGTTCATTCTAACTTAGATTTTTGCGTATCTCAGGTTAGATCTGACGAAGTTATAGTACGTCACGGTCACCACATATGCAATGCAAGTGATATGTGACCCTGTAATATTCAAATTCTACCGTGGGATTGGTTGGTCTAAATATCCTATAGAACATGAATAGTTCAAACCAGGTACCTCTATATAAATTAAAAAAACAATAAATAATATTTATAAAAATAATAAACGAAAATAAAATAAAAAAAGGGTCCTCGATGACAGCCGCTTGGGCTGTCCACGAGATACCGAAACCCTAACAGTCTCCCCCTTGCCGACGAGAATACTCACAGGATCCTCCGCCGCCGACCTTCCCCACCGTCCCTCCCTTGCAACTGCTTGGCCCTCGCTCACCATCACTCTCTTCTGGTGAAGGATTCGGCGGGAGAACCGACACAACAGATTAAGAACCTTCAAGTTATGGAAACTCGGCGTGGACGTGAGATGGCGCGGAGGGAGGAACCACGCCAAGCCGCACCAGATGCAGTTTCTCAGGAATTGGAGGTATTGTGACATCTCTCATTAAGATGATTTTCTTCATTCTTGCCTCATTTTGACGGAGAAGGGAGAGAACTGACTCCCCAGAGAGTTTTATAGTTTGAAACCCAGCTCAAAGGGGAGCCCTCTCGCCACCGAAAGCTCCCCCCGGGGGACCACTTGTTGCGGCAGTTTTTAAAAAAAGGTTCCAATGCTTGTCCAGTTCTCTCGGGGGAGGGGGGATGAAATCCCCTCCCCATTTTTTTTGTCCCAATAGCTAGAGCTTGGGGGAGCCCTCTCGCCACCGAGAGCTCCCCCCGGGGGTCCACTTGTTGCGGCAGTTTTTAAAAAAAGGTTCCAATGCTTGTCCAGTTCTCTCGGGGGAGGGGGGATGAAATGCCCTCCCCGTTTTTTTTGTCCCAACAGCTTGAGCATGGGGGAGCCCTCTCGCCACCGAGAGCTCCCCCCGGGGGACCACTTATTGCGGCAGTTTTTAAAAAAGGTTCCAATGCTTGTCCAGTTCTCTCGGGGGAGGGGGGATGAAATCCCCTCCCCGTTTTTATTGGCCCAACAGCTAGAGCGTGGGGGAGCCCTCTCGCCACCGAGAGCTCCCCCGGGGATCTACATTGTTGCGGCAATTTTAAAAAAAAGCTTCCAATGCTTGTCCAGTTCGCTCGGGGGAGGGGGGATGAAATCCCCTCCCCGTTTTTATTGGCCCAACAGCTAGAGCGTGGGGGAGCCCTCTCGCCACCGAGAGCTCCCCCGGGGATCCACATTGTTGCGGCAGTTTTTAAAAAAAGGTTCCAATGCTTGTCCAGTTAGCTCGGGGGAGGGGGGATGAAATCCCCTCCCCGTTTTTATTGGCCCAACAGCTAGAGAGTGGGGGAGCCCTCTCGCCACCGAGAGCTCCCCCGGGGATCCACATTGTTGCGGCAGTTTTTAAAAAAAGGTTCCAATGCTTGTCCAGTTCGCTCGGGGGAGGGGGGATGAAATCCCCTCCCCGTTTTTTTTGTCCCAACAGCTTGAGCGTGGGGGAGCCCTCTCGCCACCGAGAGCTCCCCCCGGGGATCCACTTGTTGCGACAGTTCTTAATATAGCTTCGTATTCTGATGTACAATTTCTTTCTATGATGATCTGGTCTGGCTGAAGAGGGAGGCTCCAGTGTTTCAGTTTCAGTTTACATCATCAATTATTGTTGTCTGGAATCTTCGTTTGACAGTTATGATCATTTCCAGTACCTCAAAAAGGTACTTTCTGAGGAAGATCTACCTCATCCTCTGTAGTATGTATAGTCTGATATGGACAATGCTGTTTGGTTCTGCAGATCCCGTTGACGGTGGAAGACATGGAGGTTGCTGATGTAACTGATATCTCCACAATGCATCCTACTCCTTTGAGGCGTCTGGTAAATCTTGATGCTCTATTAAAGGACCTAGAGGATGACTCGGACACCGAATCTCTAATGTCCTGTTGTACGTCATTAGGATGTGATGAAGAAGTTTACATCCTTCCTGATTCTCCTATGGCTACTAGTCATGTTACGTCCAGCATAATTTAGTCTCAGGTGTCTTAAGTATCCCATTTTGTGGACACAGTTTTGTGCCCTCATTGCAGGCTTTGGCTGTCCACTTTATGGCATGTAGCTCCTTATTTCGGTGACAACCGATTCTGATTTTCAAGGACCTAATTATATTTTATGGCTATATGATTTTGCGGAATAGCGTTTACTCCATCCTTGTTATATGAGTGTGCTCCATGGGAATCCCACTATCCAAAATCATCAGATTTTATCTCAAACATTTTTTCATTTTTATTCAGAATGCGGCCACCACTACACTGACTAAACATTCATCTCCGGCTTTGCTCCATGAAGAAACTGGTGGACCAACTAAGGCCCTGGATTCGGTGGAAGAAGTTAGTGTTGAACCTCATGGGGAGGGCCATTAGTCTTGCCATACTGAGGAGATCATGGACGAGGATGACATTCGCAGAAAACAGAAGATGGATTATGTTTTTACAATCACGAGTATGCGCATCCAGCCACAGCACCTCTCAAGGATGGACATCCCGCTATGTCGTCTAGTTCCTATGCCAATGGTCAGGCCCACTTTAGAGTGTAATTTGGCTCAGTTGGAGATGGATTATGTTCACGGCTATGAAGTTGAGGCTCGAGTATTCTATGTCTCAGTTTCGGACGAGGGAGGGCAGACGGGTGCATTTTCTCCTGCAGAGAAGTCTGACTGGGGACCCCTTTGGAACGCCGTAAACGAAGAATTTGACGCTTACCTGACCAGTCAACCAGACCTGAAACACTTGGTAAACGCAAAGTTCTTCATCTGCGATGGCAACCATCACCGACTAGCTTGGATGCGACACATTAATAGGCTTCACAGCGGTCACCCGAAGTGGCACATCCGAGTTGATTCAATAGTATTGGACACAAAAGGAAGACTTGCTGCGGCGATGCAGGTCATGCACGATATAAATCAGTGAGTTCCACTTCATTCTCTTTTGATTTTGTCATTTGTTTAGTTTTGTATGTGTGGAGGCTCACTATGTGATTCCTTCCGTGTACTTAGGCACACAGAGAACTCCCACGTCAAAACAAATCTTGTACATACTTTGTACCGTGTTCGCAAGTACAAAACAATGCCAATAGAGAAGTTCACTGAGCTTTTGAGCCCGGAGGAAGCCAAGGCTTGTCAACAACATGTTCGGAAAACTTGGTACACAATGCCTACAGAGATTTTTACTTCCTTTATATTTCAGGTACAAATTCTCTTATTCCGTATTTTTAGAAATTGAATCATAATCAATTTTGCTGAGTTCAATTATATAGAATGCTTTGTCTTCTACAGTCCCTGATTTACTTTCGTTCACCCTTTTTTGGCAGCAAGACATATCGGCTCTATCAGATGCTGCCGCCCGCAAATACCACGAGGACACTCTAGTGCACGATTTTACACCAGATGGTGTTTCTGCAGCAATGCGAGTTGCAACTAAGGAAGCAACAAGATTGCTTATCCAGAAACTCTATAAGATTCAAGCTGTGGCGACTCCTGTTCTAGGGGATGAATGGCTGCAGGAGGTACGTGGTCCTTGGTCTATATGATTTCTGGTTTTCTTGTCAATAAGACGTTGTTTAGGATACTGATTTGTGTTTGTTTCTTTTTAGATTGAACGGCACTGGAGCTTATACGCTGTCCAGGAGTTGACCTTGGATAAGCTGCAAATTATTGCAACTGCAATTGTAGACACACGCCACAAAGTGAAGTGGCTCAAGTGGATTAACTCTTCTGCCCCTACTCGCGAGGCACGTCGTCTTCCACCAAGACCAGCTAACGATGACAAAATCACAAGCTTTGTTTCGAAGGCTTGTTGGTATGCTGCGGTAGGTTTTTTTCTAATTGTGCATTCTCTAGCCTCTCAAATGTTCTATTTTTTAGTGCATTTTTAATGTTGATCTACTCCTTTTCATTTCACAGCTTGAAGACTCTGCCCTGGAGTTATATGAAAATATCATTAAAGCTGACAACATTCACGTGAATATGGAGGTGCCAACGGAGCCAATGCCACTTGCTGACTACATTGAGGCATGGCGCATGAAAGTGTAGAACCATGCATACGCTGGAGTGTTCAAAGGAGGTGACTCATTTAAGAAGTCCGATTCGTTCAAGGAATTCAAGTACTCCTCTCTTACGGTGAAGCGGACCATTTACAGGTTTGACTCCTCTATCTGTGTGTAGTTTTTGAATATCAAATTAGTCATTGGTATTTGGCTTTTCAGAATTTGAATGATTTGCTCTATTTCTAAGTATCTGGTTTCTATACAGGTATTTCAAGTTCGAACTTTATCCAAAGAAAGCTATTTCAAAGGCCGATTTACCGCCATTTTTCAGCACATGGTTGGATCGAACATCCGATGCTTGTATGTATACGCCTGCCCAAGACAAGAGCTGGCCCACTGGCCATCTTCAAGCCGGTGCGTGGTACTTGGATTGCCCTGATGGATTCGTACCTCCCGAAGAATTAGTTCTTTACGAAAGTATTAAGGAGAGTCCCATTGTAGAGGCGGAGGTAGCTGAATTTGCAAGCCTTGGTGCTGAAGCTCGGGAGAAAGCGTTGAAGAAGAGAGAGGCTGCCAACAAGAAGAAGGAAGAGAAGTTGGAAGTAGCAAAGAAGAAACTTGAGGAAACCAAAGTGAAAAAGAGAGAACGAAGAGAAGAGAAGGCCAGGAATGATGCCGAAGTCAAGCAGAAGGGGAAGAAGAGAAAAGCGGAGACTCCGGTGGTGGATCAGGCGACGAGTGATGGAGCCGTCAAGGCCACTTCTTCTGGCTTCTCGTTCACTCGGTCTCACTTGTTGCATGGCTTGCCTCCTCAGCTTGCAGACTTCAGTGCATTGGCCGCTATTGATCAATGTATCTTGAATGCTTCAGTCACTAGTCTTGTTGGATCGGCAAAAGGCCCTGTCCCGCCAACGTTTCAGGTCGTGATCAACCTTCTGGAAAAGGTACTGAATACAATTTTGGATAAATTTTTATATTTCTTTGCAAAATTGTAGGTATATTCTGCAAAGTTATGCACGTTTTCTCTACGTCATGCCATTGCAAGTGTAGGTTCACCTTAAGCTACCTAATCGTGTCACTCTTACATGTGTGCAACATACTTCGGACAAAAAACGTTTCTTTAATGGGGTGGTTACAGGAGAAGCAGCTCTGGACTTGATGATTGTTGATGTCCCGGAGGGTTTACCAGTCCCAATTGTTTCCAGTCCACCAATGTCGGTCCCGCAGTGGAACAAGTTCTCGGCAGACACTTTGCAAGCCATTTTTGACCTTGATGACAACTATTTACACGACGCTGGTGCTCTTCTTGTAATCTATCCTTTCAGCCGGGACATTATGTCCTATGTCTTGGGATTTTGCAAATCATTTCGGTTTAAGTCTGAACGGGAATATTGGGGCATGAATAGATTGCATTTGTCATCGCCCGCGGACCACTCTGGAACAGTAAGCCCTCTACTGCTCATAGTTGTCAATCTGTTGAATAGGCTTCATATTTAAATTGTGTTCAATGTTTTTTCGAATTGGTTTTTAATTTTCTACTTGGGGCAGACTCAACAGTTCAAAATGTCACTTTACGTGAAGGCTAAAACTGGATCATAGACCTCTCGATTTACTTTCCAGCATGTCCCAGTGCATGCAGCAGTAGACGTTGATGTGGCCAAAGACGACCTTTTGCAAAATTTCTGCAACAAAGAAGATCAGACCATGAATGGCAATATTCCTTGGCGTGGGCCTCAAGAGAAGGCTCGCCCCTTCATGCAAATGCTTATTGAAGGAATGACCTCACCTGGTGACATCGTCATGGACTACTCTGCATCTACAGGTTAGTTTCGTGTTTTTTGACTAGTCCTACAGTTGTTGATTTTCATTAGCTGAATTTGTCGAAATTCTAATAAACTCTACTTTGGCAACTCTCCATCTCTGCAGGTGCCAGCATTTACGCTTGTCGGGCTACTAGGCGGCATATAGTAGCCTTGGAGGAGGATAAGCCTATTTACGAGGCCCTCCTTGCTCCCTTTAACCAAACCGTTGCAAGTCCAGAGCCTACACCACAGAGTTCTAAAGCTGTCTTGGTTGATTTGGATGAGGAGGTTGTGCCAGTCAAGAATGTGACAAGGACATCACGATTTAGTAAGTAAGTTTATCCCTTTGCTTCTGAACCACGATTACAAGAACACTTTTTGTAATTTGTTCTCATATTTTTTTCTTGGTTTTTTGTAGACAAGGTGCGAAAATGAAGATGTCATCACATCAACCGTTCTTTGCAGATCATGCCTTCTTCCGCAGTCCACCGCAAACTTTTCAGCTGCCAATGTATGCTGAAGCAACAGCCAAACAGCTTGAGACTCATGACCCTAAACCACATTCTAGGGCCCGAACGGTAGATCCACGAGTTCTAGTTTTTATAGATGAATCCACGAAAGATTCTGCCGGTGAGTCATCAGACACTACTGAGAGCTCTGAATCTGGATCCTCTAGTAGTACCTAAGCCTGAGGATACTCGCAATCTATTGTATTTCCATTGCCTTTATCATATAGTTATCATGTCTTCTCTTTGCGTGGTTTGTTACCGTTATCTTCTGCTCTATGGCAGTTTTTATCCTAGTTTGCACTTTAAAACCTCGCAGACCTTTATTTTGTATATTCCAAAATTGTAAAATTTCAACATTTTGTGATCCACGGTCATAGGTACACATCTAAAAATTTCAAAAAAAATTTACCCTAAACTCGAGGCTCACAAGCTCACAAGCTCACAGGCTCTTGGGCTCATGCTCCAAAGCTCACAAAATAGCACCCCCGCATATTTGACAAGACTGCACGTCTCCATCCAGAGTGATCCATTCTCCCTTTCCCTATTATTTGCATATGCTTAGCGGATCTTGGAGTTTAAAAGAGATTTAGAAACTCAAGGGCACGACCTTAGCTGCAATCTATTGACAATGTTTATGAATGGATGTTCAGTTTTATTTCATTGCCGATAGTCTCAAACTACCATAGAATAGGAAACAAGGCCAATCGAGGGTGAATATCCGCCTTTCATAAAAAGAAAGGGAAGAGACTAATTATCCTAGATGTGAGAAAATTGATTTGCACTAGATGAATCCAATTGGGTCTTTTTTTTGGAGTCCCCTAAAGTAGAATTTGGTTTAATGTTGCTTGATATATACAAGAGGATGCACATGTGCAGCCGGCAATGGAATTTTACAATTGAGGCGAAGGTTTATAAAATCTCCTTCAATATCTGCATAAAGTTTCATGTGAAGGGTAGTCTAAATACAAAGAGTTGACAAATACAAACGCACTTGACTTGGTGTAGAGATCACATGTCTGAATGGAGACAAGGAGCAAAGGAACAGCTTGACCAGGCCTCATATGTCTCTTAGAAAAGTTGTCATTGACACCTTAATCCACATTCCCTCTTGAATAGTTGATGGAAATTGATGCAACGTTAGCAATGGAGCACATCATATAAGGCCTTGAATAAGTAGATAGAAAGCAACTCCTTTTATTTAATTTAGACATCCTTAAAAGTGACGCATTAAATCCAAAAAGAAGGTTTTTTGCTAGTCATTACCCCAAAGGAAGCTATAAGTGAGTACAAAATAAATCCTCCAACTTGAAACAAGAAGAAAATACAAAAGTGACCCCCACATTATCTTTGATTAAAAGACAAATAGGTGAATGAAAAGTCCCAACATTACAACATAAGACTGTAATCCTCCAAAAGACAAGCCGAAGGTTGAAATCAAGAATCAATTTTACTCATACAAATTAATGAAATATACAAAATTATCTATACAAAATGTTGTTTCAGTTCAATGATTGGGACATGGAAAACTCTAGGTCTTACAACTTTCAAACTCAACAACTAAATTAATCGTGGGAAGTTTGTAATGTATCCCAAGGTTTGCGGCAAATTGTCTCATTCCATCAACAATATGCAAATGCAATGGATTTGAAATAATCACTGGGGCACAACCAATCCGATTCACTTCCTCATATTCCCACAAGTAGCCCACATCACAATCAAAGTAGATTCAATAAAGTCATGGAATACGGCTTTTTATTAGGAAGTCAACCGGATGTTGTAGACAAGTCTAAGTATCCAAGAGCATTCTATTTTTTTTTCATTATATACTCTCATCTATAGAAAATTGTCAATTAGAAGAGTGTGATCAAAGCTAAAAGTTGTACACCTACTAGAGTTGTAAACAACCGCTTGGTGAAAAAAATTTAGGAAAATATGCTTGGATTTATTTCTATGGTAAGAAACCCATACTTCCAAAGAGGTTTCAACCCCTCTTAAATTGTTCCTATCTTAGAATGTTGAAGGGATTTTAAAAGCCCTCAAAAAGATTTTTGCAACAAACTCCATAGTTGTCTTCATCATAGAGCTTTAGACTACAATATGATCTATAATCTATAAAACCTCAAAGAGGAATTTGTGCAAACGAGGATAAGTGAAGACAGTTTGTGGTCCAATCACAATGGGAACTTGGAAATGAAATACATTGTTGGAGACTACATGTGGCTTGAAATTTTTAGCGTAAGACTCAACCAAACATTGATAAGGAATGCCAATCAAGTCAAACATGATGTTCAACTGCTTCTATTACAATCAAAACTAGAAAGAGGACATGTTTGGGGGCACAATATCTTTGCCATCCCTTGTGAACTCCAAAATGAATTCATCAATTGGGTTCAAAGTTTAATTTATTTTGATTTTTACAGTTTCAACTAAATTTTATAAGCAAAAAATCCAAAAAGGAGTGATAAACCAAATTTTATTTTAAACCATAATTTTATCATTGAAAATTGAGTTAAATTAAAGGACTTCAAAGTTTATTTTAGAATAGAGATTCCGCATAACTCCCCGCAACCTAAAACTCTTAATAACTCCTCATCTTGTCAATCAAAATGGAATGATTTAAATCTTTCTATATATGTACAAATCTAGGAAACCAAGTTCAAATTTTTATTTCTTAAAAAAGTCGTTTTTTTGAGTTGCCCGGGGAGCAATGAAAATTACATATCATACGATAACTTTTTAACCATGTAGTCAAAAGTTATGAAAATTGTTGCACCTTAAAACTACTCGTTGACCATATGTTGTGTGAAATTGTTTTAGAAAAAATTGATAATTCCGTTTGTAGTGAGCTGCCCAAAATTGCTATGTTGTCATAAATGCAAAATTTTGGTCCTTTGGAAGTTAACACATTTTTTTATAATCTCACTAAAAATCAATAAATTCCCAAATATTCTAATGACAATATTAATGTACAAATGGAGAGGTTTAATGTTGCAGGTGTGTACAAGAAGATACAGAGGTGCAATTGGCGATGGAACTTTATAGTTGAGGCAAAGGTCTACAACATCTTCTTCAATATTTGTATAAAGTTTCATGTGAGGGGTAGCACTCAACTTGGTATAGAGGTCACACATCTCAACGGAGATGGAAAGCAAAGACGGGGCTTGACCAAACCTCAAGTGGGAGGGTTGTCAAGGACAACTTAATCCATACTCCTCCTAAAATAGGTAATGGCAGCCAATGCAGTGTCAACAGCAGAGCACATCACATAAGGCCTTAAATAACTAGACAAAGAGCAATTCTTTTTAGTTAATTTGGACATCCTTAAACGAGATGCATCAAATTCAAAAAGCAGGCTCATTGTTAGTCATTGCCTTTAGGGAAGCTATAAGTGAGTCAAAATATAAAAGACTATCCTCCAACTTAAAATAAAGAAAAAATATAGAAGTGACCAACACATTGATTTTTTCAAATTGTAATCTTCCAAAAGACAAAACAAAGTTTGACATCTGGAATCAATGTTTTTTAATACAAATTAAAGACATATATAAAACATTAGAAGAAAAATGAGGCTATGAGAAGACCGTTTTAAGGTTGTTCCCTAAGCTGTAAACTAATGCACTACTAGTCAAAATATTAATTGATTGAAAAATAAAATTTAAAATTTAAAAACAAAAAATAATTCAATAATGTTATCTGATGTGAAAGTCTTCCAACCATGTCAGATTTTTGATGTGGCAAAGTTCCTAATCATTTAAATATAAAGTTTTTTTTATAAATATATTATGTCATTAAATTGTCCCGCCCAATTGAAGCCTTGCAATTCATTGATTTTTTAGATTTCTTATAGATTTTTTTTTGACTACTATTCCCCGTTCTTTGAGAATTGCAGGCTTGTTTAAGCTTGAAATCTTATCTATTGTTATCCATATAAAATGTAGTTTCAGTTCAATGATCGGGACATGGAGACCTCTAGGTCTCAACAAACAAATTAATCTTGGAAAGTTTGTAATATATTCCGAAGTTTGTAGCAAATTGTCTCATTCCATCAACAATATGCAAATGTAGTGGGTTAGAAGTAGTCAACAGGGCACAATCAATTCGATTTGCCTCCTCATATTCCCATAAGTGGCCCACGTCATAATCCAAGTAGATTCCACAAGGTTGTGGGATAAGGCTTCATATTAAGAAGTTGTCCTAATGTTATAGATAAGTCTAAGTATCCAAGAACATTAGAAGAATTTCGAGGCCTCCAAGAGACTGCGAGTTATCAGGCCTTGGGAACTCTAGCAACGCCCTCGAAACAATAATATGACGTGGTCACGAGACTGCCACGTCAGAAAATAATAAAAAATTAATTTTTCAAATTTCTTTTCAAAATTTTAAAAAATATATATATTTTTGAATTTTTTTAATAATTTTTGAATTTGAATTTTTTTTAAATAATTTTTTTTAATAATTTTAATATTCTGAGTGTTCCTAGCTGCGGGAACAACCCTGAAACAACCTCTTGGAGGCCTCAAATTTCTTCTACAGTGTACCATTCTTTTTTTCATTGTATACACTCTTCTCCGGAGAATTGTCAATCGGATGAGTGTTATCTAAGCTAAAAGACATATATCCACTAAGATTTGAGAACAACTACTCAACAAGAACTTTTAGAAAATTATGCTTGGATTTATTCTTGTAGTGACAAAGCAACACTTTTGGAGACGTTTCAATCTTCCTACATTGTCAGGAACTATACCTGGCTTGAGATTTTTAGCATATGACTCAACTATACATTGCTAAAGAATGCCATTCAAGTTGAATACAATGTTCAACCACTTTTGAGCTATCGCAGTTAGAACTCTAAAGAGGACACGTTCCAAGGTAGAATATCTTTGCGGCTTTTGAAACAACATGATTTAAAAAATAAAAAATAAAAAATAGATTTACCTATTTAAAAGCAGAAGCATGTGACCCATAAAGCAGAGAATAGCATTGAATCCTACTAAGAGATTGTTAAACACCTCCATTAAGTGATGATTTCAAAGCCAACAGATCACACTTCTAAGAATTTTTCGCTGGACAAAATAGTTAAACACGTCAACAATAGCAATTCATTAAGCAAATTATTAATTTGGTGCCATGTGTATTTTCTTTAAAAAAATATATTATACATCCAAAAAATGTTGTCATGATCTAGGGTTGCGATTTGTACAATTGAAAACTACATATAGCTTTCAAGCTACACTATGCTACAAAACATAGTCACAAAGGGGAGGGTTGTCAATGCTACACAATGATAGAATGGCCATTTCTTCCTACCAACAAAAATGAATATAAATAAAAATCCTCTAATAGGAATGAAAAGTTGATGGAAGCCTCAAAACTTCCTTTAGAATGTGGAGACCTTAAGGAATTAAGGGGTACCAAGAGCAAGTTTTGTAGAAAAAGAGATGATAGGAATATTTGTAATATTTCTATTTCATTTTTATAATGGAATAATTGATAACTTGCAAAATAGTAAAAATTGATGTAAGATAATCAAATACCAAATAGGATAATAAAATAGTATTTGAAATAATAAAAATAAAATAAAACTAATTAGTACAAAGTACAAATTAAAAAACAATTATCTTGTGAATAACATATAGTTCAAAAAATATTGTCAAGATATTTTCAATTTTAGGTTATTCACATGGCTTGAATAAAAAGTTTCTCCATTGGAATTGATAAAAAAAACTCTATATGACAACATGTTTTTAATATTAGAACACGTGAGTTTTTTTTGACAAAAAATCAGTCCTTATCCCACTACATATTTTCATTGTCATATAGAAGCAATTGACAAAGTGTTATATTTTCCAAATTAGGAATTTTTCTTTGCAAGCCCTAAAAGATGTTTGTGCTTTCCTCACTTTTTAGTTCTTGAAGGTGCGCTCCAAGGGTATCCCTATAACTATGAAGGAATTGCATAATTATTTATCTACAATACAATACAATGAAAAAAATTTGAAGCATTGTATAAGTTCATCTTTCATTTTCCTCTCTTATTATTATTTATAGAAATATTGCTATTGATATATACAAAAAGTCAAGATAGTATAGGCAACAACATTATGAATATTTGAAATTTATTTTATTTGGATAAAAAAAACACCACAAAATTTTAATTGTTTCCGAATGCAACAAAAAGATGTTCTACCATGTTGCATTCTCACGTCCTATACATGTGAGCATAGTCATAAAACATATATGTTGAGAAGATCTTGTGAGTGCAAATACTTTTTATTTTGGTCACCTATCTAAACCTTTATTCTAGATGATATTTTCATCAACTTTCTATTTGTATTTGTTATCATCTTTATCCCCTAAAGGTCTGAGACTATGTTTTCACCAAAACCGCTCCAAAATTGCCATTTCTAATACAAGTACCAAATTTTATAAAAAAAACATTTTTGGACACATGTAACCATAAGATCTTATAGAACACTGGTTTGAGAAGATGTGGAAAAAATTCAGAATTTTCCACCATGCGGATTGGAAGATATTAGCGTTTGAATTGACAAAAACCCTTTTTTTGTCCCTGCGAAAATCCGGGCAGCTGCACTTCACAAGGTCACATTTGTATGAAAAAATGCCCCAAATGGTGGTTACTCTTTGGATTCATTTTTCTAGGCAAGTTGGCTACATGCTTGAAAATTTTCAGATCATTTGGAATTGCACAACATATAGGAAAAAAATAGTAAGTAGAAAGAAGTAGAGAATGATTCAAAACACTAAATTGTTAAGAATTTATTTATGGAATTGAAAAATGCCAATCCCAACGGTTGTAATGTTGTAATAAATAATCTACATCTTATTTTTTTATTTTGTTTCAAAAATATTGAAAATTGAGTGAAATAAAGGACTTCAAAGTTTATTTTAGAGTAGAAATTCCATAACTACCCTCAAACTAAGAATCCTCATAACTTTTGACTCATTAATCCAAATGGAATGATTTAAAACTTTCCACGTACATATAAATCTAAAGAACCAATTTCAAATTTTTATTTTTAAAAAAAATGATTTTTAAAGAATTTTTTGAGCTGCCCGGGCTGCCCGCCGCGCACCAAAAATTACATATCATACAATAACTTTTTAACCATGTAGTCAAAACTTATGAAAATTGTTGGGCCTGAAAGATACTCCTCGGACACATCTTGTGTGAAAATTTCAAAGAAAAAAAATAAAAACTCCACTCGTAGTGAGCTGCCCAAAATCGCTATGTTGTCAAAAACGGTGTTTGGACCTTTAGGGGTTATCAGGGGCAGAACAACTCAATACACAAGTATTATAAATATAAATGTCAATTTTGCGGTTGTATTCATTCATCATATAATATTCTATTTATTTGCTTTCTAAATGATGGTTTATACATTGGGCAATACACTTGTCATAGAGGATTTAGGGGAGACATGCTTTGGGCTTTGTCCATAGTGCCAAAGACATTGTTTTTTCTGTAATTCCCTCTTTTAAATGCGTTACCTTATATACAAAGGTATCTTTTACTTCCTAAAAGTTCTCCTTCATTTTCTCTTAGCCACTTGGTTGTTCTACTATCATTACCATTGTTACTTTCATTATTTCAATAGCTTCACACAAGCCTCAATATAGTTTCTTCTATACTTCAAGAATTTAGAGTCTTGCAACCCCAATGCCAATTATTTTACTATGATCACATGAACCCTCATCATTGAAACTCTCTATGAACACACTTTTTTGTCAAATTGATCTCAAATCCTCTTTATGACTTAAAGATATAGAAGCCAAAATTTGGTTCATGAACATATTGTTATTTGATTCTTGATGATTGACCAAGAGTTGAATTTTGGGTCCATATAATTTAATACAAATTGTTGTATTCATTAGTTTTACTACTTTTGTATAGCATAGATTTTGGATAATCTTCTTTGCTTGTGTTGTATTAATTCAAATGGTAAGAATATGTTTAGTCTTAAAAACTAAAAAATTTAATTAAACAATGATCTAAAAAAACTACTCAGTAAATAAACAAAATTATACTTCTGAAAGATTATTCTAGTTTGAACCACATTTAAAACTCATTTCAAAAGAAAAATTGGCTAAAAATCATTAATATTCAATCTATAATCAATTTTAAAAGAAACTTTGAATTCTTCCATTTCAATTTATTTAACCCCTAAAGTCCTAAGGCCTTTATTTCAAAAGTGTGAAAAACTTTAACAGTTTTTTTTTTTGCATATTTGACTATAGGATCATGCACTAGACTAAGATGAAAACGTGTGGAAGGAATTTTAGAATCTTTTGACCACGTGGATTGCAAGACATTTGTGTTTGAAGTGAAAAAGCACGTTGTTTTTGCACCTTGCATGCCTAGATTTTATGGATTTGAATCTTCTTAGCTAAAATTTTTTATACTAAACATGTTGAATTAAAAAAATTATGTTGAAGAATTGAATTGAAAGACTAGGTATTTAAAAAATTCACTCTTGATTTTCATTCTTAAAAAAATTATTAAATAGAAGTAGGTCCAAGATTGAATGAAAGAGTAAATTATTAATAGCTCTAAGGTAGAATAGAAACACAATAATTTTAACAATGAGATTGTTCTAGCAATCAAATCTGACTATCAAATATTCTTTTAGAAAAATTATAGAAATTACATTAAAAAATGGACCTAATAAGTTATTTTTTCAAGAAGATGCTTAGTTTGTTCCCAAAACAAGATTGTCCACAACTTTCACCTTACTAATCCAAATGGAATGAATCAAATCTTTTCATATACACAAAAATATAATCTATAAGAAGAACAAATTTAAAGAAAATTAAATTTCAAGTTTTTGTGGATTTGTTTTTCTACTTGGCAATGTATAAATTGTGTTTAGTATGGCATAACTTTTCTCCTGGGCACCGATTGAAATAAAAATTATATTCCCCAAAAGCTAATGTGCTCTTCTATCTTAAAAGAAAGTTCCAAAAAATCACAACAAAAACTTGAGACCGTAGGAGCCTACCTGAAATCCATTTTTTTCCCTTTAGGACAATGGGCCTTTAGGGGTTAATAAATATTGGTTAGTGCAATGAAATTAATTGTATGATATGATCTATCATGGCTCATTTTGACTACCCTTAGTTTGTTAGGGGTGAGTCCAAGGATTTGTTGCATGGAGATTTTTATTTTTAGTGGCAATTTTTTTCATTTTGGAATATTTATACTATATTTTCCAACGTGGAACAAAATTGCCAAGAATCATCCAATATTTGTGAAATTAGGATAATATTGCTACATTCAAGTGAACAAATATGAATGCACATGGATAAATGAGGTTTCATTTGCAATTAGCATACATTCAGACCTAAATACCTTCATCATCAATCTAGAAAAAATCTCAAGTTATACTACATCAAAAATTGAAATAAAATTCTTGGGGTAATCCACACACTTGTGGTTAGTGAGGACACACACACTTGCCCCAATTAGGAATAAATATAAAAATCTGCCCTTATTTTACAGTGTCTAATTTTGTATTGTTCTAACTAACTCAGAGAGTCGCCGTCTCTAACTTCAAATATGAATTCTATTTTTTCCAAATTTGATCAACCATGATAAATAATACTCCATCCGTTTCAATATTTTGAAATAGGACCAATGAGGAAATCATTCCATTTTTCCTTGCAATGGATGAATGAATAAAAGTTTAACCCCTAAAGGACCAAGGCCTTTTTCTGCTAAAAAACACTCAAAACTGCCATTTCTATAGCAAAAAGTAAAAAAAATTGAAAAATGTTTTTCTTTCACATCTAACCGTAGGATCTTACACCTAACTAGTATGAAAGTGTGTGGAAAAAATTTCAGAATTTTTGACCACGCAGATTGCAAGATATCTGCGTTTAAAGTGAAAAAAACAAGTTTTTCAGCACATTGCAAGACTGGATTTTTTGACTTTGAACATTTTTAAATTAAAATTTTTGCACTACAGAGTTTTGAGCTTTAAATCTTTACAGTTTAGAATTGAGTTGAAGAGTCTAGGAGAAAAAAAAATTCAAAATAACTTAATTATCATTCTTAAAAAAATTGTTAAGTAGAAGTAGGTACAAGATAGAAGGAATATCTAAAATATTAATATATTTTTAGATGGAATTAAAATGCCCAAATCCCAATGGTGAGATTATTCTAGCCAGTAAACTAAACCATTAAAAAAAAAAATTGTTAAATTTGAAAAATTGCATTCAGAAATGAATCCTACAAGTTATTTTTTTCAAGAGGATGCTCTAACTGCCCAAAAAACAAGAACGTCCATAACTTTCTCATAATAAATCCAAATGAAATGAATCAAAGCTTCCTAGATAGAAAAAAATATAATCTATGAGAAAAAAAATATTTAAAAAAAAAAAAAAATTGCCATTTTTTTTTGTTGTCCGGGCTGACTGTCATCCCCTGTTTTGAACTTATTTGGTCATAGCTTTTTTCCCGGGCACCGATTGTGAAAAAAAATATATTCCCGCCAAGCTAATCAGCTTTTCTACCTCCAAAAAAAGTTTCAAAAAATCAGAAGAAAATTTCAGCCCATAAGTACCTGCCCGAAAACGCATTTGTCCCGTGAAGGGACAACGATCCTTTAGGGGTTAAATCCCTGCCATGAAATGTTCCCATAATTCCCTCCTGGTGCATGAAATCCACATAATTGATGACTACAGATTTCTCATTCATCGATCACATATTTCATCCATTTGTACACGAGCGTTTACGCGAGCCAACCTAATCTCCTCGTTGTCGGGAATTCTGAACATAAATAGGCATTCTTGGTTGGACTTCGCCTTCCTCCTTAGCTTGTTTATTTATTTCTAGAATTCCCTCCACCTCGGAGATTGTCCCCACCTTGCACCTCGCTCTCCCAGCCACAACTTCTCCATCTGCTCTCCCAGCCACAAGCTTCTCCATATGCATTCCCAGCCACAAGCTTCTCCATGTGCACATGAAGTTCAACTCAAAGTCCTCCAAGGAGTGCGGAATAGTTTCCATTTGGGTCACAATGACACCAACATGGAGGTCATCGTAACATTGATTAACGTTTTCAAACATCAGGAGAGCATCCGCAGTGCACGCTAAGCTTAGTATACTGGGAATTAACAAGGACAGTACTGGAATTTGGAAGTTGAAGAAGAGGTCTGCGGGTCTCTTTCCCTTCCGTGAGTGGTCTACAAAAATGTAACCCAATACTGCAAGCAACCACATTACATCGTGCCATCAAACGTGGGCCCTGCGGGGTGAATTCTGTGTTCTCCGGGGTAAATGTAAAAAAAAGTCGTGTCGTGCCTAGGGTATATTGTAGACCTCTGACTCCTAGCTCATTTGGGGTCTCTGATTGCAAACACTCCCTTTGTCCCACTAAAAACCTCCCAAAAGCTTCCCTACAAGGGATTGACTATATTTTTAGTCTTTGTACCGGTGATACATGCATTCAAAAACCAACAACCCATCCCTCAGATCTATACAAAATCCCCGACTTAGGCCTTGTCATTTAGGCACCCAAAACCCATGCAGAAAGTATCATACTTGAACATAGTGTGTGAATGCTGCCAGCTCTATCATTCTTGATGATTTAAAGGTTGGTGGCAACAATGGGATCCTAAAAACATTTGTCCCAACCTAACTCACTTCCAAGAATTAAACCTAACCCGCTTCATGAACAATTCTACATAGCGCCAAAGTGGTCACCGAACCCATCGTCAACACTAATGTTTGAGGAAGCACAACAAGTACAAGGTGCCTCATACAAGCAAGGCCAAGCTTTCTAGGAGAGGAGTGCTCCCTGATCTCTTGACTTGCCCCCATGAGGTCATTCAACACGGCCAACGCTTACTCAATAATCGAAATCATAAAACGGAGCTTTTTAGTGTGTCAAGAATTGTGCCTGCCTTGGAGTTTTTTAGTGGGATAGAGGGAGTATGAATTCACAATTTGCAAAAAACAAAAATTAGGGCAAATAAAAAACTCTTGCATTTTTTCCGAGGTAAATTTGGCCCGTAGGGCCCACCTTTGATGGCACGATTTAACGTCCTCCATCACACAAAGTCAAGCATCCAAACCTCGATCAAACGACCTTTTCCGCATGAGGAAAAGAAGCAAAGGACAAGATTCTACATTAAGGTAGAAGTACTTAGAATGGATATCTAACTTAAATAATTAAGCTTGTAGGATATGGAGAATTCGTTGAGAAGTTGAGTTCAATGTGTGTGAAAATAAAGGATGAAGAATACAAAAAACAAATCTAACTTTTTCCTCAAGAATGAATATTTTATTCAATATAAAGGTGGATTTTTCATTTAGACCCATCCTATAAATTTATTCAATAAATTTTTTAGGAAGAAAAATGGAATTGGCATCTGATCCAAGTCGTTTTGTAATTTTGGGACCTTTGTGGAATTAGTTACGAATTTTTGAAGTTGAAACGCATTGGTCACTACAGGCAACCACCTCCTCAAATGCATAATGCTAGATGCGTTGAAGAAAGTGAAATGCACCTCTGTGTCATATTAGAGCAGATTACTTTAAGACTTATGTTACAAGACTAAATCTTTTCCCTTCCCCACAAGAGTTTCAAAGGATCTTCTCTGGGACCCTCTCATGCATGAAATCTTTTCCCTTCCCCACAAGAGTTTCAAAGGCTCCTCTCATGCATGAAAACAATTCTTGGGTCAACACGGCCGCCATATCGACAGTGAACAACTGCTGAATGAATGAATAAAAAATTGAAAATATTTAATTTAAAAAAAAACATCACAGTTCTCCTGGCAGACCTTGCGCCACGTCAGACTGCGCTTGTTTTAATAACAATATTTAATTTTTTTGTCTGCATATTTATTTATTTATTTTAAAACAATTTTGTATTCTAGACAGCACTGCTCGCTGCTGATTTAAAGAGAGTCGACCCAAATGAGGAGCCATTGTCTTCCTAAAGCATACAGCTGATGGTTTGTGTGTTGCAGCTCTTGCTCTTGTTCAAGTTTGCGTTCACACTCTGCACCCCTGCTTTGTGTAAGTTTGAACGCACACTCTGCATTGCTTGGGATCCAGACTTTTCTTTTCATACTTGCATCGTCAAGCTCTGGCATGCACTCCTTGTGGAACTGATTGCTAGGCTCACGATTTTCTGATCGATACCTTTGGATTTGATCGGAGTACAATGTGGGGCTCTTGCATTGCAATATGATACTTTGGAGGCTCGCAACTGGTGCTTGAGATTTGCAACTCCTTTGCAGAGTGTAGAGTGTTTGAGTACCTGCCCCAGCTTGCCTTTGCGTGTTCAATTTCACTAGTAGGAGAGTAACTTAGAACGACAGTTGGAACGAAATGGGGATCGCTGTTTGCGTAGCCGCTGTTGATCATACCTGATGAGCTTAGCTCTGTAGCACATAATGCGGAATTCAGTACGTCAGTTTGGATCGAGTTAAGTTTCTGAATGTGCAAGCTTTGTCCATGGCGTCCGACCAGCCATAGCTTCAATTCATCATCCGTCAAGTCCAATGCGAAGTAGTCCTTAGATTGTTTTCCAAGTAATCAGTCGGTCACCCCATTGACGGCACTATCTTGCTCCTCATATTTCTCAATCGTGTCCACGTTTGGGTCAGTGCCAGTAGTTACGCAAGTTTTGAATTTCGAGAATTTCTATCGACCACTGTTAACGAGTCAGGTGCTTGATGCAGGAGGAACTGGAAGCCGCATTCGACTTCCTTGGCACGCCGTTCAAATCATTGCCACCGGTGGAACAAATGGCGCCCACGTATTTCGAGTCCGCGGCCCGCGCTGTGGTGACAAGTTTCTTGCACAACTATATCCGGACTGGACACGTGCAGTTAATACATATTCCCTCATCTCATAGAATTGACTTGGTTGAGATCATTTGCACACTGCACCAAATCCAAGCAAGTTGGTGTTCATGCATTAACTTAAAAGTTTGTTTAGAGTATGGCAATGTCCCATTTCGAGGGATCGCCCGATACAGCACCCGGTACGTCCCGCTGGGATGCATGGCAATGTGCACTGCGCAACAAAAGAAACTGCAGGGTGCAGTGTGTACTGCGCACTTGTCATGTTCCCCTCGATCGTACTGGGATTTAGAGTAGTTTCTTTTCAAGAATAATGGGACACTCACTGATGTTCTCCATTCAACACCAGACTGACATTCTCTGACGCATGCACCAGATTGTTGGAGGATGAAGGTACAGTTTACAACTTCTTTGGTGAAGAAAAGGGATGTAACCTGAAATCCAGCATTCGCGTCCATAATCCCGCCTTCTACTGGAAGGTCAGTCAATACTCCCTGACTTCTTTAATCCGATTTCCTGGGGTTCCAAAAAATGCAGCCTGATATTGGTTGAGCTTGTGCTACTGTACGTCAATTGGTGATAGTGTGACGTGCAGGATATTCCAGAATCTGACATCTGAAAAGGTCATACTAAAGAGTTCTGAGTGTACTGCGAAGCAAGGAACTACTTGTTCTACCAAAGAGTGATTCTCCTGTACTGATCTGCAGTGGTTATTGTCTGCCAGGTCTCTACAAGAAAAGACCTGGGACTTGCTGATGCGTATGTAGACGGGGATTTTTCCTTTGAGGATCCCAAAGAGGGTCTCCTCAATTTCTTCCTTGTAAGTTTCACTGTGCCAAGTGACTTTGGATCTCGTTCCGTAGGCCCCACATGAGCTTGTGGAACCCAGTTTTGGTACTGGTGCCCTCTTTTCTGCAAATGAGCGTTTCTGAAACAAAGTTGACTGAAAATCTCGTTTAGAGTGTTGACCATGCGACAGGCGCAGGTTGGTGGATCAACCCTGAACCCTAAACATCAATGCATTTACAGAGCTGAAATCACGCCTTCCTTTTGATGCAGATTATAATTGCAAACCGAGACATTGACCGGTTGTCTGGGAAACAAACTGCAGCAAAGTATGTCACCAAGCCACTCGTCTTTCCACATTATTTTGTACTGTTGACTCTGTTTCACATTTGCAGTGGAAGTCACGGAAGCAGCAGCAGAGATGTGTTAACAGTGCCTGGGTGCGTCTTATGGCATACTTACGTTGTTGGGATTTCGTGTGTTATTGCAGGGGAGCTTGGTGGAGTACCCCGGTGCTTCTCACATCTGCATTAGGTTTGGCGACATCCTACTTACGGCATGTGTTGCGTGGCAATTCCCTCACCAACGCACGCCGCAACATCTCCCAACACTACGACTTGGTCTGAGTTCTCTTCTCTTTGCTTGGCTTCTCTTGGTGATTCAGTATGGAATGCTAGGTTTATCCGTTTTGCCTAAGCTTGAAACATGTACTTACCTTACTTCAAAACTAACGCTCTCTTTTCATGCATGTGTCGATTGGGATCAGAGCAATGAGATGTTCTCTTTATTTCTGGATCCGACCATGACTTACTCCTGCGCCATTTTCAAGGTCTGTCTCGGAACCGTCATCTCCTCATTTTTTATTCTTTAGCTCTAAAGTCTAGAGTCCAGGACTGGTATATATAGATTTCAGACATCACGGTCTAAACGTGGAAGTGCCAAGTTTGTGGAATACCGCCATTTAACGAAATTTTGGTTTTGTATGCTAAGATTTGTTGGAACTGCCTTTCAATTGACAACACCATTGAATAGAAATAAGTATTAAAGATAGTCACCACGCTCATGTAATCTTTTGGAAGGATTTTAAGTGTACATATCTGAGTATGTCCAGTCATGCTACTCCAAATGTCCAATGCAGACTTTTGACACTGGGTGCTTGTGCAGGGACCGGAAGAGTCACTGATTGATGCCCAGATGCGTAAATATAACCACCTTATTGATAAGGTACTTCTTCCCTTCCCTTTGTCACGTCACTTGAAACAGTTCAGATGCCTTACACATGGAGCTTATTTGACAGTTCAAAGGAATGGGAACTTCAATAAATTTGGATCTGTGTTGGCAATGCTGTGGTCCACGCCGATTCACTTCATTCATATTCCATTGATTACAAGAGATTCCGTAGTCGTTTGGCCTGCATGACTCTGGGTTCTTTGTATTCTCTATAGCAAAATCATTGGAGAACTTTGCGTCTGTATGATAAGAGACGTACTACAACGTTGACTGAGTGTTGCATTGTGGTTTTGACGAAAGCCATAGAACACGACATGTCATGAATACTCAATCTAGTAGCATAGCCTACGACAAAAAATATCAAAAATGTAAAACTAAAGCACTACGGGTCGTATTCACGGGTTGAGTATGACGCAAATGACGGTGTGCCACTTGTGAGTTGTGACGGGCCTAAAAAGGTTGGAACTGGCTACAAGACGGAAATTATGAAAATACCATGTTAGCACATACTCTGAATCTTGATATTAAGTGCATTTTGTGGATGGTGGACTATCCGGAAATGATTTGAATTCAAGGACCAACTCTGCAAAGTTTTCTTCTGACGCTACTTCTGTTCCAGGCTCGGGTGGAGAGCACACATGAGGTGTTGGAGATTGGCTCCGGATGGGGAGCTCTAGCAATCCAGTTGGTGCGCCGAACCGGATGTCACTACACTGGCATCACGTTATCTCAGGAGCAATTGGAGTATGCCGAAGATGCTGTGAAGGCGGCCGGACTAGAGGTTCGTTGCACTTCATCAATTAACATTTAGGAAGTGCCAGAGCCGGCTTGCAATTTGTGTTGCAAGATTTACCGTTTCTTTCCCAATTTGACCCGGAGCTCAAAATCTTATGTCCTGAATACTTGCCCTTCCATACCTTTCATGTAGCCTTAGAGTCTTGGAACGAAAACCGCCTCTGCTTCTGGAACTGAATGTTTGCACTCTGGCACCCTCTGCTTGGCTTTATTTTGCATTGAGCTTTCTTGATTTGAAGTTCAGCGTCACAAATTATATCAGTCCGAGTGCAGGCAGAAAATGGTATGTTTAGCACATAGTCAGGTATTTGCTGCTTTTGAGTACGCTAACTTCATCTTGTGTGTATATGTGCAGGACAAAATCAAGTTCCAATTGGTCGATTACCGAAATGTGCAGGGTTACCACAAGTTCAACCGTATCATATCTTGGTAATTCTCGAGACTTCTAAGTTCGACTGATAGATTTTTAAACTAGTGCCCTAATTTTGGTGAGTATTTTTTTATTAACTGGATTTATGATGGCACACGCTTGGGTACATGCTCAGAATTATCCAATCTTTCCTTAATTCTCTATTGCACAACCCTCGAGGAACTGTGGTTTTGCACCATGATAGATGTACTGTGTGGCAAAGCATCACTTAATCTGACTCTCGAGAAATGCATGATTTTGGACACATCTGGGCTCAACTGCTTGGGAAGTGAAGGGATGAAATCTGCAAAGTTTTCTCCTAATGCAATACGAGTCTACTACCTGAATCTATGACGAAAGAGTGTTCAGAGCTAAAGACGTTCTCAATGTGCACTTGTGCAGTGAGATGCTGGAGCACGTAGGTCACGAGTACCACGCTGAGTGGTTCAGATGCTGTGATGACCTTCTCGCCAAGGATGGCCTCTTCGTTGTCCAGGTAACCCAAAGCAAAATAGAGTTCTTCAAGTCACTGAGTTCCACGTTATATAGAAGTTCTTTCATCTGCTGTCATTCCATTCACACGCCTACAAAGGGAGGTGGCAAGTCCAAAATCAAGTGCTCATTGTGGTCATTAGGCCTAACAGTTTCGTACCTGTGGCAGGTGGGTACAATGCCAGAGGAGCGATACGATAACTACCGGCTGAGTACGGAGTTCATTAAAGAGTACATTTTCCCGGGTTGTTGCGTGCCTTCTTTTGCAGCTCTTACTGCAGCTATGCGCTCTGGTTCCTCCTTCTGGTACAGTCCCACACACCCTTCCTCTGAAATATCAGTTCTCGCAGTTTTCATTTCCTTTCAACCGTCTTAACATTGATAAGCAAGTCAAGACTTTCCCCTCAGTCCATGGTCAGCAGAATGTTCTGCAGTAGAGACTCGCTTCAGCTGTATAAGCTCCATTGTTCACTAATGACACCCGTATGCTCCTTACAAGCACAAATGGGCTTCTGAATGCACCATCACATTTCTTCACAATTTGAATGTGGAAATTGTTCAATCAGAAGCGTTTTCAACATGGCAGATTTCGAGGCTAGCTATTAATACAGAGAATGTGCAGTTGCAGAGTGTGTTAGAGAAGGTTGAGGATCTGTGTACATAGCTCGAGTTGAACTGACATAAATCATTTTGTGTTTCTTGCTACCAGTGTGGAGCATATGGAGAACATTGGCATCCACTACGGTGAGACGTTACTCAGATGGCAAGACCAATTTCAGAGGAATCGCAAGTAAGTTCTTCTTTCTTCACTTGCTGATCTTCTTTGTGCTTTAGATGTTCATTCCATCGTAGCTACAGGAAGTGAGATGCAAAGGAACGACTCTGAACTGTCTGTTGTTGCTGCTGTTGTTGGAGGTACTCCAATTTGGCTTCTTAGAGCAAAGACAAACGTAGAGGTTCACTTACAAAATTAGTGTCATTACAAAATTTCATCTTTGTGGGAATTTATTACAATATAGAAACATTTCAGCCTTAATTGATTTCAATATTTTACAAATATCGTGGCTTTGGCAAAGTAGTGTTACATGCACTAATAGTTCAAATGAGTGTAGTTCTTGATGTTGCGAGAAGGATTTTCTAACCAAGATGGAAATGTGGAAATGATTGCAGGCAAATCTTAAAACTGGGGTTTGATGAGAAATTCATCCGTACATGGGACTATTACTTCTTTTACTGTGCTGCTGGGTTCAAGAGTTGTACTCTTGGAGTTCTACAGGTACGTCTTGATTTATTAACCTTTTTCATTTGTCATGTTCATTTCAAGAATCTTAAAGTAGGCATTCACACAAAACATTCTAGAATCCTTTGACACCTTATTTTTCAAAGTGAGGCTCAATTTGAATACATGAGAATCCAAGCCAACCAATCAATGTTTTCTCATATAAAATGTTGTTAGTTTACTTTGATTGGGTACATGGTAAATCTTGAAGTAGTTATACCCAAGTTCACCATTTGCCCTTCATTTTTGTCAAATAGGTGTCTTTTGAAGTGTTCACCAATTTGACCTCAAACCGTTTGCGTTGAATGGCTCTTACTTAACAAACGGCATTTCATGGTTGTAGAGTAACGAGCTTTTAGTGAATGGTTTGGGGTCTTTTTTAAGGCGCTTCAAGCATGCACCTATTGAACACTTTGAAGTTTCTTCCAATCTTGACTTTGAAGATTCATAAAAAATATAAAACTCTCCAAATTTTTAATTTTTTTTTAATATTACTAATTTTCAATTGTCTACAAGGAAAAAATAACACTTAATTGCAATTTTGACCCCATCCATACACACCAGCTTAAATGAAATCAAATGAGAATTTCTACCTTTGTTGTTGGTCTTCTAAAAAGGAGTCATGCCATCAGTACTGAATGTAAGGCACAATTCAATCTCTTGGAAACATGTGAATAGACGTTTTTAATTTGGGGCTGCAATTGTTCTTGACCATGTTGCAGATTGTTCTCTCAAGGCCTGGGAACGAGGCAGTGCTCGGCACGCGCTCTTTGACCTTCCCAACCGCACCATGAACCGCCATTCTGTGATTAATTTTGTACAAAAAAAGTTCTTGTTGATAAGAAAAAAGTTACTATAGAGAAACATATGTAGAACATGGACTCAATATCTTGGGAGTTGATTTCACTGCATTGCTCCATGTTGGATGCATCCGCTAAGTGTGAGCCCTTTGCTATATTGTTGGATCATAAACATGATTCAAAATCTCTGGCCAAGCCAACCTTCTCCGGTGCTTTAGACAGCAAATTTTGAGACGTCACTTTTTTTTGTAACTTGACTTACTGAATAAAGATCATAATCATTCAATTGAGACAAAATGTGCACATTGAGACTTCTATGCCTACTATTGCGCTTTTCTGTTTCTAAGATAGATGTTGAAAGCAAATAGAAATAGAAACCAACCTATGACGATGATTGAAATTATAGAAGTTGGTATTGCAAAAGGTTTAGAACAATCAAAGACAAAAAAATCAAGAGATTTCAAGATGGGAAATAGGCTTCCATATGAGAGGCCAAGAAGTATGTGACATTTTGAAAAAGAAGGCAATTTACATTGGAGGACATCAGTTTACCTGAAAATTCACATATATAAAGAATTTTAGACACTTAATTATAATTTCACTAAAAATCAATGAATTCTCAAATATTCCAATCACAATATTAGTGTACAAATAGAGAGGCTTAGTGCTCATGAAGCACTCTACTTTACTATATATTGTTTTTTGGTATTTGAATGAATGCTCTAATAATAGTAATAAAAGAGTACAAAGTTGATTGTTTTGTAAATATAAAGAACTTGGCTAACCATCTCTTTTTCAATTGGTTGTGGAATTGTTCTTTGCTACCTCCAACACTTTTACCTTTGTGGGTCCTCTAAGGATATCTCTACATCGAGAAAGCTTGAGGTGGTCCACTTCCATATTTGACTAGCCCGCTGTCTCCATCCAGAGTGATCCATTCTCCTTTTCCCTGTTGTTTGCATATGCTTAGAGGATCTCGGAGTTTGAAAGAGATTTAGAAACTCAAGGGCACGACCTTAGCTGCAATCTATTGACAATGTTTATGAACAAATATTCAGTTTTAGTTCATTGCCGATAGTCTCAAAACTACCATAGAATAGGAAACAAGGCCAATCGAGGGTGAAGATTTGCCTCTCATTAAAAGAAAGGGAAGAGACTGATTATCCTAGAGGTGAGAAAATTGATTTGCACTAGATGAATCCAATTGGGTCTTTTTTTTGGAGTCCCCTAAAGTAGAAGTTGGTTTAATGTCGCTAGATATATACATGAGGATGCACATGTGCAGCCGGCAATGGAACTTTACAATTGAGGCAAAGGTTTACAAAACCTCCTTCAATATCTGTATAAAGTTTCATGTGAAGGGTAGTCTAAATACAAAGAGTTGACGAATACAAACGCACTTGACTTGGTGTAGAGATCACACATCTCAATGGAGACAAGGAACAAAGGGATAGCTTGACCAAGCCTCAAACGTCTCTTGGAAGAGTTGTCATTGACACCTTAATCCACACTCCCCCTTGAGTAGTTGATGGCAATCAATGCAACGTTAGCAACGGAGCACATCACATAAGGCCTTGAATAAGTAGACAGAAAGCAACTCTGTTTATTTAATTTAGACATCCTTAAAGTGACGCATTAAATCCAAAAAGTAGGCTTTTGCTAGTCATTGCCCCGAAGAAAGCTATAAGTGAGTACAAAATAAATCCTCCAACTTGAAACAAGAAGAAAATACAAAAAGTGACCCACACATTATCTTTGATTAAAAGACAAATAGGTGAATAAGAATTCCCAACATTACACCATAAAATTGTAATCCTTCAAAAGACATGCTGAAGGTTGAAATCTAGGATCAATTTTTTTTCATAAGAATTAGCCCCTAAAGGACCGGCATGCGTTTTTTGGTTGTATAGAAATTTTGGGCAGGTGCGTGTGACTAGAGATTTCCATATTTTAAGCTAAAATTTTAATAGAAGGTGGGCGTGAGGAATATCTTTCATATGCACTAAATTTCAGCACATTTGGAAATAGGAGTCAAAAGTTATGGCCAAATATGTTACTTTTTTTCGTAACTGGGCAATCTGGGCAGAAAATTTTTTTGGCAAAAACTTGATTTTTTTTAAAAATATTTTTTGTCTTGTAGATTATATTTTTGTCTATCTGGAAAGCTTTGATTCATTTCATTTGGATTTGATATGAGAAAGTTATGGACATTCTTGTTTTTTGGGCAATTAGAGCATCTTTTTCAAAAAAATAACTTGTAGGATTCATTTCTGAATGCTCTTTTTGCAATTTTTCAAAAAAAATAAATCTCATGGTTTAGTTTACTTGCTAGAACAATCTCACGATTGGGATTGGTGTATTTTAATTCCATCTAAAATATATTAATATTTTAGATTTTCCTTCTATCTCGTACCTACTTCTACTTAATAAAAAATTTAGGAATGATAATTAAGTTTTTTTGAATATTTCTTTTTCCCCTAGACTCTCAACTCAATTCCCCACTACAAAGATTTAAAGCTCAAAACTCTGTAGAGCAAAAATTTTAAGTTAAAAATGTTTAAAGTCAAAAAATCTAGTCCCGCAATGTGCTGAAATACTTGTTTTTTCCACTTTAAACGCAGATATCTTGCAATCTGAGCGGTCAAAAATTTTGAAATTTTTCCACACATTCTCATACTAGTTAAGTGTAAGATCCTATGATTAGATGTACAAAAAAAACATTTTTCAAATTTTTTTACTCCTTGCTATAGAAATGGCAGTTTTGAGTGTTTTTTGGGAGAAAAAAGGCCTTGGGCCTTTAGGGGTTAATGAATTATATAAAATTATCTATACAAAATATAGTTTCAGTTCAATGACCGGGACATGGAAAACTCTAGATCTTACAACTTTCAAGTTCAACAACTAAATTAATCTTGAGAAGTTTCTCATGTATATATCCTTAGGTTTGTAGCAAATTGTCTCATTACATCAACAATATGCAATTGCAATGGGTCAGAAGCAGTCAATGGGGCACAACCAATCCGATTCACTTCCTCATATTCCCACAAGTAGCCCACGTCACATTCCAAGCAGATTTGACAAAGTCATGGAGTAGGGCTTCTTATTAGGAGGTCAACTTGACATTGTAGACAAGTCTAAGTATCCAAGAATATTCCATTTTTTTTCATTATATACACTTTTCTCTAGAGAATTATCAATTAGAAGAGTGTGATCAAACTAAGTTAAAAGGCATACACCTACTAGGATTGTAAATAGTCGCTCAGCAAGAATTTAAAAAAATATATGCTTGCATTTATTCCTATGGTGACAAAGTCATACTTTCAAAGAAGTTTCAATCTTCCGAAATTGTTCCTAGCTTAGAATGTTGAAGGGATTTTTAGAGCCCTCAAAAAAAAATTTGCAACAAACTCTATAATTGTCTTTATCACAGAGTTCTAGACTACAGTACAATCCATGATCTTTGAAATCTCAAAGAGGAGTTTGCACAAACGGGGATGAATGAAGATGGTTTGTGGGCCAATCACAATGGGATTTGGAAATGAAATACATTGTTGGAGACTGCATGTGGCTTGAGATTTTTAGCATATGCTTCAACCATGCATTGATAAAGAATGCCATTCAAGTCAAACACGATGTTCAACCCCTTCTATTACAATCAAAACTATAAAGAAGACATGTTTTAGGGCAGAATGTCTTTGCCACCCCTTGTGAACTCCGAAATGAATTTGTCATTTGGACTCAAAAATTTTTTGTTTTTGTTCTTAAAGTTTTAATTAAATTTTATATGCAAAAAGCCCAAAAAGGAGTGTTAAACCAAAATAAATATGTTACAAGCCAATATAGTATTTGGTTCAATATAGAGTGTAATACCTAAAATAATCCAAAATCCCACATGTGTATCGGATAAAAACTCAAAAGTAGTAGAAGTTATGAGTATTAAAATAAGTGAATATTGCTTGAATACTCTAAACCTACCATGCATCTGACTCATTTGGTCTAAAATGGTCCCAAAAAATTTCAGTGAAATCTCTAAGTCAATACTCAAAGATAGATTTCAGTTTCATAGTTGCTCTGAGAACTGGTAGAAATCTCAATTATTAGTCTAAAGGTGATACAAACGCAAGACAAACCAGCAAAGGGCAGCTATGGCAGATGTGAGGTGTTCCAAGGTTAAAATTATATTAAAAAGTCAACGGCAAAATTGATTTGCCAAGATTCTTCTCCGTATGAAAGATTTTGTGTTCACCAGTAATTTAAGGAGATAGCAAGATTTTATTATCTCTCTTCAAATCTGCAGAGTAAAAATATGAGCCTACACATCTTTTATGGGATTCTATGAGAGGTTCCATAAAAATTCCTAAATTTTTTTTATTTTTAGAATATCTTCTTCCAGGTGGTCAACCGCTCAAATCTAAAATAAAAAAATTCTAAAAATTACCCAAATTGCAATAAAATCTCATTAAAAATTGGTATAAATTTTTTATACTAATAACACCCTCTGACAAGTTTCAAGACATTCCAACATCTAGAAGTACCCAAACCGGCGAGATTTTAGAGGTTATTTGTGGAGTTGACCCGCCTTCTAGGAGTGTATGGAATTGGAATGAGGCCAAAGCAGTGTCTTCTCTTACTCCTTCACACCTTCCAAAGAGCCTAGGCTAGTTATTACTTTCTTCAAAAAAGATAAATTCCAAAGGTTGGATTTTTACTTTGTTTTTGTTTTAAGTTGGCATTTACTTGGGGTTCTGTCATTTTTTTGCAATAGACAAGCAGTAAGGGGGAACCTAGACTAAAAATGGCCTTCTAAAGCCAATTTTTTGTGATTTAAAATCTTTCTGCAAAAGTTAGAAGTTTGGACTAGCATAGAAAATGGAAAATCCTAAAGATTAGGATGAAAATCTTAAGCGATAGGATTACCACTAGGAATTTGAGCAGGAGGGGTGCCCTTGGAAAAGTATTTAAGGGTGCCCTTCTCCCTCTCAAACCACTCTTTGCTTATATATTGTCCCTATTGTTGAATCCATTATAGTGGATTTTGGGCCATTGAGCCAAATTTGCCAAACAATTGTTTGAGAGCCTTTTTTGCTTCATTGTTCTTGTTTTTGAAGCAAGCTGTGAAAGACATTTGGTTCTTGCAAATCTTGCATTTTCTTGCACTTGGTGTTGTTTGTTTTGTACTAACAATTGTCTTTAGAGATTAAATTACTAACTTATACTAATCATAGATATTAGCCCCCTTGTAACATTACATGAAATTTCAGGCTTGAATAAGACTGGACAGTAGAGAATAGTGGCCAAAAAAAACATTCAGCGAATTGCAAGGCTTGAATTGCGCGGGATAGTTTAATGATATGAAAAAAAATTATTTAAAAAAAAAAAACTTTATTTACAAATGATTGGGAACATTGCAACATCAAAAATTTGACATTGGTCAGGAGACTGCCACGTCAAGTCATTGCAAAAAAGACCATGTGTTTTTTGTAGCGTTTTTCACAATATTCATTTTTTTTAGGGATACATTATAATGAGAAAAAAAATAAAAAAAATAAAAAAATATATATGTTTCATGTACACACCTTATAAAAAAGGTAACCTAGGAAGGAAAAATATAGAAAAATTTGTTGAGTAGGAGAGCTAGAAAAGTGCAAAATCTCGTAAAAATAAATACTTTCATTGTAGTTTCACATTTTAATTTGTAAAAAATAGTATTTTTTTAAAATAAATAAAAATTGTCCTTTAGGGAAGAACTGATGATAATGATATTTCATCAAAAGAATGAGCTTAGAACCTTCTTCAATGTTCAAAAATTGTGTGCAATGGGAGTGTTGTTTGCACTCATGTGGAGGACATAAAATAATATATTTTAAAATTTCATTTGGTAGGTATATGCTTTCCTACTATGCAAATAGACCATGAAAATTTACCTATCTTATACTTAGACAATAGAGCAAATTGAATTAAAACTGTCTTATACTTAGACAATAGAGCAAAATTGAAGATAGAGTGGGATGAAGTTTAGACTTAAACAAGTTTGGATTTGGATGAAAGTTGTAATCATTTGCCTAATTCAAATGAAATCCAAACCTCAAAAATTGGGATCAACTTTAAATTGAACTCCAAAAGTTTAAATAAATTTGGATCAACTATCTAGGAGCAATTGATGGATGAAGTTTGTTAGAACACTTTAGAAGCAAAATTTCATCTGCGTAAAATATGAGGTCTAGAGTTTTAACTCATATTGGCCAAAATCAACCAAAACTTTTAACTTTTGAAGGATGCAATGTTTCAAATTGACATTTGAACTAATTATGATTTTACATCACAAAAGACTTGTCTATTGTTTGGAAGCCCAATTGGACAATGCCTAGACATCCATTTAGGATTTGAGAATCAAAAGGCAAAGAACACAGTTCGAGACACGATTGTGCCTGCTTTTTCTCAAGAGTATAGATAAAATGCTTACAGACCACAACAAAAATGATTTTGCACCAAAAACAAAAATCTATAAAATGGTTACAAAATATGTCCATAATTCATATGCCTCATGCACTGCTTCTTTAAGCATCATAGGCGATCTACGCAATCACTGTCCTTATAGTACGTAGATTATAATTGTTCACAATAGAACTCCTGACCATTGAGAAGCTATCCCCTCTGCCAGGATCCAATTTTTAACTAATCTTAGTACCAACCACAACACTGTGCCATGACAAAAACAAAAACCTTATTGAACCAATTGAACCGTCCCTTCCCTTCTTGTCTTTGTGCCATCAACTTAGAACTTGTAAACAAAACAACTGCCCTCTTTCCTAATGACAATACCACCAAAGAACTTGCTCAAAACCTTAAATATCAACTAAAAATCTCCAAAAAAGTTTTGGAGCTTCCCTACATTTACAAATCTTCTATTCAACACCATGAAAACCCAACAACAACACAAAAAACCGCTCATACCTTCCAACTCCTTTTTGCCCAAGAGCCACACCACGAACCCCTGCTTTCAAGATGCAGCAATGCCTTCTCAAGTTTATTCAATGGCCTAGCAAAGTCCACATGCATGTGGACTTGAAACATGACTCAATGACACTTGGCTTCTAATAGCTCATATAGAAATTTCTTAAAATGATTTCACAGGGCTAATGAGCTGAGGACAACACTTCCACAACATTTTGACTATAAAAAAAAAAACATTTTACAATTGCAGTCATTTCCTAGTCAAATTCAACTTTTGTACAATTGCAATTGCAATTATTTTTAGTCAAATTTAGTTTATTGAGACTTCAGATCAACAAGTGGATTCTACAAAGTGTTGCCTTGTCTACATTGACAACTGTTATGAATACCAAATAATAAATAGCTAACATTAATTCAAAATTTGAACTCTATTACACTCCCATAATCCTACTCTTCATTCTACGACTGCTTTACGACTAAAATAATATATTGTAGGTGTAGGGCAGCTTCACCACTGTCCCAGCAAATAATTAATTAAATTAAAATTTTAATGTTCGCCACCTACAAATGGAATTTTTAAATTTGACTTTTTGGATAAATGTATATTTGTAGTTTTGCCTTTCATCCAACCTTTAACCTTGGTTTCTACCCTAATACAACTTCTAACTTCATGTATGAATCTCTCATACAACTATAAGAGCCATTTAAAATGTGTGAAGAAATAAAAGCACGAGCTCTTTACACAAGTGGGGTGGTAGGAAGTAAAACAACCCATGTGGAATCTGTAAATTAGGATTAGTAAGAGCTCAACCGTTCATAGTCAAGTCAAAAATAGAAAATGTGTTCAAAGTAGAATTTCGGACTTCATGTAGGCATAGTAGAATAATTTTTTTCAAAAAATATTGAATTAAATTACTGTGGAAAATCAAGCTAACTTTCATCTCCAAAAATCCGTTTGAGATTTCAAACCTCCAATCAAAAGTTATGGACAAAATTCATAGAAGGGTTGGAAGGAACATTTTCTTTGACATTTTCAAACATTTTCTCTTAATTTTGTCCATAACTTTTGACTGCAAGATCAAAATTACAAATAGATTTTTGGAGATGAAAGTTAGCTTGATTTAGAAACTTTTCTTAGCTCTAAGTTTAAAAAAAAATATTACACTATGCCTAAATGAGGTCTGAAATTTCACTTTAAATATAATTCCTACATTTTGACAATGAGCTCTCGTCTTCAAATTATCCCATAGGTTTTGAAGATTTATGATGGACAATGAATTTCATTATAAAAATGACCTCTCCACCCATTATTCTCATGGAGCCTGGTCAATGAGGTAACTCCTTCACATTGTCATCAACAATTTTGTTAATGGTAGATGGCATACAGTAGTCTAAATATATTTGAATTTTTGCTCATGTGTTGTAATTTCTAAACATTTTGTAATTCTTTTCATTTTCACCCAACATTCAGCATAATTTCCAAAATAATTCACCATCATTTTTTAATTATTTTTTGGCAAAGTTGACCTACACCTACGGTATAGGTAAAATTTTGTGATTTTAACAATGGATGCAATTGCAAGACAATTGCATAGAATACTTAGACGTTGTTTAACTGGTTGTGGTAGACAAATTTTTCTTCTAGTATTAAAATTTTAACCCCTAAAATTTTGAGCCAATTTTAAAGTGTTTTGGATCTTGATTTGTAAGTTACAAAGATTTGAAGCTTAGAGTAAGATTCATGAGTCATTTTTAGACAAAATATAATTGTAGGATCTTGTAGAAAGCCAAGTCTTTATCATCTCTACAAAGTTTGGTTTCAATCCAAGTCATAGGTTGAAAGATTGTAACGTAAAAGTGAAGGGTGCTTCAGGAAAATCAATGTTTTGTCGTAACTAAAATTGTGCTTTGACCCCGGGGAGGTCACTTAGTGCACATATTAGAAACCACGTGAGATCTAAGATAGGATACTATATATTTATTGTACCTAAAATTTAAAAAAATACTATATCTAATATAGAGTGTGTAGATTTACATGTAGGATATTATAACTAATATATGGTTCTATTTGATATCATGTATTAGATTTTACATAAAAAATATATAGGAGAGTAATAATATGTGGAGGGAAATAATTTTGTAGAGTGGGTATTTAATGTCCTTAAAGAAGAGATGGACAAAAAATGACACATTATTTGTTTCAAATTATCCATGAACCTTGGATGAGGGCCTCTGGTTGTCTTGAGAATATCTGTAAAGTCCTTTGAAGTCACTTAGAATTTAAAGAATCTATCATGAGTTTTGCTTTAATATACTCTTATCTGTTTTTTAAAATAGTAAAAAGGTATGAAAGAGCTTGGTGGTCTACCATTATTAGGTGTGTAAAAGCTTGGTGGTCTTCAAATTCGTGTGAAAAGTTTTATAGGAGCTAAAAAACTTTTCACCCAAGTTTGAAGACTACCAAGCTCTTACACACCTAACACTTAATAATGATACACCTCCTAGCTTTTTTGTACCTTTTTACTATTTGGAGTGAACAAATAAGAATATTATAAAACAAAATTCATGACAAACTTTAGGTGACTTCAAAGCCCGGTTACATTGTAATGTAGTGTCATCTTTTCTTTGTTGAGTACTTGCACTCATTGTATTCATTAGAATATATTGTAGATGATTAGCAGTAAGTTGTTTGACACAACTAAAGTGCATTGTTTACAATATGTGAATATGGGCAATTTTATTAAAATGGTGATATTATTTCAAAATGGCATGAAAACAGTTCAGAAAGGCCGTTCTAAATCTATACCTGTCCTAGATGGTTCATAATGACCATTCTAAAATCTATACCTGTCCTAGATGGTGAAAATGGCACACTGTCAAAGTGGCACTTGGAATACCGCCATTTTAATGAAATTGCCCATGAATGTTTTTTTTGTCCTTAGTACATTTGTCCAAATATATTGTACTATAGTTTTCAGTAGTCATAAAAAAATGGTTTGAAGGGAAAAAAGATTAAGGAAGAAAAGGATAAAAAACAGTAATAGGAAAAAAAATCATACAACACCTATTTGTTCTAATTTTTAAATCTAATATAGGGGCCAAAATATAAAATTTTAAAATATATTATAAATAATGTAGGGCGCTATAATAAATGGAAATTTTGAATTATTTTTAACAATAGGGTATATTAAATTACAAATTATTAGGTAAATAGCCCCCCATAAAATATTCCCCGACCTCATGTATATACCAAACCTCTAAGCTAGTGACTCCCCCATGGCTTTGACTAGTTTTTTTGGATACTTAACATTTAGAAAGTTGGCATCCTATGCTCATTTTCAAGGTAACCAAGTTCCACATTTATGAAAACAAGTCTTGTGTTTTTAGGACCAAAAATGAGTGAAAAATGGTCTTGCATTAGTGGTCACTTCATTGTTAAATTTCAGAAATTATGAAATAAAAAAAAGATTTGTCACAAATTTAGAGCCAAAATTCAAGATTGAACATGGCAGAGTGAAAGAACACAAAAAAAGACACACAATAGAAAAATAAAATTGAGAAATGGCTCAAGTCCGAGTGTAAGATGTGTATTGAAATAGTTGTTTGTACTCAGACTTGTAAGAGTTTAAAAGGAGGGGAGGATAGTGCCGCTCCAAGTCTAATCTATTATTGGGCATCTCATTGAAAAAGGACCATGAATAGTCTAGGCTAGATATATTAGAATTCCAAGCGTCATCATTTCAAACCTCATTATTTTGCACTTCAGAAAGGTTTTCAATTAATGGTTTCTTCAGGATGTTTATAACATAGCCTTGCCAAGCATCACTTCTAAAAGCGTGCCAAAAGTCTTCAACGGCCTCTCTCCCATACCAAAAGAGCTAGGCCGAGCCTTAGTAGCACCAGGTGGCACAGTTATGACCCTGCCTGCCCATGAACACATACTGCACTTCATTGGCCAAAGTTCCTCCATTTGATGACTCTTTGCTAAGCTTACAACTCCTCCGACCACCAATGCTTTGAATTTTTTTGTAAATTCAATAGTGAATCTTCTTCTAAATTTGAATACACCACTTGATAGCTAACTTGATTCTCTTGACTCAATGAGCCCAAGTTCAAATGACTCTTCACATTCCTAAGTCTAAAAATTGCCATTTTAAAAATGGATCATTCCATTTATGGTTGCTCAATAATTTAAGGGTTAATGTTGAAGCTAATTTGGAGTATTTTTATTCTATACATCCTACCTCTTTAGAAAAATAAAAATTCAAGAATGAATATGAAATATTTTTTGTTAAAAACAATTCCATGCATTCTTGACTAATTTCTTTAATAGGAGATTTTTCTTTCCAATTGTACAACTTACACATTTTATTAGGAATAGATTGAATTTCATTCTAAAACACTTTTAAATTCCTCCTCTTTAATATTGATTCAATAAATTAAAGTATTAGATCTTTTAGTTTACTTATTGAAGTATAACCCTCAAAAAAATTGAAGTAAAAAAGACTTACCTATTGCATAATCATCACAGGGAGGTCACTTAGTGCGCATATTAGAAACCACGTGAGATCTAAGATAGGGTACTATATATTTATTGTACCTAAAATTTAAAAAATATTATATCTAGTATAAAGAGTGTGGAATTACATGTCAGGTATTATAATTAATATAGGGTTATATTTAATACCATGTATTAGATTTTACGTAGAAAAAATATAGGAGTGAAATAATATTGGTGTGAAAAATTAATTTTGTAGAGTAGATATTTAATGTCTTTAACCCTGGAACGCCGCGGGCGCCATTCCGTGGCGTTCCGATGACAACACTGTGACTTGGACACAATTCAAAAGTAGTTTTTCATCCTTCTCTTTCTTGTTGACCTTTCATGTTGGGTTAAGAAGAGTATCCAATTGGGTTTGTAGACTTTTCAATGTTTGTCTTCACTTAAATGAGAAGTTATTAATAAAAACGGATCACAAAATATGCTATTTTAGTGTATTTTGGGAAGTTGTTGCTCCTTGTTCTAAATCTGAAATTTCTCCACAAAAATGATATTTTTTGAGTTTGAGCCCAACTAACAAAATGAAGGTCATCTACTCTAGTTTCTACTCCAATTTGAATTCTGAAAAAAAATCCTAATATTGAATATTTTATTGCAATTTGAATTGTGGGTGTGTTTTCAATGTCTATTATTTTCTAATTATAGAATGACACGGAAATTGAGTTTACACCATGATGTTTGTCATTGTAATATACACACATGGTGAAATTTTCAGATTTTTTGAAATAATTTTCTATTTAATATGATTTTTCTTCACTTTTTCTTCAAAAATTCTTTAAAAAATAAATTTTCCACAAAAAAATCTAAATTTTTTCTGAAGTATTGGAAACATGTAATTTCATCTCTGAAAAATAAATATAAAATTTTTCATACATATCTAGTTGCAAAATGGCAACAAATTGAGTGTTGGGCAATGAGGCTTGGAATCAGTGGTCATAGGTCCGTCATTTAGGGGTTAAAGAAGAGATGGACAAAAAATGACACATTATTTGTCCCAAATTATCCATGAACCTTGGATGAGGGGCTCTAGTTGCGTCATTCTAAAAAGTCCTTTGAAGTCACTTAGAATTTGAAGAGTCTATCATAAATTTTGCTTTAATATACTCTTATTTGTTCATTCCAAATAGTAAAAATCTTAGTGGTCTATGTTTGTTTGTTATATTGTAATGCAATATCTTTTCTTTGTTGAATACTTGCACTCATTGTATTCATTAGAATATATTGTAGATGATTAGCAATAAGTTGTTTGATACAACTAGAGTCCATTGTTTACAATTTGTGAATGTATTTGTTTGGCCATAATACATTGTCTAAACATATTGTACTTTAGTTTTTAGTATATCCCCTAAAGGACCATGAGTGCAGATTTTGAACAATGAATGAACGGAAACACGTCCCAAACTCACTGAAATGCGTTTTTTCATCCATCATTTTTTTTCCAAGATTTTTATAATAGTTCTTTAACATTTGGATGGTTCAGATTATCAAGATTTTGCGTTGTAAATATTCTATAATTCAAAAGGTATTGGGAGGTCTAGCCTCAAAAAGTAACTATTTCAGTTCAAAAAATGACCCTTCAAAAATGACTTGAATAAAAAAATCAAATAAAAATCTTCAAAAATCACTATAATTAGAACTCAATATTTTTAACTTATAGGAAAAAATATATTTTAAAAATCATAAATATTCAATCTACAATTGATTTTAGAAGGAATTTCCAATTTTTGGCTTCAAATTTTATTGAAAAATATTGGTATGTATTTTTGTTGATCTAACCTTATGGATGTGATCTATAAATAGAATTTTACAACTATTGTTTGAGCGTCATCATTAAAATATTCTTCTAAGTTGCATTTTATAATAGATCTTCACAATTTTGGAAATCTGGACACCCCTCTGGTCCTTTAGGGGATATATAAAAAATGGTATGGAAAAGAAAGGACAAAAGAATAAAGAAGAAAAGGATAAAAAATAGTAATAGGAAAAAAATCGTACAACATCTATTAATTCTAATTTTTAAATTTTATATAGGGGCCAAAAAATTGGACTCAAATGTGTATTATAAATATGGGTGCTATAATAAATGGCAATTTAGAATTACTTTGAACAATAGGGTATATTAAATTATAAAATATTAGGGAAATAGCCCCCCCTAAAATATCCCCCAATTTCACGTATATACTAAACTTCTAAGCTAGTGACTTCCTCGTGATAATCATTACACTTAAAATCCTAAAATAGGATTTTTCAACCCATGTTTTCAAAATGTAAAATAAAGGAATGGTTGCAATGTTTATTAGAATAAACTTGCCAATCACCGCACAAGCAAAATTCAAATACTTCTCCACACTAAAATAATAGAGACTTCAATGCTTAGAAATTTGGTGTGATTCTTAATTGTCATGTTAAGATTCACCTTCAAAAAACAGAATGCAAGAAAGTCTCTTCCTACAAATTTTATTGCAATACAATGGCAATGAGGCTGAAATCTGAGCAAAATTTCCTTACAACCCTTTAACCCCTAAAGGACCAAGGCCTTTTTTCTGCCAAAAATCACTCAAAACTGCCATATCTATAGCAAAGAGTAAAAAAAATTGAAAATTGTTCTTTTTCCACATCTAACCATAGGATCTTACACCTAACTAGTATGAGAGTGTGTGGAAAAAATTTCAGAATTTTTGACCGCACAGATTGCAAGATATCTGCGTTTAAAGTGCAAAAAAACAAGTTTTTCAGCACATTGCGGGACCAGATTTTTTGACTTTAAACATTTTTAACTTAAAATTTTTGCACTATAGCGTTTTGAGCTTTAAATCTTTATAGTGGAGAATTGAGTTGAGAGTCTAGGAAAAAAAAAAAATTCAAAAAAACTTAATTATCATTCTTAAAAAAATTGTTAAGTAGAAATAGGTACAAGATAGAAGGAAAATCTAAAATATTCATATATTTTAGATGGAGTTAAAATACACTAATCCCAATGGTGAGATTTTTCTAACAAGTAAATCAGACCATGCAAAAGAAAAAAATTGAAAAATTTGAAAAATTTCATTCAGAAATGCATCCTACAAGTTATTTTTTTCAAGAAGATGCTCTAACTGCCCGAAAAACAAGAATGTCCATAACTTTCTCATAACATATCCAAATGAAATGAATCAAAGCTTTCCAGATAGGCAAAAATATAATCTATGAGAAAAAAAATATTAAAAAAAAAATTCAAATTTTTGTCCATTTTTTTTTTGCTGCCCGGACTGCCCGCTGTCCCTTGTTTTGAGCTTATATGGTCATAACTTTTTTTCCCGGGCACCGATTGTGAAAAAAATTATATTCCCACAAAGCTTATCAGTTTTTCTATCTCCAAAAAAAGTTTCAAAAAATCATGACAAAATTTCAGCCCGTAGGTACCTGCCCGAAAACGCATTTGTCCCCCGAAGGGACAACGGTCCTTTAGGGGTTAAAATAGGAAGCTCTAAAATCACATGGACATTAAAAACCGCCCCTATAAATACGTGCAAAATGGACATGAGCTGGTTCTTAAATTGACTTCTAGAGTCATTGAATGAATCGAGGAAAAAAAACATTATGAATTGCAAGAGTCAATCATTCTCTTTGCTTTCCCCATCTTTCTTTAGAAGTTGCAAGTGAACGGTGTATGGAATACCTAGGGTCACAAATAGGTCCGTGCCTAGGACACAACTCGTTTGAAAATTCATAAGTAATTCAATAATGCTTCAAAAAATATGAAACCACTTGTGTTCAATTCCTCATCTATTTCTCTTTGTTTGAAAAATGAGCTAAAAATATTCCCATCCAAGGAAATACATGAAAAAGGCGGACCAGCCCTTAGACGAGCAGTTTCTGAGCCTCCTACCTTACTGCACAGCGTGCGGTCATTGACAAACTACAGTATGTATACACAGTGTGCTGGCCCTTAGAACAGTTGTCCTGAGTTTGTCTTGTGCCGGGTTACTGTGGCATCTTTGACATGTTTGCTGTCCGGTTGTTAGAACTGTTGGATAAATGGCGGGTTTAATTTACTCTAGGACGACATCAACACACATTGCTTGCTCATGCCATTTTCAAACATCATGAGCACCTTTGTATGGAAGTCAATTTGGCCTTACAAAGAATCAAAGTCACTCGGAAGTGGAAATGACGTACATCCAATTTTATTACAGATATACTTCCCACTAATTTCACAAAGGTCTTTTCGAAGATGGTGCATTTGAACGGAAGCACAAAAGTGTTTTGTACACCAGTATTATAACAGATTGGTGATGGGGAACCTCTCTTTTGGTAGAACATGTCATTTTGCTTTGGTACCTAGTGTACTATGGGTAGTGCAGCAAGCAAATGGGAGCAGCTATGGTAGCTGTGACAAGATGCAGACCGGAGAACTTCCACTACTTTTGAGATGAAAAGCAAAAGGCCTGCACTCATGAGAGAATCAATGGGATTCAGGTTGGAACTGTGGGTGGGCTACATTTTCCTTGTGTTCTTCCATGCTGAAGTTTCCATGTTGTGTGTCATTTCTGTGGAATAAAATATCTGTATGATCTTTTCAAAACAGAAACAGAACCACAATTTTTGGGAGTGGTTCCCCCCACTGACCAGGCCACTTGCAGTCTTGTATTTTTCACCCTTTTGACAATGAAATTCAGTTTCATTTGTTTCCAATATAAACACCAACAGGACCACAAAAAACGTGTTGTCAATCCCCTGTCATCAGATGGAACTGAAATCTGACATTCAGACTTGGGAATCACCCTCTCTGAGTAGAAACTTGGCTCTGCTCAAACTAAGATTCTTCGCATCCAAATACTATCCAAATAGATGACTGTGGAATCCTGTACAGACTTGCAGGACTGCAGGTCTGCCACCACATGAAAGTGTTCAAGGACGTAACTTATTCTGTTAACAGCAATGCTGTCGTCGGCCACAGCTCTGCTCATGGTTTGATGCACGGATAGTGTAACTTAACTCTGCATCCCATTTGATTCCAAACATAACTTAAATTGTAGCCAAGCCGCCTAGCTTGAAACTTGACGTACACACAGGCCTCTTTTCTGTCATAAGTGTGCACTTGAAACCCACTATTTGCTAGGAATGTGGAAGTTGTTGAATCACATGTGTAACTGTGCCTTTGAATATGCATTTTCAATATATAAATATGTGATAAAAAAAAATTAAAAGGAGAAGGAGAATGAGCTATTTATAGTTGTGACCAAGAATTGGAATGGATCATTTTTCATGGTCATTGTTCCTGGTCATGAGCCATGTCTAAGAAAAATTTTAAGCTCTGAAGGATTAGTTCTATTGCCATGTAGTCATACCTTGTTTCCAATATCAATTTAGCCTCATAAATGGCATTCAATTTTCAATATGATATTTTTGTTACATGACATTGTATGTTATCTATCAATGTGAAAAAACCTCTATCAATTTTGTAATAAACTATAATTGCCATAATTTTAAGTGAGTAAGTGAAAATGAAATTTGAAAGCTATTCATAAGATAAAAGTAGCCATGATAAACAGTGCAAAAATTTCACAAGTAAATGTTTTATTTTTTAAACTCAAAACATTTTTGGTGAAGACCTTCATTCAAATCACCACTATCATGCTAAATGTAGACTTTGTAAAATAAATAGAGTTAATTTTTTTTATAATTTTTATTTTTGAATATGCACAAATGTCAATATTTGAAGAATTTTTGGTAGAAAAATCAAATTTCTGTGAATTATAAAAGTGTATTATGTATATAATACTATATCAATTTGAATACATATTAGAATAATTTGGAATTTGACCAAAGATGAAGGGTAGAATGAAAAATAACATTTTGTAATTAAACTTCAAATTCAAATTTAAGGGAAAAAAAATCCAAATTAAATACATTCAATATTATATTATTTGGATTTTAATACCCCAATATTTCAATTGCAATAACTCATGGATTTTTTCAAATTTTTGAAGTAGAGTAGATATATAATTTCTTAGGCTTCATTTTCTAAGTTCAAAATGAAATCCAAAATGGATACTTGAGAATTACAAACAAGTTTAACCAAGGTGTATCCACTTTGGAGGTGAGAGGATCTTTAGGAGTTAAAAGTCCATGATTACCAAGATCAAAGTTTAGTAGAAAGAGGAATATGGAAATAACTATAATGTTTTTATTTCATTTTTATAATGGAATAATTAATAACCTATGAAATAGTAAAAATTAATGTAAAATATTTATTCAAACACCAATATAATAATATAATAATATTTATAGCAATAAATTAGAATTTACAAAAATTATATTATATTCATAAGTACAAAATACCAATTAAATAGAAATTATCTTGTGAATAAATACTATTGAAAAAAACATTGTTGAAAGATTTTCAAGTGTAAATTATTCACATGGTTTGGAATAAGAAATTCTTCCATTAGAACTATAAAAAAACACTACGTGGCAACATGTTTTTAATATTAGTTCACATAAGATTTTTTTGACAAAAAGTCAATCTTTATCTTCTAAGGAAGTGATTGACAAAGTTTCATATTTGACAAATTAGGAATTTGTCTTTTCACCCCCTAAAAAGATCTTTGCACTTTACTCAATTTTTAGCACTTGAAGTTGTGTTCAAAGGATATCTCCATAACCACATCAAAATTGCATTATTATTTATCTATATAAAATCCAATTACTATAGAATTTTTTTGAAGAAGTGTAAATCATCCTTCACTTCCCTCTTCTATTATTATTGTAAAAATATTACTATTGATATATATTATTACTATTATTTATATATAGAAATAAGGTAGTATAGGCAACAACATTCTAAACATCTCAAATTACACTATTTGGATAGTAAATCACTACAAAATTTTAATTTTTTGTAAATGCAATAAAAATTTGTTCTACTATGTTGTATTCCCATGTCCTATACATATGAGCATCATCAAAAAACATAAGCATTGGAGAATAATTTAGATGATATTCTTATCAACTTTCTATTTGTATTTGTTATCAAGTTTATCATGGGTAGAACAATTCAACACACAAGTATTGTAAATATAATTGTCAATTTTGCGGTTGGATTAATTCATCATATCATATTATATTTACCTAGTTTCTCAATGATGGGTTATTTATTAGGCAATACACTCGTCATAGAGGATTTAGGGGAGATATGTTCTTTCTATTGTTCAAACACGATTAGTTGGCAATTTTTTTTCTTTTTGGAGTATTTATAAAATATTTTCCAACGAGGAACAAAATTGCTTAAAGTCATCTAATTTTTTTTCAAAGTAGGATAATATTGCTAGGTTTGGATGAATGAATTTGTATTTAGATGGATAATTGAGGTTTCATCTGCACTTAACATATATCTGGATGTAAACACCTTCATCATTCTACTTCTATTCCAGCTAAAATTTCAAGTTACACTATATCAAAAATTGAAATAAAATTCCTAGGATAATCCCTACACTTTGGGGTCAATGAGCACCTCCCTTCCTCCAACTAGGAATACATATAAAAATCTTCCCTTATTTAACCCCTAAAAGACCGTTGTTCCTTTGGGGGACAAATGGAATTTTGGGCAGGTACTTACAGGCTGAATTTTTGTTGTGATTTTTTGAAACTTTTTTGGGAGATAGAAAAACTGATAAGCTTTGTGGGAACATAATTTTTTTCACAATTGGTGCTCGGGAACAACAGTTATGACCAAATAAGCTCAAAACAGGGGACGGGGGCAATCCGGTCAGCAAAAAAAAATTGCAAAAATTTGAATTTTTTTTTTATATTTTTTTTCTCATATATTATATTTTTGTCTATTTGGAATGCTTTGATTCATTTCATTTGGATTTTTTATGAGAAAGTTATGGACATTCTTGTTTTTGGGGTAGTTAGAGCATCTTCTTGAAAAAAATAACTTGTAGGATTCATTTATGAATGCAATTTTTAAAATTAAATTTTTTTTTTCATGGTTTAGTTTACTTGATAGAACAATCTCTCCATTGGAACCAGTGCATTTTAATTCCATCTAAAATATATGAATATTTTAGATTTTCCTTCTATCTTGTACCTACTTTTTTTTAACAATTTTTTTAAGAATGATAATTAAGTTTTTTTGAATTTTTTATTTTTTTCCTAGACTCTCAACTCAATTTTCTACTATAAAGATTTAAAGCTCAAAACTCTGTAGTGCAAAAATTTTAAGTTAAAAATGTTTAAAGTCAAAAAATCTAGTCCTGCAATGTGCTGAAAACTTGTTTTTTTCACTTTAAATGTAGATATCTTGCAATTTGTGCGGTCAAAAATTCTAAAAAAAATTCCACACATTCTTATACTAGTTAGGTGTAAGATCATACGGTTAGATGTGCAAAAAAAAAAATTCCATTTTTTTTACTCTTTGCTATAGAAATGGCAGTTTTGAGTGTTTTTTGGCAGAAAAAAGGCCTTGGGCCTTTAGGGGTTAATAGTGGTTAATTTTGTATTGCTATACCTATTTCCATAGTCCGCATCTCTAATTCCAAATATAAATTCCAAATTGGATCATCCGTTATAAAATTATACGTTCCAATATTTTCCCCGGGGAATCAGTTGACTCATCAGTTCTCCTAAAACCAATAGAATCCAAAAAGGTTTAAAAAGAATCAATAAAATTTCCTAATTTTAAGAAATCCAAAAAGGTTTAAGAAGAATCAATAAAATTTCCCAATTTTAAGAAATCCAAAAAAACCTCCGCCTCCACTCCTGGCGGGCCAGCTGAACAATAATACTTTTCCCCTCCATCTGCGCATTCTGCGCACTAAAAAACAGGACACTCACTGTGCTCGATTCGATTCCGTCCAATTCCCCCGCGACGGATGAATGAAAAAGGAAAAATCATCATCCATCCTTCCGCCATTCATCGAACGAACATCTCTGTCCGTCCGTTGGCAGCAGCTTCTTTCAGCTGGTGTGATTCTGCTGCTGCTCCTATGCCTTCGTTGTCGCAGTCAGTGGCAGCTTCCCCTCACACCGTCCTCTTTCCTTTCCCGGCGGATCCCCAGTCCCCACTTGCCTTTTCCCCAACCTTGCTCCTCACTACTCTCGCTGTCTCGCAGCTGCAGGCAGCCGGCTTCTCCGTGTGCGCATTAAACTCCATGTGGACTCAGAGTTTTGCGCCTTCTCTTTGAGTACAGAAGCTATTAATTAATTCGACGGACTTGTCGCAATATTTCTGCAGCTTTGATTTCTTGTTACCCCTTCGCTTCGGGAGTCAGCTTGGCATTGGAGCTTGCTGTGAGGTTTAAGCTGCTTTAATGGCACGGGGAACGATGTTGATGGCGGTTGAAGAGTGAGTGAGAGGGCAAGGGGCATTTGTTGCTTGGGAGAAGCGTGCAGGAGTTTAGGAGCAATGGTGATGCTGGAGCTCGGGTGGTGAGGAGTTCACGTGAGTGAAGACGATCGAGGTTGGAGAATGATTATCAATTAATATTGTGGTGTGGTGTGATCTTGCTACATTTGTGTGAATGGTTGTGTTTTTGGAAGTGTGCCGCATTGTTTGGATATGGTCGTGAGCTCTTTACAAGAGGTGACTGTCAGAAATCGTACGAGGGATACCGGTGTGAGGTTCAGGCTGTGAGGTTTCTGTTTCTGTCGCTTTCGCGCGGCTGTTGGAGCTAGCGGCGTACTCTGTCCTTGCATTGTGAGGTTTGAGAGAGGCTTGGGAGGGTGACAAAGTCTTTGAGAGAGCTCGGTAAGTCACACGATGATTTAATTAGCAACTTTGGACCTGGTCTTTAGTCTCGCATTCGGGAAGCTTTGCAGCTGATTCCGAGCAGGCCAGCAGGGAATTGGATTGATTTGGTAGGAGTGCCAGATTTATGGTGAGAGCGAGCGACGTCCGGTCATAGGGTAGTTGCGCATCAAAGAATCTGAGTCCATTAATTGAAGCGGAGAGAATATGATAATTTTAGTGTGGTTCTGGCCGCAATGTCGAGGAGGAATCTGTACGTTGCTTTCGAAATGCGGGCTCCTCATCTCGTGACTGTTTCAACAGTAGCTCCTCATATTTCTCAAGCGTGTCCACATTTGTGTCGATGCAACGTTGCAGCAAGTGGCAGTTCTCTGTTTTTCTTTTGAGGGACAATGCAACTCACCATGGAAGTATTTCCCGTGTCCAGAGCTCGGTTTTGAGTTTCCTGGAATTCGAGAAGCAAAAGTGTGTTAAATGTTCTGCCGGGACTCGTCTAATCGTCAGCTTGGAGCCTCTATCTTGGAGAGAGGATTACAATCTTCATCACTGGATTTTGGAAAGTTTCTGAGCATCTTCTGTGTTATTTAGGACTTTCGTGTGGTTGAACATGTGCGGGTCTCGAACTTTCTATTCGCAAATGGTTGTGAGTCACACCATTAAGTTTTTGGTGCACCAAGGTCAAGGGTTTATAGCACAAGTAACTTACCATTCGAGTGTCAACAAGGATTTCCTAATGTGGATGATCTACTACTTCTTCTATTTAAAAACGAGAAACATTAGGATCAGGGTTCATCTCACAGTCCTGGAGGAAATATGACTAAGGAGAGGTTTGTGAGTGGTTCATGCATTTAGCAGGAACCCCTCACACACTTCAGTGGCTATGAGTGGTTCACACATTTCAGGAGCAAACCAAGCCTCTTTAATTACACTTTCCTTTCTAGTTCTCTACACAATTTTAATTACACAGAATTGAAATATTGAGATGCTGTGGTTCGTGTTGCAGGGAGTTCGAAATTGAGGGAAAGATGAAGGTGGCAGTAGTGGGAGTGGGGGTGGCGGGGCTCACAGCTGCACGGACGTTGGCAAAGGCTGGCAGCCAGGTGACCCTGTATGAAAAAGAGGACTACATAGGAGGCCATGCTCGCACTTTGTACGATGGGGGAGTTGGGCTGGATACAGGTTAGTGTTTCCTTTAAAGCAATTTACTTTTTTTTTTGCTACGGAGTATTTCAGTTGGAACCCTTGCGATTTGCATTATGGGAAGATTAATGCGGTTCTTCAAGAAAAATCGCTAGAATTTAATATTCTGGTATTCACTGTAGATGCTTTTAGATGAGGAAATGTCATTTCATTCACATTAGACATATTCCATTTATACTTATATAATAAATGCTTCATCACTATAGCATGGATCGCAACTAGATGTCATCTTAGAAAAATGAAAAATAATCACTAAATTACAGGCTTCATGGTGTTCAACCGGGTGACCTATCCCAACATGCTTGAGTTTTTTGAGCAAGCTGGAGTGGAGATGGAGGAGTCCGACATGTCATTCTCGGTCAGCTTGGATGAGGGCAGAGGCTGTGAATGGGGCAGCAACAGCTTGGGCGGCCTTTTTGCCCAGAAACGCAATCTCATCAACCCTTCCTTTTTGCACATGATTCGTGAAATCGTGCGGTTCAAACAGGATGTGCTCAGGTATATATATATATATATATATGCTTTCGAACTCTTGACCTCTGTTTGGAAGCCAGTTGTGGAACGTTTGTCATCATAGCCTTTTGAACAGCGGTAGGTCCCCCTTTTTGCATTCATTGCATTGATTTTTTTGCATTCACCAAGTGAACAATAATAATAGCGGTATCTTTGGTCTGAAAGACTCGTGTGAATGAAGCATGTATTGGGAATGGCTCCTAAAGTAAATAACGTAAATATACCTATTTTGGTTGTTTCATGTTTTTCATTCTCCCTTTGTCATTTGATTCTTCTGCCACCTTTTTCACTATCATTCTAGTAGCCTCATGTGAGGGTTTGCATTACTTCCAAAAGGATGGTCTTCCAATTAGTTACAAGACTATTATGGTGTTGTCGTTGTAAACAACAATATTGTTTGTTCTATTTGATATTGCTACCTAAATTAGGGGAGCTTTTTACAAGACTATTATGGTGGTGTTGTTGTAAACAACAATATTGTTTATTCTATTTGATATTGCTATCTAAACAAAGAGGAGCTTTTTGTTCAAATCTTATTTTCTTACCTAATGACATAGCTCTAGTGAAGAAGCACATTGAAGGAATTCTACAAACTTAGCTAGTGAAAAGTTCATCTTTAGGGAGAAGTTATAGGCCAACATCCCTTGGTTTAAGAAGAGACACTATTGAATAGAATAAATGGTGCATTATCTTGGCATTATAGTTGAAGTGTGGTAATTCATTGAAAGTGCACAAAGCTATATGCACATCTTTTTTACTTATTATCTTGTTGTGTCCTATAAACCTTTGATATTACATCTATTGTGCAACTTCTAACATGGAAGTTAAAGTTAGAGTGGTAGATGACTATTCCATGTCTTTGATGATTATTTTGTGTAAGAATTTATTCTTGATGTGAATTTTTGGAAGTCACTTGCACTTTGATATCTAAATGCCCAAATGCCAAAAGGTGTCAATTTTTGGATCCTTAGGAGGTGAAGTAAATCTTCAAAAAGGCAACAAATTGTTCAAAGAAGAAATCATACATAATAAATTTGGAAAGTAGAAATAGGTTTTAAAGTTACTATAATTGACTATTAGCCTCCAAAGTGGATGCTCTATTTTTGTTAGGACACTAAGAGTTTAACTTATTTGACTCAAACTCATTGGTCTATGACTCAGGCCATCATTAATGTGTGAGAGGTATGCAAAAAGGACCAATGCTGCAACTGTTTTGAATGGGTGTATTGTTTTGCACTCTTGAAATTATAGCAATAATTTTGTGAGGACTGTTGCATGTTGCATGACAGCTACCTGGAGAAGGTAGAGGCTGGAGATGAGAGCATTCCAAAGGATGAAACGGTGGGGGAGTTTCTTGTCTCTCACAACTATTCCAACAAATTCCGTGATTGTTACCTGGTAAAAGAGCTCATAAATCAGTTCTCAGTTCCATGCTGTGGTGTGTGATCTTAAATCCTCTCAATGAATTTTGTCCAAGGATGGAAACCAAAGGAGGAGGCTTTTTTTTCACCGAAGTAATAATATATATTTTTATTGATAATTTCTTTCAAAGTTTGAAATTGAGAGAAACCCTTTCAGTTTGCCTGAGGAGTGATAGTGAAATTTGCTGTGCTGGAACAGGTCCCAGTGTGTGGCTCAATCTGGTCATGCCCAACCGACATTGTACTTGATTTTTCTGCCGAATCTATCTTTACTTTCTGTAAAAATCACCATCTGCTCCAGGTACAGCTTCTGCCCAAACTGGTTTGTTGACTTGTTGCTCGAATCTCAACCCCTGGACTGAGAAGGGTTTTCAACAAGGGCGGTAGAGCCGCGAGGCGTTTTACTAATGTGAACTAATGAGAGGAAAGACATGAGGTGCTCCATCTTCTTGCAATTTGAAGCAGGTCTCTGTAACATTTTGACTCTCACAAAATTGAAATGATTGGGTAGTCTCTGCCCAAGTGGGATAAAACCAATATAATAAATAAAAAATTGAGAAATTTTTGACTTCATAAAAAGAATCCTCGCCATGATTCGTGAGGAGGTCGCCTATGATCAACATGTCCGTGTGAGTGATCACTCAACTGTAGAGTGTCCTCGTGAATTATGGGGAAAGAATTTTCTTATGCTGTTGTCTGAAAGTCCCTGAATCATTCTTATTTGATTGGAAACGTCGTTATTGGAAGAGAAGCAGAATTGGTAATTTATTTTGCTAGAACTCATATAAAGTTCTCGAACTGTTCACTCGAACCTTATGAGAGTTTGTTATTTTCTTGGACAAGTACGTTAGTCCCTCAGAATATTGAGCACTTTTTTGTTGGATATGCAGCTCTTTGGGCGTCCACAATGGTTAACCGTGAAGGGTCGCTCTGAGACGTACGTGAATAAGGTAATAAGTCAGTTTGAGATATTCGAGTGCACATCTGAATATTGTAACTCTTGTTTTGAGAGACCTAAAGTGCTCAAATGGCCCAAATTTGTCACTTCCATACTTCCATGTATTTAGGAGTTAAAATAATACATTATGGAAACTTCAAAAAGAGTAGCAAAATGAACCAATAGAAAGAAGGAAGCATATCCTACACTCTTCAACAATAGAAATATGTTTGGAGAGTTGCTATAATTGACTATAACCTTGTACAATTTTGGGTTGAAATTGACACACATGGTTGCAGATGATAGCAGAGTTGGAAGCACTAGGAGCAACAATCCGGAGAAGTTGTGGAGTAACCCGAATTAGTAGCACTTCTCACGGTAATATGTTGTACAAGGTTATCTTAGATTGCAAGCTTAGAATTTGAACCAACGTCATGTACAGCTAGGAGGGTGTGGGACAACAAGCTTAGAACAAACCCTTGGATTTACAATGCATTTGAGGTAACAAGTGTCTAATTCACTTGAATGAGGTACCTTGGAACTTTGTGATTTCAAATGTTTTAGCATACCACATAGAGGCCTTGGGAGAGTAACTTCTTCATGCTCATTCTTGTTACATGGGCAATTTCGTTAAAATGGCGATATTTTTTTAAAATGGCATGAAAATAGTTCAGAATGGCCGTTCTGAAATCTATACCTGTCCTAGATGGGGAAATGGCACACCGTCAAAGTGGCACTTGGAATACCGCCATTTTAACGAAATTGCCCATTTACTCAGATTAATGTAAAGTTGACTTTGACCAAAATAAGATAAATGGAAGAAAAATCATTTTTTGCACAAATCAAGGTGTTTGATGTCTTGTTATTGCTCTTTAGAGTTTCCTCAGACGAGTATGTGGGCGTATGCATTCAGGTGTTGAGGTGGAAGACGTTCATGGACGAGTGGAAATGTTCGAAAGATGTCTAGTTGGGTCTCATGCCCCTGATTCATTGCAGATGTTGGGAGAAGGGGCTTCGTTTGAGGAACGCACTATTCTTGGTGCTTTCCAATATAGTCCCAGGTAATGATACTTGAAGAAATACAAAAGTTAAAATCTAGTCTACAACTGAATATTTCAAGTTTTCAGTGTGATTCGGCAGTTAAACTCACTACAAGAATATGTACCTTGAACCCACAGATTCACGTTGGTTTGGACGACTTCATTCGGAACCCTAAACAATAATCAACAGATTGGTTCAGTGCATTCTCTTGCAATGTGTTTGAATTTTTGCAAATTCGTTGGGTGAACAGATGGTGAAGGTATTTTCCTCGTTACCATATTAGCTCATAGAATCATCTGTTTGTTTGGCAGCACTATATACCTGCACCGGGACGACAAATTCATGCCTCGAAATCAAGCTGCATGGTGTGCTTGGAACTTCTTAGGTGACCCCAATGGTCAAGTCTGTGTCACTTATTGGCTTAACATTCTTCAGGTTCGCCACCTTTCAAGCCTGATCTACAGCAATAACTTTTATCGTTACTATGATGGAGGAAGAATTCTGTGCAATGGATCTTAATGTGGTGGTGTGACTTTTTGGTAATCAGTTTTCTATGGGTAGATATGGTGGAATGGTAGACATGTGTAATGGAACCTAATGATTAGCGTCACCCGGAAGAACCCGAATTTTCAAACTTAATATATCATATAGGTCGCTTCCATATCAATAGGAGTTGAAATGAATCATTTAAGAAGTTTCACAGAAGATACAAAATTTGCCAATGGAAAGAATAATTCATTCCCTACATTTTTGAACAATTTTTTTTATTTTGAAAGCTACTATAATGGACTATTAGCTTTCTATGTTTGAATTGGATACGTAATGAATCTTCACGAGCATTTGCAGCAGATATTTACTGTCAATTGGTTACCAAAATGAAGCCTGGAACTGAATGAACTCTTTTGGTTTTTGTTGCACAGAATTTGGGCAACACAGGAAAACCATACCTTGTAACTCTGAATCCTTCGGAAGAACCAAAAGATGTTGTGAACATCTGGAGGACCAGCCATCCCATTCCTTCTCCAGGGGCCACCAAAGCTATCAAAGCGTTTGGAAGCATTCAGGGCAAGCGAGGCATATGGTTCTGCGGAGCCTATCGAGGTTTTGACCATGTTCCCTTACATTGCAATCCAGCTCATTGTAGAGTGCTTCATTGGGTATTCATATTCCTGATTTTGCAATCTTAACATTATTTAGTAATGGAGCCCGGGTGTTATTTGAGTTCATGCAGAAAACGATAATTTTATTTGGCCCATACTTCAACACAAATTAAAATATGGCTCACAATGATTTGTGGTCCAATTTGAGATAACATGGTTCAAACTCTCTCTTTGAGGTCGATTGGGCATTTTGTCACCTAAAATGCATCACAAGGGGTTGTAAAAGCAATGTAGTATGGTGAGCTTGTTCGTTCAAATGGAAAGCTTGTTGCTTTGACTTGGGCAATCTAAAGTGATCTTCAGTAGACTGGTTTTAGATGGCTGATATTCGTGCGGAGATCTTTTCATCTCGTGTAATGATGAGGTCCTCATGCTGGAGGTTCTTGGATGCAGGGTATGGTTTTCACGAAGATGGACTCAAGGTGCTTCATTCTATCCTGCGCAAATGTTTCTTACATGGAATTGATTTCAATGCAGCAAGTCGATTCGTTGCCTGTATTGATAATTACACAATTCTTGGATTTCGAGAATTTCTATCTACCACTGTTGATGGGTTAGGTGCTTGATGTAGGCGGGATTGGAGGCCGCATTTGACTTGCTTGGGACGCCGTTCAAATCATTGCCACTGGTGAAACAAATGGAGCCCACGTATTTCGAATCCGCGGCCCGCACTGTGGTGACAAGTTTCTTGCGCAAATATATCCGGACTGGACATGTGCAGTTAATACTTATTTCCTCATCTCATAGAATTGACTTGATTGAGATCATTTGCATAGTGCACCGAATCCAAGCACCTTGGGATTAATGCGTTAATTTAAACGTTTGTTTAGAGTATGCCAATATCCCATTTTGGGGGATTGCCCGGTACAGCTCCCGGCACGTCCCGCTGGGGTGCATGGCAATGTGCACTGCACGTCAAATGAAACTGCAGGGTGCACTGTGTACTGCGCACTTTGTCATGTTCCGCTCATACTGGGATTTAGAGTAGTTTCTTTCCAAGAATAGTTGGACAGACACTGATGCTCTCCATTCAACACCAGACTGACATTCTTAGACCCATGCACCAGATTGTTTGAGGATGGAGGAACAGTTTACAATTTCTTTGGTAAAAAAAAAGGATCTACCTTACGAACCAGCATACGCGTTCATAATCCGGCCTTTTACTGGAAGGTCAGTCAATATTCCCTGACCTCTTTAATCCGATGTACTGGCGTTCCAAAAATTTTAGTCCGATATTGTTTGAACTTGTGCTACTGTCAATGATAGTGTGACTAGTGTGCAGGATATTCCAGAATCTGTTTTTTAAAAAGGTCATACTAAAGAGTTCTGAATGTTCTGTGAAGCAAGGAACTATGAAATAATCGACGTTTTTCTTTACTAGTGTTTTGAAAGACTTGCTCATTTTACAGTTTCCATCTTCTACTTGTGATTCTACCAAAGAGGACTCTACTGTACTGAGCTGCAGTGGTTATTGGCTGCCAGATCTCTACAAGACAAGACCTGGGACTTGCTGATGCGTATGTAGACGGGGATTTTTCCTTTGTGGATCCAAAAGAGGGTCTCCTCAATTTCTTCCTTGTAAGTTTCATTGTGCCAAGTGACTTTGGTACCTGCTGCTGGTTGTAAAGTGTAACGTAGGCAGAAACACGATTTCCAGTAATATTACACGTTTCTGAAACTTTTAGACAACATCTTTCACATGATATTTAGAGGCGCCTCTACATGATCATATGACCATAGCAAGACCTCGCAATGAAGCATGGGGAAGAGTCTCTTAAAGATGTAGTCTAAATCACTCGTAAAAGGAAAGGTCTTTTGGTATCAAGTTACGATACTAGAAATTAGTTCCATGTGCCCCATATAGGCACCAAGCTGGTACCCATATGGACTTGTAGATCCCGGTTTTCATATTGGTGCGCAAATACCTCTTTTCTACAAATGAACGTTTCTGAAACAAATTTTACTCAAAATCTTTTTAAGAGTGTTGACCAGACGATAATCACAGGTTGGTGGATCAACCCTGAACCCTAAACAAGCACAACATCAATTCATTTACAGAGCTGAAATCACGCCTTCCATTTGATGCAGATTATAATTGCAAGCCGAGATATTGACCGGTTGTCTGCGAAACAAACTGCAGCAAAGTATGTCACCGAGTCACTTGTCCTTCCACATTTGTATTGTTGAGTCTGTTTCCCATTTGCAGTGGAAGTCAGAAGCAGCAGCAGAGATATCTTAAAAGTGGGTGCATCTTATGGCATACTTACGTTGTCGGGATCTCGTGTGTTATTGCAGGGGAAGTTGGTGGAGTCCGGTGCTTCTCACATCTGCATTAGGTTCAGCTACATCCTACTTACGGCATGTGTTGCGTGGCAATTCCCTTACCAACACACGCCGCAACATCTCCCAACACTACGACTTGGTCTGAATTCTCTTCTCTTTGCTTGGCTTCTCTTGGTGATTCAGTATGGAACGTAAGTTTATCTGTATTTCCAAAGCTTGAAACATGCACTTAGAAACTAACGCACCCTTTTTATGCATGTGTTGATTGAGATCAGAGCAATGAGTTGTTCTCTTTATTTCTGGATCCGACCATGACTTACTCCTGCGCCATTTTCAAGGTCTGTCTCGGAACTGTCATCTCCTCATTTTTTATTATGGTCGCCACACCTAATTGCAACCCTTACTCAACAGCTACCCCTATATACATTTACCTAAAATGTACATGTTCTGAACATCAGAGTCTAGGGTTGATTTTAGGTGTACTTAAAATAATCCGTTTAGAAATTCACAATTTATTCATATGGTGTTTAAAACTTGTATGCTAAGATTCGTTGCAATCGCCTTTCAATTGACAACACGACTGAATAGAAATAAGTTCTAACTTAATGATAGTTGCTTCGCTCGTGTACTATTTCGGAAGGCCTTTCAGTGTACATATATCTGAGTATTTCCAGTCATGCTACTCCAATGTCAAATGCAGACTTTTGACACTGGGTGCTTGTGCAGGGACCGGAAGAGCCACTAATTGATGCCCAGATGCGCAAAATTAACTACCTTATTGATAAGGTACTTCTTCCCTTCCCTTTGTCATGTCGTTTGAAACAGTTCAGGTGCTTTACACATGGAGCTTATTTCACAGTTCAATTGAATGATTTGGAACTTCAATAATTTTGGATCTGTGTTGGCAATGTTATGGTCCACTCTGATTCACTTCGTTTGTATTCCATTGATTACAAGAGATTTCGTAGTCGTTTGGCCTGCATGACTCTCAGTTCTCTGTATTCTCTATTGCAAAAGCTTTGGAGAACTTTGGGTTTGTACGATAACAAATGTACTACAATGTTGATAGAGTGTGGCATGGTGGTACCTTACAACTTGTAGTGGGTGTTGACAAAAGCCATAGCACACGACATGTGATACTCAATCCAGTAGCAAAGCCTACGACAAAGAATATAAAAAATGTAAAACTAAAGCACTACGGGTCGTATTCGTTGAGTACGAAGCAAATGACGGTGTGCCACTTGTGGCCCTAAAAGTTGGGATTGGCTAGAAGACGGAAAATATGAAAATACCTTGTTAGCACATACTCTGAATCTTGATAAGTGTGTTTTCCGGATGGTGGACTACCCGGAAATTAATTGAATTCAGGGACCAACTCTGCAAAGTTTTCTTCTGACGCTACTTCTGTTCCAGGCTCGGGTGGAGAGCACCCATAAGGTGTTGGAACTTGGCTCTGGATGGGGAGCTCTAGCAATCCAGTTGGTGCGCCGAACCGGATGTCACTACACTGGCATCACGTTATCTCAGGAGCAATTGGAGTATGCCGAAGATGCTGTGAAGGCGGCCGGACTAGAGGTTCGTTGCACTTCTTCAATCAACATTTAGGGAGTGCCAGAGCCGACTTGCAATTTGTGTTGCAAGATTTACCTTTTCTTTCCTAAATTGACCCGGTGCCATTTGGAACCAAAAATCTTTTGTCCTGAATACTTGCCCTTCCATACCTTTCAGATAGCCTTAAATTCTTGGAACAAAAACCGCCTCTACTTTTGGAACTGAGTGTCTGCACTCTGACACCCTCTATTTTGCCCTAGTTTGCATTGAGCTCTTTTGATTTGAGGTCCAACCTTGCAAATTATATTTGTTTAAGTGCAGGCAGAAAAATGGGACGTTTTACGTTTAGTCTTATATTTGTCGGTTTGGAATATGCTAACTTCATCTTGTGTGTGTATATGTAGGACAAAATCAAGTTCCAATTGGTCGATTACCGAAATGTACAGGGTTACCACAAGTTCAACCGTATCATATCTTGGTAATTCTAAAGACTTCTAAGTTCGATTGATAGATTTTAAACAAGGGCCCTAATTTTGATGAGTATTTTTCTCAAGGATTTATCCATTTTGAATCCGAGTGATAGTTATAATAGGTATTTGACTGAAATAATAATTAACTACGTTTATGATGGCACACGCTTGGGTACATGCTCAGATTTATCCAATCTTTCATTAATTCTGTATTGCACAAACCTCGGGGAACTGTGGTTGTGCATCATGATAGATGTACCGTGTGGCAAACATCACTTTTTTGGACACATGGGTTGTCAACTACTTGGGAAGTGAATGGACGAAATTTGCATAGTTTTCTCCTAATGCAATACAAGTCAACTACTTGAAACTATGACGAAAGAGTGTTCAGTAGCTAAAGACGTTCGCAATGTGCAGTGAGATGCTGGAGGCCGTAGGACACGAGTACTACGCTGAGTGGTTCAGATGCTGTGATGACCTTCTCGCCGAGGATGGCCTCGTTGTTGTCCAGGTACCCCAAGAAAAAATAAAATTCTTTAAGTCACTGAGTCAGAATTTCTTTCATTTTTTAATCTGCTGTCATTCTACTCACTCGTTTACAAAGGGAGGTGGCAAGTCCGAGTTTAAGTGCTCATTGTGGTCATTAGTTGTAACAGCTTAGTATCTTCTGCCTTACCTGTGGCAGGTAATTTCAATACCAGAGGAGCGATATGATGCCTACCGGCTGAGTTCGGACTTCATTAAAGAGTACATTTTCCCGGGTGGTTGCTTGCCTTCTTTTGCAGCTCTTACTGCAGCTATGGACTCCGGTTCCTCCTTCTGGTACAGTCCCGCACGGCCTTTCTCTAAAATTTCAGTTCTCTCTGTTTTCCTTTCCTTTCAACCGTATTAACATTATTAAGCAAGTCAAGACTTTCCCGTCAGTCAATGCTTAGGATTAGAATGTTCTGCAGTAGAGACTAGCTTCAGCTATGTAAGCTGCATTCTTCACTAATATCACCATTGCATTTCTTCACATTTTGAAATGCGGAATTTGTTCAATCAGATGTGCTTTCAGCATGGCAGGGTCTGAGGCTATTACTACAAGGAATGTGCAGTTGCAGAGTGTGTTAGAGAAGGTCGGAGAAGGCTCCTGATGAACTGACATAAATCATTTTGTGTTCCTTGCTACCAGTGTGGAGCACATGGAGAACATTGGCATCCACTACTGTGAGACGTTACTCAGATGGCAAGACCAATTTCAGAGTAATCGCAAGTAAGTGCTTGTTTCTTCACTTACTGATTATTTTGTGCTTTACACGTTTATTCCATCATAGCTACAGTAATTGAGATGAAAAGGAACTACTTTGAACTGTCTGGTGGTGGTACCCCAATTTGTCCTACATGGAGGTTCACCTACAAAATTAGTGTCATTATAAAATTTCATTTGTAGGAATTTTTTACAATACAGAAACATTTCAGCCTACATTGATTTCAATATTTTACAAATATTTGTGACTTTGGCAAAGTAGTGTTACATGCACTAATACGTCAAATGAGTAACAAAAATATGATTTTTGAGACTGCTTAATTAAAGCCATAGTATTTTAAATTAGTGGAAGTTGAAATAATATTTTATTTTACTAATATCCATCAATTACTTTTATGACACTGATTTTGTTGGTGCTTCTAATTTTTCGCCCTCACTAATAGGAAAAGGCAGATTAACTTGATTTTCTAACCAAGATGGAAATGTGGAAATGAATGCAGTGAAATCATGAAACTAGGTTTTGGTGAGAAATTCATCCGTACGTGGGATTATTATTTCTTTTACTGTGCTGCTGGGTTCAAGAGTTGTACTCTTGGAGTTCTACAGGTACGTCTTGGTTTATTAACCTTTTTCATTCTTAATGTTCATTTCAAGAATCTTAAAGTAGCCATTCACTCATAACATTCTAGAGTACTTAACACCTTATTCGTCAAAGTTAGGCTCAATTTGAATACATGAGAGTCCAAGCCAACTAGTCAATGTCTTCTCATGTACAATGCTTTTGATTTGCTCTAATTTAGTCCAATTAAGTTAAGGTAATTATACCCTTCACTGTTTGTCATCCATTTCTAATAAGTTTCTATTGAAGTGTCACCTTTATGACCTCAAACCATTTTGCTTTGAATGACTCCTTTACAAATGGTGCTTCATGGTGATAAAGTATCAAGCTTTCAGTGAATGGTTTGGGATCTTTTTCAAGGTGCTTCAAATATATACCTAGGGTTGTCTAGTAAATCATATTTTGGTTCATGTTTGTCTTGTAGGAGGTTTGTCAAATGGTGTTTTGAACATGTGTTCAATATGTTAAACTTGCTCAAAAAATATTCTCGAAAATTTTAGGTATAGTTTTGAATGTTTGTGAATATTCCCAAATATTCTTGGTATATTGTATGAAACTATCTATCCGATAGATAAGGGATCTACTAGACATCAAGTTGCACCTATTGAACACTTTGAAGTTTCTTCTAGTCTTAACTTTGATAATTAACAAAAAAAAATACAAAAATTCTTTAAATTTTAATTTTTTTAATATTATTAGTTTCTATTTGTCTACACGGAAAAAATAGTGATTTTGACTCCATCTATGCACACAAGCTTGAATGAACAAACATTGGTATTTCTACCTTAGTTAGTATTATTCTGAAAAGGAGTCATGCCATCACTATTGACTGTAAGGCAGAATCTATTGGATACATGTGAATTGACGTTTTTAATTTGCGACTGCAACTGTTCTTGACCATGTTGCAGATTGTATTCTCAAGGCCTGGGAATGAGGCAGTGCTGGGCTACCACTCTATGTCCTTCCCAACTGCACCATAAACGGCCATTCTGCAATTTGTTGATGAGAAAATAGTTGCAGTGGAGAAACATAGAACATGGATTTAGTTTCTTCGGAGTTGATTTCACTACCCTGCTCCATGTTGGATGCATCCGCTGAGTGTGAGCCCTTTGCTATATTGTTGGATCATAAACATGATTCAGAATCTTAGGCCTTCCAGAGAGCAAATTCTGAGACGTCACTTTATTTTGTAACCCGACTTATTTATTATCCTAATTGGGACTTACAGGACTTCTCTGGAATGGAAATATATTGAATGAAAGAGTCCGAAAGATATTTTTAAGTACCTTCCAGATGCATGTACATGATGTCTGGAAGTAAATATGTGCGCAATTGTTATTCTCTGCTGAAGTGCTCACTTAAATTGAGCAGTGACAGACGATAAAATTTCCTGGAATGTACCAGTAACTGATCACGAGATCTTTGGTATCACTTCTACCTGCAATTCAGTAGATGTTTTATCTCACTGCCTCAACTACGTATAATTGAAATGAGTGAAAAACTACAGCGCCCCTAATTTGCTCACTTTGGTTCAGTTTCAAGATTGCGGAGATAGTCGGCAGCTTTCTCAGGAGAAACGGAATTAATATAGCAACCGCTGCCCAATTCAAACCCCCCAGGAGTTGCCAGATGTGGGACGATGTCAAGGTACCAATGATAGTGAGCAGAGTTCATGTACCCCTCTCCTAGCGGAGCTGTCTGAAGTGTGTAGTTGTACGGTGGATATCCAAAGCCTTGGTCCATTTTCTGTAATATCAACTTCAGCATTCGCGCCATAGATTGAATCTGTAACCAAAAACACCGAATCGTTATTAGCAGCCATCGGCAAGACCCGCACTGACAACGATTAGGCAGTGATTCGAGGCCTGATTTGAAGGAATGTTTAAAATCACAAAACCACATAGCAACGCAGGTAAAGGATGACAGTGCATTGACCGCTTCTCAAGATACAACTATGATGATGAGGTCTTGCAGTGCAATGCTTCAGTTTTCCCAAACAAATGGAACCACTCTTATTTTTTTTGGCATGTGTTTCCCAAACAATGTGTTTACCTCGGCTTCCCCGATCGATTCGTAGTTTGAGGAATGGCGCTTGGGCACCAACCAAGTCTCGTAAGGGAACATTGGTGCGTATGGAGAAATGGTGATGAAATGTTCATCCTCGTCGATCAGCCGGCTACGTTGTGATTGTGTATCATGTTGCACAACATCACACAAGAGGCAATGCTGATATTTGTTGTAGTACTCTTCCGCACCTCGGAGTTCCGATATTTTGTTGTGGGTTAAGATTGGAAGTGCAATCAATTGGCTATGCGAATGCGTCATCGACGCCCCAGCTCTATTACCCCTGTTTTTAAACACCTGCCAGAACGCACTCATTAAGATGCGTTAGGTCAAACAACACAAGCTTGTAACCTAGCGATCGAATGCAACCATCTAAAGACGCAGAACATTGTCCTACTCGAGGCTGCAGGCACTGATGTATCAATCCTGATTCAAAATCATGTTGCCATCCAACACCTAGGTCCACTCCTCAGGTTCTAGTAAAGAGGATAATCGAGTGATTCCTTGATCAGAAATAGAGAAATAGAGAAATCGAAGACAATTTGATATGAATACCTGACAAAATTTGAACCTGGAGTCGCTTTGGAAGAAGTTTATTCGGGATTGATACGATTTTAACACCTGCACTACAACAGACTTGCACATCAACTTCAATGACCTGGCATGGCACTATGGAGGAGATACAAAAACCTCCACCGAAATTCTCCCGCCATTCATTCCTGGTTCAATGTGATTGCCATTCTGGAAACCAGTGACGGCAGGCTTCATACTTATCAAATATACAACACAATTGAAACTGAATCATGGCCTGATTTCGTAGCAAGTATCAGCATGGCTTGATTGAGGTACCTCGGCTACATGAGAAGCCGGAAGCTCTGGTAAATTCAGATCATGGCTGGGTGTTTCGATGACAACTTCGTGGCTCCCAAAACCCGGTAGTCGGCATTCGTCATACACTATCCCCTCTCCCGTCGGTTGCAAATCTGGGAAGTCCGTGGACACGGCAGGATACTTGTTCACAACTACGCGGACTCGCCAGTCGGAAGCATCGTCTTGGTCACTGTCTCGAACTGCAAAAGTCTCGTGCCCATTCACGAGTTCAAAGCCGGGACAAAACGCACACGGACCGGGGTTGGGCCTGTCAATGCCCTGGCTTTCCGAAACCTTGAAATCCGAAGGGCGCTTTCCGCGTTTGTCTGAAATAGCAATCCATCGCTGACGGAGTTGGTCATGCCTAAGCTCCGCCATAGCCAACCACTATACTATACGGTGCGGGACGGAATAATAAACCACAGGGCTCGTCAAATCCACCCTAAATGAAAAACGTCAAGTGTGATCGAACCTCAAAAAAATTCGCCCCAGCAGTAGTATCGATGTGGCAGTGACTCTTGTACCGACAATTGCTCTAAGTTTCTTGAATCGCAGATCCAGAGTACCTAAATCTCGATCTTTCTCGCGCACATATGCAAGAAACTGACGAATGCAACAACAGAAGAACAAACTCTAAAACCCACTTTCAACTGTTCAAAAAGATCTCCGTCCACTACGATCCAACCTCAGAGAATTACGCCTTAGCAATTGATACCGATGAGGCAGTGAGATGCACCAACACTTGCTCTATTTTCTTGAATCTAAGATACAGAAATACGTGCCTCTCAGTGAACTACACTCCGAAGGCTCAAGCTCGCGCTTTTTGGACCAGATGAGCAAGAAATTGACGAATTTCAAACTCCAAAAACAACCACTAGAACTGCTTTCCAACAGACGTGCGGTTGCTCGCCAGTGTCCCTCCCACCTCCACTTGGGAAGTTGGGTTACGACCTCCCGTCTCGAAAATGCAAATTGTAGACAAAAATGCCACTTCCAAAGTCCAAACTGAAAGTGCAGTTCGTCCACGGCACTGGCTCCTCTTTCTTACCCAACAAGAAATGCACCACTTGTCATACTGATAACTTATCGTGTCGTGTCTCAGACGTGCGTAGAGTCAAAAACCCATGCAGCGACACTTTTTCAAGAAACTTCGTCACTCCGTCTCGGCTCCTGCGGAAGCGTCGCTCACTCTGCTCCAACACAGACAGACACGCACTCCACTAAGTTAAGTTAAGCTTCCTTCCAAACGGACTAAGTTAATGAGGAAGCTTACTTCACTTCCAAACCTATGTTGCGCCCATTGATTTAGTCTCGACCGCTCGACCTGCGCATGCATCCAAGGATCTTTCTGCAAACTGAATGACTCATCACGCCGCAGCTTCGTCGTACACTCGTATTCCGTCTGAAAAACAAGAAAACACAAAGAAAATGAAGTCAAAGCATTTTGTACAGTAGTTGGAAGACTAAGGTGACTGTACCCATACCCGATCACTTAACCCCTCATCGCCTGAGGGGACGAAAAGTGTCCTCATGTATATTTCAAAGTGCTGTAACTTTTGCATCCGATATCCGAATTCAATAAAACTTATTGGTAAAGTTGCGCTCTCTCTTCTAGTTTGTGTGGTAAAATTTTCAGATCAATCCAAGATTTACAAATTAAATGGGAGCCAATCAAAGTTCACAGGTTCAATTTGAATTCACCAAACTGCATTTGATGGCTAAAACTTCGGGGGGGGGGTATCTCCTTCATACAATGTTCGTTTTCAATAAAAATTTGTTGGGTTGTGTTCCCCTTTTAGTTTAGTTATTGTGGTAAAATTTTCATGCCAATACAAGCTTCTTTGAATGTTTGGGAGCAATTCAAAATTTAAAATCCAGCCATTTTCGGATTAAAGTGAAATTCGACGGCTTGTAACTTCTTCATACAATGTCCATTTTCAATACTTTCTTTTGTGAAAGTTGCGCATACTAGTCTAGTTTGTGTGGCTAAAATTTCACTTGAATCCAAAAAGTAATGAATGACTGAGATGCTTTTTAGTGGAGGAGGTTTAGCCTTACATGGTGTTTTTTGCAACTTTTCATGCTATTTTTTGACATTTCAAATCTATTTTGCAGACACATTGAGTCAATTGAATGATATTGGAATCTTCATTTTTCAAGGAAACTAATTGGCTAGGGTTGTCTAGAAGGTTTGTGAGAATAAGAAAAGACTCCATATTTGCAACATTCAAACACGGTTAGCTCTTGGTACACCGGTCAACCGGCCACCATGTTGTAAATTCTTGTTAAATTCGATGTTGTTGTCGATTCAAGTAATTTTGACTATCAAAAAGTCTTCAAACTTGTTAGATCTCCTATTTGGTATACAAAATACTATTTTAATTTTTAGTGAGATTTTACCGCACTCTAGATTATTCCTATGAATTTACCATCAATTTCAAAGGTGGTTAACTTTTCATGGAGTGATTGTGGAGTTTTGAAAAACCTCGAAATTTTTTGAGCAACCTCTAGGAAGTTTTTTAAAGCTAACGGCAAAACCAAATCTCCAATTGTACTATTCATAAGGAATCTAAAATTAGCAACTCCTTGTTAATTTCCACTCGAGGAGGAAATCATTTTGGTACCGGGTTTTGTCGTGGATGATTAGCTCCTATATTGACTTCTTGACATGCTTTTATCCTAAAAGCACGTCTTTGTATGCTCCAATCACCTCTCCCTCTGTCTACTTTGCATTCTGTTTTATATTTGGAAATTACATGCAAGACTAACACTAATAAATCTAACTTCCTTATAAATTGGATTTAGATTTTTAAACCTAAAAATAGACTTTAACATTTAACCAAGTTGTCACATGCACTTTGCAAGATTAGTTTCACATGGATAAGACACTAGGATTGGCTAACTCTCACCTCCTCACTTTTCTCAGAAATGCTAATCTAATCTCTCAAACACTTATTTTTGACATAAAAATAGGAAAGTAGAGTATTTTATGCTTTTCACAATTTTAGGAAGACATTTTACTGATTTGGTAGGGACTTTTACTAAATCTCTCTCAATTACTTATTTTATGCTATTTTGCATAAAATGAGACTAAAACTAACATAAAATTGCAAAAATAAACCTAGAGTTCCAAGTGCTAACTTGAAGGCTTGCACTTATACAGCTTGGATGATTTGGGAAGCTAGCTTAGGCCTAGAAAAACGGCTTGTGAAAATTTCAAAAGAATTCCAGTCTTGCATCAATTCGAATAAAAAGAATTTACCATCTACCAATGATGAAAAAAATCTAGGTAAAATCTAGGTAAAATCCACCTTCATGCATGTCTTCCTCTTTCAAAGAGGACAATAAATACGGTCCCTTTTCCTTAGGAAGATAGAGTGAATGCCATATTAAGAGTAAAAAAGGAAAAGAAAGAGGGCAAACCAAGGAGATCAAGCACATCTAGGCAAGTCCAAGAGGAAGGAGTGACAATTTTAAGTTCTTCATCAAATGATATAGAAGACACATCCGACAATGAAGATGTCAGATGGGGAACTAGAGGGGATTGTAGCGGGGCTGAGTTGAATGGAGATAGTGATTACAAGCCTTAGGGATTGAAGGGATCTTGGCTTAGGTGTTTTGGTTCTCATCATATATAGAGCACGTAATGAGAATTGATTGGTAGAATTTTTCATTGTAGTATTAATTTGCTTAGTGATGTAGAAAATATCATTAGGATTTTTTTGTTACGAAACCGTTCAGGCGTCATCCAATAAAGTTTGATTGTGTGTTTCCTTTCTTCAATGAGGCATGATATACTGCAATATATGTATATAATGCAACAACTTTGTCTTCATGGTTGTCCTAGTTTAGGTAATTTTGAAATTGAAGCCAATTAGAAGGTTCTGATTGACATTTCCAACCTCATGAATGGCAAATGCAACATAAGAACCGTGGTTGTGTGAAAACCAGAAGTCCAACCACCAATCCATAGAAACTGCAAACGCGTCCGCCATCCACCATGTCCGTTTTACCTCATGATAACTTCTTTTAACGGCGGTTTTACCCACCACCGACACTCATCTACTATATCAGGACGTCCAGAATTTGGATGTGAATTTGTCCGGGACGTTTGATTTCGTCAACCCGACTACAATTGGAATCAAAATTCTTACACATGAACGCGATGATTGAATCTCTCCTCCTTCCTCCGTGCACTCCACCTTTGCTTAGCAAATGCAATTAATGGCTCAACGAGCACTAATGTAGCAGGCAGCAACCCTCGTCTAAGAATCAGATGTAATTCAAATTCCCAAAATTAGAATTAAAATTTGTGCACTTAAACACAATGATCAAATACTCTCCTCCTTTTTCCACACACTAGTACTCCACCTTTGTTCAGCAAACGCAAACAACAGCATAGTGCCTTAGCGAGCACCAATCTCCAAACGACAATTTGATGAAATTCAAATTTTCATGATTAGAATCACAATTCTTGCACTTGAACGCGATGATTGAATCCCCCCTCCTTCCTCCGCGCACAGCAAATGTGAGTAACGCTATAGCGAGCACCAATTGTGGCAATCCCGATCTGGCAATCGGAATCAAAGTTCTTGCACTTTGATTATGAAGAAACCAAAAGCAATTGGAAAATTTGCGTTCTCTCTTCTAGTTACGTTATAAAATTTTCAAATCAATGCAAGATGTACTGATTTTTTGGAAGGCAATTGAAGTTCACAAGGTCAATTTGAATTCACAAAACTGCATTTGATGGCTGCAATTTTGAAGGATTGTATCTCCTTCACCCAATATTCGTTCTTAGCTAAAGTTGTTGGGTTATGCATAGTTATCATATTGGGTGAACCGTCCGTCCTAACCGTCCGATTTGCCCACTTGTCTGGGACGTTTGGTGACCCTTACCTGCCCTATGTGACAACTTTAAGGTAATCACATTGTCTATCCAAGCCATCCCATATGTCCGCCCGTTTGAGACGTCTGGTAATCCTAACTTGCTCAACGTGACAACAATGGGGTTATATTTCCCTTGAAGTCTTGTTAATGTTGTAAAATTTTCTTGTTAATCCAAGTTGTTTTGAATGGTTGGGAGTAATTCAAAGTTCAAATCCCAACATTTTTGGAATACAATGAACTTTGGTGGTTTGTTTCTTCTTTATACTATGTCTGTTTCCAAATAATTTTGTTGGAAAAGTTGCACATACTAGTCTAGATTGTGTGGCTAAAATTTCATATCAATCTAACTTATGAGTGCTTGAGAAGAATTTTAGAAGAAGGTTTAGCCTTAGATGTTTTAATTGCAATTTTTTGTGCAATTTTTTGACATTTTAAAGTTATTTTGTAGACACAATGAGTCTTTGAATGATATTTTCTTTCATCAATTTGTTTATATGCTAGTTCAAAGAACTGTGAGTAGAAGAGTATTTGTAGGTCTTCCTTTGCGGCAAGTATGAAAAAGAGCAATTATAATCGTCTTCAAGCTTGAAAGAGTTATTTTCCCTAGCATTGCAATGCATATGGATTATTCTCTTGTAAGAATTAAAACCAACAATCTTCTCTATATAACGGAAGGGCTAGCCATGGTGGAGAGGTGGGATGGAGGTAGAGAAGAAAGTATATTGGAAAGGGTGGATTGATGATTAATCCTATTAATCCTAAAACGGGTTCTAAAATTATAAGACCTATCATCAAGGCACTTCATCAAAGATGATATGATTTTTTGACCAATAGGTGCATTTTTCATTTTCATAGTAATCTTTCATCCATCATCCACTTTGGGGCCTTAATATCTTTGAAGGGTTACAAAGAGATAGAGGATGGTGGTTTTAACAATGACATTTTTGTATGCACCTATTTATTAATTAATTTGAAAAAACATTGAAAGTCCCGGGGAGATCAATGTAGGCTTTTTAGAAAACTTCGTGAGTTAAAAGATAGGGTCCATTTAATTCAAAGCAGAGAAATTTTATATAATATGTAAGGCTACTATAGGGTGCATGAAATGCTACATATTCTATTATATATAAATTAGGGTATATAAAAACATCATGTAGTAGGGATTTTTATTAATAAGTTAGCCTTGATAGATAGAGGCTATGCAAATTTTTCATAGTATAATGAGTATAGATGTAGATAGATAATTTCATGTGGATGATAAAATGTACATAATTAAGAAAATCTACAATGAAGGGTGGTTGACTGAAATTGTGCCACAATGTTAGTAGTGTAAGCGTAAGGCATTGACCACAAGTAGAAGAATTGACGCATTTCACAAATGGGGAGGTTTACCTAATTACCTTAGTAGGTCCAATGAACTAAAAAGTGTACAACATAAGGATAGAGTTTATAGCTTGTTTAACTTGATTCTTTGAAGCCATAAATGTTAAACACACTCATCTTGAATGGGATATTGGGATAGTTTCAATGCGGATTTTGAAATGTTCAATAATAAACTTGTTATTAAGCCTTAAAGGTAGGAAGGTATTTTGGAAGTGGAAAAGTCCAAAACTGCCTATTTTTTATGCATTGTCCAAAATTAAAAACTAATTAATTCTTTTGAATTTAAACCATAAAAAATTGTATTAAATAATTAAGGCAATGTTTGAAAAAAAATTCAGCCCATTTGACCATGTGGATTAAAAGATTATAACGATTGAAGTGAGAATTTTTTCTTAAAATTCCTGCGACTTTGAACCCTCCTAGAGTGAAATTTTTGCTCTATACAAAAATGAGGATTTTGTCCATTCATATGTATATGATTTTAGGCTTTACCATGAAAAATTCAAGGAAAAATTTTAATAGCAAATATGGAGTCTAGCTTCCTCTAAATCAACGAGCAATGTAAAGAGGTTAAATGCATTGGCAATACTCTAGTCATTTTTTGATGATTTCTTGTACAATGAGGAATTTTTTTATTTGGAATCCAAATAGTAAAAAATTAGAGACAAACATTTGGAATATGGTATGTGGGAAAATTTTCAAGAACTTGACTTCACATATTGCAAGATAATAGGGCTTGAAGTAGAAGAAAATGTTTATTCTTGAAGCCACCTTAACATAGATAATAAAGTTTGACTCCTCTTAGTATATGATTTGAGAACTAAATTTAAAAAAAATTGTATTGCTTATTTTATTAGTTACATACATGCCAAATTGCAAAAGTTGATGAGCATTTTTGCAAAAGGTGCTCTAAAGATGCCCAAATTGCTGGAGCAACCAAAAAAGTTCAAGTTCAAGGCAAATTTTAGGTACTCAATTAGAAAAAATTATACTCTCACTATAGGGGTGTATACTCACACCTTGTGTAAAATTTTTGTGAACAACCAACCAAACTTGACTTCATAGGATTCTATTCAAATTTTCAATTGTTCATTCAATGGATAACTAGTCTTTAGGGATTAAAAACTACCACTTGGTCAATTGGACACTTAAATTTTATATATAAGATAGCTCTACTTAAAAAACTACATAAATGAATTTATAAAAACCATAGGGTACTGAAAATATGCCCCTCGTAGCTTTTTATGTAAAAATACGGTCATCTTAAATACAATAATTAAGGTAAATAGCCCCACATCAAATACCCTCTTAACTCAGGTGTATACCTTAAATTACAAGGAGTGATCTCCCAGGGTTGAAAGTATCAACAATATTACAATGACATTCTCATATGTCAAAAAAAGTTTTATATAAATGTGATAAATGGGTTTCAACCAACGTAGAAACAAGATCTAGAATAATCTTTTTGACTCATGAGATCCAAGCACATTTTTATTTTATTTTTACATACAACAATATTGATTGTCACAATGCCACAATGCTTCATATAATAATATATTCTTGGTACCTCTATGACATTCTTTAATGTGTTGCATATTTTCCAAAGTTCATTTCAAATTTCAAAAGAGAGGTAGAAGAATGAATGAACTATCAATTTCTCATTGACAAGAAATGTTTTTCAAAGGGTCCTTATTCCTCTAGAAAAACTACAAAACAAACAAACATATAGGACGTTTTATTAGTAATGTCTTTACTGCATGATATATATAGTGCATAGAAATTTGGATCAAATTAATAATTTATGATTAAATTTTAGCAAAATAAACCTAAATAATGAATCACTTAATGTAAACTTCAATTCAAAAGTTTTTTCTGAACCGTCTTCAATATATCTTTGGAGATATTTTCACATAAAACTATAAGAGGCATCCAAAAAAGGTTATTTCACCCTTTTATTTGCTTGACATTGAAGAGCAAATGGACTATGAATATAAAGAGAGGATAGACCCGTAGAAGATAGGAAATGTTTCAAAAAATAGATTTATACTTTGATGTTTTCTAAGTTTTTCTTTGATAATATGGCACTTACTTGGAGATTTAGAGAGGTATATTAAATCTTAAAATTTAACTCAATTTGATCAAAATTAAATATTAAAGCTATCATTTCACAATTCAAGGTTCAAAAGGGCTAAACTTTCCAAATTTAACCCCTTAAGGACCATGAGTGCAGATTTTGAACAATGAATGAATGGAAACACGTCCCAAACTCACCAAAGTGCGTTTTTTCATCCATCAATTTTTTTTGAAGATTCTTATATTAGTTCTTTAACATTTGTATGGTTCAGATTATGAAGATTTTGCTTTGCAAGTATTCTATAATTCAAAAGGTATCGGGAGGTTTAGCCTCAAAAAGTAACTTTTTCATTTCAGAAAATGACTCTTCAAAAATGACTTGAATCAAAAAATAAAAATAAAAATCTTAAAAAATCACTATAATTAGAATTCAATATTTTAAACTTATAGGGAAAAAAATTAAAAATCATAATTTATATTCAATCTACAATTGAATTTAGAAGAAATTTCCAATTTCTGGCTTCAAATTTTGTTGAAAAGTATTGGTATGTATTTTTGTTGATCTAACCGTATGGATGTAATCTATAAAAAGCATTTTACAACTATTGTTGGAGAGTCATTATTAAAATATTTTTTTAAGTTGCATTTTATAATAGATCTTCACAATTTTGGAATTCTGGACACCCCTCCGGTCCTTTAATAGGGGTTAAGGAACTTAACTCTTAAAGGACCATTTGTTCCTTTGGGGGACAAATGGCATTTGGGGCAAGTACTTAAAGGCTGAAATTTTGCCTTGATTTTTTTAAAATCAAGGGAAAGGGAAGGAGAAGGGGCAGCAAAAAAAATTTGAAAAATTTGAAATTTTTTCTTTTAATTATTTTTCCTTGTATATTATATTTTTATTTAAATGGAAAGCTTTGATTCATTCCATTTGGATTTGCTATGAGAAAGTGATGGACAATCTTGTTTTTAGGCAATTAGATCATCTTCTTGGTACTAAAAACATAGAAAAATTTGTCTTTGATAAACAACCTTGGAACATTCTTAGATGTTCCTAATTTGGTTTGTTTAGACGCATAGATGCAGTAAGAGATATGCAAATGAAATAGTGAATAGAAAGAGAGTACTTACTTCTACTTGGATAGCAATGCTCCACGCAGGTGTTGCTATCTGGCGTCATATTTGTAGTATCATCAAAGACCCTGAGTCTCTTGATTTGATCTAGAGGGTCTTCCACACGGAATAGTCCCCGCTTTTCTATACCAATGGGAACAAAAGATGGAACTATACGGTTCCCTCTTTGTTTCGTGACTTGCAAATGTAAATTTTTTAATGTGAAGGGGGCGGATGCCCCCCACCCAGCCCTTTAGGCTTTTACAAGATCATCTTTTTGGGAGAATAACTTATAGGATTCATTTTTGAATGGAATTTTTACAATTTAAAAAAAAAGGTTCCACATAGTTTAGTTTTCTTTCTAAAACAATCTCAACATTGGAATTTGTACATTTTATTTCCATCTTAGAGATATTAATAATTTAGATTTTTCTTCTATTTGGTACCTACTTTTACTTAACAATTTATTAATAGAATAAAAATCAAGTTTTTTTGAATTTTTTTTCCTAGACTCTCAACTCAATTCTCCACTATGAAGATTTAAAGCTCAAAACTTTGTTGTACAAAAAAATAAAGTTAAAAAGGTTCAAAGTCAAAAAATCTAGCCCCGCAATGTGTTGAAATTTTTTATTTTTTTTCACTTTAAACGCAAACATCTTGCAATTTTTGCGGTCAAAATTTTTGAAGTTTTTTCCACACATTTTTATACTAGTTAAGTGTAAGATCCTACAGTTAGATGTGCCAAAGAAACAATTTGAATCACTTTTTTTTACTCTTTGCTATAGAAATGGCAGTTTTGAGTGTCTTTTGGCAAAAGAAAGGTCTTGATCCTTTAGGGGTTAAAGATACGTATTTGCAACTTGTACATTGCGAGCACTCCTCACGTGCTTATTTTTGTCATACATATGCCTTTAGAATCTTGACAAGCGGCAACAAGGCCCCTCCTTCACACTTTTTTTGTTGTTACATATGTCTTTTGAAACTTGACATCAGCAACAAAGCACCCCTTTTGTGCATGTTTTTGTCTTACATATGTATTTTGAGTCTTGATATTGGCAACAAAACACCTTTTTTCAAAATGTTTTTGTTTCACATACAGTGACTCCCAAAAGTAGTTGGCCACCCTAAAAATCGCTCACAAAAATTGAGAAATTGGAATTATGAAGTGAAATTTAGACATATTGTTGTACAAAAGGAATTATACCCTCATGTGTAATTTCACTTTAAATGGACTATATTTAGACCTATTATTAATTGAATGAAATTTCTATAGAAAAAAGAACTTTTTGTGAGAAGTTAAAATGTCCCATTTCTTTTTATACGAAGAATGTACATCTTGACTAGAATCACATGTTACAAGTTTCATGAATTTTAGATTTTTATTGATTGAGATCTAATTGACTGAAATTTGATCCCAAAATTTTGTTTTTTTAACTTTTCACTCCAAATATTGCAAAAAAATATGTTTTTGATATGTATAATTATTTAATGTTATTTTCAATTTTTATTTTATTTTTTTGCAATTTTTGGAGTGAAAATTTAAAAAAACAAAATTTTGGGGTCAAATTTTAGTCAATTAGATCTCAATCAATAAAAATCTAAAATTCATGAAACTTGTAACATGTGATTCTAGTCAAAATGTACATTCTTCCTATAAAAAAATGGGACATTTTAACTTCTCACAAAAAGTTTTTTTTCCATAGAAATTTCAATCAATTATTAATAGGTCTAAATATAGTTCATTTAAAGTGAAATTACACATGAGGGCATAATTCCTTTTGTACAACAACATGTCTAAATTTCACTTCATAATTCCAATTTCTCAATTTTTGAGAGCGATTTTTAGGGTGGCCAACTACTTTTGGGAGTCACTGTATGTCTTTTGAATCTTGACACCCGTCTTGACATTGACAAGAAGGCACCCCTTTCACCCTTGTTTTTGTTTTAAGCATGTTTTTTAAGTGACAAAGTACCTTTCTTTAAAGTATTTTTGTTTCACATACGTCTTTTGAATCTTGACATTGACAAGAAGGCACCCCTTTCACCCTTATTTTTGTCTTATGCATGTTTTTTGAGTTGTGACATCGGCAACAAAAGACGGCCTTTGGATCTATTTTTGTCTTACATATACCTAGGTTGTGTATTCTAATTTAGAGTTTAGTATTGGAAATGAGTGAATGGTATTTATTGAACTTATATCATTGGAAATCTATCATTGCAATATATAAATTTGATAAGGTGAAGTTTGTATCGTCATGATGGGATTGTTTGAAGGCACAACATATTAGGATATAAACAAGTGTCACATATACACTTCATGGAATTAAAGCAATGATAAGGATATAACTATGGTAGGATGATTTACTCTCAGGCGGGGGGGCTATTTTGTGAGCTTTGGAGCATAAGCTTGAGAGCCTATGAGCCTTCAACTTTGGGCTTAAATTTTTGTGATTTCCAGGGTGTAGGCCTATGACCGTGGTTTAAGAATTGAAGATCTTTACAGCTAGTGAACTTAAAAAAAATATATTAGTTGGCTTGAAATAGGATTGAGACACTCCAAATGTTCTCTGAACACCTTATCTATACACCCTATCCATTTTTTTTTTAATTCTTAATAGCGGCTCTGTCACCCCTAGAGCATCAAAGACCCCTCTCAGCATAAAGAGGACCCTTGGAAGGTATGGAGGTTGGGACTTTAGGGAAAAAAAAATCAATTTTTTTTTCTTTTTCTTGCAATTTCATTACCCTCCAAAAGCCCCTTAAGTAAGGAGTAAGGAGTTTGGGGCTCTCAAAACTATTTTTTTTTAAAATTTTAATTTTTAAATTTTAAATTTATAACTTCATCACCCCAAGAAACCCCTCTCAATACCAAGAGACCTTCCAATGTTTGTAGTTTAGAACTCTCAATTTATTAATTTATTTTATTTTATTTTCAAATTTTTTTTGCAACTTCATGAGCCCAAGAAACCCCTATTGGTACCAAGAGACCCCTTCCAGAATTTGGAATTTGGGACTTTAAGAAAAAAAAAATTCTTTAAAATTTTTTTTGCAATTTTGTGACTCCAAGAAACGCCTCTCAATACTGAGACACACCTTCTAGGGTTTGGGGTTTGGAACTCTAGAGGAAAAAAAATAAAAATTGTTTTTGATTTTTTTTCCACAACCTTGTCATTCCAAGAAACCCCTCTCGGTACTAAGAGATCCCTTCTAGGGCTTGAGGTGGGTTAAAATTGTTGCCCACCAGCGAACCAAGCCAAGTGCGGCATGCATGTTAACAAGCTCCTTCAGTCATAGGGCTTAACAATAAAATTTTGGAATTTCTCTACTATTTATTCAATTGACCTCAAAAATTTCAAGTTTTTTTTTATCAACACTTTGGGCTCACAAAGCGTACGCTCACAGCTCTTAAGCTTGCATTTTTAAGCTCACAAACTAGGGTTGTTGACTCTTACAGAAGCTTTGAAATTACTTACATTCATGACTCATGAGTGCAAAGCATTTGGATTTTAAATGTGACAATATCATTTTTTTAGAGCTCATGTACTGCTTCATTATATTGTTGTATGCAGAGGGCATTGATGTTTGGATGGGTGCAATACAAAAGAATGTATATTCATTTGACTATTTGTGGTAAATTTGTAATTGTTTATAGAGGAGGATGGGTACGTATTGTGTTGGCTAGAATATGTGTTTACGGGCTTGACTCATGTATTGTCTACACTAGAATTTGAAAAGATGCATGATTTGGGAGATTTGACATAGTAGAGAGGTTGGTCAAGAATTTATTAGATAATGAATTCTCAATGTTTGGATTATTTGTTCATTTTTCAATGCTTGGGAATTGTTGTCCAAGTAATGCATTAGAATTTATAGTTTTTGGATGTAGGTATTGAAAAAGCAAATCAAACCTTTATATAATGTCTATTGTGGGGAGTAGGAAGAATCAAGTGAAGGAGTAAGATTGGCTAGTTGTCAAAAGAATATCAAATGTGTGATCCAATCCATAGCTCTAAAGAACCTAAGATTAGAGTGGCTTCACAAACCAATTGAAATGGAATATAAAATCATAATGACATAATAAATCTTGAAGCAAGAAGTTTGAAGCAAAGTCACTAAATATTGATGACAATCATCATGTCATAATGTCATATACTACATATTTTTTAAGAATCACAAGAAGTAATCTTAGCAAGATGCCATTAGCTCTCAATTAATCTTTTTACATTAGATGACATTTCAGGGTTGTAAAAGGTCGCGAATTCCTTTGAGTTTCCATACTGTAGAAATTGTAGCACATCGCACTCACGTGGCAAAACTATTGCCACATTAGATAATATTATTTAATTGATTTTTTGAAAATTATTTATTTAATAAATCTGGCCAACACTGGCTGGTTCACAATATAGAGAACATGCCTAAAACGGCCCTTTAACCCCCCAAAATGTCATCTAATGACTACATACAATCTATGGAAGAAATATTTGATTCCTTGTTCTTTTTTTTCCATAAAAAGTCAATTTTTTTCTTGTCAAATCAATGCAAATCATACTCATCAAATAATACTAAAAAATTTGACAACAACTTTGTACACATGCATGCACAGACAATCTAACTTGGATTGCCATGACCCCAAGCTTGTATTCAACCTTAAAAATAATGAGTGACAAATATGGCTTGTATTGTTCAAGACTACATTAATAATGAAATTTAGTATTACCACACTAATTGATTTGAAAATGTTACAAGTTTTTACCCTTGATGAAGTTTTCTTTCAAGAGCATAGATATCAATATCATTCAAAGAGGGGGGAACCCTATAAACATAGTTGTTAAAAATATTTATCAAAAGTAAAAAATTCTGGCATTTTCAAATCAATTAGTGTACTTAATACTAATAAAATTTTATTATTAGTGTAGTGTTCACTTGTATAATGACTAGGGTTAACACATTTATTTATTTAGTGTTAACAACACTAATTAATTTGAATCCCACCTTTTGTTGATATCCTAACCAACAATGCTAGTTTGTGAGCATGAAAATGTAAGCATGTGAGCCTTGAGCATATGCATAAGTAGATATCCTACAACCATTGAAGGTGCTTATGATATAAACACCTATAATATAGGTATTTGTAATACAGTAATACTATAATCGTGGAAGTTTTTCAATAATACAAACACATGTAACATAGGTGTATAATCTTCTAGGTTTATGGACTCATGTTCCTACGCTCACATAATAGCAATCCTTGTATCCTAACTTGCAGGTAAACTATTCTTGAAGACTATTGTTTCATTGCAGCAAGGAATTAGAACATCAATAGAACTCAAAATATTGTGCCCAAATGATTTCAGCATGTTCCTTCAGTGGTTCTGCCTATTGCATCCATTTCAAACATATTTCCTGCAATTTAACTGCATGACTGCTACAAACCTTCTAAATGCAGTAAATAATCTTTGTTGCTTTTGGAAGATACGTTTTCACGATTGATATCAGCAAGGCAGTGCAATCAACCTGCACTGGAGGATTCATTGTAGAGCATCCTGTTGTATGTCAATTGAGAAGTCCTTTGAAAGGAGTCTCTGTGGTTGCACAACATGATGAAGTGGCCATTGATTTAGATGTTACTCTCTTGATCAGGTCCATTCTGCTTGGCATTAGCCTCCACAAATGGCACTAAGGTAACTTAGTCTGCTATAAAAGCGACTGTTTAAGCCTACCCACTTCATCATTGACAGTAGTAGATATTTCAAACAACATGTCAGTCCTAATAGGGGTCGCATTTAGAACGTAATTGCTTTTAGAGCACACTATCTTATAAGTAAATAACTCTTCTTATTTGGTCTTGATTGTCCTATGGACTTCCTGCTATATATGAAAACCTTCCCAGTCACCAAGTTCAGATTTTCATTGGTCTGTTTTAGGTACAGATTTGGGGAGAACAGAAGCAATGCAGCCTCTCTATGTTCGAACCATATGACAAAAATGCTGTGGATGCTGTGTCCTGTATAAGGTAGAAGGCTCGAGAACAGTTCGGGCATTAAGAATGGACCCTATAAATGCTTGTGAAATGGACATGAGTTGGTTCTGAAATTGACTACTATAGTCATTGAATGAACCAAGGAAAAAAAACTTATTAATTGCAAGAGCCAATCACTCTCTTTGCTTTCCCCATTTTTATTTAGAATTGCAAGTGAACCATTTATGAAAGACCTAGGGTCATAAATATGGACCTATGACCCAACTTGTTTGAAAATTCATAAGTAATTCAAAAATGCTCGGAAAAATACGAAACGACTTGGGTTAGATTCCTCATCAACTTCTCTATGTCTGAAAAATGAGCTAAAAATATTCCCGTCCAAGGAAATACATGAAAAAGGCGGACCAGCCCTTAGATGGTCGGTTTAAGAGCCTCCTACCTTATCAGATCATCAACATAGTTCAGACTGGCAGTTTCTGATGACCGAGGTATTTCCCTACTGTAATTCAATGCAATATACAAGCAATGCATTATGATCTGAAGTTGCAGAAAGCATAAGGAAAACCATTAGCTGCTAAAGATTTTTTTTTATCATATACTAAGTTATTTTCCTAGCTGCTCAAGGCTCTTGTTGTCTTTTTCAGAAGTTGTTTAGAATTAAGAGTTTTTTAGTTACTGATGCACTACCATTTACTGATGCAAGGGCCTTTGAATCAAAAGGTTACCCCCTAAACGTCTGGATTCATCCCCAAAATTGACGATTTGAGAAAAAACATTATAAACTACAATTTGGAAGAATATTTTGGAATTGGTATACAAATGAAAGCTGTAGATTTAGATTTTTGAATTCTATCTGTACGGTTAGATCTACTAATGCTATCACCAATTTTTTTTTATAAATTTTGAAAAGAAAATTTCAGAATTCCTTCTAAATTCAATTACAAGTAAAATATTATCATTTTTTGAGTAAAACTTGTTGGAATGGATTTGAAATAAGGTTCTCTTCACATGGTGATTTTTTGAAATTTTTGTGACCTTTACATCTTTGACCTCATTTTTGCACATCTAGTTTTGAACTAAAGTCAATGCAAATTGACCACTTGACATACTTCCACATTTGTAATTTTAGAAATGTATATATTCTAGTAACACCAAATCCAACCGATGGATAGGACAACAACTTGATAAAGTATCACCAAAAATTAGGATGACTTTCATCCAAGCATGAATGAGATAGAAACAAGGATCTGAGTCTGTTCATCGTCCAGAAAATGGACGTCGGAGCGCTCCAGGGTTAAAAACAATGGGCACTTGATGAACTTTCCTTTAAATCTGGCCAAAAAATGCACACAGACATTGGAGTTCCAAAATTCCAGCACTAAGGTAGGAGGCTCATAAACCGACCATCTAAGAGTTGTTTGCCATTTTGGGGAAGCTAAACTCCTTGAAATAATTTTCAGTAAATTTTAGTAGGAAGAAAAATGGAATTCACATCTCACCAAGTCGTTTCATAATTTTTGAACCTTTGTGGAATTAGTTATGAATTTTTAAAGTTGAAACGCACTGGTCACTAAAAGCAACCACCCCCGAAATGTACACAGTTGGTATATGGAAGAAAGCAAAATGTACCTCTGTGCCATGATCGGTTTTATAGCCCGGTCAGTTTAGGAGCCTCCTTCCTAACAAGTCAGAGCATGTCTCTTACAACCAGGTTATCAGTGCGCCACGAGCAGGTCTCATTTTGGTGGCAAATGTTGAGAAGTGCGCAATGTATGCAATCCATCTAGATTTTACCTCTGCTTGACTACCAATGCTTCTGATTAATACTTGACTGGCAACCGGTGCATATGCGTCATGTCCAACTTCATTTCTTCCTTCTTCTGTAGTTTGCTACTAAACAAACTTCGTATACTTGAGGCCCATCACCCACCTTCACTCATGAATTTTTTGCAGAACAGAGATCCCTTGAATTCATTTTTGATTGCGGAACTGTGTGGCACACTTGCAAGCGCTCATTGTCATTGTGAAAAATCACCCCCCCAACGGATGTCGGTATTCTAGCCAGAGTTACCCAATGGTGATTGTACAAACATTGTCCCTCAGAATAATTACATTGGAATGACTCTCATATGCCATTCTCAGAACATCCATGAGCTAGTGAAGCAGAGAAAATTCTCCAATTGAGCAGTGGGTGTGATTGCCGCAGAGAATCCTGAGTATATTAAGCTTGTATATGCTGGGATACCCTGCTCGTTGACATAGTTTAGGCTGGTCTGGATGTTGTTGCACATGGGCCGTAATACATTGTGACAAGGAATCAAGGATCATAATCAGTGATAATATTGTGACCAAGGGAAACCTGCAGAGGGTTGAATACCTGCTTGAACAGTAGGCTGTTTGCAGTTTGGGTACTTAGAGCATCGCCACCCATTCACTGCCAAAATGGCTCTGGGAATGGGGTAGCCCGGTCACGGAAGAAGCCGGGCCGCTTCCATCCGCCACCCATTCACGGGAAAGAAGACACGTCAAAGGGAGTCAATTACAAACATTAATGCTTTGTCATTGTAAAGAACCAATCAACATGTGGGTTTATTAAAAAAGTATAAGAAATAGCCCCAAAATCGAGAAATCCGACAAGATCTTGCAAAGTCAATGCATGGTGGGTCAGGTGGCGGGGACGCTCTCCTACCGTTTGGAGAGAGAAATTTCCTGTGACCAGTCTCTTTTTGGAGCTTTCCCGTGAATGGGTGGCTCATTTTTTACTCCCGGCCCCGTCCAAACCCCGGGCTGAGAGCTTGGCCGTGAATGGGTGGAGAAGCTCTTATAGTATGCAACTCTGGAACTATCCTAGCTGATCGCATTCATGACTCATATGCTGCATTGTGGCCTAAAGTAGATCTTTGCAAAGATATACTATATGTCAGCAATTTTTGGCGCATAGAATATTGCCAATTTAACAAAATTGATGTTAATTTGTCCAGATTTTAAATTGAATTTTTCCAGTGGTGGCAAGAGGGAAGCTTCTATTCTATAATGCAAAGCCACATCTGTTCTTAACCCAGTCTGGGTTACAGTACTGTAGGAAGGTTGCCAATGAGGAAGCACATTTCATTTCTGGACCATGCGCCAAGCATAGTTCAGTTCACTTGCAAATTCTAGTTAGTCAGTGGAGGATGAAGGGACAGTGCTCGGTGAATGGGATGACTCTTCTAATAATGTCGCAAGGCAACCCGCGCTTTTGAATGGTGAATGAAAATGAGAAAGACATTGATGCTGAAAGGAACTCAACTCTCCTTGTTGAATTGCCACATCCTAAAATCAAACTCTTCTAAGTTACAGCTTTTGGTGATGTTTATGAACTTCACAAACAATGCAGTGAATTCACCTGCGGCACAGGGAGAATTTGGCATGTTTCCTGTCCACAAATATAGGAAGCTTGCACAAGGGAAAATTAGTGGGATAACTGTGACAAATTTGTGACATATTAGAGTTCATTGTAAAGCCGTCCTGTGTTTGTGAACCTGTGTCAGAGAAAAGGTTTAACTAAGAATAGAACATAACAAACATGGCACCAAACTCCATTAAATTTGAGTTTGGGTGTTTCAAGGAGTTTGGTCCCGTGTTTTTCCCAAACTCCGGCTCTTGGTCCCGTCTTGCACACACTTTACGATTAACTCTATTATCCCTCTAGAATAAATGGAACCCGAGATGATGGCAATCAAGGAACCAAAGACAAATGAATCCCCTCGTGTGTGTGGAGAGAAAGAAAGAGAGACGTACGTAGGTGTGGATTTTATAATTCGTCCATGTTTGTGCGAGCCTATATGCCAGTGATTAGGATTTTCTTCACATTCATTCTGAAGAATTAAGAATTAACGTAGGTACACCCCAAACCGCCACTTTTTGCTACTGAGCCTATTTACTAATATTAGACTAGTCAAGTTTTCTTATATCCTAGTTGGCAAGTGAAAGGAAGTTCCAATGCACTAGAGAACGTAGCATTTGGATACTGTATGCAAAAGTTATTAAGGAGCAAAGTTTGATTCTAAAAGTGTTTCTTCCACATAGATACAGAATTGATTTTAGAGATGTGCACATAGGGAAGATGGCGGTTTAAGATTAGTGGCACATTTGGGTGCACCTACCTTATACTCTTTGTATGAATTGAAATTTTGAAGCAGGGTTCCTGGGTTTGGGGTTTAACCTTTAAACGTCGACAAGGACATTTTGTGTCCGATGGATGGCAAAGAATCCTTCTAGTAGGACATAAGTGCAACTATTCATCCTCGGAATTTTGTTGTGAAAAAGAAGGTCTTCTCCAGTAGTTTGACTTCTAATGAGTGCTTTTGCAATTTTTTGAAGCCAATGATTCACACGGTATGAGAAGGGATGATTTTCACGATCACTAGTCCTTCCTTTAAGGATTAAGCACTGACATGAGGAATACATTTAAGGTAAGTTAGAGGATGCTACTCTATCAGTTTAACCTTGCAAAGTTGCGTCCATTGGATGACTTCACCACAAAGTCTATTGGATGGAAAAAAAACATTATATCGTCCAATTTTTTTTGGAAGTTGCTTGTGTATATTTTGAGTGAATAATATTGCAAATTCCCTTGTTATAGTATTGTTGACTTTTTTAAAGAAGAAGATGCTTAATCCATGGATCACCCTTGTAGAGTACTTTGGCCATTTCTTGTTAGTCCTCTTAAACTGAATTTTAGTTGTAAAAATGACATTTTTTGAATTTGAGCCCATTTAATGAAATGAAGCTTATTAAGTGCAATTTCGACTCCAAATGTAAATTTTGAAAAAATTATAAATTTCAATATTTTACGGTTGTATGAATTTTGGTCATGTAAGCATGGTTTGTTGATTTTCTAATTTTAAAGTGACATGGTAACTTTGGTTTCTACCATGATGTTATACACTAAAATTTCAGATTTTTTTGAGTATATTTTGTATATAGCTTTCATTGGCTAGAAATTTGTTCTCCATGCCTTCTCACCTCTAGCCTCAGTTCTAGTATAAAGAGACCTTGAGTGCAATAATCATTTATCTATAATTATTTTCAATTTTGTTTCCACTTTTACTTTTGGTTGTTCCTAAGAATGCATAGAAGTTCATTTCATTTACTTTTATTTTTTGCTTTTTATATATACTTATACTTTTTTATTTTTACTTTTGAATCTCTTTTTACATGATCCAAAATTCATGTAAATATATAAATGTAATAATAGTTCATAATTTATATCATTTCTTCACCAAATATACAGTCGTTGAGCAATTGATTGAGTTCCCATATTTGCAATCAGTTGAGAGATCATTAGTAATCAAATTACTTATTCCTAAATTATTATTTTTTTATTGCTTAGTACTACATTCACCTTATAATGAAGATATTTGTTGAAATCCTTTTTAGCAAGCCCCTAATGTTGGACGTGGAGCCGCTAGATACTATCTATATGGTAAAGACCCAAATCAAATGTGAAGTGGGAATTGACATAAATTGTCTACGGTTGGTATTTAATAATGGAGCTTTGCATAATGATAAAACTTTGAAAGATTGTGAAATTCATGATGCAAATACCCTATTCTTGTATTACGTTAAAAATGAAAGCATGATTACGGAAGAACATTTTGTATTGCAAACAAGGGACCAAAAATACAACAAAAAATACATGTGGTTTTTTTCTTTTGATTTTGAAGAATTGAAATCGAAAGGTTGCCCACCGTATCCGTGGGACTTGGCGGTGTCCCAAGATACCTTTGATTCAAGTCAGTTTCAAACTTCATTAATTCAAACTGGTAATGCCACATTTAACTCCATAGCCCAATAAATTTTGCAAATTATATACTAGTGTGCAAAAGACCTATAGCTTACTATTGATACCTTGGTAATACACTAATATGCATGCCATCATGTAGTTGTAATATTGAATTCCCCACTTTAATTAGATTAGGCCGGTATGTAAATAAACCAATAGATACATGTCAAGTTTTCTAATTACTTTTAATTGATACACACATGGGCCTCATCTAATGCAACCACTTGGATATCATGTATGACCATTAGCATAAATTCAATACCCTTGAATCCTGAGCCTTGAATACAATCTATTTTTTTTTTTTTTTTCTATTTTATGTACCCTTCTATATATATATTGAGTCATTTTTCTATTTTTCATATCTTGTAGGCCCAATTCAAGACTTGAATGATGAATTCATTCTAACACCTACGGAGGTTCCATGCCTTTGACAACTGAAGACATCAAAACCGCAAGTCCAAGCATGTGAAATGTCTCATAATGCAAACCTGATTTCACAATAAACTTTTTCAAAGCACTGACGTCGACAATTTGCCGCCAATCAACTTTAAGTATCACATATCTCAAATTGACTCTATTACTTTTCACGAATTGGTTGAAGATTCAACATTGCACAAAACTTTCAAATCTATATACAACACTCTTATAAAATAGTTTAATATTGCTTCCTAGTTGTTGAAATTCAACTAGAAAAAATGTACCTTTTGTTAAGGTTGGGGGTCCATAATTGCCCATTAAGCCTACCTACCTCATCAATGACAATAATAGATATTTCAAGGAGCATGTAACTCATTCGTAGATATAGAGGACGTATTTTTTATTTTTTTTATTTTTTTGAAACAAATGGACCACTAGAGGACGCATTTAGAACCCGGTTGATTTAAAGACCTCCTACCTTAGTCCAGACTCACCAAATGTTTCGTTTTTATCCTAGAGAGTCTTGCTTGATCCAACTTCCAAATTACTTCTCCCGTATGTTCCTTTTGGCATGTTTGAAATTTACTTCCATTGCATATAGTCTTTGAGTGCTAAGATAGTGTGCTTTAAAAGCAACCGTACTCTATGAGCGACCTCTACCACAAAGAAACATTTTGCTTTCTTCAATGTACCAACAGTGTACATTTCAGGAGGTAGTCACTTTTAGCGTCCACTGCGTCTCAACTTCAAAAATTTGTAACTAATTCCACAAAGGTCCAAAAAATATGAAACGACTTGGGTTAGATGTGAATTCCACTTTTCTTCCTACGACAATTAACTGAAAGTTGCTTCATGAAGATTAGCTTCCTCCAAATGCAATCAATCAGCTCTTAAAAGGTCGCTTTTAAGACCAGACTATCTCACTGACTTAGTTCTCAATTCAGTCTGGTCTCTCCTATTTTCATTCAAAGCCTTTTTTGGACATGTGTATGCGCATGTTTATAAATAAAAAAGTCAACTGTAGAATGTTTTTTTGTTTTTTTTGTTTCTGGTCCACAAGGTGTGAGACTCTCACCTTTGACCCATGCTCGTCAATCATTTGATGAAGCAGTTGACTAAAATAGTGTGTTCATGATGGTTGGGGCACAAAATTGGTCTTTTGGGGGGGTTGGTAGTCCAAAAGTGGATCACTTTATTTCGTGCAGGGTGACGCAACTGAAGTGAGCTCGTGAACAGAGCAGTCAAGCCCTTGTATGTATTTACAAGTCAAATTCTTCAAGAATATGCGGATTGGCAGTGACTGCCACTTCTGGGTACATTGTGGTATGCTAGTGTTGCAGAAATTGCTGTTGTGAGCAAGAATGTGTGCTGCTACCAGTGGTACTACAAGTTATCGCAGATACCTTTACTGCGTAGTCAACGATCTAAAGAAGTGGGCACAAGGAAAGTGGCAATCTCCTCGTTGTTGAGAATTCTGAAAATAAATAGGCATTCCTCTTCGGGCTTTGCCTTCCTCGTCCGCCTGTTTATTTTCCGAATTCCCTCCGCGCCGCCTCGACGATTGCCCTATACATAATGCGGGTAGCAGAAATGTTTTGTGATCAGTTTTGTTCAAATAATTTCCAAAATAATGACTCATCTAAAGTAATACCTAAACACTCAAAAAAGAGATTTGCAGTGAGCTTTTGAGGGTTGAACTACTATTTGGTACTACCTTTAGCTAACTTAGCGGAGCTAATTATGCGGACAGTGAGATCCGCTCTTCAAATGTATACTACCGTATCCAAAACATCAATTTCGATAAACTGGCAATTTTCAATTACTTTGAGACTCTTCACGACATTGATACAGCCTGGAACCTAAATCTACACTGTATATCCTAAATTTTTTAAATGCTTTTATGCAGATGTACGTCCCATTTTTTTCTATCAGAATTGCGCCACTTTACCGTAATTAGCAAATGAAACATTCAGACCTTGCGAATGGGCGAATTGTCAAGATGTGGGTGTTGTTCTCCTGGACTCCAAGCTGCCTTTGTAGAACCAGGTGCCACTTTTCTAAGTTAAACCACAGTCCGGCGCCGGCCATGGTCCACAGTCCGGCAGTCCACCGGTCCACAGTCCACGGACGACAGACGACGACCGATCGTGCAATTCTCACTGCTGGGCTGGGTTGATTGCGTACGCAAAGCAGTGAGTCTCCAGAGGTGCCTTTCATGCTGGACTTGTGGAACTGAAAAGCCCGGCGACTTGGGCTGACTTAATCACTGGTGACACACAACTTCTTAGTTCTATATTATTAAGCACTGTAGGTCGTTTAGCGTGCTTTCAAGGATGAGAACAAATTTGTTTAGATTGTTTAGATTGTTTGAGGTGGGTACCCCCAAAACCGCCACTTTTTGCTTCTGTGCCTAGCTACTATGGGAGGCAATCCCGATTGCTGACCACTTAAACCCTAAGCACCCAACGCAAGTTTACTAAAATCTAGCCCCTTTGGAATTCATTTCAATCAAACTATCACCTAAAAAGAGATTCACATAAATTGACCGTACCGATTGGTAGAGGAAATAGACCCGGAGCTTAAAGGAAAGGGACACGTCCTTTGACCGTACCGTTGAAAAGATTATAATGGTCAAACAAGAAAATCTTTCAAAACTGAGAGGCCACATTTTGGCCTGTGGGGCGCTCAGGGTTTTTAAGGAGTTCCATATATTTGCAAGGTAGCTGTCGTGACTGGATAAATTTCTCCCTGTGTAGAAATAGATTGCGGAAGGTTTCTATAATTTTTCAGATTTTTTTTCCGCGAAACATAGTTACTATGAGTTTTTCAATGGAAGATTCTGTTCCTCCCATACCAGTGATATAGGGCTTGCTATTTCTGACCATGAGTTGAAAACAAAATCGACCAAGGGGTGGTTGCAATACTGAGAGTCTTGTAGCCAATCAAAATGCGCCACAACTGCCCTAGGAATTGCACCATAATTAAATCATTGTTCATCTCCTCCTTCACGGAAAGAAAAGAACCTACATAGTCAGAATGGGGCAATGATCAAGGAAGCGGTTGCCTTCCATATTATCAAACTGATCAAATTTCTATTGGTTTTCTTATGGGCACTTGGAAGAAGGTTCCAACGCAACAAAGAACGTGACATTTGGATAACGTATGCAAAAGTTATGAAGAAATCAAGTTTGGTTCTAAATTGATAGTTTCTTCCACATAGGTACATAACTAATTTTGGAGATGTACACAAAGTGAAGATGACAGTCTAGGATTAATGGCGCATTTGGAGGTGCCCACTCTATACATTATTCAAGCTAGGTTGATTGTTTTCAAGAGTCAAATAAAGAGGTAGAACAAGGAAGGAAAGGAAGGTCCATTCCAAGCATTCCTTTTGTTCATTTTTGGAAGCTAGGAATGGATCCATTATAGTTGTGCATTGAACCTAAAATTATTGCCCGTGGATTGGCTATTTGGATCATAGCAGCCAAAGCATTTATGTACTAAGAATTCATGATTTTAAATTGCGGACTTGGATTGATCATGTTGTAAAAAGTATAATCTAAATGTGTGTTTTTTAATATGGTTCACTTGAATGAAGAACATTGCATGCATTGGTTTTAATAAATAATTATTGAAATAAATAAAAATCCCCTTATAAACTCTTCAAAATTGCTTAAAAAAACATGAGACCCAATTTGGGCTTCATAGTACATAAAGAATTAAAATTGCCATGATATTAATTGACTCATAAGTTAGTAGTACTCTACTAAATTTGGCTCTTAAGAGCATCTTCAATAGTAGAAGAAATATTCATCAATATTATAAATTTTTCTTTCAAATTTAGATAGTGAACCCCTCACAAATTAACCTTAAAGGAACAAAAAAACTATCACTAAGGTAGTTAGCCAAAAAAATAATCCAATTTCTTAATGAATAGGTGCATTTTTATTAATTTCTACAACTTCTCTGAAAATCATTCATCAAATTTTCTTCCTCCTTGTCCTCACTAATTTAATTCAATTAGTGTGCTCTATGAAAATAACACTAACTTGGAAACTATGAAGTTAGATAACTATCAATATAGAAGTTCATAGTATTTTAGATCAAATCAATACAACATGGTGTACTAACACTATTTTCTTACTATCTCAAATAGTATGATTTCATCCAATTTTCATTCAAATCTTCACATTAAATAGACCATATTCATCCATCCATCCATCATTGGTGTACACTATTTTTATTCTACCAATGGCAGGTATGATTTCACTCAACTTTCATCCATATGTTCACACTACCCTACTTGAATGTTAGATTTGGTAGAAATTAAGTCATTTTTGTAAAAAAATGCCACATGACATGTTGTGAATGGTTTGAGGTGACATGGACCCTTGAGAAATTGACGTGGAAATTCAATTTAGGTACTTAAGTGCCGAATTAGACCTTCACGTACAATAAAAGAAATCACATTCATCCCAATTAGTGTGAACAATCCTTCCCCATGACCACATCCAAAAGCCCTACCTTCACCACATTGTAGAATAAGCAAGACACTATCCTACACTAGGGTCAAGTTTGTTAAAAAATATAATAATTCAAAATATAATTAAATATGGCATCTAATGAAATTTTCAGAAATTATAACGTGGCATAATTGAATAGTATAGAAAATATTAATGAAAATAATCTTAATTCTAAAAAAAAAAAAAAGTCAAAGCTGTGAATACTGGTAAAGTCCCAAGTATTGGTAAAGCCCTCAATACTGATAAATTTGTGAGTACTACTAACTGAGATTATGGAATACTTTGAACCATGCTAAAGATCACAAAATGTGCCGAACCTTATAAAATGAACTTCCAAAAATTCTAAATCAAGTTAATGATTAAAAATTTAACTGAAAAAGAAATGATTTTGTATAAGGCCTAATGAATCTAGCCCAATGTATGGTAAATTTGTCTCACAAAGTGGGACCAACAGGGTGAATTTTGTGTTTTGCAGGGTAATGTAACAAAAGCCCTTCTATTTCGTGCGGTATTAATCTAATTTTCTTCACCACACCTAGCTAACTTGGGGCCTCTGATTGCAAATATGAATTCAAAATTTGCAAATTCTTTCATGTCTGTAAAAAAGAAAAAATTCATGTGTTTTCCCCCGGGGTAAATTCACCCTGTTGGTTCCACTTCGTAAGACGAGTATAGCGTCTACGTAAGATAGTCTGTTTTAAAAGTGACTAGCCTCTAAAACCAATCATGGCACACAAGTATATTTTGTTTTCTGCAATGTACCAACATTGTACATTTTAGGAGGTGGTCGCTTTTAGTGACCACTGCGTTTCAAGTTCAAAAATTTGTAACTAATTCCACAAAGGTCCAAAAAATATGAATTGACCTGGGTTAGATGCCAGTTCCATTTTTCTTCCTACAAAAATTTACTGGAAATTGTTTCAAGGAGTTTAGCTTCCCCCCAAAGGCAAAAAGCTCTTAAATGGTCACTCTAACCTCTTAAGGATGTTGTTGTTTCCTATATGCTCTCCTTTGTTGTACACAAAAGGAGAAATTGAGTAGTACATGAATTTCATTCAAGCTGTAAATTTCAGACCAAGTTACAAACATGCTACTGGTAAACTGAGAATTTTTGGGGAATTTTTTAGTGTTCGGAGAGGATCAAATAAATTCAATACACGGACAACATACGCCAACTCTTAAGGGGTTAAGAACAGACAATAATCAAAGCTTCAACAAAAGCCACAGTCAGGACCTCAACCAGGATAACGCTTAAGGGCAACTAGGGGTCAGCACCACCAGGCACGGTCACAGGCTCCCCACCCCCCCAATGGCCACCACTCATTCCTTCCCCAGCAAAAGAGTGCCCTATCCTGTCCCTGCGCACCCGCCCCCCTTTGCCGCGACGCCCCGTTCGTCGTCTTCATCGTCTTCGCCACCATCGCCTTATAAACCTTCGCAACGTCCGTCGTCTCTCTCGATCCCCAACATCATCTCGACGTCGTCTCCCGAGGTCCTGTCGATCCCCAATTCTCGTCTTGTCTCGTCTCGTTTCGCACGAGGATTTGCACGAGGATTGATTGGGATTAGCGAGACAGGGGCGATGGCGACAGTGGGATGCAATGTGGCCGTGGTCTCCGGCGCCGTGGCGGTGCGGGGCGCGGCGCAGGTGGAGCGTCTGGGCGGAGGCTCCGTGCAAGGGTTGGGGATGAGCAAGTTCGCGGGCTTGCGGATGGTTAGTAGTAGTAGTAGTACTACTACTAGTAGTAGTGGTACCCCCCCCGCCGCTACCGTGGGGCGCATGAGCAAGGTGGTGGTGCGTGCGACGGCGGCCGTGGAGACCGCGCAGAAGACGGACAATGCGGTGGTGGACTTGTCGGTCAACACCATTCGGTTCTTGGCGATTGATGCGGTGGAGAAGGCGAATTCGGGACACCCGGGGTTGCCGATGGGGTGTGCTCCCATGGGACATATCTTGTACGACGAGGTGATGAAGTATAACCCGAAGAATCCGTACTGGTTCAACAGGGATCGCTTCGTGTTGTCCGCCGGTCATGGTAAGTGAATTGGCATTCCCGTTTATAAAAATTAAAAATTGGTACTCTGTTTTGGCTGTTGATGATCATGGCGTGTTTCCGAATGGTGTTTGAAGCTCTATAAACTAAGAAGGTGTAGAGATGAAGTTTTTGTAGGGAACTGGAACTGTGTGACAATGTCACTGATATCCACCATTTTAACGGAGATGAGGTTTCAGAGTTTGATTCTGAGCGATCGTTAGCTTGAATTATGGTTCTGAACCGGTACTTCAGCGCGGGGATTGATTGAGAACTTACAAGACGGAGGTGGCATTGTTTGTGTTTCACAGGATGCATGCTTCAGTACGCGCTTTTGCACCTGGCAGGATACGACAGCGTGAAGGTATGTTTTTTGATCGTATTAAGAATCTTGTTTGAAATTCGGAGATGGAGCAGTACGGTCACTTTGAATCTTTAATTGGCCTCGAGGTTGTTGAAATGGAAACCTTGGATGCTCCTTGGAACGGGTCAATTGAGTTCCTTATTTTGGAGTGTGATCTGGTTGGCAATTTTGACTTTTGAGTTGACTTTGGGAATAGTAGTCGTTTCCCCGATCGAATGAAATTTTAGACTAGGAGGTCACAAGTCAAGGGTTTGGGGAAAAGCGCTAATTGACGACCTGCCTCGGTTCATGAGCTTCTGTTGCTGTTCATGTGTGCAGGAAGAGGATTTGAAGCAGTTCAGGCAGTGGGGAAGCAAGACACCTGGTCACCCCGAGAATTTTGAGACGCCCGGTATTGAAGTCACAACCGGTCCTCTGGGACAAGGTATTGGCAACGCCGTAGGTTTGGCTTTGGCCGAAGCCCATTTGGCTGCCCGCTTCAACAAGCCCGACGCTAAGATTGTGGACCACTACACGTAAGAGTCACATTCATCCCTGGCTGCATGGAATGTCGTGTTAAGCTTGTGGATGGCTTGGTATTACCCGGGCGTTCACACAGTTGGCAAAGTGATTGAAGTACCCCGAGATTGTGTCGTGTGTAACCAGGGGTTTAGTAATCTCAAGTTGTGTGAATGTGGTTGAATGCAGATACTGCATTGTGGGAGATGGATGCAACATGGAGGGAATTTCCAACGAGGCCGCCTCGCTTGCAGGTCACTGGGGCTTGGGAAAGCTCATCTGCTTCTACGACGACAACCACATTTCCATCGACGGAGACACGGAGATTGCCTTCACCGAGAGCGTGGACGACCGCTTCGCTGCTCTGGGATGGCACACAATTTGGGTGAAGAACGGCAACACTGGATACGACGAGATTCGCGCCGCCATTGAGGAGGCCAAGTCCGTGACGGACAAGCCCACCATGATCAAGGTGACCACTACCATCGGCTTCGGATCGCCTAACAAGGCTAACTCGTATTCTGTGCACGGTGCTGCTTTGGGTGGCAAGGAGGTTGAAGCCACAAGGCAGAACCTGGGCTGGCCTTATGAGCCCTTCCACGTCCCCGATGAAGTCAAGAGGTGAGGTTCTGTCTTTCTCAAAATCAATGAGATTGTTTTGCCCGATGTACGAGGGAGCGCCCCTAGTCTGAAGTTTGCCAATTTCACTTTGATTGAACGATTGTTGCAATTCCTTGTAGTTGGAAATGACCGAGTTGGTGTCTGATTTTGCCCTTGGATTCTCGTGACAGCCACTGGAGCCGCCACATCGACTTGGGAACCAAGTACCAAAGCGACTGGGAATCTGCTGTTGAGGCGTACGCTCAGAAGTACCCTGAGGAGGGTGCCGAATTCAAGCAGCTGGTCAGCGGTGAATTGCCCGACGGCTGGGACACGGCGCTTCCCGTAAGTGAATCGGATGCTGTGTTGTTACCCTGTTTCAGGTGGAGTTTTTTGTGATAGATGTGTTGCAGTATGTGTGTGTGTGTAGAGGTTCATTGGCGTAGTATGCTAATAGAGTGTTGGTGATTTTGGACGATGCAGAGCTTCACTCCCGAGGATGCCGGTGATGCCACCCGCAACTTGTCTCAGAGATGTCTGAACGCTTTGGCACGGACACTCCCCGGATTGATCGGAGGCAGTGCCGATCTGGCCTCGTCGAACATGACCTTGATGAAGATGTTCGGGGACTTCCAGAAGAGCACACCCGCGGAGCGGAACGTGAGGTTCGGAGTGAGGGAGCACGCCATGGGAGCCATCTCCAACGGAATTCAGCAGCACTTGAGCGGTCTGATCCCGTACTGCGCCACCTTCTTCATCTTCACGGATTACTTGAGGGCAGCGATGCGCATTTCCGCGTTGTCGGAGACTGGAGTGATTTACGTGATGACCCACGACTCGATCGGTCTGGGTGAGGATGGTCCCACGCATCAGCCCATTGAGCACTTGGCGAGTTTCAGGGCCATGCCCAACATGTTGATGCTCAGGCCTGCTGACGGAAACGAAACCTCTGGCTCGTACAAGGTGGCTGTCCTGAACAGGAAGAGACCGTCTACCTTGGCTCTGTCCAGGCAAAAGTTGCCCAACTTGGCCGGCACTTCCATTGACAACGTCTTGCTTGGAGGGTACGCAATCTCTGATGATTCATCCAACAACAAGCCAGACCTGATCCTCATGGCCTCAGGTTCGGAGGTGGAGATCATCGCAAAGGCCGCAGACGCCATCAGGAAGGAAGGCAAGACTGTGAGGGTGGTGTCGTTCCCGTGCTGGGAGCTCTTCGAGGAGCAGAGCGCTGAGTACAAGGAAGGTTTGTTGCCGTCTTCTGTGACGGCCCGAGTTTCTCTTGAGGCTGGTGCCACGTTCGGTTGGGAGAGGTACGTTGGTCTGAACGGCAAGGCCATTGGAGTGGACCACTTTGGTGCAAGTGCTCCTGCCAACATCCTGTACAAAGAGTTCGGAATTACCGCTGACAATGTGATCGCCAAAGCGAAGGAAGTGATGGCTTGAACGACAGGAATTGGGGAACAAAGGTAGTGGTATTAGTGTCAACTTTTGAGCAGTGCTCTAGAGTTGTAGTGTAAGCTAGCGGTGTCTGTATCCAGCAGAGGGAAATTCTCATTTTTTGGAGCAACTCGGGGTGTCTGATTGTCAAGCACTCCCGACTCTGGTTGCGTTCCGGGATTCGGCCTTGATTTCGAAGAGGTAGGATTGCTCAGTGTCTGTTTCAGCAGCGCTGCGGAGTGAGAAGGTGAGCATTGTTTTCCGCATTGGACAGGGCCAGACCTGGGAGTTCATCCTTGGCCTCCTTGCCCACCTGCAAGCTGAGGTTTGCTTGGTGCGGACAAGTGGGGTCTGCTAGCATGCTGCTTTGCGAAATTCGAATCCCAAAGCAGGTGCATTTTGTAGTAAAATGTGTGAAATATACGTATTCCTCACGGAAGTCGATCTCTTGTCTGGTGCACTCTGCTTCATTAGGGCTGTGCTGATTTCCATTCCAATGGCGACCAGATTGAGCAAATTAGATCGTCTACGTACCATCGTAATTGTTATGTTTTCAGATATAGAATGAATTTTTTTCGACCTCCTTTAATTTATGGGATAGCTCCTCTAATAGAAAACCATCTCCTTTGAACTGTAGCTACACATTTTTTAGAATGGATATCCATTAGAATACCTGACCTCACACATATTTTAGAATGGATATCCAATAGAACACCTGACCTCTAAAACCGCTTGTATGACATATTTTCAAAAATCAATACGTCCTACTGAATCATGAAAGAAATAATGAAAAATTTGAAGAATGATTAGAATTTTCCAATCTACAATTGTAATGAATTCCCGATACAATGAATCATTATTTCCAAGTTTGCTTTTAACCCCTAAATGACGGACCTATAACCACTGATTTCAGGCCTCAATGCCTATCACTCAATTAGTTGCCATTTTGCAACTAGATATGTCTGAAAAAAATTTAATTTATTTTTCAGAGGTGAAATTACATGTCTTCTTTACTTCACAAAAATTTTAGATTTTTTTGTGGAAAATTGATTTTTTTGAGAATTTTTGAAGAAAAAGTGAAGAAAAATCACATCAAATAGAAAATTATTTCAAAAAATCTGAAATTTTCACCATGTGTGTATATTACAATGACAAACATCATGGTGCAAACCCAATTTCCGTCTCATTCTATAATTAGAAAATAATAGACATTGAAAATACACCCTAAGTTCAAATTGCAATAAAATATTCAATATCAGGAATTTTTTCAAAATTCAAATTGGAGAAGAAACTAGAGTCAATGACCTTCATTTTGTTAGTTGGGCTCAAACTCAAAAAATATCATTTTTGTGGAGAAATTTCAGATTTAGAGCAAGGAACAACAACTTCCCAAAATACACTAAAATAGCATATTTTGTGATCCATATTTTTTAATAACTTCACATTTATGTGAAGGTAGACACTTGCATGACTACAAATTCAACTATACACTCTTTGTAATCCACCATGAAGGGTGAACAAAAAAGAGATGGATGAAAAAAAGTTTCCAAGCAATGTCCAGATGACTGCACAGTCATCCAAAAGCCACAAAATGGCTGTCCCGACATTCTAGGGTTAAATAACATTCTAGTATGAAATGCACGATGAAATTTAGTACAAGTCTTTCTAATTGTATTGTGCATTAACCCCTAAATGCCCAAGGCTTGTTTTGAGCCTCTTGGAATTTGCTCTAAATTGAACAAAAAGCCAACATTTTGATAAGTTGAATCAATTTTTTTTGAATTGTAACCGTACAAATTCAAACTAGACGTGTTAGAGATTACGTAGGAAAAGAAAACACAACAATATCATTTAAGGATTGAAAGATTATAATGTTTGATCATCAGGGTGTTAAAACTATGAAAATCTTTGAGCTCTCTTTTTGCATGTCAAATCTAAAAAGTTCAAGACCAAAAGAATATGAGGTTGAAGGGCCTAAAAAATATAACCCCAATCAATTTATGACTTCTCAAAATCTACTCTACAATTTTTTTAAATGAATTTCTAGTGTGATTTTTTCTCCAAGATCTAGTGTATTTGAGGCTCATTTCCAAGAGCCCTCAACACTACAAAAAGTCAAGATTGCAATGGGTACCTTAGCACAAAATCTTGAATAGAAAAATCTTAATCATTCATTTTCAAAATCAGATTTTTGATGCTAAAACTAGACTTCGAAAAGAATCTTTCAAAAATATAAACTACTAAAAATAGAAATTTGGTAAGGTTTTATTTAACTTCAAAGTTTCTTCGACACCACATTTGGGTGCCTTGGGCATTTAGGGGTTAAGCCATCGCAAAGGTTACTTTGACCTTTTAGTATTTTTTTTAAAATAAAATAAAATTAGTAGAATTCCACAAGTATACAACATCCTCTAAAAGTTAGGCATAAGAATAGGTAAATGGAAATCTTAAAAAATTACTCCGTAATATTTTTGATGTTTTTATTTTTTAAATCCATAGAAATATTTTCATAAATAAAATAAAAATGGAAATTCTTTTAAATTTAAAAGACCTTTTCGTCTACTAATAATTTCATAAGAAAAATAATTTCTATGATCACTACACTTTTACAAAGAATATGCTCAAAGTACACATGTTCAGGATAAAGAATTATCATTTGTGATAATTCTTTTTTTATAATTGTGATCCTCAAATATGACCTCAAATTCCAATTTCCAAATACATATTTGCATTTATGGACCAAAATTTGTTCAAAAGATCCAAATTAGGGCATTAGACAATTAACTGGCATATGTTTATCAATAGTAAAACATTTTTGAGAGATATAAGGTGTTTCATGAATGCCTGAATCATAAATCTTGGAACTTTTGGAGGTAGAATTCAAAAGCTAGGACAGAAAAGAATGCTTAAATTATAAATGTGTAATAGGAAATAGTATAGGTATTTTTTACAATTGCATAGCAACCTTTGCTATTAGTTCAAGGTGATGGAATATACTCCATTGGTTTGGTTGAAGACTTATTTTTTGTATGAAAATTCAAAATATGATAAAATTTTCTACTTCTTGAAATAAAATTTAAAAACAACAAGGGTCTTTGCTATATTTCTTTGTAGCACATTCTAGCACTAGCTTATGTTTTGAATAAGAACCTTCTTAAACTTCTAAAGAAGAAGAAAATCCTTGATCTTATTGAAAGGTTGGCATAGATGAAGAGTTTGTTTGTTCATGACTCCAAACAGAAGTCTACCAAAAATCCTCACACTTACTGTAAAATATGCACACCATAAATAATTCCATCTCTAGTTTTATCATCTAATATTCACATTTGTCCAAGATTTCCAAAGTGACATGTAATAGATATTAGAAAAAAGAAGATTTTGAATATACATACTTTAGATGTAGTAGCTTCCACTTCATACAAATCCTTCTTTCTTTTGATCTACAACCAATGAATATTTGATATCTTACAAAATATGTCCGGGTACTGCATTAATTCCAAAGTGCTTCTAAGTCTATAATTCTAGATGACAAACAAATTGAATGCTATAAGGGAATGTTGCGGTCTTAATAAACTCTCAATCAATTAAAGTAATGCTTGAATCCTTCAAAAACAACTTTCCTTATTGACCAATATGATGAAATTGTGGTGCATTATATAATTGTACAAATATATAAGTGAAAGTATGCAAACATTCAAAAAAAGATTGTATGAAACATGTTGGGAAAATTGCAAGACAAGATGTAGAGTAAACTCTCTAGGAACTAAACCTTGAATCATTTGTGGTGGACAAAAAAAACTCAACAAATGACTTCTAGAAAAATATAGAAGAATGCACCTATCCATCAAGGATTTTATCATTTTTGTCTACTTTGGTTAACTTTGGAAAAACATGACCATGTGACCAAGACAATCAACCAAAAATTATCAAACTTTTGAATAAATAGGTGCATTTTGGGTTCTCCTATACCTCTTAAGGTCCTTTGTTGAAATTTGAGGGATAACCAAGTTATTAACCACATTCAAATAGGACGTGTAACCACGTTTTCAAAGTCCTTGTCCCTATGTGCTCCCATTTTGAAACCATATACAAAAGAGTTTCTTTATAATTAATTTTAAGAGATGAAGTCATATGTCTTATATATGTCATACAAATTTCAAGATATTTTCTGAAAATTAGAAACTACTATGAATTTTTGAATAAAAAGTTAAATAAATTTCCTAGCAAATACAAAATACACTTAAAAAATCTGAAATTCTCTCCATAGGAATACACTTTAATGTAAAACTTTGTGATGAAAATCAATTTACCATGTCATTAGAAAATTGGAAAATGAGCATTCCATGGATATAGATCCAAAGTTCAAATAAAAAATTGAATTTTTCAAATTCTTTAGATGGTGTAGAGACAAATCTCTTTATAAGCTTCAATATGTTAGTTGGTATCAAATTCAAAATTGATCATTTTTATGACTAAGTTTCAAATCAAGTGAAAAGAGCAAAAGTTGTCAAATTACACTACATAGTGATCTGTAGATTTGCCATTTTTTGAAGTAGGAAAGTCACTTGAAATATCACAAAGAGGTGTCAATTATTAAAAAAAATTGGACTAATTTTTTTTCTTCCATCCTTGGAGGCCTCCTAGAATCATCAAGTGGATATAAACCAACGACGCTAGCATGTGAGCGTGTGAGTGTGAGCCTAAGAGTGGTGAGCGGGGATTGTGTGAGCCTAGAGCCTAGAAATTTGGAACATGATGTAATTTCTAAATTTTTTGGTTAAAAAGTTAAAAGATTGATGTTTTGCAATAAAATTTGTTATATTTAGAAAAATACAAACTATTACCGTGGGACCCATGACCGTGGATTTTAGATCTAGAATCATGGAAAGTTGGGGTTTTTGCATGTTTTGGAATTTATATCACGTTTTGAGAGGCCGTCCCAAAGTGGTTTGATCAAGTGAGAGTACAAATAATTTAGAGGCAAATCTAAGGATGAGAAGAAGACAAATTCAATTAAAATATCATAGGATGTAGAACATTGTGTACATAATAAAATATTCATTCATTGCAACAAGGAATATATATTGGAATATGAATATAATTTTTTGCTACTTGAATTTGGAGATTTTGAAGATAGAATATCATTGCTACATATCTACTTCATATAATGCTAATATTTGTCTACTAACTTACTTGTACGTCTTGATGATTTTGCAATAACAATCGTTTGCTTAACTTCATCCAAGCTAAGGCTAGGAACGTGGATGAACGTATCCATCTTATAATCCAGTTTGTAGAAGTAACAAAAGATGTAATAAAGGTATTTACAATTTAAGTACATGCCACGCTTCCAATGGGACTCCCATTCATGCTTCCATAATGGGAACATGTACAAGATGGAAAATTGAAAAGTGTGATGTTATAAACCTTTTGGTTAGGTTCAGTCTTGGACAAAAGCATAAGAAATAGCACTAAGTCCATGGCAAGAAAGGAAGTTCATCCTAATCATACTTGCAGTAACATTCCTTGCACTTTCCCACATATTCCGGTGATTTTAATTACTACTTTGACAAATTTGCTTGCCATTCCGAATGGAAGAGATTCTTTCAGCATGTGTTGGTCAAAGATAAATCCATAGCACATGCTCAAATATCCTAGGTGAGGTGAAAAGACGTTGAGGTGACATTGGTTTGGTAGACTTTAGGCAAAATTAAATTATTCAAGCTCAATGATTTTGGTACAAGTAAAATTGGTATCAGTAAGAACAAGCTAGACCTCGAGGATCTCTGCTCGGGTAAGAATATGGCATATCATGCAATTTGGTCCGTACAAAACCAAAAATTCTTGATTTGAACTGCCATATCCTTATACTCACTTTTCTGTCCTTTGCATGTAGGGGACATTGTTTCCTTGACTTTTGTGAAATTTTTGCCATGTGTTCTAATGTATCGCAATCCATTTCCACCACAGATTAGGTATAGGGCATAATTGCTTTAACCCCTAAAGGACCGTTGTCCCTTCGGGGGACAAATGCGTTTTCAGGCAGGTACCTACGGGCTGAAATTTTCTTGTGATTTTTTGAAAATTTTTTTGGAGATAGAAAAACTGATAAGCTTCGTGGGAATATAATTTTTTTCACAATCGGTGCCCGGGAAAAAAAGTTATGACCAAATAAGCTCAAAACTGGGGACGGGGGCAGCCCGGGCAGCAAAAAAAAAATGGACAAAAATTTGAATTTTTTTTTTAATATTTTTTTTCTCATAGATTATATTTTTGTCTATCCAGAAAGCTTTGATTCATTTCATTTGGATATGTTATGAGAAAGTTATGGACATTCTTGTTTTTCAGGCAGTTAGAGCATCTTTTTGAAAAAAATAACTTGTAGGATTCATTTCTGAATGCAATCTTTCAAATTTTTCATTTTTTTTTTTTTTGCATGGTTTAGTTTAGTTGCTAGAACAATCTCACCATTGGGATTAGTGAATTTTAATTCCATCTAAGAGATATTAATATTTTAGATTTTCCTTCTATCTCGTACCTACTTCTACTTAACAATTTTTTTAACAATGATAATTAAGTTTTTCTGAATTTCTTTTTTTTTCCTAGACTCTCAACTCAATTCTCCACTATAAAGATTTAAAGTTCAAAACTCTGTAGTGCAAAAATTTTAAATTAAAAATGTTTAAAGTCAAAAAATCTAGTCCCGCAATGTGCTGATAAACTTGTTTTTTTCACTTTAAACGCAGATATCTTGCAATCTATGCGGTCAAAAATTCTGAAATTTTTTCCACACATTCTCATACTAGTTAGGTGTGAGATCCTATGGTTAGATTTGCAAAAAAAACATTTTTATTATTATTTTTTACTGTTTGCTATAGAAATGGCAGTTTTCAGTGTTTTTTGGCAGAAAAAAGGCCTCGGTCCTTTAGGGGTTAAAGTCCTCAATTGTACAGTCCTAAGTTGCATTCTAGCAATGGACGATCTAATTTGAATCCGAGGATGAGAGAAGTTAACCTTGTTGGAATGATGAATATCACCTTCAAAATCGATCAGGAGATCCAATTTCCTTTTGCTGGATCCAAAAACTTCTTTTCCCTCCAAGTGTGGAATTTGAATGCATAAATATTTTGCTTCAAGCATCTTGTTGAATGCGTTTGCAATTCTCTTTCCCTTTCCAAATGCCATAGCTCTCTTTAATTTTAAATCCTTTTTAGACGGGCTTTTTCCTCACTTTTTCCAAAAGGGCCCCCATAGAGTAAGCCCTATAATTGGTCATCTACATGAAGGCTCAAATCCAGTCATTATATGTGGCAATTAACATGTTAGACCCACATTTTCTAAAAGCTTGTATTTGTTTGTAGTACACTATTTCTTCAAGGTTGCACATTGGGACATCTGTTAGTTCCTCTTTTATCAATTTCTGCAAAGATGATGAATGAAGTCATTATTCAAACGGATTCCAATTTAGAATTTAGGGTAAAAAATAGAAAAAAAATGAGGTTAAAGGTAATACCGTTTCCATAAATCCACCCATTAATGGTATCGATGGTACCAAAGTGCGATCCAATCCTTCAATTCACAAATTTCTAATTCTAATGCAACTCCAGAGAAGTACCACCAAGCTTTGATTTCTAGAAACATCTTGTCTACCTTAGACATTGATGCTGCATCCTTGTATTGTTTGTAGAGTTGGATATGCTAGTTCTATAATTATCTAGTGATTAGCTTCTTTGTATGCTTGTGCATGTTTATTGCCCAGTGGAACAAGCAAGTCCTTTCACGGTCTACCATTGGAACAAATGGAAATCGTGACCCATACACAATGCAAACTGCATTGAAGATGGCTTGAGCACTATCACACATGAATCCTTGGAAGGCTGGATCCGACACCTCATTTTCTACCATGACCTATTTGGACAACGCCAAAAATGAGCAAGCCTTTGGTATTCTCAGTCTGTGTATCACAAACAACAATGGTCATGACCAAATGCAATAAATAAAATTATAGATGTGACAAGCAATAGTTGTCTATGATTTCACCCTCTTCACATGATCAAACATAATAAAGTAGTTTCCAAAGTTGCCACTTGATTGCATTTGTTTTACGAGATCAACTTCACTTCCAAGTCCATCCACAATCATCTTGAACAAATGTCGTATTCAGATAGTAAGCTTGGCTTAAATTAGCTAAAAAAAAAGTGCCATTTTTTTTGTTAAATTTAGGATCAAATAAACAAATTTACACATAAATGTGAAGATGGTTTGCCAAAAATCCAAAGAATTCAATAACAATTCATTAAACCATATATTAACTATCATTTGATCATCTATCATCAATTTTTTTTGATGGTTGAATGAAGGAATTACTTCATTGACATTTAGTGAGATTGAATGGTTGAAAGGTTGTTTTTATAATGAAATTCACTGTCTGTCATGAATCCTCAAAGAAAATAAGACAATTCAAAAATGAGAGCTTGACCACTCATTGTCAAAATGCAGGAATTGTATTCAATGTAGAAGTTCAGACCTCATTTTGGCATAGTAGAATATTTTTTTTCAAAATCCTTTGAACAAAAAAAAATTGGTGAATCAATATCACTTTCATCTACAAAAATCTATTTGTAATTTTGAGCCTTCAAAAGAAAGTTATGGACAAAATTCAAAGAGGATGTTTGAAAATGTAAAAACAAATGTCCCTTCCAGCCCCTTCCAACTTTGTTCATAACTTTTGATTTAAGACTTGAAATCTCAAACAGATTTTTAGAAATGAAATTTAACTTCATCTACTAACTTTTTTCAGTTCAAATTTTTTTTGAAAAAGTTATTCTACTATGCCAAAATGAGGTCCAAAGTCGTACATTGAATACAGTTCCTGCTTTTGACTTAACTAGGTATGAGTGGTTGAGCTCCTTGTAATCCTAATTTACATATCCCACATGGGTTGTCTTATCTCCTACCACCCCACTTGTATAAAGAGCTTGTCTTCTCTTGTAGATGCACTCACAATTAGTGGCTTCCAAATCAACATGAGTTTGATTAGATGTTGCCAAATTGCTTGCAACATATGCTAAAATTTGGTTAAATGTTGAAATTTTTTTTGCCTTCTTAAACCCCAGTCGTCAATGGCTACGGTTTTTGGAGATGAATTTTGTTACATTATTCAATACGATTTGGTTAAATGCTAAATTTTTTCTTGCCTTCTCAAACCGCAACTGTTAACGGCTACGATTTTTGGGGTTCAAATGTTGAAATTTTTTTGCCTTCTTAAACCCCAGCCATTAACGGCTACAGTTTTGGGGGATGAAATTTGTTGCATTATTCAATACAATTTGGTCAAATGCTGAATTTTTTTTGCCTTCTTAAACCCCATCCGTTAATGGCTACGGTTCTTGGGGTTCAAATGTTGAAATTTTTTAGCCTTCTTAAACCCCAGCCGTTAACGGCTACAATTTTTGGGGTTCAAATGTTGAAATTTTTTTGCCTTCTTAAACCCCAGCCGTTAACAGCTACGGATTTTGGGGTTCAAATGTTGAAATTTTTTTGCATTCATAAACCCCAGCCGTTAACGGCTATAGTTTTGGGGGATGAAATTTATTACATTATTCAGTACAATTTGGTCAAATGTTGAATTTTTTTTTGCCTTTTTAAGCCCTAGCCGTTAACGGCTACGATTTTTGAGGATGAAATTTGTTGCATTATTCAATACAATATGGTCAAATGCTGAAAAAAAATTTGCCTTCTTAAACCCCAGCCGTTAACGACTATGATTTTGGAGGATGAAATTTGTTGCATTATTCAATACAATTTGGTCAAATGCTGAATTTTTTTTTGCCTTTTTAAGCCCTAGCCGTTAACGGCTACAATTTTGGGGGATGAAATTTGTTGCATTATTCAATACAATTTGGTCAAATGTTGAAATTTTTTTAGCCTTTTTAAACCCCAGACGTTAACAGCTACGATTTTTGAGGACGAAATTTGCTTGCAATATTTAATACAATTTGGTCAAATGTTGAAATTTTTGGGACTTTCTAATCTACAATCGTTAATGGCAACGGTTTTTGGGGTTCAAATTTACTTGCAATTTATGCTACAATTTGATCAAATGCAAAAAAAATTGGGCTTTCTTAGTGCATAGCGGTTAATAGCTGTTATATTGAATTACATATTGTACAATACATATACATTAACTATAATTTTTTAAATCTTGATTTAAACATTATGTCAAAGATGTTGACACAAAAAGATCCACAAGCAGGGAGATTAATTGTTGTACTTTAGCTTCTTTCTAAAGATCAGTCGGAGTTACAATTGTATAGCTTTTTAAAGATGGAGATTGTAAACACTTCTTCTCATCTCAAGAGGTTAAGGAATCAAGGGCAAAATAAAAAATTAATATTCTTTTATTATGTATGATTTTTTGGACAATTGTCAAGAATTGCTTCACACTTTGTTACTTGTGATTACATGGAAGGAAATGGAGTTTTCTATGTGGCCTTGGAAAACAATAAGGGTAAGATAGTAAATGTCATGAATAATATTATTAAATTGTGAAGTGCCTACTAGGTGTGGGCAAATGCTATATTTGAGAAAAAAATTCAAAAATGATGAAGATTTCAAAGTTTTTTTAGCAAGATGTTTTTGGAGTGGAATAGCAATCACCATTTGCAAGCATGGTTGCCTATTATCAACCGCAATCATACGGACAACTTCATGTGGCATGAGGCTATTAAAAATATTGTTTTGGAGGTCAATGAGGACATTGCAATTATGTTGGCAACATTATATGAAGTCAATTGGTGATTCCTTATATTTCATTATCATTTTTTTATTTCATTTCACTTCTTAGTCTACAAACTTTGTTTGATTTGGACCATTGTAATTGTCACTATTCTACCTTTTTTTTGTTTAATGTTCACTTCACATATTTTATCACAATAAATCTTGTTTTGCCAGGAGAACCCAAAAAACCATGTTTCCATAAATCTTGTTTACAAGCTTTATTGCATTCAAAGTATTGCTAGGCAACCACTCTCATATTTTGAAAAATTTGTCTTCACAGAGAATCTTGTTGCAACTGAAGCTAAGTAGAAGTCAAAACAAAGAACTTGGTTCACTTTGACTATTAACCCCTGAAGTCCCAAGGCCATTTTTTTTGTCAAAAAACACTCAAAACTGCCATTTCTGTTGCATTCATCCATAAAAGCAAAAAAAGAATTTTTTTAAGAATCTAACCATAGGATCTTATACTTCACTTATTTGAAATCATGTGGTAAAAATTTCATCCAATTTGACCGTACGGATTGGAAGATATTAGCATTCAAAGTTGGGCAAAAAGTTTTTTTTTAAGATTGCCCGAAAAACAAGATTGTCCATAACTTTCTCACCACTAGTCCAAATAGAATGAATCAAAGTTTTACATGTAGACAAACATATAATATTTTAGGAAAAAAAAATTTTAAAAATTATTTTGACTTTTTGTGATTTTTTTTGGGCTGCCCGCTGACCTCCATATTTGTTTTTTTGTGCAATAACTTTTGCTTCCAGGCCCCGATTGAAATAAAAATTATATTCCCAAGAAGCTTATGTGTTTTCCTAGCTTTACAAGAAGTTTTAGAAAATTATGATGAATATTGAGACTATGCGAGCCTACCCGAACTTGCATTTTGGCCCTCGTAGGGCCAATGGGACTTTAGGGGTTAAGGCACTAAATGGAATCTTATACTAGATTCATATAAAAAAAATTATTTTCCATTTCATATTTTTTTTCAATTTTTTTAGGTCTTCACTTTGTTCTTGTTGTTAATTTGAATTAGTATTATGTTGCTCTACTATATGTAATATTTGTCATCATGTGCAATTTTGCTTATTCTTATACATCATTTACTTTGTACAGCAAGAGTTGGAGGACGTTGCTGTTGCGGCTCACAAATTTTAAGATACTTTACAAATGAATAGTTAAATATTAAGTTGACCAATTTTGTTCTTGATGTTTTCATTCATGCTGCACGGACCCAAAACCCTAAACCCTAAACCCAATTCATACTACTAAAATCATAAGCCCCTCTGTAATATCACAAATGCTATCATTAATACTAGGGGCTCGTGCTTGCTATGCTACACATTCATTGTATCACATATTGGTAAAATTTTGATATATTTGAATAGAATGCAGGATAATGATTTCAATAAGTCTTTAAAATAATTATTTTAAATATTTTGTAAGAGTATTTTCAATCATGTTTATATAGAATTTGTATTTTCACACAATGTGATATTATAGGAATAGAGTAGCAATTTGTAATTACCTTTCTAACATCCCTCTCTACAAAGGGTGATATTAGAAAAATAGTGTAGTCATTGCAATTAAGGTGATATTAAAGAGGATTCATAGGGTGATATTATAGAGGTATCAATTCCATTGCTTCTCTTGGCTTTACACTTCTTTGAACTTCTATGATTTTGTGCTTTTGTGAGTTTTGAGCTTTCATGATTTCAATTATCTATTGCTACTACCAAATGATTTGAGAAATTTATCGAACAAAAGTGATATTTGATTTCACAACAATTATATTGTTCATAAAGTTGTTGAGATTTACAAGTCCTTCTTTTCAATTTTTCAGTGTTTTGTTGATGAGGTTACAAATTATACTTTCTTCTTCATTGAAATCCCATTTGCCTTGTTTGTCTTTGCTTTTTTTCATTTAGATAAATCATTTCATTCTGATTTATGTGATGTAAGTAATGAAGTGTTCTAGTTTGCGTATAGTTCAGGATTTCATACCTAAAAATAAACTTTATATTCTTTAATTTAATTTTTTAGGATATTAAAAATAATAGTTTAAAAATAATTATATATATATATATGTGTGTGTGTGCGTTGTAAATCACTTTATATTACATGACCTTTGTCAGGAGTTGTATTTTTAACTTTCATAATTATACATTCTTAATAATTCAGGGTTTTGATCACTCCCTACTTCTTTCTACTTGCTATATTCCTCTTATATGTTGTAGAATTCCTAATGAATATTACCTGACTAAAGTTGATATTCTTATTTTTAGATTTTATAATTACATTCTTAACAATTTAGTGATCTGAATCATTCTCTGCTTCCTACTACTTTCTATACTTATTTTATATATTGTAAAATTCCAAATTCTTGGTAATTGCTCAAAATTGAACAAAACATCAATATTTCAATGAGTTGTACAGTTTCTTTTGGGATTTTGGTTCAGTAATTGAAGTTAGGCATTTGATAGACCTTTTAGGAAAAGAAAATAAATGAAATTACTTATGGAGTGACATATAATAATATTTGACCGTAAGGAATATGAAAACTACAGAAGTCCTCTTTTCATAAGCCAAACCTCATAAGATGCTACCCTAAAAATATAAGAACATAGATCCTAACTTGTATAACCCTAATTAATTTGTGACTTTTAAAAATATAATTTATAATTTTATAAATGATATTAGAATGGAAATTTTTTGTAAGTCCAGGTCCTGGATAGAGGTAAGCGAGAGCTAGGAAACGTGTCAAAATCGAATTTCAAGCCTCATTTAGGCACAATAGGTGATATCCTTTCAAAAGAAAGTGAACTAGGAATTCTAAATTCCCATTTCCGGATTGAAGTCTGATTTTTTGGTGTTGTTTGTTCGACAGTGAACCGTCGGTGAGGCACGGCTTCACTTACAGTGGCAAGGATTCAATATATTCAGGTCTGCAATTTAGTGCATGTGAAATAATCTAGCCGTCATTTCATTTGCAAGTTCATGACTTGTTTGTTTTGGCCATGTTTTGACTCTCAAACATTGTTGCAGGTATAACTAGGAATCCTTTGCAAGCCTATATTTTCATGGGACCCATTTATTACCAGAAGTTGAAGCATGTGGTATGATTCTTCCTTGGTAATTGTCATGAAAGAGATTGAGTTGCCGCTTGTCAATTTTGAAGCATTTTGTCTTTTTTATGTCTAACTGCAAATTGTATTAAGCTAAAATACACTTAATGGTCGAGCATCCCTATATGTAATGTATTTTATGTATTACATAATCTTTCATTCATATAAATAACTATTTCTTTTATTGTACACGTAGGATTTAAAAGAAGGATAATAAATGTAGTTTCGAATTTTCTCTTAAAAAAGGAAATCTAATTTGAATGTTCTGGTAGGATCTTAATCCTTTCCAATTACCATAATCTATTCATTTTTTAATTCTCAAAATCTTACTTCATTTTAGCTCTAGCATGATATACTGTAATGATTTATAAAAATTTAAGAACTACTTTTCGGCTTTTAAAAACTTTGTATTTAAAAATATTACCAAATGGACTAGGTTTAAGGTTTAGGGTCTAGTAGATTAGACTGCAAGTGCACTTGAATACTTGATGAATCGGTCTCTAAAGTTGTTGAAAAGGTGAAAGTAGCTTTTCATTCAAAACTAAAGAATTAGCTACCCATTGTAGATTCAAAGCACGCGACACCTTTCTTGAAGCAAGTGAAGAAAAGTTATATGAAACTATGAAACTCATCACTACGAAATTCATGTTGAAAATTTAGAGATGACTGAAGAAAAGCTTCGGATGTTGGTAACTTCAGCAATGGACACGTCTATGAAGATGAAGTGGCAAGAAATGTGGAGTGTATGGCAATTGGCTAATAAGACAGAAAAGCTTTTTGATGCTACAGTGGTTGATCTGGGAGTGTCTATTAACTATCTTTCAGATGGTATGGATCCTTTATCCATTATTTTTTATTATGTGGAGACAATGTACATATTGTTGTGGGATATTGCATTCTTTTGTAAATCATGAGCCTTGAATCGCACTTCACCACTAAACTTGATCAAATTCCACAAAGTGGAGTTTAACTTGGAATTCTATAAAACTACTACCATTGGATTCATTATGTATTCTATTTTTTTTAAATCATTATTTTTTCAAAAAAAAAATTGTAAAAAAAGACAGTTAAAAAAAAGGGCATTGACTAAAAAAAATTTCATTTAGATCATTTGGGGTAAATACATTTATTTGGTGTATAAGATGTGACTACTATATTTATTTTAAATATTTAAAGTCCAAAATATATATTTTTAAAATTTTAAAGCATAATTATAAAAATAAAATATAATAGGTGGACCATTTTCATCCTTTAATTTTGAAAGGGCCATTGATTACTTAATCATTCAAAAGCATTGTTTATAACCTAGTGCTTATAATGTTTAGAGCCTTTGCTTGTTGCCACTTGCTAGATTATATTTAGCTTCTACGGCCCACATTTGTTGCTCCCTCTCTTTTAGACCTCATAAATGTCACCCCTATGATGGTGTTATGATGTATTGCAATTTTACATGTACATGCTTTGTAGTGAGACATCCTAAACGACTACATTTATTTTCATCATGTGCTTACAAATATGATCTATTTTGACTATATCTTAAGTTTTGAAAATATATTAGTTCAATTTTTTGGTACAAATTGCATAGTGGCATATTCATTTGTTGTTCATTCGGACCAAAGATCCTTACATCTAATTCCACGGTCATAGGTCGTTGACAAATTTACAACCCCTAAATGGAACAAAAAAATGGAGGCTCATAGGCTCACAGGCTCACAGGCTCATGCTCACAAGCTCTACATGCTAGCATTCCCGGATATAAACAATCCTCTCAAGCATTTGAGGGATTAATAAGTAAGTAGTAGTTGATTCACTAATTAATTATTTTTTTGCATCTAGGTATGTGATCTTTTTGGAGATATTGGAATTTTATCATTAAAATGGTTTTGGATATCATTTGGTAAGGTAGGAGGCCCATAAATGCATCCTTTATCTAGGAATGAATGACATATTCTATGAAATATCTTTATTGTCATTATCAAGTAGGTTGGCTTAAAGGACAGTTGACAAACTTTTTAATCTTAATTGGATGATTTAGAAAAGATTTTGTTACTACTTTCAATTCATCCAATTCTAATTCATGGTTGATCTCAGGACTTTCAATTTTGATATAATAGCCATAAAAAAAAAATTCAAATTATAAAAAATTTAGTTTAGATTTAAAGCTAAAATTCTAAAGGTCCATGTTATGAGTAATGCTTTATTTACCAGAATTGGAAATGTTGTGCTAGGTAGAATTGATGAACAATGATTTTCTTAAAGTCTCGTTGTTGCCTCTTTGCTACACAAGTAACCATAATGAATGATTTTCCAAAAAATATTTAGGCTTATAGTCAAGTTTTACTAGGAGCCATCTTGGTATTTTTAAGCATTACAATCTATGAGTATTTATAAAATGTACTTGTAGATTATATAAATGTGATAGGCTACTCTCCAAGTCCCCTTCCATTTCAAGATACAAAAGTCAAAGGTATGAAAAGAGGATAAGAGAGCTTGAATTGGATGATATACAATGGTATCCCAAATGGGGTGTGACTTCTGTTTTACAATATCAATATAGAAGAGAACTTTGAAAACCTTTGTTAATGAAACCTATTTTGTTTATTGAAAGTAATGTGTCAAATTGATTAATAAGTTGGATTAGGTTCAAATCAAAAGGATGTAAAATAGGCCTTGGACTAAGTGCTCTTTTGAAATTTTGAAAAAATTGACAAAAAAAAATGATTGGACTAATTATAAAATTGACTAAAAAATATCCAACCTATTCTAAAGTGGATTTAAGTATCTTCAAATCCATAGCTTGATTGCAAAAACTTGACTTCAACTTTGAAATAAGTTGAAGGCATTTGAAGCGCACTCAAGGTTGAAACCTATGACTCTTAGATGCGACACTTTGTCATCAACCATGACACTTTAATGATGCCTTATTGCAACATTCAAAGATTCAAAAGGTATATGTAAGACAAAAATAGGTGCTAAGGAGGGGTGCTTTGTTGTCTTTGTCAAGAGCCAAAACATATGTAAGACAAAAACAAGTACAAAGGGGGGTGCTCTGTTGCCAATGTCAAGATTCAAAAGGCATATGCAAGACAAAAATAGGTCCAAAGGAGGTCCTTTGTTGCTAATGTCACAACTCAAAAAATATGTATAAGACAAAAACAAGGGTGAAAGGGGTGCCTTCTTGTCAATGTTAAGATTCAAAAGACAAAATGTGAAACAAAAACAACTTGAAGGAAGGTGCTTTGTTGCCAATGTCATGACTCAAAATACATATATAAGACAAAAACATTTCAAGATTCAAAAGACATATGTTAGAACAAAATAAGTGTGAAGGAGGGGCCGTTTGCCGCTGTCAAGATTCTAAAGGCATGTATAAGATAAAACAAGCACAAGAATATATGATTATATGAAGCGTTATAGCATTGTGACAATCAATATTGTTGTATGTAAAAATAACATAAAAAATGTGCTTGGATCTCATAAGTCAAAAAATTCTTCTAGACCCTATTTCTACGTTGGTTGAAACCCATTATGACATTTATATAAAATTTCATTTGACATAATGAGAATGTCATTGTAACATTGATGACACTTTCAATGTTTTTTCAAATCAATTGATAAATAGCATTACAAGAAGTTTCAGCCCTGAAAGAGGTTGTTAACAGATCATTTTCGGCACCCCTGCGGTGCAATTACAGAACAGTAAAAAATTAATTTTTTTATTAAAAAAATATTAAAAAATATTAAAAAAATAAAAAAGTCTGACGTGGCACAAGTAGTGCCACATCAACACCCGAAATCAAATAATTTTTTATTTGATTTTTTTCTGCAATTGCACCCGGGGGGGTCAAAACTTGCGGCCCCTTCGAAGGCTGAAATTTCTTGTAATGATACATATAAAAATGTCATTGTTAAAACCACCATCATCTATCTCTTGTAACCCTTTAAGGATATTGAAGCCCAAAAGTGGATGATGGATGAAAAATTACTATAGAAATGAAGAATGCACTTGATGGTATAAAAATTAGATGAGCTTTAATGAAATACTTTGATGATAGGTCTAATACTTTCACAGTTAATCATCAATCCAATCCTTCCCAATATACTTTCTTTTCTACCTCCAACCTCTATCCAGCCTTTCTACTATGGCTAGCCCTTCCTTCATATAGAGAAGATTGTTGGTTTTAATTTTTACAAGTGGACGATCCATATGCATTGCAATGCTAGGATAGGCAACTCTTCCAAGATTGAAGATGATTTCGATTGCTCCGTCTTTCATACTTGCCGTGGAGGAAGACCTACTTGCACTCACTCCTTGCAATTTGTCACGGCCATCAATGGTGTAATTTGATAAGTTATGTTGAGTTCCTTTTAGAAGACTTGTTATCAAAAAATGTTCTCTCTCAAACAATGCATAGAAATTTGAATTGACATTATAAAACTTGATCTAAATCAATAGTAAAAAAAATCAAAGATAGTTTATTTTAAATTTCAAACCAAACTAAGGTAGCAATCTTCTACTTTTCATGCTCTTTCACAACTCAGAATCCCTTTATTAATCCATTTCCTCAATACTAATCTTGCAGAAAGATACTCAAAAAGATACATCTAAGGTCTCGAAATGAAGCTTAGAATGGAGTTGATTTTCTAATGAGAGTCTACTTCAAAATGACTCTCTAACAAATGGTAGTACTTGCCGGGATAACTAAAATCTTTTGCCAAAGCTTGTCAAGAGCAGCCCTGCTAAACTTTCATGCTTCAAAAATATTCTTCTACTTACACTCAAAGCATATTATCTCAACAAACTCCAATATTGGGGCCCTACACATGCTGCTATTCTAATTGTCCATTTGTAAATTCAAAATTATCCTCACCAACCATTGGTCTATCCTATTGCCCTTGTCACCTTCATCATTTGGATGAAAACAAGGGCTAAATAACTTGGCTAAACTAAACCATAATTTTGACATTGAGGACATGAGGTCATTAGATGAAGGACTTCTAAACTTATTCCCTAATCCTAAACTGAATTCCTCGTTTTGTAGTGGCCATCTGTACTCTTTTTGATTATGAAAACTTATATATGTGAAAAATGTAAACTTCATTGATGTGTCATGGATAAAGTGACTCTTTCAATTGATGTGCCATTTTGATTTCCTTCTTTTGTGTGAAGGTTAACCCCTCAGAACCCAAGGCCTATTTGGATTCAAAAACATCATTGCTTTTGAAGTATTTTAGATCTAAATGTCACTAAGTTATAGAAATCTCAACCATACAATCTTATAGTGCATGTGTTGTAGATGACGTGAATCAAATTTGGAATCACTTGGCCACTTAGATTGCAAGATTATAATGTTTTAGTGTTAAAATAGAATGCTGAAATTCCATTTCTAAACCGACTCAAATGAAAAAACTTTAAAAATAAGATAATTTGAAATCAACATAAAAGCACATTGGTGAAAGAAAATATCATTCAATTCACTCATTGTATTTACAAAATGACTTTGAAATGTCAAAAAGTAGCAAAAAAAGTTACAAAAAAAACATCTAAGGCTGAACCTCCTTCAAAAATGCTTCTGAGTCACTCATAACTTCTTGGATTGATATGAAATTTTAGCCATACAATCTAGACTAGTATGCGCAACTTTTCTAACAAAATTATTTGAAAAACAAGTTACATTGTATGAAGAAGAAACAAGCCATTGAAGTTCACTGTATTCCAAAAATGTTTGGATTTTTGAACTTTGAATTGCTTCCAAATATTCAAAACATCTTGGATTGACATGAATTTTTTTTGACAATAACAAGACTTCAAGGGAAACTTAATACAACAATTATTATTGAAAATGAACATTGGATGAAGGAGATGCAAGACTCCAAAGTTGCCCCTAAACTCAAGTTGAACATGTGAACTTTGATTGCCTTCCAAAAAATTAGTACATCCTGCATTGACCTGAAAATTTTATAACAGAAACTAGGAGAGGAAACGCAAATTTTCTAACAACTTTTGGTTTCTTCATGATCGAAGTGCACTAAGAATTTTGATTTCGATTGTCGGATCAGGGTTGCCACATTAGTGCTCGCTATGCTATTACTTGAATTTTCTAAACAAAGGTGTAATGCTCGCAGGATTGTGTCCGTCACATCACATCATGTTTGGACGTCCGTCTGATTGAAGGTGTGTTGGGATCCAAACACAACATCCATTGGGATCCATTTTTTAATTTTTTTTAGACGGTCAATCCGGCGATGTCAACAATTGGTCTATCGAGCTAGACGATCGGCTTGTCAACCATGATGGCCTATCCGTTGACTGGATGGACTAGTTGTCGACGTCGACGGACCAACCGTCCAGAAAAAATAAAAAATAATAATTTTTTTTTGCTAACGTAAATCTTGACGTGTCATGACGCGTGCGAACTAATATTGACGGACATCCTAACAGGAAAATCCAACGTCACATCTTGATAGACAATCCTAAATGCACGGAGAAAAGAGGAGGGGATTCAATCATCGCATTCAAGTGCAAGAATTTTGATTCCAATTGTGGAAATTTGAATTTTATATGATTGTCGGATGGAGGTTTCTGCCTGCTGCATTAGTCCTCGCTGTGCCGTTATCCCGTTACTTGCATAAGGTGGAGTAGTAGTGCGTGGAGAAAAGAAGAGTATTCGATCATTGCGTCTTTGGTTGTTCCGCTGGGCATGCCGGAGGTCAGAGGAGAAGACACCATGGACTTCGATGAAGACTAGACTAGATCTTGTGGGAGACTACTGAAGAGATTTGCGCAAGTATTTTGAGTTTTACGGAGAGGTGTCGGATACCATTGTCATGAGGCACCGCGCACTACAAGGGTTTCTCTGTCCTGTATGACAAGAAATTGACAGAAACTTAAGAGGAGATTTGAAGGATTCAAGAGATTGCGAATTCCCGAGCTGTCGGAAGAGCCTAGGAATTGTAATCTGACGTGGCCAAGAGACTGCCACATCAAAAATTAATATTTAATTAATTTTTTAATAATTTAAAAAAATATATATTTCTATTATTTTATTTTATTTTTTATTATTATTTTAATATTTTGACTGGATTGCTTTGGTTCACAATAGGGAAACAACTCCAAAACAATCTCTTGGACCCCTCAAATTTCCTCTAATGTCTGTCAACTGCTTTGTCAGTGGGAACGTCTTGATTTGGACAGTTACTTGACAGAGTTCTGTCAATTGTTTTGTCACTTTGGATAGTAATAGTCAATAGATTACCAATTTCAGCTAACTTGATGTGTGAGTAGTAATTACTAATTTTGTCTTGAGTGTTCTTCATGCTAAAAAAGTATTCAATAACAACAGATTTAAATTGACAGAACACACAAAGCATATATGATTTAAAAAGGCAAGTGCACATCCCACACTGCTCGGCAAAAATCTTGAACATTGTCATTGATGCAAAGTCTCATATCCTAAGCACATAAAAAAACAACTACAGTTTATGTTGCCTCAAATTTTGCCTCAAACGGACGTGAAAGTTCGATACTAGAGAGAGTGGTTACAGAAGCAGCACCTCAAAGACAAGCAATGCATTGCATTGCTGATATTAAGACTGGAACAAGTGCAAAGGAATAATACATGGCATTTTAACAAATGATTTTTAATACAGGAGAGAACGTGTACCTTCTTACCTAGTCTATTTGAAGAATGCTTCCAACACTAGTGATAGAGTCAAGCCATGATATATAACCAATAACCTCCACACACTAACTCAGGGTTGCAATACTATCCACTAGATTTGATCAGACTCCTGAAAGAACACAAGTTTGCAAAAAATGCCAATATTACTATCTAGATGTCTTCCATTGGTCTTATACAAAGCTTCATGTAGCACATATGAATAATGTGTTTACTCCATTTTACATAAGCAAGGTCGATCAGTGAGGTTTTGACCTTGTATTTGAACAAATGCTGCAATACCACCAGTCATACTTGCCAGCGCAATTGTGTAAATTGGATCCCACTGCACATACCAAATTCACAGAAATAAAAGAGTCTACCTCATAATTGTCTAAGGAATGAATCTTCATCTTCAATGGAGACTGGAGAGATTCAATTTATCAAATGAGAATCATTCATATCTAGAAAATGACCTTTCACCAAAAAAACACAATTAATGGTTTAGGGAGAATTTGAGGAATTACACTGCTACAATAGAAGTTGTCTTAGTGCATGGTGCCGAGACTGGCGGTTAGGTTTGCACATAGAAAGGCATTCAACTTCTTCAACTCGTGGATATCCACCTTTCGCAACCATGAAGACAAATCAGTGTTGTATCATGGTGATGAACTCTGCCACTCTTGCAATTCTGCATACACCACTTAGGTTAACTTTCTCCCACTCAACGTATTCCAAATTCAAAGATTTTGATTTAGCTATGTAGCAAGTTAAGGTGACTGCAACTGTCGAAAACTCAGTTAGCTTAGGTAGAGAAAGTACTTAAAATCTGAACTTAATGTTTCTACCCCATTTGTCTATATTCATGACTTCCATGAGCAAGTGCAACAAACAAGAGTTCAAAGTCTAATTAGCGCCAACGTACTAATGGAAAAAATAGACTTACAATCGCCAAAAGAAGTCAACTGCACAGATACTAAAGGCGATGGCTCTCTTCTTTTGCTGCAACTGGCTCCTTGTCTGTCTGCAAGAAGGTAGCCGCTTGGTATGTCAATTCCTAAACCCTAAACCCTAATACCTTATGGGCAGCTCAGGGTGATGGTGTGGGCTGGCAATGGGGCAATTAAGGCGAATCCTAAACATGGACTTTGGGCCAGGAGAAGCGCATATCTAGATTTTGAATTTCTCTTGTTCAAAATTCCAGACCTAACAATCTTTTCTCCACCAATTGCCATTCAGGATAACCTAACAAGTGCTAAACCCTAACTCACATTTCCAACTGCAACCAAGAATGACATCTTGAGCAAAGAACAACTACAATTTAACCCCTAAAGGACCAACATGCCTTTTTTGGCAAGATAGAAATTTTGGGCAGGTACGTGTGACTAGATATTTGTATATTTTGGGCTGAAATTTTTATAGAAGGTGGGGACAAGGAATATCTTTCATATGCACCAAATTTCATGACATTTGGAAATACAAGTCAAAAGTTATGGCCTAATATGTTGTTTGTTTCTCAACTCGGGCAGTCCGGGCAAATCTGAAAAAATCACTTTTTTCAAAAATAAAAATTTGAAATTAGTTTATTAGATTTATATATACATGGAAAGCTTTGATTCATTCCATTCTGATCAACAAGTCAAACGTTATGAGGATTTTTAGTTTGTGGGCAGTTATGGATTGTCTACTCTAAAATAAACTTTGAAGTCGTTTATTTCATTCAATTTTCAATATTTTTCAAAAAAAATAAAATTGTAGGATGTAGATTGTTTATTACAACATTGCAATTATTGGGATTGACATTTTTCAATTCCATAATTAACTTCTTAACAATTTAGTGTTTTGAACCATTCTCTACTTCTTTCTACTTACTATTTTTTTCCTATATGTTGTACAATTTCAAATAATCTGAAAATTTTCAAGCATGTAGCCAACTTGCCTTGAAGAATGAATCCAAATAAGCACAACCATTTTGGAATTTTTTTCATAATAATCTGACCTTGTGAAGTGCAGCTGCCCGATTTTTTGCAAGGCCAAAAAAGGACTTTTGCCACTTCAAACGCTAATATCTTCCAATCTACATGATGGAAATTTCTGAAATTTTTTCCTCATATTCTCTGACCAAATTACTACAAGATCCTATAGTTACATGTGTCCAAAAATGATATTTTTCAAAAATTTGGTACTTGTACTAAAAATGGCAGTTTTGGAGCATTTTTGGTGAGAACATAGTCAAGGAACTTTAGGGGTTAAAAACGGGCTCGAAACCCTAAACCACAAAGATTAGTTGGGAGACTGCAATTAATCGACTCCCTAACCACAAAAACTTCCCTAACTTAGTTCCAATCTACGCTACTCCATCTCACTCACCAAATTCCTCTAAAATGCAATCAAAGGAACGAAAGAAGACTCTGGTGCTCCTGGATGGAAAACGAGACATTGGCGCTTCCTAACTTAGACCTAAAACACGAGAGAAGAGAAGGCGTCCTCTAGTTCTCTACGTGGCTAAAATGTACGAATCGACAAAATTGGCAAGGTCAAAAAGTCTCTTCGTTGATTCGGACAAATCTTTGTCAATTCTTTGTTGTATAGGACGCCATTTCCTTGTAGTGGCGGCTTTGGATTTGTTACCTTTGTGGACCCAAGTGGGGCGGGGAAGAAGCATTATATTGATCAAAGAACAGTGAGTATTCTTGTAATCCACTCCATAGGACGTACTCAAGCTAGTGAGATTAGGAGTGTGTGTGTCGATGTAGACAAACAAAGGGAGGGGAGGAAGGGATGCATGCATGTGCTAGTTTGGTATTGGTATATGAAGATGTGTCAGTCCATCCCATGTATGGAGTCCGCGGCATTTATATAACTATTGTAGCTTGACTAGTTTAAATTTTTTTTCTCAATCTAGGTGGAAGCAAAAAAAACTGTGCCAAGGGATGAGCTACAGAATATGCTTAGGAGCAACAGAGGAGGTGGCCAAGGGCCAGTGACGTCTTAGACTAGGACAAAGAAGATATTTGTGGAGAGGCTTAGCTTCAATCATTACAAAGATTGACTTCAAAAAGTATTTCCAACAATTTGGGTCTATTACAGATGTGGATGTTATGTATGATCACACAACTCAAAGGTCTCATGAGGCCTTTGGATTTATCACGTTTGAATCTGAAGATGCAATTGAGAACTTGATCCAAAAGCTCAACAAGGTGATTGCAAGAAACACTTGTACTATTTTCTGGCACACACTGCGTACTGATTAGTTTTTCTACCATAATTATTATGTTTTGACTTCAAATGACTCAAAATTCATAGACAAGGTACTCATGACTATTATACACCTTTTTTAATTTTCTGGAATTTAAAAAAAATGTTTTACTATTTAATAATAGTCCCCAATTATATATCACAAATGCCAATTTGGAGGTTTTTAGTACTATTTAGTACCCATAAAAACGAATTTGGAGCTGAAATTTGGTAGAGATGGTCTTCTAATAGATTTGTAGGTACCGTCCAAAGGAATTCTAAAAATTCTTAATTTAATGTGGTATAGACGTCTACAAAGTGAGCCTCTTTCTACTTGCATTTCAGAACATGTAAAAAATTATTTTGGTGTTTTTTTTAGTAAATGATCCTTTCCATAGAATTGCTACAAATGTACAATTTTTTTTTAATTTTTTTAATTTTTTTCCTATTTTTTATTAATTAAAACATTGAAGTATCTATTTTCTTGAGATTTGACACTTTTCTAGTTCTCCTACTTAGAGAATTTTTTAATGAATTTCCTTTTGTGGTTACCTTCATCTTAAAGGTATATACATTTTCCATATTTTTTAATTTAAAAAAAAATGATTTTCTAATTTTAAAATACACCAGAAAAAATTATGAGTACTGTTGTAAAACGTAACAAATAGTACAGGTGTTTTTTGCAATCACCCAACAACACATTACAGAAAATCACAGGCCTCAAGTAGGCCACTCCAGAGCAACTGAAAGGACCATACGATAACATTTAAATTTGCTTAAGGATTGTTTTTTCCCCTATAGTTGTTTGCCTTGCACCGCGACGTTGGATGATTGTCAGTGGTTCAATATCCAAGTACAAGGCTTTTAATAATCAAGCTTTAGATATTGTAATGCACCTTAACCCTGATTATTGCATACCTTGTACTCTAACCAAGTTTTGGAAAAAAATCACATGTCAAAATTAGTCCAATGACATCTACCATCATGAGTGTTTTTAATGGCAATGTGATAGTCATAATTCATTGACAGTTGGTGATAATGAAGGGTGAAGAGGTTGTTTATATAAAAAAATCAATTGTCCATGGTGAATTATTTTTCAAAGAGTATGGGATATTTTGAAGAGAGATCACTCATTGTTCAAATTCAAGAATTGTGTTCAAAGTCGAATTTCAGACTTCATTTAGGCATAGTAGAGTAATTTTTTTCAAAAATCTTTGAACTAAAAAAAAGTGGAGAATAAATCTAGTTTTTATTATCAAAAATCCGTTTGAGGTTTAGAGCCTCCAACAAAAAGTTATGGACAAAATTCTAAAAGGGTGTTTAAATGTCAAAGAAAATTTCCCTTCCAACCCCTTTCATAATTTTGTCCATAACTTTTTATTGAAGGCTCTAACCTCAAGAGGATTTTTGGAGATGAAAACTAGATTGATTCTCCACATTTTTTTAGTTCAAAGATTTTTGAAAAAAATATTTTACTATGCCTAAATGAGGTCTGAAATTCGACTTTGAACACAATTCTTGCTTTTCACTTAACTATGAGCAGTTGTGCTCCTAGTAATCCTAATTTACATATCCCACATGGATTGTTGTATCTACTAGTCTACTACTATTCTACTTGTATATATATCTTCCTTCTCAACTTCAAACTTACTAAACTAAGTGGCTTACCAAGCTAGTTCAAAATCATTAGTGTTTCTAATTTTTTTGACAATTAGCATCAAAATCCATTTGATTTGGTAAATTTGACTGGATTTGATTAATTACCCAATAAATCAAACCTCTACTACAATCACATTAGTGAGTCCTGACATCCTTCGCGAAATTCACAGAATTTGACTACTCACTGTGGCTATATGCCTATTTTCAAGTAATAGACTGGTTGGGTCACTTTGAAGCGGCCCTCTAGAGTCTAGAGGCCTGCAATTTTCTCTAATGAAAATGGTGGAGGTCCAGAAGACCATCCCAAAAAAGTTGATGAGTGCCTATTCCAAACGTGCCACGGCGATTTTGACGGAGAGGTGGTCGCTTAGGTACTGATAGTGCATGGGAAAGCGGTGGTACCAAGCATGGTACCAGCGTGAGCTCCACTGGCTACAAAGGCAGCGGAAACTCGTGCATGACGGGCTACGACAATACCATTTGAGGCACAACTAGGAGTGGCACCAGGTTTGTTGTAAGCACCGGGGGTTACAGGTTGTTGTGGAACTATCTCGTGGATGAGATCGCTACCGTACAATACAAAGCAATTGGGAGCTTAAACTCAGAGGCTATCTATGTAGAACTGCATGAAAACTTTGAAATAATCTACACGAGATATTATAGGTCCACCTTGAAATGGATTTGGCACACAACCGGGAGCGACACTGAGGTTGCAGTGAGCTCGGGATATGGCAATGGGGGATATGGTTACGGGATAAGCAACGGAAGGTTCAGCTCAAGCGCGAGGGGTTACGGATTGATATGGAGTGAGAACCATGGGGAAGAGGATTATAAAGAGGTACCTAGGTACCGTGGGATGAACATTCAGGAATTGATGGCAATGTTGAGCTATCCGGAGGGGATGGAGTGGTAAATGGAACGTCAAGCTATAGTGGAGGATATGGTGTGGCAGGTAGACAGACACAACGAGGTCTTGATTCCAGATTCAGACCCTACCATGCCACTGGTGACCGCACTGGTTAGTCACTACATTTGGTTGCATACGAGGCTTAGAGGGCAACAAATGTTGATAAGGTCCTTTGCTTATTTATTGAAACTACTATAGATGTAGCTTTAGATGGCAATGTGGAGTGTGCACGATTAGTGGTCCGTGCTTTGTTTAAGCGCTTGGTCAGAGATGTGTGATGGGTAGTGTAGAGTGTGAGAAGGCTGAAGTTGGAACGTGTTTGGTTGGTTGGAATGTGTGGCGTTTAGTCCTGGATGTGGTGTTTGTAGGACTAAGTCTTGTTGGTGTGAAAAAGGGTAGAATGGACACCGGCTTACTGATCGGAATCAATGCTTGGTGATATATAGATGGTATGGTAGATAGGTAGGAGAGCCATTGGTGGATAATTATCGGGAGTGGATGTGTTGGATGTGTCGGATGTGTTGTTACATTTGTAGACGGCAATGCCTTTAGGAAATGTAGGTGTTGAGCACTGGCTTTGCATAATTTTACGGTATGTAGAGCATGCCTACTGTGGGATCTTTCTCCTGGTCATATGGTAGATATCTGCAATGGGTTAGAAATTGCAGTGAGTTGGTAGGATGTGCTGGCATGGTGTCCATGGTGGGGTTGCATGCTGGTCTCTAGGAAGCAAGCTTTTTTGGAGGGTGGTTAACCCCTAAAGGACCAACATGCGTTTTTTGGCAACATAGAAATTTTGGGCACGTATGTGTGACTAGAGATTTGAATATTTTGGGTTGAAATTTTTATAGAAGGTGGGGATGAGGAATATCTTTCATATGCATAGAATTTCATGACATTTGGAAATACGAGTCAAAAGTTATGGCCAAAAATGTTGTTTGTTTCTCAACTCAGGCAGTCCGGGCAAATCTGAAAAAATCACTTTTTTCAAAAATAAAAATTTGAAATTGGTTTGTTAGATTTATATATACGTGGAAAGCTTTGATTCATTCAATTTTGATTAATGAGTCAAACGTTATGAGGATTTTTAGTTTGCGGGCAGTTATGGATTGTCTACTCTAAAATAAACTTTGAAGTCGTTTATTTCATTCAATTTTCAATATTTTTCAAAAAAAATAAAATTGTAGGATGTAGATTGTTTATTACAACATTGCAATTATTGGGATTGACATTTTTCAATTCCATAATTAACTTCTTAACAATTTAGTATTTTGAACCATTCTCTACTTCTTTCTACTTACTATTTTTTTCCTATATGTTGTACAATTTCAAATAATCTGAAAATTTTCAAGCATGTAGCCAACTTGCCTTGAAGAATGAATCCAAAGAAGCACAACCATTTTGGAAATCTTTTCATAATAATCTGACCTTGTGAAGTGCAGCAGTGCAGCTGCCCAATTTTTTCGCAGGGCCAAAAAAAGGACTTTTGTCACTTCAAATGCTAATATCTTCCAATCTACATGATGGAAATTTCTGAAATTTTTTCCTCATATTCTTTGACCAAAGTACTACAAGATCCTATAGTTACATGTGTCCAAAAATGATATTTTTCAAAAATTTGGTACTTGTACTAAAAATGGCAGTTTTGGAGCATTTTTGGTGAGAACATAGTCAAGGAACTTTAGGGGTTAAGTGCCAGACTCTAGTGTCGTGGCTCATTCACAGAGGTCTAATTCTAGAGGGACCATCCTGTGTTCCTTGTATGGTGACTGCTACAGTCCAAAACAAAAACGCTGCTAGGAAGTTGAGACTAGGTCAAGTTCTAACGATTTTATATGGTGGTGTGACGGCAGGTGGATCGATTTAGTTTTAAGAAGTAGGGGAGGTAGGATTTTGACTACATTGCGGAGGAGGAGTCTCTGTTGGGAGGCAACTGATTGGTCGCTTGCCAGCAAAATGGCCGCGGCTGTTAGCTATCAGTTTATGGTTGAGGACATTTCATAGGAGAGGATTGAGCCTGAAGTTAGCTGCAGCATTTACTGTGATCTGTCCTTTTTATTTTGTTTGTACAAATTAAATTGTACAGATTCTTGTAGTCATATGTGAAGGTTGTTTTTGCTTTATCATCAAAGATTCTTGTACAAATTATTCATTTAGTGGAGATTCAAATTTGAAGCATTACATTTGCTTCATCATGTACATATTTTTTGATTCAATGCAGCACCATTCGTACAAGCTTTTTTGAAAAATTTGAAAAATTTGCAAAGTTAGGATCATCCGGAAGCAAATTTTTGTTCTCTGATACCACTTTATTCTTTGTGAAGTATGTTGTTTAGGAAAACTTATGCAGACTATATGGTTAAGAAGTGCATCATGATCAGAATATGAGTAGATTCTAGACAGGTTTAGGAACCAGGTGGTACTATCCTCTTTATTTATTTGAGAAGTACAATTTGTGGTGCAGGCGAATGTTGAGCAGTGTGGTTGTTGTGTAGTGTTTGAACTTTTTGATCTAGGTGGTCACAGAGCTGCCAGTTCCGTATGTTTTGATTGACTAGATTATGATACAGTAGAACCTCTCTAAGTTGATCCTCTCTAAGTTGATAAACCTCTGTAAACTAATCATGTCAGACCGGTCCGGGACTGGGCCACATAACAAAGACTGTGACTAAAAATGATTCTCTCTAAGTCAGTAAACCTCTATAAACCAATCTGTCAGACCGGTCCGGGACCGATCAACTTAGAGAGGTTCTACTGTATCTGGAGATGGTCGGCAGGGCTCCTGGACCTAAATTTGTAAACCTCAGACGATTGTGCACTTAAAACACTATCAATTGAGGCCCATAGTTCAACGCCAATATTTCCCCATATTGGATCGCAAGTCCGATACATCACGGCTTCATTTGCCTTGTCGAAGGTGGTCGCAATCGGCACTACTGCTAATGACGGAGACAAAGTTCCCAAGTCGACAACTTTGCAATTGTCGTGGAGTGTCAATTGCATGAATAGGCCTGCAAGGAATCGGTCGATCCGTGGTCCACCCTTCTTGAGTTTATACGCACAATCAGAACTACCGAAATTGGACTTAAGAATGTTACGATGCGCTGGCACTTCCGGTTTGGCCCTAGAGTGGGAAATACTCTGCAAGTCGACCTTGCAGGAGCCAACTCGATTGAGGTAGATTGCACAAACTACCCACCTTCTAAAAGCGTGCCCTTGTCAAATCCAACAAATGAGGTGATATTGGATTCTTTAATGTGCATTGGTTGTTTGATTAATATTAGAGGAAAATATTTAAGGGGGTCTAAAGTCTAAACCTCCCAAAATTGCAACCTGAAGTGGTTTCTTTATGCACCTCCTTCCTTACCTGGCATGTGGATGGGTTTATTGCTATCGGATGTTCAGTAAAGATGACGGTGCTGTTACTCACGAAGGATTCTAGATTCCAACTCGAAGCGTGTCGTCTCCCTGTGATGGTGCCATTCTTTCCCATCGCCATTAAAAATCCCGTAGCCGAGAACGATGTAGTTACGATGGGAAAATGATTATCTTGGAACCACGAAAGCAAGAGGGCATTACCAGAGACAGGGTTTTTATTACTATGGGAAAGTTGGAGGAGTTGGTCTTGACAATATACCCCACCTTCACTGGGTCGACAATGAGTGTATGTAATCGACTCGGGTGCTTACTGGCCGGTGATCAGGCATGGGTATGGTACGGTAGTAATGCAACTGGCTACTACTAAGGTGAATGTGTCCATTGTGGACACAATTGAGAGCAAGACCATTGTGGAAAATAAATTGATGAGGGTGTACATTTCAAGTTCTGAATGTACACTACCATAATACTTCGCCCGCAATGCGCTCACTGACCTCAATGCGCCTTGTATAGTACAGTACGTGGGTTTGCTAAGGAGACTGATAATGAAGGACATTGATAGAGGAATCTGTACAAAGAGTTCGGAATCACCGCTGACAATGTGATCGCCAAAGCGAAGGAAGTGATGGCTTGAACGACAGGAATTGGGGAACAAAGGTAGTGGTATTAGAGTCAACTTTTGAGCAGTGCTCTAGAGTTGCAGTGTAAGCTAGCGGTGTCTGTATCCAGCAGAGGGAAATTCTCATTTTTTGGAGCAACTCGGGGTGTCTGATTGTCAAGCACTCCCAACTCTGGTGCTTCCGGGATTCGGCCTTGATTTCGAAGAGGTAGGATTGCTCAGTGGCTGTTTCAGCAGCGCTGCGGAGTGAGAAGGTGAGCATTGTTTTCCGCATTGGACAGGGCCAGACCTGGGAGTTCATCCTTGGCCTCCTTGCCCACCTGCAAGCTGAGGTTTGCTTGGTGCGGACAAGTGGGGTCTGCTAGCATGCTGCTTTGCGAAATTCGAATCCCAAAGCAGGTGCATTTTGTAGTAAAATGTGTGAAATATACGTATTCCTCACGGAAGTCGATCTCTTGTCTGGTGCACTCTGCTTCATTAGGGCTGTGCTGATTTCCATTCCCCAATGGCGATCAGATTGAGCAAATTAGATCGTCTACGTACCACTCGTAATTGTTATGTTTTCAGATTCTGAAACAAGACCCTTGCGATCACAAGTATGGGCTAGTACAGTACAGTACAGTGGGGTACCAAAAAGAATGTCGTCGTGGACTCATCACTACCACTGTCATCACATTTGATCAAATCCGACGGAGGATCTACATGTTGGTAAATTATGAAATTATGCAGTATATATAGTTTATATACAACGCATTGCATCTGCAAAGTTTGATAGGCATTGAGCCAATCTGGTGGCAATTGGAAGATCGTTTACTGGTTGTAGTTTGAAGGGACTACAAAGTGACAACATTCCCCGGGCTCGTTCCTGTTTGTTGTGGTCGTGTTTCTGTTTGTGGTCTGTTGCTTGTCTGTCTTGTTGTTTGTTCCCCAGGCCACCTGTGGCTGGGATCTTGGCTTATTTTTCTTTTGCAATGAAATTCTGTTTCATTTGTTTCAAAAAAGAAAAGAAAAAGTGACGACATTCTTTCTGGTACCCCACTGTACAGTGGGCTAATACATATCTACACGTTTTATGGGCTAATACGCATCTACACTTTCTGGTCGTTCAAAACGTGCTATCTTTGAATTTGAGAACTTACTGCACGTACTTAGCAAATGGTCTTCACGTTTGAGCTACTTTACTTCGAGGATAACTCTCGGAATAACTGTGGGAACCATGTCAGTCGATCATTGTGTTGTGAAAACCAAGTCTTTGTAAGCACTTACTCCTACTTGCGAGAAATTGTGCAGAGTTTATAATCATATGTGTTGATTATCTAAACAGAATCTGAGGTTCCAAATTCAGTGCAGCGATAGTTTTTGAGGCTAGACCTACCAGTACGCTTTGAATTATAGAATACTTGCAAAGCAAAATTTTCATAATCTGCATTTTACAAATGTTAAAGAACTAATACAAAAATCTTCAAAAAAAATTGATGGATGATAAAAAAACGCATTTTTGTGAGTTTGGGATGTGATTCTATTCATTCATTGTTCAAAATCTGCACTCATGGTCCTAAAGAAATCAAGCTATACCAAAAAATGTATTTAATGTCATATGGCATAGTGTATAATGTAGATAACTTTGCAAATGTCACTATTTGTAAATATCTTTACAATTGATCAATGTCATCCTATTTTACCTCTCTATTATTGACAATACTTGCTCCATTGGTAAGTATATTCAACAATATAATTGACAGTATTCAGCGGGAAGTACATTCTACAATAATTGATGACAAAATAGTATAGCCCCATGTTTGTAGGAGTAGCACTATTTGAGAAGCGACACTAAATAGAATGAAGAGTGTAGCCATTAATTAAACAATATCCAACCCAAAAGTGCAAAGTAACAAATAATTATTTAACTACCTTCTTTACATCTCTGAATATTTCAAGAAGGACTATTAAAAAATAGATATCTATCAATCAATTTTATCTTATATTTTGGAAACCTTTATTTAGTTTTGATTCTAAAAAAGGACCAGCAACTGATCATCAACTTTGCATTCAAATCCAAAAGCTGAGGAAGATTTACTTTAGAACAAAACAAAAAACAAACCAAAGAAGACTACTTTCTTTGAATGAGTTATGAAGTCCCAAAATAACAATTGCTGCCTGAACCTTCATAGAAGCTTTGATAGTAGAACTATCTCCAATAGGCTCTTCATTCTCGAATCTCGATGGTCATAAGCTATGACCATAATTACTCTTCTTCTTCACCTATCAAGTCTTTATCATCTCAAAGAACTTGAATGAATGAATTGCAAGTGAGTGTCCTCACCAATGAAGGTGTGCATTGATTTGGTCTTGATGAACCAATTCAAATGTGATGTAAATAGAAATAACAAGCTGCCTTTTAATGGTATTTGTTGAAGTAGTAGTTAACTCAGAGTTAGAATAGTAATTAACCCAACTACTTCTATCCAGATGACTGTACTCCCAGTGCTACTACGGGATGACAAACAGTGGATGATTAAAAATAGAACGATCTACTAGTCACCTTGTATAATTAGACACCTAGTCTGAATATATATATATACTATCATCTTCTCCGGATGTGGAATAGAGGTATTCTCTTGTTTATATTTGAGTTGATTGTTATGCTTAGAGCTTGTGCCTTCACCACAGTCTGTGCCTTCACCACACGTTAGTTGTTACTTTTATCTCTCTGTCACAACACGTTATCAGCACGATAGCTAGTCTCTTTTCCTCTGAGTTCAATTGCCTTTTGCCCTTTCTTTTGTTTTTGCAATTAGACTTGTAAGACCATGGCTGCATCAACCTCGAAGAGTCCGCCAGAGAAGAAGAAGGCTCCACGCTTGCAACCGTTGCTATTTGGACCATTGGAGGCTGACGGCAACAACTATATGAGGTGGAACATCGATGCCAAGACACACATGACTGCGGAGGGGTGGGAAGGCGCCCTGATTTCTCCAATACCGGAGGGCGTATCAACGCCGAGCTGCACCGAATAGTTGCTCAACTGCGCATGTGTGGGGAGACTGTCACCGAACGGGAGCTAATTGATAAGACTCTCCAAACTTTTCCCTCTGCTTCTGCCTTGTTAGCTTAGCAATATCGCAACATGAGGTTTACAACACACTCGGAACTAATGTCCTACTTGCTACTAGCCGAAAAGGAACAACATGTGCTCTTGCAGAATGAAGAACGCAAACCGGCCAGGGAGGTGAACACCACGGAGCTACCGACCAGGAGACCACGGGGCAACCAGAAGTTGAAGCGACAGCAGCCCAACCGACCATACCCCCCAAAATCAAATGATAAGTCATCTGATCACAACTCTTCTAACTCCTTGTAGGTTAGAATTTTGCAATTGCCACAAGTGTGGACGCTCTGGTCACTTGCAACGAAATTGTCGGTCCACCGAATGTAGCAAGTGTGGTCGTTTTGGTCATGCATCTAAGGATTGTCGAACCGGTAAATGTCAAAAGTGTGGTCGACCAGGCCATGTGTCACAAAGTTGTAGGGCCGGTGAGTATATTGTTGAGATGTACAAGGAGCTACAACAGCTTAGGAAGGGTCAGAGAGAGTCTCACTCCCTAGATGCTCCATCTCTAGATGGAACTGACCCCGAAAACTACATGACGATCACGTCAGTTTATAAGACATCTAGCAAGTCAGAGGCAAATGAGGACATAGTCCTGATTGATAGTGGATCCACTCACACGATCCTTAGGGATCCAAAGTACTTTGAATTTTCGAGACATGGTTCCGAAGCCTGGCAGACCTGTGAACTGAGCATAGTAGCTGGAAGACGGACTTTAAAGTTCCGTGAGGGCCAGGCACGTGTCACACTGCCTGGAGGCGCCACCCTCATTTGTGACCATGCCATGTATGCGCCGGAGGCTAATCGAAGCCTGATCAGCTTTCGAGACCTCCGGGCAAATGGTATTCATGTCCTGACCTCGATCAAGGACGGTAAGGAGACACTTGACCTTTGGCAAGAGCAAATTTGCCTTGCCACCGCACAATGCGGAGCAAGTGGCCTGTATGAGCTTGTAATCTCCCGTCTGCCTAGCGGACGTAAAACTGTTCCACCTAGTGGAAGCTCTTCATACTCAGTGATCGCTCCAAGTAAGACCAGTTTGTGGCATGGACGCATGGGTCACCCAGGAGCTCTGATGTTCAGGAGGATGTTACCCCTGCTTACGGGACATGAGGTTTGTACCAGCGATGCAAACAAGGTTGGAGCGTGTGATGCGTGTGCCCAAGGAAAGCTGATTTTGAAGCCTTCACGTTGGAAGCTGCCAAGCGAGCTTCTACCTCCGCTCCAACGACTTCAAGGTGACATCTGTGGCCCCATCACTCCTGCATCAGGACCCTTCAGATGCACCAAGCTAGTCCTCTTTCCGCTCCCATGATGGGACGAAGTCGAACTCTGGATAACCCCTACTGTCTTTGCGAAGAAGAGGAGGAGGAGTTTCCTGACAAAACCCGGTACCTCGCAGCAGTAGGAGCTCTCAACTACTTGTCTACATATACTAGGCTTGACATTTCTTTTGCTACAAGTGTCTTAGCTCGTCATAGCCAAAGGCCGGCATGCGTTTGTTGCATGAGATAGTTCCTCAGTAGAAGTTACACTCTTTTCTGTCTGTGGGATTTTTCCTAATTTAGGTTTTCATCACAGATCAGTTTTTAATGAGGTAACTATTGATCGAGGAGGAGTGTTGAAGTAGTAGTTAACTCAGAGTTAGAATAGTAATTAACCCAACTACTTCTATCCAGATGACTGTACTCCCAGTGCTACTACGGGATGACAAACAGTGGATGATTAAAAATAGAACGATCTACTAGTCACCTTGTATAATTAGACACCTAGTCTGAATATATATATATATATATATATATATATATATATATATATATATATATATATATATATATATATATATATACTATCATCTTCTCCGGATGTGGAATAGAGGTATTCTCTTGTTTATATTTGAGTTGATTGTTATGCTTAGAGCTTGTGCCTTCACCACAGTCTGTGCCTTCACCACACGTTAGTTGTTACTTTTATCTCTCTGTCACAACAGTATTCTAAAAATTCGACATCCCAAGTCCAATGCCAATGAGGACAGGCCACAGTGAGGCACGCTCGTTTCTGCACAACTGAAGTGAGAGTTTGCCAACTGAATGAAAACTCTGGTCCAGAAGAAGAATAAATGCCAAGGCATTTAAAGAGTAAAATATGAAGATATTGATAAAATTATAGGCTACGCTCACTGATTTATTTTGGCAGTGAACAAGACACTAATTGACTGAAGTCTTGGTGATATATTTAAACTGAATCAGTGTAAAAATTTGTGTAGGCGGGGACACCAATTTTCCGCTCGCAGTATTTGGGTATTTCGGTGTAGCCCATTTTTGAACAGGGAATTTAAACAACCAATGTTATATTCACACACTATCATTGCATACCTGCATCACATTTGTCTCTCATGCAAACTATTTGACATGTAACAGGACTATCTACAAAACAATCAAATCGAGGGGTTTCTATACATTTGACATGTATAGTGACAATCAAACTTGAGTACAACTTTAGAGCACTCAGGGGAGGCAACCCATTTCTGATCACTTAAGCAATTACATATATCTGTAGGGTAGGTTTCTTTGGTGGGGAAATTTTCCTATATGCAAAAATAGAGTTTGGAAGGTTTCCATAATTTTCCAGATTTTTATTTTTCAAAATATAATTACTGTGAATTTTTAAGCAGAAGCTTAATATGTTCTTCCCACACTGATGATATGGGGCTTGCTATTTCCGACTATAGGCTGAAAACAAGGGGTGGTTATAATATTAAGAGCTTTGTAGCCAATCATTATGTGCCACAACTACGTCAGGAACTACGCCATAATTAATCACTGCTCACGGAAAGAGAACAATATACATAGTCAAAATAGAGGTGTTGATCAAGAATGGGTTGCCTCTCCTACAGTGAACAGAAATTTCTGAGTGACACATAAGTCACTTAGTGTGAACTAAAACTTCATTGTGTGTACTCATCCAATCTTCTATATGGATGAAATTTTTTGTCATCATCCAAGCTAGGATTTCTAAGAAACTTGTCATTGAAGTACATCATTGTCACTACTCAATTTTGGTCACTACTTCTTGGCTAACTTCAAAATTGCATTGTGCACTCTTTATTGCGAGATTTGAAGGTGTTTTTAGTTCATTGTGTATCTCTTATTGTGTACTATCTATATTGAAAATTGATTTGTCAATTGTATCTATGTGCTTCAATTGATTGAATCATAGAAGCACCGAGCGTTGGTGCAACTTAGGAGCGGTTTTCTACACGTAAACTTGCAACGTTATTTGAAATGAATCAGTCTTCAGTAACTCATCTAAGAAAGGAGACTAGTAGTGAAGTAAAGAAGAGGATGTCCAAGAATTCTAGGAGAGTGAGAGAGGCGACATGGTGTGCACCTCGTTGTAGCCATTATAAGAACCTTGTTTTTTAGGTGACAAGCAAAAAAAATTCTAAACGTATTTTAAGTGATGTCCAATGCAACAAACCCATGTTTTTATGTCAACTAGTTGGTTGTCTCAAAATGGCAAGTGTGACTTTGAGAAAAAGCAAGTGAAGATTACTTTAACCCCCAAAGGTCCTTGACTATATTTTCACCAAAAATGCTCAAAAACTACCATTTCTAATACAAGTACCAAATTTTAGAAAAAAGAATTCTTTAGACACATATAACCGTAGGATCTTATAGTAAACTAGTTTTAGAAGATGTGGGAAAAATTTCAGAATTTTCCACCATGCGGATTGGAAGATATTAGCATTTGAATTGGCAAAAATACTTTTTTTGTCCTTGCAAAAAACAGGGCAGCTGCACTTCACAAGGTCACATATGTATGAAAAAATGTCCAAAATGGTGGTGCTTCTTTGAATTATTTTTCCTAAACAAGTTGGCTACGTGCTTAAAAAGTTTCAAATCATTTGGAATTGTACAACATATACAAAAAAAATAGTAAGTAGAAAGAAGTAGAGAATGATCCAAAGTACTAAATTGTTAAGAATTTAATTATGGAATTGAAAAATGTCAATCCCAATGGTTGTAATGTTGTAATAAACAACCTTCATCTTATGAATTTTTTTTTTCAAAAAATATTAAAAATTGAGTTAAATAAACAACTTCAATGTTTATTTAAGAGTAGAGAATCCATAATTGCCCGCAAACTAAAAACCCTCATAATCTTTGACTCATTGATTGAAATGGAACGATTCAAAGCTTTCCACATATATACAAATTTAGAAAACCAATTTCAAATTTTTATTTTTGAAAAAAGTGATTTTTTCAGATTTGCCCGGACTGCCTACCTAGTGAAAAAAGTAACATATTAGGCCATAACTTTTGACTCCTATTTTGAAACGTCATGAAATTTAGTGCACATGAAAGATATTCCTCGTCCCCACCTTCTATTAAAATTTCAGCTTAAAATGTGAAAATCTCTAGTCAAACGTACCTGCCCAAAATCACTATGTTGCTTAAAATAGCAAGCTGGTCCTTTAGGGGTTAAAGCATGCTCTGAGAGAAGTTGATTTGGGTGCTCATGTGCAACAAAAAAAGCCTCTTTTTGCTCCAAGACATTGTTTTGCAAGCTTGAAATTTGCTCATAAGTACAGAAATTGGATTATTGATGATTGGAGACATTTTTTTTAGTGATGAGACCTAGATTAACCTATTTAATTCAAATGTTAGATTATGGTGTTGGTTGAGAAAAGGAAAGAGATTTGGACCTCAACATGTTAGTCAAATTGTCAAACATAGTGGTAGTTCAATCATGATTTGGAGTTATACGACTGCTTTTGGGCCGTGTGCTTGGTACCAAATTGAAGGTAGGATGGATCAACATTTGTACAAAAATATTTTAGAAACCTACTTACAGAGCACCATAAAAAATTGTTTTTTCAACATGATAATGATTCTAAACATAAAACAAAATGTTTTCAATTGTAGCTCTCTTCCCAACCATTTCAACTTCTCTAGTGACTAGTTCAATCTCCAATTTTGAATCCAATGGAACAATTTTGGGCTCTTCTCAAGCAACGTCTAAACGAAATCATTCCATGGCCTAGAAGAATTCAAGAATTGTAGAAGAATGTGTGTAGTGTATACCCTAGTTTTGATGCAGAAGATTGTGAGAAGCTTTACAAAATTATGCCAAAAAGGATTTATGTTGTATTGAAAGCAAAAGGTTATTGGACAAAATACTGAAGTTTGAGGATTTGTTTTAAACAATAGCGAGTATAATACATAGTTGTTGATTTGACTTTGTAGAAGAATGTTTTGTTGTCAATTTGATGTGCAACGTTGCACATATATACAAGATTATATATATTATTTCATTCAGTCTCTAGATTTGTAAAGTTAAATCTTTCAAATTTTAGTAGTTGTCTATGAAAGTTGGCACTTCAAATTTTCTATTCATTTTTTATTGTCACTATAACATGTTGCCAAAGAATCAAATCTTGTTTTTATATTGTGTAAACAAAAATTTGGACAAGCCCATTCTGGCCAAATTTCTTTTTGTAATGTACATTTCAAATTGCATGTATACTTACAAAAAAAAGATGGGAAGGAAGATTCTAAAGATTTCACTATAACAAACAAAACAAAACAAACAAAATAAACAACCTAATTTAATAGATGGATGGTATACTAACTCCTTTATCTACCAATGCAACTTGTATCATTGGAAAGCTCTTTGCAAGAAGGGGTATACGAGCTTTCTTTCGAGCATTCCAACTCTTAACAAAAAAAATATTGAATTTCAAAATTTTTTAATTTTTAATTTAACAAATTATTTTCATTTTTATTTTTATTTTATTGTAGGAATGGTATAGGGTACACTAGTTCTATACATTAAATTAGCTTGAATTTTTTAATTATATTTAGATGTTATATTTGTTTTGTTTGTTATAGTGAGATCTCTAGAACCGTATATTCTTCGGTTGCATTCGTAATATTGTTAGAAAGCTCTTAGCATGGACTTTGTTTTGTGGCATTTGGACCTACAATGTAAAAATTATGGATTTTTTAGTTTTTTTAAATTAAAAATTGAATTAAATTATCTTACACTTTGGACCAACAGCACAATGTTTTATTGTCTGGTTTTCTATACCTTAAATGAAGTTGTTTGTTTTGTTTGTTTGTCATGGTAAGATCTCTAGAACCGTGTGTCTTCTAATTGCATTCTTGGTATGTTAAAAAGCTATTTGCAAGGAAGGATACAAGGACTTTGTTTTGTGGCGTTTGGACTCACAATAGAAAAGGTATTGAATTTTAAAGTTTTCAAGAATTAAAAAATTAGAAAATTATTTTAATTTTTAATTTTATTATATTGTAGCAATAACATAGGGCATACTAGTAGTATTAAAAGTAGGCAATGAGTGAATGAGGAGTTGTTGACAAAATCCATTGCCTCTTCACACTATCATTGCTTCCAATACAATTGTCTCACATGCAAATTATTTGACATGTAATACAAATATCTACCAAACAAGCAAATTAAGGGTGTTACTCTATACAATATGTAAGTAAAAGTTTAAACAAACCTAGGGTCTTTTTGGGGCTCTTTTTTGCTAAAAAGCGATGATTTTTTTTCTTAGGGAACATTTGGCAAAATATTCTTGCTTTTTAGTGGATGAAATCGCTGATAGCTACCAAATCTTGGAACGGTATTGCTCAATTTTGGATGAATGTACAGTTGGGTATAGGAACCTTACAAATTTTTGCATCTTGTTGAGATTAGGTCAACTTTGGGAGGCTCGTGTATGCTCGAAATTGAACGGAATTTCAAATTTCAAATTTCAAATTTCAAATTTGTTGAAATCACATTGAAGTCTACTTTATCATCATTACAAACATACATATGTAATTGAAAATCATACAAAGAGTTCGATGTTTTCTATACAATATAGATGTCCTCAGAAAGCAACATTCTTCAAATAACCCTAAATATCTCCACTCAAAATATGTCTTTCTTGTTGAAATTTTGGACTTTGGTAGTTGAGTGATTAGGAAAGAGAACATAAGTTATTTGATTGAAAAATCCTTATTTTTGAAGGAATAATAAGATTATAAAAAAATGTTATTTTGTTGACTTCTAGCTTGGACTCTGATCTCGCTTTTGGGGGGTAGAATCCATTGTGGGGAGTTGAGCTTTGGAAAGAAGAAAGCGGTGAGGTAGGAAAAGCCACCACATGTAGAGAAAGCTCAGATCATAGGGTTTTTATAACTGTAAAAATTCATTGTATTTTGGAAGAATGTCGATAGTTGAAGACAACTATGTATACTATCTAGTGATGCTAACATTTGGGAAAGTTACAACTTATATTCAATGGTACATATAAGACATGAACCTTCACAATTGCTTAAGAGAAACTTGATCTCATACCACTTGAGTTGCTTGTATGATTTTTTGCTTGTTCTTCATCCCATTGCAAAAAACTTTGACTATTTTCCAAAGGTTCTCTATGAAATGGTAGATAGTGTATAAAAGAAATTCAAATTGATGTATGATTTGAATTTATTAATTTTTCACTTGTTATGAAGTTGAAGTGCACTTCATTGCAATTCCAATGCAATTTGCGGTTCCAAAATCGGTTCATTTTTTAGCATGCTAAAGCTTCTTGAAGTTGATGAACTTTCTAGTGAAAAACTGACTGGAAAATTTGTAAGGTTCCTGTACCCAACTATACATCACTGGGGATGAATAAATGAACTTTCAGCCATAGATTGCAAGTTTCATCCATTTCCATGGATGTAAATAGCTTCATCCTTCCAGATATTATTGCTTTCTGCACTGCCTCAGATAAATGGAAAACCCCCCCTCCTATTGTTGGCAAATTTCTTCTATGTACATTTCAAACTGTATATGTAAGGTAGATCAACCCTTCACCATCTGCCTCTCAATTCCGTGCCCTACTGTTTGGCCCCAATTGTGTCCACTGGCCCATCCAAATCTGTCCAGAAAAGATCCTAAACCATTTAAGGTTTTGATAAAATCTGACAAGATTTTGGCTTTAACGTCAACATGGGGTAACGTGTCAATCCTTGATTGGTGGATTCTTAAGTGCTAATAGATATATAGAAGGACGGTTTTGGGTTGTTGACAGGGTGTTTATGACTCTAGTCTATGGGCGGTTTTGTAATTTCAGGATGATTACTTCAAAAATTCACAGAAATTTTAGTTTTGACCGGAAAATTATAATTCCACTTGTGTTTGATTTGTGAAACAAGCGCACACCTCTGAAAAATATATGACCCTCATGGAATTGGCCCCAAGATATTCAGATTGCAAATCAGGGTGGTCATAGACTTGTCTATCTTACTTCCAAAGAGAGGAAGTGAAGCCAAGCTATAGTGCATCTCAAAAAAGACCGGTGAGAAACAATATTGATTCAATATTGTTTCAATATGATTGTTGATTCAATGTTGAAACAAGATACTTATGGACATTGGAATAGTGTTGATTGAATATGTAACACTACAGTATTGATTCAATATCTTTGTTCAAATGTTGAAATGGCATTATTTGAAAAAATTATTGATACAATGTTGAATTGACTTAGTTGATTTTTATGTAACATTATGTTATTGATTCAATAGCAATGTTCTAATATTGAAATGGCAATGTTTGAAACAATTATTGATATAATGTGGAAGTGGCATTATTACATATAGATTGGTCCAATGATGGAATCGTAAAGTTGTTTGCATATTCTCAGAGTTGAAGAAACAATACTATTACAATTTTGTTGATTCAAGATTGCAGTGATGTTCTAACGACTTGTATTATAGATATACTGAAATGGTAGTGGTTGAAATAACGATTGCTACAATGCGGAAGTGGCTTCATCACATATCGATTGATCTAATAATGGAATCATAAAGTTGTTTCGACATTGTAAAAGTTGAAGAGTTAGTATTATTACAATTTCAGTTATCTTGATTGTTGTAATGTTGGAACAACTTGTATTATTGAAATATTGAAATGGTAGTGGTTGAAATAATGATTGCTACAATGCGGAAGTAGCTTCATCATATATACATTGATCTAATAATGGAATCATAAAGTTGTTTTGACATTGTAAAAGTTGAAGAGTCAGTATTATTACAATTTCAATTATCTTGATTGTTGTAATGTTGGAACAACTTGTATTATTGAAATATTGAAATGGTAGTGGTTGAAATAATGATTGCTACAATGTTGAATTGGTTTTATCACATATAGATTGATCTAATGATGGAATTATAAAGTTATTTCAACATTCTAAAAGTTGAAGAGTCAATACTATTACAATTTTATTGATTCAAGGTTGCCATGATGTTTTAACAATTTGTATTATTCAAATAGATAGATGGCAAAAGTTGAAACAATATTGAACTAGTGTCAAGCCACTTCTACATGAAAATAAATTCAATGACATATTAATATCATGGTATTATTAAGGTCGACCATATTGTTCATTCTTGGAACTTTGAATCAATGTTGAAACAACATTGTGTTGGAACAAGCATCAATGCCTTTCTAACCATTGGATTAATATCAATTTGTAATTTCAATAACCTTGAATTCAACAACATTTTGGTATTGAAACATAATTGAATATAAGTTTAACATACAGAAAGATTTTTCTGATAGCTCCTAACAAAGTTGAAACATCATATTAGATAATGCATCAAGATTTTCCAAGCAATACAAAATAGATGCTTTATGAAAATTGGTCATCATATTCAAACCAGAATCTTAGAACTTCCATTTATTAACAAAATATCGATCAACATCACAGAGTCGGTCTCCAAAATGTGGAATAACCTGTACAACTTTCAAAATCTTCTTAATGTCAATTAAGAAATACTTCGGCAATCGAATTTGCCTTCTAGTAGTTCCAGTTGTATCCAAGTTCTGAGGTAATGACCAAGAAATTTGTGTGCACTGTGTGATGGCGCTCAGTATGTTTGAGTCCAATACATAGTATGGACGCACAAATGCTAGATTCAAGGTCATCTTCGTATACCCATCTACTGTCTTCTGTTGACAATTACTACAATGAAGGAAAAGACGAACCTCTGCATAACAAGTGTAAGGAGAATGTTCAAGGTCTTCCATTTGTAATGCTACCTTGCTAAACCATGGGCCTTCATGAAAGTCATATGTGGCTCTTGCATACATAGCCCAATCACCATAGTCATCTCCTGGTCCCGGAGGAATTGCCACCGCCTTGACCACGCCAAACACCTGTACATAAGTTGAGTAACCATTGAATTAATTATTAAATTTTTTTATTCAAGTACCTTCATTTATCAAATTCAGTTGATTCAGTAGGTTCACGACATTCTTAAAGCAATGATCTTGAAGATCCATCATTTTGATTGTGAGCTGGTTCCATTTTCATTATAAATAATTGAAGCTATTTCAATAAAAAGATTCAATAATTCAATGAATTTGATAATTAAATGTACTATCATACTTCAATAAAATGATTGATGCACTTTGATAAAGCTCCAAGTGAAAACAAAAAATTGAAGAACAGAACAGTGTTGGTCCAAAAAATAAATAATTATCATACATCGTAATTTGAAGAAGTTACCTATATTCAATGTACTCATCATTTGATTAACAACGTGTACTTGAGTAACATTGTGATTACCTCTCCAATGCACACATCTTGTGCCACTTCATATGCATGCAAAGCCTCGTATAAATGTTCTCGGACTTCTAGTTGTGCTTTCACCAAATTCCGTACAGCTGTAGGTACAACTGCTACTGAATATCCTCTTCTGCGCATATCATGAATGCTTGAAGATGGAGTGCAGTATAAGGAAGTAATATCCCTTCGTAGCCAAGCTCTATGGATGTTAAAGGCCACTCCACCAATAACATTCATGCCCATCTCTATTGCCTGGAATGAAAGAAGATAATGCAAAATATTATCCATTGGTCTTCGTACATTTGTACCTATTAGGTTCACATATTGGGTTGAATTACATGATACATATAAATCGAATACCATTGAACTTTGCAAAAATTACCTTATGTATAGTTGATTTCTTGTCAGCTTTTGAATTTTCTGCACTTTCAACTTCTTGCTTCGCAATTCTTAGAGCTTCAAGTCTACGGTTATGTTTCACTATCTGTGCATTTGCCTCTCTTCTATTACTTGCCCTATATGCTCTCTTCATAAGTGCAATGTGCATCTGCTCAAACATGTTTGTAGAGTATTCCCAAGGCAACCCGGACCTTCGAATGTATGAAGCAAAATGGGACATGGCATGTATCTTGATTGTATTAAAGCTTGATTTCTGCCATTCCACCAAAGTGCTCTTGAAGGCCAATACAGCTCTGAAGAATTTATCAGAATAAAGGTTCCATAAGATGTTTAGCATCAATTACTAAGTACAAATGTGAAACACATTGTTGATTCCATTGTCAAACAACGATACCTATGAATTGCCCAATAAAATTCATCTCACTATGAATTTGAACAAGATCTAATAACCAAGTTTGTATGACATTACCTTGTCATCAAATCCTCCATGGTCTGTAAGCTCCTCATAGTATGGGAAGGGCTTCTACAAGCACATACATACCATTCCAAAAAGTATACCATGGCTTGAATGATATTATCCTCATATAAGCCAACCATACAGAAAATAATGACCTGCACACATTCAAATTACGGATACATTATTACGAGCTCATGATAAATGATGGATTGAACAATTGTAAGTAAGCAGGCAAACACGTCATGATCACATATTACCTGCATAATGGACCTATGTTCAAAGGTGGCAAAGTTGGCTTGTGAACAGAAATACCCCCCCTTCTCATTGCCTGGAATGCGGAAATGTGCAAAACGGGCTCCAACTTTGAGTTGCATAAGTTGCTTGTCAAGCTCTTGTAGAATGCGTATACGAGGGCTTTCAGTTGCAATGTCTCTAATGACGCCAATCAACATTTTGAATATCCCCAAATCACTTTGGTGTAAAATGTCGACATGTAATGCTTTATAGGGATTCCCCATGGTTGTCTCTCCACCGTTAAAGCCCCATAAAGAGCACTGGTACATACAAATATATAAGACAATGTTTACCCCTATGCAATTTTTAAATGATGAAAGAAATGTAATGCAAATTCCTATAGTATTTAATATTTCAAACTAGTCAAGGATTTATTAAACAAGTGTTCATTTTGTCTACTTTAAGACTTTCAACTTACAATCTAATTAATTGAGGGATACTCGCACCTTTACAGCATGCAACGACCACCTCTTCAAAATGGAATCTAATTGATGTTTGGATGAACCTTGCATCATCATATAAATCTCCTTCATGTTTTGTTCAGTTCGAGCTTCAAATGTTGTATCCACATTACTAAGGTAATCCTTTGGGCACTGGCATAGGCTGCATGGAAGTTTGCAAACATTTGTATCGTACGTTGACGTAACCTGTATACACAACACACAAGAAGATATTTTAAATTGAAGTTGAAAATGTTCAACATTTCTATGTATGAAGTACAGGAACTTTCAAAAACATGAAAATAAGGCATATGGTCAACAAAAAAAAAAAACACCTTGCAACCTTCAGGATGGTCAGAGATGTATGCGTACAACAAGGGATAAACAAATTGTGGTATACCGAATGGATCAATCATTGTAAGCCCCCTAATACATGTCCAAATCACCCCAAAATAATGTCAATATTCTCTGTACGGTATACGAAGTATGTAATCTATGATAGTATCACTAGAACAACTTACAAGAGGCACAAAACATCATTACTTCTACTTCTATGCCAAGTCCCATCCCTGAGATGACTTACTTGTAACTTGCAGCTTTAAGTGGTGCTAGTACAATCTCCAAACACTTATGCAGAAGTTGCAATCGTTTAATATGAAATGGTTCTCTATTTCCTGCACATCATGAGAGAAAACGCAATTCATATCTGTGTTTCTTGCAGTCATTGACTTCAATTTATAGATTTAATGAATTGAAGATTATGTGGTCAACAAATGAACCTGTATGATCAAAAGCAATTACTGGCAAGATTGCTAGTAGAGCATGTCCATCATCTCCTTGTCGTTTTTCGCAAGAGATGTTTGCTATGGACATCACCAATGGATAGCCTGTCACGTGCATATTATTGGAAAGGCTTGTTTGGTCACTATAGAACATGAGTGGAGCCACCACACTTCCTTCACACCCCAGATGCATCTGCAAATCAATCATCCACATGTTTTTGAAGTTCTTCACGTTATTATTTTAACCCCTAAAGGAAAAAGCTGCGTTTTCTGGCAACAAAGCGATTTTGGGCAGCTCACTACGAATGAAGTTTTTATTTTTTTTAAAAGTCTCTTTTACACAACATGTGCCCGAGGAGTAGCTTCAAGGCCCAACAATTTTCATAACATTTGACTTCAAAGATAAAAAGTTATTGCATGATATGTGATTTTCTTTGAACTTTGGGCAGCCTGGGCAGCTCTGAAAATTTCTTTAAAAATGACTTTTAAAAAAAATAAAAATTTGGTTTTGGTTCTTTAGATTTATAGAAGCTTGGGAAGCTTTGAATCATTCAATTTCGATCTTTGAGTCAAAAGTTATGAGGAGTTCAAGTTTGCGGGTAGTTATAGTTTTCAAAGATTCCATGCCTACCCGCAAACGTAAACTCCTCATAACTTTTGACTCGAAGATCGAAATTGAATGATTCAAAGCTTCCCAAGCTTCTATAAATCTAAAGAACCAAAACCAATTTTTTATTTTTTTTAAAAGTCATTTTTAAAGAAATTTTCAGAGCTGCCCGAGCTGCCCAAAGTTCAAAGAAAATCACATATCATGCAATAATTTTTTATCTATGAAGTCAAATGTTATGAAAATTGTTGGACCTTAAAGCTACTCCTCGGGCACATGTTGTGTAAAATTTTCAAAGAAAAACAATAAAAACTCCATTCATAGTGAGCTGCCCAAAATCGCTATGTTGCCAAAAAACGCAGCTTGGTCCTTTAGGGGTTAAACCGGCACATATTCATTTTAAAATAGATTTCAAACATGTATAAGACAAATGTGAAACTACATGATGTTAGTATGTACTTGCAACTGTAATCAAGAAATTCAGATATACGGATGATTTTATTGATTGTACAACTCTTCAATGTAATTTTCACCTTTTATACAAACTTTTTTGCATAATTTGTAAACCCAATTTTTATGGATTACAAGCACTACCTGCATAGTTTCCCACCATTCACATGTGTCTGGTGTTGAAAATACCCGCTCTCCATCATTGTTCAGTGTGGTTGTAGGGGCAAACTTGAAACCCTCACCATTATTTGGTGCACCAAATAGAGATGCAAGAGCTTGAATAGAGTCCCTATGGTGAAGTACAACCTCTTGTTCACCAGGTTCTGATACAATTTGATGTTGCCAACCCTAGTACATTTGAGCAACCACCTTTGTGAGATCTTGGAATTTCGTTAGTGAAATAAAGAAGATGAACAATTAAAACATGTTCTAACACCTGGAACTATAAGAAATCAAACAAGTTTCAAAAGCCAATAAATTACATCTTCGAAATTGTACAACTTCTGTTCCCATTTGCCAACGTCATGGGCACTTTTCACGGTGACATCATTGATTTGAAACCGCGAATCAAATAGCAAATTCAGTAGTACATTGATGTCTGTGGTTGATAGTCCTTGATTCGTTCGGCAACTCCTCATGAAGTGAACAAGATTAAATGTTGAATCAAATGACTTCACCAATGTTGTTTGAAAGTTCCTTCTCTCCAAGTGAACATAATCCTCCACAAATTGACTTGGTTGGCTAGAACAGCAGGGCTCATCAACTTCAATTTCAAGGTCCACTACTGGGCGGCATAGTACAGCAGGTACACTACTTGGCGCAACATTGTGAATTTCTGTAGCGCTACGTCGAGTTGTACTCCGTGGCAAAGTGCGACATCTTTTTATATGGCTAGATAGTCCTGCAGAGCTTGCAAATCTCTTTGTCCCACAATGAGGACAATCCAAAGTCATCTTCAGCACTAGAGTTCCTACATTCAACAGTTCTGTGGGTGAGTAAACTCAACTATATACTTCCTACATGATGACAAAAAATGGTAAATCTCAAATTAACCCTAACCAATTCATTAGATGTTTGTACAAATTATACACTACATGGCTTGGCAGATTCAAACAAACACTACACATACCAAATACAGGTGGTCATTTTAAAACCCTGAAAATGTAAATTATGCAAACAAGGTTGATATTACAGAAGAAACTTACCTTCAATGGCCAATGCTAGCTTCACCCTCTCCACGTCTCTCATTCAGTGCATAGGCACGTGCAGCACAACATCCTGAACAGCCACCTGTGGTACATATAATGTCAAGCTGATAACTGGTGCAAAGTAGCAACTGAATTATGAAAGTATAGGGGTAAAAAATGTCAGATCTTTTTTGTAATCTTCTCTGTTGAAAAAAGACAGATCTTTTTTGTAGATATTGTGCAGGCAGTTCTGGCATGGCAGTCCCTGCCTCTTCTGTAAGTATAATATATGTACAAATTCTATGTTGAAAAAATATAGATTTTCTTTGTAGATATTGTGCAGGCAGTTTTGGGATGGCAGTTCCTACCTCTTTTGATCCCATTGTGATAAACTGTAGTTTTTCTTGAAAAGCAAACATGAAAAACAAAAGGGGATACACGTGTCGTTATCATATTGGTTGTAAAGATTTTACCAAGAAATTAAAAGGGGTAAAAAAGTCATTTTCCTATTGGTTAATTTTCAGTTTTCAGCGCAATACAAATTTCAAAGGATCACAGGCAAACTAAGGTAGGAGGTCCTAAAATGGAGCGGCTTCTAAAACCAATCAAGCTTTAGAGGTACATTTTGCACTTTCCAATGTACAAGTGGTGTGCATTTCAGGAGGTGGTCTGTTTTAGAGCCCACAAAAATGCACTTTTCTGCAACTTCAGGAATTCATAACTAATTCCACAAAGCTTCAAAAAATTTGAAACAACTTGGGTTAGATGCCAATTTCTCTTCCCTTTCAAGGAAAATTAACTGAAAAATATTTTAAGAAATTCTACCTCCCCGAAAGTCAGCTTCAGCTCTTAGATGAGCAGTTTCTGAACCTCCTACCTTACCGTATACTCCACAGCAATGTCGAGAAGTCAATACATTTGCGATTAATTCTCAAGACGTGTTCATGAAAAGTGGATCCCAAATGGATCCTGAGTTCTCGTGTTGAAGAATGTGCTCAATGACTCAGGGCGAGAGGAAATTTCCTGACCTGGCTCAATCCCAGGACCGGTATCGTCAACCTCAAAGACTAAGAACACTGCATCTGGAACACTACCAGCCTCTGTGTATCTTTCAAGTGAAAATGGGCTGAAACTGCGTTGATGTGTCCTACCAGATACATCAGTTTCTGGATTGGCAATTCGACCCCGCACCATAATTCGACCTTTGGATGTAAATTTGAGACTATTTCCAACGAGATTTGTGAAGACTTGCATAAAATCGCGACTTGCATAAAATCGCCACTCCGACGTGGCCAAAATAGTTGGGTCCATCGAATCAAGTTTGTAAAGCTCAGAACTCCACGGTCCGCGGGAAATTGATCGTGCGCACTGACTCTCGCTCTGCTCTCTCTCAGTTTGCTCTCACTCGCTCTGCTCTTTCTCTATTCTTGCAAAGATTTTCGATCCTTGCGAAGATTTTTTATAAACATTAGGATTCTAACAAGACCAAAATGAAGCCACCAACAGAAATATTTGAGGATTATAGCTAGTGAACTCGTTTTTTGATTCACCAATGCCAACTTATCCTAAGTTTATAGCGCAGGTATGCCAGATATTTAAGCCTTACCACTGAGACTCTTTCAGGAAATTTCAATTGAATTTCTACCAACACTCGCTCGATAACCTGGCTCAAGCAAAAATTGAGAGCTCAGAAGAATCATCAGTCTGTCTAGCAACAAATTAAAAAATGAACAATCTCAAAGATTCGGTTTGACAGACCCTGCGATTGATGACCGAGTTGTTCAATCCATTTTCAATACTTCCAATTAGACAAGCTTCCGAACCCCTGCATGGAATCCAGAGAACAAGCCATCAGTAATTCTCAAATTTCCATTTCTGAAACTGCAATCCTCAACTGATCGCATAATGAGTCAGAATCAAAGCAATTGCAAATTCAAAATAGTCAAACCCACTATCCTGCTATCAATCCAACATCAATCCAACAGCCTTGCAACACATCAAAGAGGTTTCTAACACGATCTGCTCCACAATGAAACGGTCTCTCTTGAACTTCGACCTAAACCCTAGATTGCAAGGTAACAACTTCTTAGAATGTTGAGCTACACTTTTACAAAATTCAAGAAGTATTATGTGCGCTTTTCTGCATTAATGAAAATCAGCAGCCTAAACGCCAAATTCCCCTGCACCTTCGCCATGGAACTGATAACTTCTTCCAAGAAACCTCACCTTCGCGACAAAATCGATGAGCACGAAATCCTGTCAGGGTTGTGGAATCGATCAGCACACCGAAACCTTGCTCAGCAGCCTAGAGCTCCACCGCCTGCCTCGCTTGTAATTTTGTCCTAGAAGAACACAAATTGACGCGCCGTCGGAGGAAGAGAAAACCTGAAGTGAATTCCTTAGAAAACAACCAGGTCTGTTTCCAAAGCAGAGAATAAAATACTCTTTTCTCCTCAAATAATGCTTAAAATATTATGTAAAAACAGTTTGTACAGGCTACAAACCTGCAGTGCCGGTTCGGCGGTGAGGTTCGGCCGGGCTTCAACAGGAAGCTTCAAGTTGCGTGACCGTCATGGTACGCCACCTTCAAGCTGCGTCAACACTTACACTTTCATTCTACGGGAGCGGCGAATGGCGGACGTTCCGTGAGCAACGAAGGGCGTGAAAACTTGCGCTTTGCTGTAGGTGAGTCCCACCTACCCTGTAAGGTTGGACCGGATTGCAAGATTCTCTGCAGACGTTGAATGTTTATCCTATTCAATTACATCGTGTGAGTCCATTGCTTCACGTGTACCGTGACCATTGGAATTTTGTCGTACTTATTTTTAGAATTCTATCTATACAGCTTGAATTCTATCTTATTTGCTGGAATTCTATCTGACATGATTTACTCGTTTGCACATGCTCAAAAGTTCCGTCTTTTTTTTAACCCTAGGGTTTGAAGTTAACTAAAGTTAACTAAAGTTACAAAGAGGACAAGCAACGGACAGTGTCGTGGAAAAACCTGAACTGAAGTCTTCATTCCAGAAAGAAGTGAAGTTTGAGCCCTTCCCTGCAACAATCAGCACACTTGTCAAATAATTCTTCGAAATTGCAGATTCAGTAACGGATGTTCTGATTATTAAAGAATTATCTGCAGGGCCTTGTCCATGCGTTCTTTGATGAAGTCCTAGGTTTTGGGTCAATCATCTTACCTGCATATGACTATTTTCCGTGCGTGTACAGGTTAGGAAAGTCTGTCAATCGATTGGCTTTCTATCACCTGCTGCATGCATGGCTTTCGCCGCTGTATCTTCAAAGGATAATCCCTGGATGGTTGTCGCAATTCTCACTTCAGGTCTCGGTTTGTCAAGTTTCACTCTCGCTGATACAGTTCGAACATCACCCACCCGATTCTCTACTTTTCGTAACTGAAATTCATTATATAAATTGCCTTGGTAGTTTGGTGTTTCATGAAACATTTTGACTGTCGTAGTTACTTCATTTGTTTGACAAGCTGAATGATTTGTGTACCGGAACTTTGTAATGCCCAAGCTAAAATAGAAAGTCCACTTTGGAAGCTACTAGTTGATTATAACATTCCAAAACATATTTTATGCCGGTGTCTCCGCCCCGTTGTGGGCGGTTGTATTTTATTTTGCAACATTTGGGCTCTGCCCGTTTGCGCAAAAAAACAAAAAAACATATGTTATCGTCCATAAACGTAGGGTATAAATTTTTCTTTCTCTTGACACATTTTGTTAGCTCTCCCTTTAACATCCTAGAGGATCTATTCAACTCCTAAAGTTATAGGATTAAGTGGCGATTTTTGGGTATTTGGTCACTGAGAAGTTCAGTTCACACACCAGCTGACATTGCTCCTGATGTGTAGGCTGGTACTGTACTGTACACACCAAGACATCTCTCCAAAGTATGCTAGTGTCCTTCTGGTGAGGTTCCCCTCTTACACTTTTCCTTCAAGCAAGCCTTCAAGTAAATTAGGGTGACCGATCAGAAGATTGCGCAAATGCTGAGGCCACAAGATCTGGATCCCTAAAGTAGTAGAGCTAGTTCATTCTCCTTAAACAAATCTACATAACCAAAGTGGAAAGGATCAACTCGTTTGTGCAAACCCCTGGTTCCATGAACTGATACTGTGACTTGAAATTGTCAAAATTCTCTTAGATTTGACAATCAAGACCTCTAAATTTGTTTGGCTGAAATTGTGCTGAACCAGTTGGATGGAAATTATAAATCCCCTGACCGATGAAAGAACAGTTCCTTGCCATGTCATTCTGCATTTCTTACTTCTTTTAAGTATTGACTGTGACGGATGATGGCTAATACACAGGAAATAACCAACACCGTCGGAGCAATGCCGGGAGTTTTGGGCGTCGCACTTGTGGGAATCATCTTGGATAGGATTCAATCATGGCCTGTAAGCAACGCTACCAGAATTTGTATTTATCGACCAGGTTTTCAGTAAAATTTAGACTGTTTCAAGAACATTTCTAGACTCGTTGTAGACATGAATCAAGGCTTTAGATTCTCTGAATGATGTTGTCTATTACAAGTTCCTGAAACAGTCTAATTTTGCTGAAAACATAGTTATCATTTGATACTACCTGTATTGGAGTCAAAGTATTGGTTGCCATGCATAAACTAATGGATAAGTGGTTATGAACTGGAAGCCTTGCCGTGGCTACAATTTATATACTAATTTCAGAGTAAGTTACTGAGTGCTTCTGATGCAATTTTCACAAATTGATTTCTGAACTTATCACTAGAAAAACTTTGAATCAGAAATGAGGTCCTTATTTATGGTTCTTCATGTTATTATTACTTTCCCTCACTTGCTATGAGATAATCATGTTGTGGGAGTAGTTAGCTTACCCATTGTTGTAATATTGACTTTGGTTTCTTTTAAAGCAATGGTATATTTCATTTGTTCAAACAAAGTCAATAATAATAATAATAATAAAAATAATAATAATGAGTAATAATAATAAAATAATAATTATTATTATTATTATTGACTTTGGGTTCATTTGCAATAATGTAAAACGATGTAGTAAAATTGTTGAATTTTTTTGGACCACGTGTAGTAAACTCCTTTGGCTTCAGAAAAGTGTGCAGAACGTTCTTGAACGTGAAGGCAAGGCCGGATCCTTTTGCTTTCCACGAAGCAAGGTCTGTCATTGTAGAGTGTCTTGAATGCAAGCTTGCCTATGTATGTATATTGGGCCACTAGAACATGATTAGTTTCTTGTTAGAGTGATAGTGTACAAGGACCTCTTTTTCTCATTCAAGAAGGTTACGTACCAGTGACCTGAGCAACATCATGTGAATGTGTCAAAGTTTTTTTCATTAGGAAAGAGCAACTCAAAGTTTGTCAGAATTTGGATCAGTATACTCACTTGAAGCTTGGGCCTATCACCAACCTTAGAATGCTGGTGAAATCCAATTACTAGAAGTATTAGAAAAAAATGTGCCTACAGAAGGGGGAGAGTGAAATGCCTTGCTACTTGCTTGAGTAACAACATTAGGACATTGCGTGTTGCTCCTTGTCGTGACAGCAGGTTCACTCATTAGATATAAGTACCAAAGTCAGATGCCTACTAAACTATTGATTCTAGTTGTGTTTGCGTAGTTGCTTGACAGTTAAACTTATTTCAATCCGTGAAGTTGTAAAATTATTAACCATTTGTGTGACTTCTTTTGTTGTTTGTGCAAGGGCAAGCTTGTATGACAGTAGGACTTGGAATAGGACCTGGGCACAGCTATTTTCTACAAATTTACAACCTACTATATGTGAGCATGCAACTCATTATCATTGGTCTTGTTTATAATTGGAAACTTAAATTGTCACTAGGTTTTGCCAACTTTAGCTACACAAGTGGATTTCGTAATTCAATTCTTCACTCCTCACGTGTGATGATGGAGTTTCCATCACTTGTACTCATTGTATAGTTTGTGAAACTTGTGGCTAAATGTAACAGCACATTCCATGACTACTCAACAAGAGGCTAAACGGTTGGTTGCCTTGAAGGCACAATTTAAAACTCCGATGCGTAGAGGACGCCATTCTAGCCTCACTGCATCTCATGGAAGCTAGTGTAGCAGAGAAGTAAGCATTTCTATAGCACCGGCCAATGTAAGCCAAATCAATAGGGGAGTTGCAGTTCAAAGCTTGAACCAAAGAGTAGAAGTTAATGTCATACGAGTAGCTAGCACCCCTGTGGATGAGATTGGACGACAGGAGAGGACAACTAATGTTCTTGGAAACCATCAACAAGGTTAAGAATACTTCAGCACTCCTATGGACGCAATCCAAAAAAGGCACTATGCGAAACTCATAAAAGAAAATGAGTTGCTCCGCCAACAAGTTCTATCTATCACAAGAGCATTGGAAATCTCAATGGAGAAATGTAAAGACATCATGCCATGTTGCAATCCAACACAAGTCAAGGTATCAATCCTTTGAGCAAAGCTTTCTGTACTTTTTGCCGGTATTAGAGTATACATCTATGTCTTACTTCTATACTATTGTACAATGTATCTTACCTTAGTGTGATGAAATTTTTTTCATTACTACATTAATGTTTTGTATTCTGTATTCTAACTAGCTTTCATTGAACCTATGTTCTTGGATATTGAAGTGATTTGAATGTCTATGCAACTTGACTTGTTGTATGTAGAATTTCCATAACCAAGGTATTCATTATAGTCAAGTTGAACATATTACATATAGCAAGAGTTATATGGAGTCACGATAATTATCATATTAACACCATTCAAGGCATTTTTTTCAGATGAAGCAAACCGAGGTTGTCTGTAAACTTCTTCTTGGCAAATTCTGCAACTCAACAATGTATCCCTCAGATGACATCCTTTTTGAGGCCATGATGATCTCTTTCGACATTGAACAGAATGAGTTGGCAAAGGTTGAATTCCTAAAAGCATGGGGACCCCTAGGGCCAAATGGTGGCCTATCAAAAATGGTGAACAAAAATGTCAAGGATCGAAGAAGCAGTTTGATTCGAGATGCTAGAATGGAGCTTTATAGTAAGTTAGGTTGTCCTAAGCCAAAGAAAAATGCCTCTCACGAAGAATTCAAAAAGTGGTTTGATGAGCTTCAGCTGCATCGTGAAGGTACAAATAAACCTAAAGTCTCAAGTTAGTCAAACACATGCAACTACTAGCTGAGGTGTCATTAGTTCTCTAGCTTTTAAATTTTGTAAATTTGGCCTTTTTAACAGTTTCACACATATCATATAGGTAGGTTGGTTTTGTTTTTATTAAGTCCAATTATATTGTAGTCGCTTTGATGCAAAAGATCAATACTTTAGTGAACCTGAAATGAGTACGCAACTAATTCTTATTGACTTTGTATTCTGTGTTGAAGGTCAAAAATGGAGGATTCAAACGCATGAATCAGGCTGCACAGATCCTTTTGGAAGTGATGCAGTGTATGGTGCAATTGCACGTGCAATGATTGGAGAGTGCTATGATTTGCATGGCGTGGTTGAAATCACAAAAGAGCAAGGTGGATTCTTCTTGTGCGCTGTAAGTTTAACCAAAAAACAACTTTTAGTGGATTTTTGTATGGCTAAGGACGAGACAACCTTCACTAAAACTATGAAGGCATGATTCATGCTCAAAGACTAGTCTTCAAACTATTGTTAATTCTTTTCCTAGTCCATAAGTATGTCGCTCGATTTTTCCACAAGATTTCTAAAATAAATAACCATTGAGGTCATTCTCAAAGTATTAAATTCTATATGTGAAGTGCAATGTCCCAATTTATTTTGGCAAAGATTGAACTCTATGGTTTTGTATTTGTTTTTAGTTGGAGATAGCAATGTTGGGGAAGACGTTCAACCCCCTCGATATGTCTACTACAAGATCACAAATGAAGATTGCCGAAGCAGAGTTACTTGAAGCTTCTTCAAGGATGAGGAGGATTCAACTTGTTGACAAGATTGGAGTTGACAACTTGGAATTTGAGGTATGAAATTCCTCACTTCAATTTTCATTTCAAGCGTTGTATACAATCGTTACTGTGAGGTATGCAATTTCAATTTCCTACTCATTTATGAGTTTTTCTACTTTGCACCAGAATGAGGATGGCATTGGAATGTAAGATAGGTAATCTTAATAAAGCAACAAAGTTTTCGGTGATATCCAACAAAAAATGTTTAGCTTTCAATATAGGAAAAAGAATAAGGTTTTGGAAAGATCTTATAATTCATCTAATTAGCTTAATGTGCAATCTTCTAGACTTTTGCAATGTGCCCAGTCCATCACATCTTTTTTTTTGTGCCTCCATTATTAGAGATTTAGTACAATCAAAGTCTTTAGAATAAAGCCAAAAATCAGGCTCTTCTAATTGGATATTAGTCACTATTACGTAGAGAACCAACACCATGTTTGTGTTTGTCCCGTTCAATGTGGTTGTGCTTGCTATAATGAATGACTTACTTTAGCTTGGTAAACCCAACAATTTTATGAAGGTTTGAATTTGAAATGATTTCATATGATTTTATGACTTTAAATTTTACAATGATGGAGGAATTGAACCTGGATGTAGTATTGTCATCATATTACGTCTTTGAAGGGGCTAAGGAAGATCGGATTACTGGATTGGAGCAAAAGATTTTTCACTTTTGTTGGCGCTTATAACACCTTGTATCCCTTGATGTAGAGGGCAAGTGACTTTTTCTCTTGTATAGTACAATGTAAATGGTAGATATTGCGTATAATAGAACTATCCTTGAAAGGTTTTGCTCCTCAACATTTCAATGTAGAGGATTTTGAAAACTAGACACAGAATGTAAATTTGTAAATTTTGGCTATCTTATTGTATTTTATGTAAATTCGGCTAATTTTGTCAATAGAAGTTGCATTGACGTGTATTTCTAATTCAATGCACTTCTACTATTGACGTGATATTGTTTCAAGATTTTCGAGGTCATATTGATTCAATAAAGCAAAATGATGAAGTGGATAAAAGTACTTGTGTTTTTGTTTCAATATTGGAAAAATTGGCAATACAGTATCCCATCAATTTGTGATGTTGCATTGATATGTTACTGACCTAAGACTGTATCAATACTTCTAATCTAAAGTTGTTTGAATGAAAAGACAATCAAACATTGAGTGCAGCATTGTTGAAATAATGGAACAGCCAATATGTTGTAACATTGAATTTGGCATTGTTGAAATAATCGAACAACCAATATGTCCTAACATTGATGTTTTCATTTTTCCAATAATGGAACAAACAATATGTGGTAACATTGAGAAGTAGGCATTGTTTCAACAATGGAAGAAGCTCAATGTGGTAACATTGAGAAGTAGGCATTGTTTCAACAATGGAAGAAGCTCAATGTAGTAACATTGAGATGTATACAGTGTTTCAACAATGGAACTAGCAAAATGTGATGACATTGGGATGTACACAATGTTTCAATAAAGGAACAAGATCATTCTTGAATAATATTGTTCCAATAGCTCATTTACAATGTTGGAACATTCAAAATTGACATAATACCAACAAAACATTAGAACATTAATAACAATGTAATGTTGATATGTTTTGTAATGTTTCAACATTGTTATGATATTGCACCCTATTAATGTTTCAATACCCCTATCACAACATTGACTCAATATTGTTTCAATGGCATGGGAACTTTGAGATGTGGCAGTCAAGGGAAAGCCACTGTACAGTACAGTGCCGTACCGAAACATGAATTGAGTGAGTGAGGGAGGACTGAGGACTGAGCTGCTGAAGAGGTCCATTCTGACACAGTAAAATTTCAAACTGGGGGGAAGGCAACCGGGCTTTGTAACGGTCCTCCCGCAGTAACTTCGGGCGCCCGGTTCAAGACCAGGCACGGCAGAGGCCCACGAAAATCCGACGTGGAGGTGACGTGGAGGGAACTGACGGGAGTAATAAGGTCTCACGGGACCGGGAGTTATGGCGGGCCACCCAGGTCACGGTAACCGCTGTCTTAACCGCGGTTTCACACGCCAGTTAGGTCATTCCCGTCAATTCGACCGTTTGGAAAGCGCAGGCGTGGGACCGGTGGGCGGGAGAATGAGCGTCCTTCGGTCGGGAGGAAAATGCTCCTCGGAAGGGGGTGGGCGACCGGTCGTGGGCTCGACCTTTTTTCAAAACAGAGGAGGGGTGGCAGCCAGGGAAGGAACTGCTGCTGCTGCAAGACCGCTTTGTCATTTTGTTGTGGCTTCGGTGCGAACGGAGACATTCTGTTTTTTTGGGTTTTGCAGCAGTGGCGAGTAGTAGTTGCAACGATGGCAGAAGCCTGTTGTGGCGTGACATTGCGGAGGGAGGGGGAAGGAGTTGGATTCTGAGCCTTGATGGTGTGAAGGTGGTGGACTGGTGTGATTGTCCACGGATTTGGTGCAGGATGGACGAGGAGAGGCCGGAACCGATAGGGGCAGAGGGTTAGCAGGCGTATGTGCGCTGCTAGGGGGGCGGTGGAGGGCACGCAAATGGATTTCGAGGTGAGGCGCAGGGTGATGAGGAGCTGGAGAGAGTTGCAAGTTGGTGAGATTGGTGTGGAGGACGGCGAGGTCTCGGGTGCGGTTGACCGACGAGCGAGGCATGATGAAGAATGCTGAGAGATGGAGGCGTGCGAGGATTGGGCCGCCTGAAATGCGCAGTCAGTAGGTGAGAGCTAGTCGAGCGGGACGCGCGAGGGATTAGGGTAGCGCAGGGAGGATGGCGAGCATGATTGGGAAGGGCAAGAGCTGCAGCAGCAATGACAATATGCAGCAGAGGTCGTCCGCCTGCTCGTCTGCCCCGGAATTGGACGAGGACACCTCGCACCACCTTCCTCCTGTGCACGGGTACCTACGTGCTTGAGCACGGACGCGAACTCCCTTGTGCCTAAACCATCAGCCTCGTTTATTCCGTTGCCTATATCTGCCGTTCGTCGCCTTATTCCGATTTACTTCGACCTTGACATCGCTTGCCTACATTATGTTTAGAATGAAAAGGAACATGGGAGTTCCGAAGTTGTGTGCAATTAATGTTGTATCGCGGGGTCTCGTATTTCGGTGCGACAACGATTTCAACTTGTGGAGGTCGGCTTGAATTGCAAATGTTTAACGGGAAATTGACTGGAACGATAGGTTGCTAGAGTTCGTTCGCATTCGTAGCATGAGCGGAACGGACAGGGACAGAGCTCCGACATTCTTTCAGATGAAGCACTAGTTTAGTTCAGGAATAGGATGATGTGATATGGATGTCATGCAGGCACGACGAGAATCGATTTCGCTGTCTAAGATAGCTACAAATTCCCCTTGTGATGGCCTGTTCAGTCGCGACGTGCCGTTGACCGTGGCATTCTATTATTATACTTCTGTTCTTCAAATTTTAAATTCTTTTGTTTCCGTGATTATGTTAAAGGTCATAGCCTAGCCTCACGAATTGAGCGGTAACAGTTTCAGCTTGATCATCCTGGTCATAGGTCGCTTATGCACCCTGAGATGACGTGAGATTTAGTAGGAGAGTGCAATTCACATGATTGATATCGGTATTGCTGGGTATCTTTGTGTCTCATGCCATTTTACTGTCAGAGTCGCGTTGTTTCGGGTTGCACTATGATATGCGTCCAGTCTTTATGGACATCGAATTATCTCAAAGTTTGACATCGTGAAACACAACGACCCTGACATGGCTGCGTCTTTTTTTCATGTGGCAGGCGAACAGGCGGCCCAACTCGACGATCATCGAAGGGAGGTTGGACTCCAGAAGAGGTATGCTCGCTACCATCCCAAGTGGGAGCGTTTGTTCCCGACGTACTCATTCTGAATGAAATGAACGTCAATTAGTGGATACCTAGAATTCTGTGAACAATTGAGAATTAAGCTGTGCTGTCTCCTCGAAAATGAAATTATTGTTTGTTTGACTACTTGTGGAATGTGAAGCTGATAGTGAATTCCGGAGAACCATGTGCGTGCTTAGTGAGGGTCCAACTTCTTCAAAATCGACATTTTTAGGGTTTACCTCTGAGATAATTGGCGTGCTTTCTGAAGTCATTTATTTTGTTCTTCCAGGATGAGACTCTGAGACGAGCTGTACAGTGCTTCAACGGGAAGAACTGGAAGAAAATTGGTGAGCTATTTGTTGTGGATGTGCTTGAGCACGGACACTTTCCCTTCGCTCTTGTGGTGATGATGAGTTCCTGGGTGGACGTGAGGTCTTAGGGGTGTTGTGTATGGGTTTGCAGCGGAGTTTTTCTCGGATCGAACCGACGTGCAGTGCTTGCACCGATGGCAGAAGGTCCTGAACCCGGATTTGGTGAAGGGTGCTTGGACGAAAGAGGAGGACGACCGCATTATGGAGCTGGTGAACGAATACGGCGCCAAGAAATGGTCTGTGATTGCCCACAACCTGCCGGGCCGCATCGGCAAGCAATGCCGCGAGAGGTGGGCCCTGAAGGATCCGGATTTGTTGGTCCTGCCAATTTTGTCACGATGGGCTTTAGGGCTCGCCGACCGGAGGAGTCTGGTTTTGTGAGGAGTGGTGGAGGAGGAATTGACGAGTTTTTATGTTGGTTGAAATAGGTGGCACAATCATCTGAACCCGAGCATAAAGCGGGAGGCTTGGACGCAAGAAGAGGACTTGGCCCTGATCCATGCCCATCAATTATATGGAAACAAGTGGGCCGAAATCGCGAAATTCTTGCCGGGCAGGTACTTGCCACGATTCCTAAAGTGTTTTATGTCCGCATTCTTTGTTCTTTCGCCGCGGTGTATTTGGAGTCTTCGAATGGACGAATTGGTTTCACCTGTTTTGAGTTGGTGGAGGTATTGACGAAGTTTTGATTGCGCAGAACGGACAATTCGATAAAGAATCACTGGAACAGCACGATGAAGAAGAAAGTGGATCCTTTGACTGCGAACGACCCGATTTCGAAAGCTTTGGCTGCTTACCAAGCCCAGCAGGAGTCCATGAACTCGGGTTTGTCTGCGGGGCCAGTGGAGTCTGCAAGGATCGGAGGAAGGGGTGTTCCACCCGTGAGTGAGCAGACGATGTCTTCCGGTCCGAGCCGCCAGCATCCGAATGCGCATGTGATGGCCCGCGCGTCTCACTATTCGGTTCATGGCAGTGGTGACCAGTCTTGCGACACGAAGTCGACGGGTTCGGCAGGCTCCGGTCACGAGTTGTATTCGTCTCGTGAGAAGGATCCTCCGAGGAGTGGTAGCCATTTGCAACCGAAGAAAGAGGAGTGTGAGAGTGGCGTGAGTGGTCAATCCGTGGGTTTATCAGGTTGGTCTTCGGGTCAAGGCCCAGGGTATGGCGGTGGATTTCCAGGAGTCCGTGGGATGGGAGGTTCGTCTCAATGTAGCGAGCTTCCGAATCAGTCTCGATGTCTGTCGAGCATTGAGCTGACCCGAATTCCTTCTTTTTCGAATTCTTTCCCTCTGGTGTGCCCCGCGCCCGAGTCGAGCTCCCAAGCGTATTTGAGCTCGGCCATTTCAGTTCCTCTTCCGAATTTGGGTTCGTTCTTCGCTTCGACGAACATGGGTATGGCCCCGGTGAGCCACGTGCAGTCTCTGTCTTGTTTCAACGGTCGAGTGGTATCGAGTGGTGGCGAGACCTTGGCGATGATGGGATCGATGCAGCAGAGCTTCGAGGCGATGAGAGAGTGCGATCCGAGCCAACTTGGTGAGGCCGAGCATGGTGGTGAAGACTCCGGAGCGTCTGTCCCTTATGATTCGCAGCCTGAGGAGGTTCGGGAGCAGTCTTTGTCGGAATACCCGGACGATGTCGTTCGAGACGGGGTCGATCCTGCGAACGACTTCCAGTTAGGTTCGCCCATGCTGACCGAGGAAGATCTGGTGGACCGCGAGGACCGTGTTGGGTTGCTGGATGGCGTGGATGGTCTGTTCTACGAGGCTCCCCGCCTGCTGGATTCTCCGTTCATGAGTTACGACTTGGTGAGCTCCCTTCAGGCGTACAGCCCTCTTGGCGTTCGTCAGATCATGCCTGCTGGCAACTGCATCACTCCGCCGAGTTTCCTGCAGCAGTCCCCTTTCCAAGGCAAGAGCCCTCAGTCTAAACTTCGCAGTGCTGCGCGTAGTTTTAGCGGTTCGCCTTCGATCCTTCGGAAAAGGCCCCGTCAGCTGTTGATCCCGTCGAAGACGGGTACGAGTGGGGAGAAGCTTGACGCCAAGTTCAAGGAGGTGGTGAGCAATGCAGGGCCTTCGTCTGTCTTGGGTGTCTTGAATGCGAAGTCTGTTGGAGGAGTTACTGATGCGACTGTGGGTGAGAAATCTTCTAAACCCGGCGGTGTTCAGTCGTCCTGCCAAGCCCGTACTGCTTTGTTCGCGTCTCCACCCCCGAGCAAGTTGGGTACCAAGGTGGATGCCGACGTGAGCAGGAGCGATTCCCGTCCGAGTCGCGTCAATGAGTCTGGAGAGTGCACGCCGGATAGCGACGTCGGTGTTGGTTTTTCTGGTCGGGATGGCAGTCAGGGAGGTGCCTGTGGCTTTACCCCGCGTGAGAGTGTTGGCGGTAAGTTTAATAAGAGGGGTCGATCTCATGGATCCGGTGGAGAGTACAGCATCGGGTCGAGACGGGAGGGCGGTCCCCAAGCATCGAAGGTAAGGTTGGAGATTTGGGGATTGGAGTTTTTTTGGTGATGAGTGGAATTTGGATTGCGTTGACTGTGAATTTTGAGAGATTTTTTTGTTAGTGGTTTTGTTTATCAGTGTATGAGGTTGATGGACGTGTTGGCGGTGTTTCGTTTGCTGAGGTTCTGGGTGCGGGGCGATGAACGTGTTTCTGATCGTGTGATGGTATTCCGTTTCCGGCAGGATGGTTCTGTACTGACGGAGCAGCAACTGAACGGACAGACTGGGCCAGGACATGCGCGTTTTTCAGTGGGAGGTAGTTCGTCCCATGGCGTTTCAGAAAGTCACGGGGTTTCTGTGATTCCAGGTAAACAGGGTTTGGGGGAAGTAAGGTCATCCTGCGACGGCAGCGCTGTGGGTTCCGGAGACGCGGGCGGAGTGCCTGCTTTGTCGAAAGTTTCCGAGAGGAGGGAGCTGATGTCTCCTGGGAACGCGGCGACGTTCAGCGCGTGGGGCTCCGTGACGTGTGCCATGGCGGCGTGTTTCAGCCCTGGTGTGACCGTTCTCCAGCAGACGCCTGGGAAGGACTGGCTGCAAGATTTCGACACTGCCAACATGTGAGTGCCAATTTCGTGTGGCCATGTTCTCGATGGCTGTTCCTGTTTTTTCTAGGACCTTTCATTTCGCCTTACTTCGTGGAGATAGCATGTCTTGGGGTTTTCAGATTCCGTGGTCGTAGCTAACGAATGCCTGAGGTTCTTGAGTTTAATATCTGGAACAGAGGCTGTGGGTCGGTACTTTTGGTTTGTCCATCCATGTGTTCACTACGGCTGATGTGAATGTGAATGATGTCAGATTTGCGTCTCCTAGATTTACGTCTCCTAGATTTGCATCTCCCACAGCGATTTGGAGGTCGCCGTGGAGGTTGGATCCGTTTCCGTCTGCTCAGAAGGACACATCGCTGTCTTTTATGGATGTAAGTTCCTCCTGCTTTTTTGTCCTGGAAGTGGTGGTTTGTGTGAAAAGTCTTTTTGGGGTAGCGCGTTGTAGTTTCCTAAGGTGAGTATTTTGTTGAGAATTTCGAGTCTGGTCTAGTTGCTTAACGCTCGGGAGTTCGAGTTCTTGATAGAAGCGTTTTTGATTTAGTGCGGTCCGGGATCGTATCTGATCTCGAGAGTGCAATCAAAAGTATAACCAGTGTCTTCGAAATTGATGATCGGATGAAGTGTGTTGTGCAGGGCTTGGAAGTTCCTCCGCAAGATGGTGTGGACGACGCTCTCGGTCTGATGCGTCACAGTAATGAACACAACCCGGCTGCCTTGAGTGAGTCGGAAGAGGTGGTGTCGAAGCATCCTCTGGGCCTTCCAATGCCTTCTCCCCTCTCCGGCTATCGGCTGCGGCCAAGTTCTAGTCGGAGAGGTGATGATACGAAGGAGAACCGGAGGATCTCGTCCGAAACGGAGAGTGGGGGTTCCGCCATTGTGAACTGGCTGTTGGTAAGTCATGGAACACTGCTGATGTGAGAGTCATGTTTTCATTCCTGTTAATTCATTTTCGAGACTTGCTATTGTTGATGAGCTGATGTGGATTTTGATTGTTCAGCCGTCACCAGAGCACGGCATCGCTCGCACCCCTGTCCGGGGAGCGTCAACGCTGGGTTTGAATTCGGTCGCGGAGGACGGCCACGTGTTGGGAGGGGGTGGCTGCGACCAATTCAGCCCCTCCATGTATCTATTGAAGGAGTGCCGGTAAACCTGTTATATTAAGACTTCTAGAGTTTTTTCAAGAGGATATTGCGCATGTGCATTCAGTTGTAATTGAAAGGTGGAAGAGGAAGCTCTGATTTGCCTGCGTCTGGTGACCTGCAGGGTCATGTCAGGTTCTAGCTGATAGGAGTTGGAAGGCATGCCAATTGTGTACCATAGCTAGTAGCGAGTGTAGAAATATAGCAGTCGAGTAGCGCGTGTCGATCACGATGTGGAGGATCGTGTACATGGGGTACCATGAGGTATCCAGCTTGAGTTTGATTTAAATTATGGGTTCGTGGACAGTACTTTTGTGTTTGTTTGGACATACGTTGGGACTATATTGGGAGCCACTTTTGCCAGGCCCGATGGAGCCAGTGTGGAGCCCTAGAACCCTCGTGCCAGGGGATTGACTAGGGCAAGTGGTAGGTCTCAATTTGTTCATAAAGTGCTCGTCATGTTCCTGCACTGGCTTCGCATTGAAGTCTTTGATCATTCTTTCCATGAGTTTTTTGCATGGTCATATTTTAAGGTGGATAGATTTTGAGTAATTTTAAGTAGTTTATCCTGATGCCGATTATATTCTTTGTGTGCAGTAATCAGTCCTTGTAGATGCTTGGAGATTTTGAATGTAACATCTGGGTGTCCTGTCGTGTATTGACCTATTTGGATTCCGTTAGGTGATTAGGCGGCGGTACTTCAGGACAGTTCATTTGTAGTAAGACTTCAGACATTTCATAATCACAGGTTGAGTTCTGGTATTGCCGGAGCTGATGAAGCTGGTCCTAACGCAGACCATTCCGGTGGACTTCTGGTGTGCAAGAGAGGGATTACAGTTTTGATGAGGTATGGCCTTCCGTAGTCGCCACTGTCCCCAAATCTTAGACAATAGGTGGATAATATTTTTGATTAGAAGGTTGTAGACTACAGTACGAGAACACTTTCCAATATAAAGCGGAACCATCAGAATTTCTGCGTACAGTTTCTTAGGGTGCTTTCGCAGCGGTCCAAAGTGGTCAACGAACGGCGACTGCCGTTGAGTTTGCGCTTGTGGTTACATTTCCCGATCTGGATGGACGGCGCAGTTACTGTGCGCACTGGTTACGCACTGGCTTTGGGTACGTCCCTGAAGTGCAACGCCCGAATTTAGGCAGGGCGTCGTCGCACTTGAGGATATGAATGTATTATTAATCAATAGGCGATCTGGAAATTACACAAGTTGTGGTGTGGAAAAGGTTTAGGGTGTCGAGGTCACAGAGTGTAGCCTGGAAGTGCCTGGAATTTGGCCATTTGAAGGAATTTTAACGTTGGAGTGTACACAGTTTCTACTTGTCCCCAGTTTATTTGCCAACACGGTATTGTGAGTTCCTTCTTCAGTTTCTGCTAGTCAGGCTCACTTGCTTGTGCGACCCTGGCAGGTGGCTGTGGAAATCGACATGTCAGGAACGGTGAAAGCTGGGACCCTCCAGTTCCCCACTTGGGCCTCGACATCAATAGTGTGCGTTCGGTGGTTACCAATTCCCTGGAGATCATAACCTACTTGTCGACCAAAAGGTTTGTGCCTCTCTCTGTTGGTCTTTAGTTTAATGATGAATACTAACCTTGTGCAGAGTGTTATGAATACTAACCTTGTCCCAGTGAAAATTTCAGGACCTGCAACACATGGGTGTTTCGAAATCCTCGCAGTTAACGTGGTCGTTTTTTTCTCCTTGAGATTCAGGTTTGGGCTAACACTCTCTGAATGTATTATTAATCGATAGGCGATCTGGAAATGACCCAGGACGACTCTCCATGATTCCCGCTCTACACGCACAAAGACAACCCAGTCATGAGTTTCACGAAATCCTATGAGCGTCGTCATCCGAAATTCAATCACGAAAGTCACGCTCACGATTGCTACGTACGTGCGAGAGACAGACCTCATCCGCTTGTCAGTGCTGCTGATCTAGCCTACTTACTGAACTGAACTATTCACTGGCGCGCAATGCAGTCGGCACCCAGGGCACCTGAATTTGCACTGAATCTCTCGATAGAAGCTGTCTTCGAAAATGAATTCTTCCGGAAGAAGGAACTGCCTCCATGCGTTAACCCCTAAAGTTCTTTGACTATGTTACACTCAAAATGGGCCATTTTGATGGCAAAGGCCTTGAAAAAATGAAGAATGAAATCTTGTTGCATCTTACTGTAAGATCTAGTAGTAGACAACTTCACTATGTTGTAATAAAAAAATGGGAGGTTTGATCGTACAGATTGCAAGATTATAGTGTTTGAAGGTGAAAAAAATGTTTTTAGGAAGCATCCAAATTCAAGGCAGCTTTGATTCGGGGAGGCTTCTGCACAATTTAATTTCACTTTTTTGCTTGAACTTTTTCTGCTTGCTTTTTGTGACATAGTTGGCCACATGTCCAAAAACATTTATAACATTTCAAATTGGGGAACATGTACCAAAAAATTCCACTAGGCAACTACACTAAAAAGGGTATTTAGTGTTGGATTACATTTAGTGTAATTACCACCCTACTTGACCCTACACTAAATGTCAATTTTAGGACGATTAGTGTAGTGCTAAACTTCAATGCGCCGCCTTCGCCTTCTCTTCCCTTCTATCTTCCTTTAATAAGTTCTAACACTAAATGTAAACATTTTCAGATTTCAAATTTACCATAGAGTATATTTAATGTTAGAAATTACATTTAATGTTACTTACTTTAGTAGGCTTAATGATATTTAGTGTCCTTTAGGTTCGCAAATAGTGTTGCCAACACTAAATACCCTTTTTAGTGTAGTTTGAAGAAAACTCTCATACAAAGCCTTTTTTTCAACAATTTATGGCTTGCACGTACATTAATCTTTTCAAAATGTAAATGGTGGAGTTCAAGATTTTTGTTAGGTCTACAAGCCACGAGAAAAAAAAAAGCAAATCGCCCAAAGTATGTGGCTTTTGTATTTTGAAGTAAAGGTGCTAAACTACAGGGTGGTTGGTGATATTGGGTTTGGGCCATGGGAGGAGGCTAGGTCAGAAGTTGGACAAACATGCTTGACTTGTTGATGGAGACCACTGCCTTGAAAAACTACATACTACTCCATCAAAGGACATAGTAATTAGTCCATGGACATACATGAAGTTTGTATTAGAAGATGTATGCCCCTGAAGAGGACTGAACCATCAGTAAATTAATTAATTTTTTTTGTAAAATCTTTTTTTCTTTCAAAAATGCAATCCAACCTACACCATTGTTGTCCAAGCTGGACTGCAATTTTATTTTTTTATTTTTTATTTTTTTAATTCAGCACTATGTTGGTCTCTACTTTGCTGGTCACAGTTTTTTGTATAAATTTCTACCTTCACAAAATTGATGGTCTACAAGGTCATTTTAGAGATTGCTCTTGTATAATCCCGTAAGGTTTGTATATACTCTGGAGCACTCCAACCAAGTTCTTTCGGGCATGGACTGCAATTTTTTGCTCTAGTGTAATTAGCCTTGCCTGTGTCGCCCCCCGTCCATTGAAAATGACATTGTCTTCCATAACTTTTCATCGATAAATTCAAATGGAAAAAAAATTGGTGCAACCGCAAGGTACTCCTCGCCCCCACATCCAAAAAAAATTCAAAATATATAGTGACTATTTTCGCTCTCAATGACCTGCCCAAAAATGTTATATTGCTAGAAAATGTTGTCTGGACATTAGGGGTTAACTAGTTTAGAGGCTTGAGAGCGCTGAAGCTGGAAAGTCGAGGCCTGATCACCGAGCTTGAATGCCAGCGCCCACGTAGCGATTGGACGATTCCCACTCCTGCGAAGCTTGACATAGCTTTGACAACGTGATACTAATCTCTTTCATGCTGTGGCGCTTGCTCAGGTTCGTTTCCACGCAAGTCTTGGCCAAACTAAGTGCACATCAAGGAAGGACGTCCGCTGCAGTACTTTATTATGCCAGATACCGTAGTACCTTTTCAAATTGGGCAACCTTTGCCGAATATTTAATAAAATTTAAATTTTTAGCTTTCGCACTTAAAAAGGGATTTCGACAATTTTTATCATCCAAAATATTGAATAAATAAAATATTTGGCAATTGTACAAGTATACAATAAAACATGCAACTAAATATTATATTTGTTTTACAATAATGAGCGATAACTTTAAGATTTGTTTTATAAGAGAATAATTTATACATAGTCTAATCAGTCTTGTGGAAATTATCAATATTTATGGTTTCATTATTCAAAAACTATATATGAAGAATCAAATAAAACTTTCTTTCATTATAAAATCAAATAAGATGTGTTTCCATATATCAAATTGTGATTAGGTCCATAGAGAATGTGTTTGAAACAGCTCAAATTAGTTGAATTTCAACAATTGGTATTGGCAATTTTCAAGATTGTAGGCAGTTATCCATATAATTTCCTAAAATTACAAATTCCTTCAAAAACAATTAATTTTTGCCTAAATTGAAAAGGTACTAAGGTAATTGTTGTCAATAACCGCCATTTCATTGTAATCGCGCCTTTAAGGCCCCTTTACCTACCACCATTGTTTGCTGTCCGGAATCTTCATTTTTGCTTGATCCGCTACTAAAAATTATCCTACATTTAACACTTCTCTTAATAAATAGCACTGCCGCTAAAGTCCAATTGCACCACTCTTAGCGGCTACCAGCTACGCCTCCACGTAGGCTCAGCAATACACATGCTCGCAAGTGTGGAAGCCCTCTCATAGTTTTCCGTAACACAAACGAATAACACCTCCCTTAGTGCCAAGTGCAAAAGCACCATTAGTAATATTGCATTCTTTGGTGCGTTGGAACCCTCTTGTATTAATATTAACATATGATAATTGTACCCAATGTAATATGGAAAAAAATTTAGATTGATATGGTTATGATGGATGAGGTTAATTTGATCTCATGTTAGGAACTGCTGACCAAGCAGTTAGGAACTATGGTTGCAATGGTGGCTTTGGATGCTTGTACAGTAAAAGACCCTATTTGTTCCACAATTCATAAGCCATCCTATTTGTGCCACTAGGTTTCAAAAGTAAGGTAGGAGGCCCTAGTTGTGCCAAGTGATTATTTGTGCCACTTCATGGCCATTTTGTATCCATTGTGTACATTTAAAATTTTAAAATTTAAATTATTTATATATATTTAGTGATGCAAATAGGATTTACTACCTTACACATTTTAAAATTTTAAATGTATTCTATTGATACATAGTAACTATAAAGTAACCAAAATAGTCACATTGCATAAATAGGGTCTGTTATAGGTTTTTGTTTTATTTATGCTTGAGTCTGTGAGTAGATTATTTCAAAGCTTCCCTAAATATAAGAATCAAGAGGAGGAAGAAATTACACTTGAAATATTTAGAATTGAATTCTTTGACAGTAATTTAATTCATTGAAAGTAAATTGGCTTTAAAGAAACTATAGCATCATTGGACATCTATGCTTGAAGTCCTATGGGACTTTGGTAGCTAGAGCCCCATAAATACTAAATGCTCATACACCTAATAAGTTCTTATATAGAAGAAATTTAGAAAGACATGTAGGTAGTATATCACACAATGTAGTGGGTGAAGAACATATAGTTAACTATGTAGCTTGGTGGATGAAGGAGATATAGTTGAGTTGAGCATATCTTGATATCTCTCTTCTATAGTGGGGTGGTGTATTACATTCACATCATTATTCTTCTTATAATTTAATAAAGTATGAGAGCAATGTTGTTGCACTTTGGTGTAGTCTATTTGAGATAACATTTAATATTGAGAAGGCTATGATCAATTTTATTTGATTATGAATGAAATCGAAAGTCAAGTGTTGATCCTTTCCTTAACCCCTAAAGGACCGCTATCCCTTCGGGGGACAAATGCGTTTTTGGGCAGGTACCTACAGGCTGAAATTTTTTCGTGATTTTTTAAACTTTTTTTGAAGATAGAAAAACTGATAAGCTTTGTTAGAATATAATTTTTTTCACAATCGGTGCCCGGGAACAATAGTTATGACCAAATAAGCTCAAAACAGGGGACAGGGGGCAACCTAGGCAGCAAAAAAAATTTGCAAAAATTTGATTTTTTTTTAATATTTTTTTTCTCATAGATTATATTTTTTTCTACCTAGAAAGGTTTGATTCATTTCATTTGGATTTGTTATGAGAAAGTTATGGACATTCTTGTTTTTTGGGAAAATTAGAGCATCTTCTTAAAAAAATAACTTGTAGAATTCATTACTGAATGCAATTTTTAAAATTTTTCAGTTTTTTTTTTTGCATGGTTTAGTTTACTTGCTAGAAAAATCTCACCATTGGGATTAGTGCATTTTAATTCCATCTAAAATATATGAATATTTTAGATTTTCCTTCTATCTTGTACCTATTTCTACTTAACAATTTTTTTAAGAATGATAATTAAGTTTTTTTGAAATTTTTTTTCCCTAGATTCTTAACTCAATTCTTCACCAAAAATATTTAAAGCTCAGAACTCTGTAGTGCAAAAAATTTGAGTTAAAAATGTTCAAAGTCAAAAAATCTGGTCCTGCAATGTGCTGAAAAACTTGTTTTTTATGGTTTATGGTTATGGGCCCCGTTGGAAACGCCGACGCTCCCAATGTCGGGAACGCCGCGGCCCAACGGGAACGGGGAGAGCGGGGAACGCCAGGGACGAAATGCAAAGCTTTAACTGCCTAGTGCTCGCGATTGCTTGCTCGCTTCTCGTCCCGTTTTGAGGTCTGCCTAGAGCTCGCAATTGCTGGATGGCTTGCTCGCTTCTCGGTGAGCTGCGAGAATTCACAAAACTTGTGGTGGCCTGGTGGCGGGTACAGATTCTTCGGCATTCGGCCGACAAGTTTTCGTTTAGAAACGGAAGGTAGGCAATCGTTACCTTCATTTCATGGATGTGGAGGCAAATACTTGTGAACTGATGAATCGTACATGTCCTAAGGTTTTATAATAGTTGTTTTATAACAGTTTTATGGAGTTTGTGTCTTGAATGCGATTCTCTGGCTAATTTTCATATTTGGTTCTGGATTGTTTATACCTCTGCAGTATAGGGAATTTCTTCTTTGCTGGAGCTCGAATTTTTTTCCAGTCACTGGATGCAGCAATATTCCTGTATTCGCGAGTCTCCCATATCCCAACGCACAGCTCAGTGCTTCCAGCAATCTGCACAAATGATCAGCTGACTTTAGGTTGCGAATTACAGGTTTGTTCATCCTACCTGTTCTTTCACTGCTTAAAAAGGACATAGGCATAGCCTCATATATGAAGACCTTGAGTTCCATCTGTTTCCATCTTCTCAATTCTTCTAGTTGTATCTTGTTGACGAAGTTGCACCCCCAAGGTATTATCTGCAGAGTTTCAGGCATAGGGTGATTCACAATATTGCAGGAAACGCTCATCAAAGGCCAGAATGCAATTTCTCATCCAACAGTGAAGAATGCTAAGTGCAGAACATCAGTAATCAAGGTATGTTGCATCCTCAAAATATAGGGTATCGCTCTTATCCGAAGTATAGAGGACCCAAGTTTATTTATAAAATCCAATGGTAAATGAATTTCCCTGGGGACCCCTGTTTTTTTTAAGAATTTCCGATAGAATCTTAAGCGGGATAGCCTGCACCGACTACATTCTGTTCCGAGCTTTTCACAAACCCTACTCGCTCCGGTCCAAATGGTTTGTGATTTATGAGGGTCTTTGATGAGCACATTGGGGGTCTTCCATGTGCGGGGTCTTCATAGTATCAAGCCTGGAGGAAGAGACTCTACAGTATTCTCTATAGCATAATTTTGTAGGGAAATGCAGTTGCGGGTGCACACTTCGGGGGTGTGCATTGCAAAAGATGCCCTTATTTTGGGCAGTGAGCAGGCCTTGGAATTCCAGGGCCAATCACAGCCCCTGCACACCTGCCATGTACAGACCCGCAGAAGACGACCTCTATTTTGTGTTGTTGAGACTGATATTCGCCCAATGTGTAAAATGCAGGCATCATCGCCGTTGCCATCACCTATGAAGCGCATTTTCTATATTTCTAGTGAATGCAACAACGTTTTTCATGAGGTTCGCAGAGAAAAGTTTCCGGTTGGCTTCAACGTTCGATTGAAAAGTTGCAGATAATTTCAGGATAAGTTTATTGTGGCATTGATGAAGCTCTAGATATTGGCACCAAATAAGCAAACCAATTCATGTGGCAGGTCTTTCCAGCTGTGAACCCTAATGAGGTGGATCAACTTTCTCTAGTGGATGCTGTTGTTTATGGCATGGGTTCATTGTACACTTCCATATGTCCATCCTTGGTAACGTATCTTGTAACTCAGGTGCCTTCTTTTTGATACATGGATTGTTCAGTTGATCTAGTGAGTATTATTATGAACTAGTTATTGCCTTGTATCCTGGTTTGTTTCTTTGTCTTCATTATAAAACTAAGCTGTTTCAAGAACTTTTAGAGGACAGCATATAGAGAATATTCTCCATGGTTCATGGGGATATCTTCCTTTGATCACAATGATCTTACAAAGGCCTCTCTTTGTAACATGGGGAGGTCTTCAAATGATCATTGTAACTATGGAGAGACCTCTGCATGAATCATGGGAAGGATTCTCTTTAAGATGTTGTCGAACAGTTCCTGAAACAGATTAATTTTATTGAAAACCTTGTCATATATCTTCTGAACATTTCGAGTAAATTTCTTCCTTTACGCAAACTGCCCTATCACTCACTGTCATATGTGCTAATAACTAGTTATGTGTGAATTTAGGATGAACAGTAAGTAAGGCTGTTTAAGATTAACTTAAAAGCAACGAAAATTGCTTGGAGTTCTGTATACCCCTTCCAAACTAATGTTATTTTAATCTTGTGCTATTTTAGGTCTTGAGAGGAGTTGGTGAAACTATAGCTGCTCGTTCTTGTCTCAAGGTCAGTGCATAATCACCTCTCTTGCCACCTGCGCCACACTTTTACAGAACTTTAGAGTAAGAAGCAACTTGTTTGGTAGAAATACTTATGCCCGTTGGCACTCAGATAGCTAGAATTGCGAAGAATATGTGTCAACCTTGCTATAATCATAGGAATATAAACAAATCACATTGAAATGTGATTGGAAAGAATGCAGGTGCTGATTCTTAATGGAACACACAATCGTGAAACTGCTGGCATGTCTGCTTCCCAATACGTCTCCTCCATAACTGATGCTCTCAACCGCAAGTTCTGCGATTCTGTGGAGGTTCAGCACTGCGAGGACCCTTTTCCTAGTCTTGATCACTCGGTGAGCTGCGGTCAATCTGCCTGAAATTTCATTTTAATTTAACCCTTGGAAGTACCGAAATGGTTAGAAGCTGCCGATTCCATATCTATATAGGAGTTGAAATTGCTGAGCACACGGTAAGGAAGGTAATAACATGTACCAATACCCTACGAAATCAGATGTGGACAAAATAGATATATGTTTCAAAAGTTACTATAAATAACCATTAGCTTCCAAATTTGGCATATTATCTGGAACGGCAACTCATCTCGTTGCAAGTTGGTCACTGAATTGATCAGAATGCGCATCAATTCAGTTGTCGTAGCTGGACTATGAAATTAGAGGTACTATTATTGCTTGTGTGTTTGAATTCTTGGTTGGAATGAAAGAGAGACGGGACAGCAAAGAAATTGGAAAAGAATGGAAATTTCTGCTTGACTTGTGTGCAATAGTTGCGTTTTGGTACAATTTGGTTTCTGGATTGCACTTGGGAACTGAAAGTGTCTAATTTCGGAGCGGTGGTGAGTTCGGTTGAAGGCACGGACATTTTTCTTGGCTTGGACAGTGCATTCCATGGGAAAGAGCCGAAGTTACCCTAATTTGCACTCTAGAGTTTCGCTGGAAGAACTTGTTCAGTTAGCGTGCATCTTCATCAAGCAGAAGGACAACGCAGAAGTTCTCGCGCAAACTCACTTCCCACATGCAACTTAAGCTCAGGTATGTTTGGAAAAAATGTTCTTGTGCTGGATTTCGGCTGAACTCAAGAGGCGATTTTTTCCGTGAGATTGGCTAAATTAGGGTTTCTGGTCTCGGAAGCACTGGCAGTTCAAATCCTCGACGAGATTCTCAAAGAACTTGATGACGTCCAATCCTTGCGTTCATTGATCGTTCATTGTTGGGTCTACAATTCTTAAACCCTACATTCATCGTTCGGTGCTGCGTATTTGTACTTTGCAGGAGGTTGAGAGCAAACCCCGGCCCATTGTGTTTGCGACTTTCTCTGGGAGCGAAGGCGTGCTTGTCCAAGATATTTCAGGTGCAGATCTTCGGTTCTCCTATTTTGCAATCCGAATTTTGGTGCAGAATTTGGGGACATTGTCGCTTCATTCCCATCTCGTGATGCTCACTGTTAAGGATGCGGTCGTTTTTGCGTTGGTATTCAGGCTTCTAGTGCTATTCTGCTGCATCAAATGCTGAATTACTTGGATCGTGGAACTATTGCAAGCAATGGGGTGAATGGAGTGCTTGGAGATGCTGGTTGTTTGAAAGATTAGAGTTGCTTCCATGGCTCTGGGATTCGATACATAATCATTAGGTTTTCTTACATAGAAAGAGTCGGAAGGTTTTGAGTCGGTCATTGTTCGCTACGGAATTGCCTAAGGTGGGAATAAAAAGGTCGTTTGAACTGGGTAAATCATCACTCTGCATTCGCAAGTGTCGTAGGATCTTCAATTTGAAAGGAAACTATTCGCATCGCCTTAAGCATTTTCGAGACATTTGTTGAGTAGTAGAGATCGAGATTCTTATGTGTAATTCTCAAATGCTGTGGAGATCCAATTTTCATTGTTGTGTATGAATTTTGTGTGCAGTTGATTTTAAGCTTGAATTTGACGGATCTGTGCTGTCGGAGGGTGCAAATGGTCCGCAACGTGCTGAATACAGTGAACCTGGAGGTCGGAGCTTCTACCCCGCCAGCCTCTTCGTTGTCATTGGCCATCAAATAAACTTCATTACCTTTCATTTAGCTTTGCATTCCATTTGTCCACATTCTTTCATATTCCTTATCTTTATGATTTGCTAAAGACTGATCCTGCTCACCTACTCGCCGTAGCCAAGACTATCAAGATTTGTAGTAAGGTAGAGGATACTATTTGCATCACTTCAACACATTAACAAGTTGAATTTGGAAGATTCTTATGATGTTGTAGAGAGATCTTCTAGTGTAATTGCCAAATCTGTAAAGATAAAAAAATTTATTATTGTTCAGGATGATGGCTCTTGATGCATGTACATGACTATATTGTTTAAATATACTTGAACTACCTTTTGAAACTCTTCTTTCTGCATAGAGCTTTAACAAGCACTCTGCGTAAGTTACTTCGTGTTGAACCCCCCTTTCAAGGTGACTTTGTATTGAATAACTATGGCTTGTGGCCACATGAGCATGCATGAGTTGCAGACAGGTACTGACATTATTACCTTGTTACCTTGGTATGAATGTGGATAGTAACATTGCAGGGTCCTACTAAGCGTACCTAAATTTCTTTTGATCAATTCTCTTTCTCTGTGCAATATTGCCTGGTGACTTGGAATGCCTAATTTCTGTAGAAATTTGAACTTTTTAGTGATTTTGTCACATGCTGACACTCAACCCTCTCTAATTGCACTTTTGGTAATATTTTGTGCATTTGCATTTACTCAAAATTTGTCATGTTTATACATATTTGATTGGACATCTTCCACATGTTAAGTTGTGAAAATATGTGAAGCCCATTTGTAATGTCATTTGAGAAGAATAGAGGATTGACTGCATTCCTATACATTCACCTTTTGGTTGTTTAGAAATTGACAATGTTGAATTGTTTGGTGTTCCTCAATGGTTCAGAAGACATTCACTAATGTATATGCATCCATTTTTAACACTAGTTTGAACTTGTGTTAGACATCAGCATGTGCATGGGACATAAATATGTCTATATTTGAAAGTTTTTTGATGTGTACAAAAAAATTATTCTAATGAAAAAATGTTCTTGCATACATGAATTCAAATACAATCATATAGTTGAAGGTTTTCCTATTTATAAGATGAAATTACTTATAATTGAAAGGTCTCTAAGGTACAAATTATAAATATTTTAATGGTTAAATTGCCTTTTTTTACATTGATTGAAAAGTATTTTTGAATTTAGAAATTCTCCTATGCAATATATTCTACAATTATTCTCATTGGTTAAAGCTCTTCCATATATTGTATTATTGTGGTTAAAATTCAATTGGCATTTAAAAATCATATTTTTATAGAATCTAGAATTGTCTTTCAATTGTTAATAAGATCTAAAAGAAACTAAGAGTATAACCTTGAAATCTTGGGAAGGTCAATTTGTATCCATTAGAAGACTTTCAAATTCTCCTATTGGAGAAAAAAACAAAATTTCATCCAATTTTCTTTCAAAATTTGCTTAAACACATTTGTAATGGATGTTGTTGGAAATTCTCTTGTAGCAATGTTGTTGACTATATTATATGGAAGATGCTTATTCCACAATTCACCTTGTCGTGTATCAATTAGAGCTCCTTCATCTTAATCTATAATTCATCCATCTATATGATATTTTTTGAATTTGAATTTTACCTCTAGCTACCTACAAAAGATATTGTAGAGATTCTACCTTGCCCCCCAAAGATCTAGACATTAAGCATTCATTACAAATAGTCTAAAAATAATTTACATTGTTGCACCTATATAGTTATTTTCAATGTTTTAGAAAAAAAGACAATCAATTAACCCCTAAAAGACCATTGTTCTTTTGAGGGACAAATGGGATTTCGGGTAGGTACCTACCCTCTAAATATTTGTCCTGATTTTTTTTTTAAATTATGAAGATAGAAAAATTGATTAGCTTTGTGGGAATATAATTTTTTTTCCAATGGGTGCCCAAGAACAAAAGTTGCCCAAATAAGCTCAAAATAGGGGAGAAAGGTTAGCAAAAAAAAACTTCAAAAATTTGAATTAAATTTATTTTTTCTCATATATTATATTTTTTTCTATATGGAAAGCTTTGATTTATATCATTTGGATTTGTTATGAAAAAGTTATGGACAATCTTGTTTTTTTGGCAATTAGAGCATCTTCTTGAAAAAATAACTTGTAGGATTCATTTTTGAACACAATATTTTGCAATTTTTCCAAAAAAGAAGTTCCACATTGTTTTCTAGAAAAACTCACCATTGGGATTAGTGCATTTTAATTCTATCTAAAAGATATTAATAATCTAAGCTTTCCTTCTATTTTGTACCTACTTCTATCTAATAAACTTTTAAAGAATAAAAATTAAGTTTTTATGAATATTTTTTCCCCTTGAATCTTAGCTCAATTCTCCACCATAAAGATTTAAAGCTCAAAACTTTGTAGTGCAAAATTAAAGTTAAGAAGGTTCACAATTCCACAATGTACTAGAAAACTTGTTTTTTCACTTTAAATATAGATATCTTGCAATCTGTGTGGTCAAAATTTCTGAAATTTTTTCCACACATTCTTATACTAGTTAGGTGTAAGATCCTATGGTTAGATGGGGAGAAAAATAATTTTCAATTTTTTTTACTCTTTGTTATAGAAATGACAATTTTGAGTGTTTTTTGGCAGAAAAAAGGCCTTGGTCATTTAGGAATTAATAAAAAAATTTCATCTTTATAATAGATCCAACTTTCTTCAATATATGATTTTGTAGGTGATTCTTGAGGGCCCACATGTCTTGTTTCACTTTAAATGCAAATATTTTGCAATCTATGCAGTCAAAAATTCTGAAATTTTTTCCACACACTCTCATACTAGTTAGGTGTAAGATCTTACATTTAGATGTGCAAAAAAATATTTTTCAATTTTTTTTGTTTTTTGCTATAGAAATGGTAGTTTTGAGTGTTTTTTGGCAGAAAAAAGGCCTTGGTCCTTTAGGAGTTAAACTCACAAGGTATTGATTTCTTCAACTTGCAAATTGAATTGTTCATTCATTGCAATGTTGGGTAATCGTTCTAATAAATTTGGATTGCTAGATGTTTTTGGTAGTGATAACTTCTATACTTGGAAGCTTAGAATGTCCTTTCATTTGAAGAGAGATGTGTATTAGAAATTGTAATCGGAGAAGAACCAAAACCAACAAGGTCGGATTCCACATTGATAATCGTACCCCAAAATAAACAAGAAGGGGTGAGTGGAGATCTAGGAGTCAATGAAGTTATCAATTGTAGTGCTAAGAATGTTGTTGCTATTAATAAAAATACAGCAAAGTGGGTGGAATGTTATTTTAATTTTCTTTCTATAATTGCCTTTTATCTCAAAGATGAGACACTCCAATAAATCAATCACTGTAACACTTCAAAAGAAACTTACAAGGGTGAATTGCATTCCATGTATATAGTGAATGATTAAATTACATAGATGATTTTACAAAACAAGTTTTGGTCCTACAAGGCAAATGAAGAGGATTGGATGGCAAATTCAATTGCTATGTACAAATCCATAATTGATCATTTTGCTCTGCAAAAATTATTTTTATTTTTATTTTGACTGTGGCAACGGGCATAGGGCATTCTACTGTAGTTATCTATAACCCCTAAAGGACAAAGTGTTTGTTCAGCGTACGCAAGAAATCTTGGGTAGGTTCCTACAAAGTCATTTTTGGTTGGATGTTCATGAAATTCGGACTCAATGTGTAAATATGTACCTCCTTGTTGAAATTAATTTTTTTACCAATCGGGTGCCCGGATCAAAAGTTATGCTGCCCTGTACTATTTGGGCAGCTTGGGCAACTTGAGAATCTTTGAAAATTCTTTTGCAAAAATGCTCATGAACTTTTGAAATTTGGCAAGTATGTAACTTACATGATACAAGATGCAAATGTCAAAGAAGATAACCAAGTGTAGTGTAAAAATCTCATTCTAGAAGGAGTTAAAGTTTTGCTGGCCTTGTCACGCAAGGTTGGGAAAAAAAATTCTCCTAACTTCAAACGTTATAATCTTTCAATCCATGTGATCAAAGTTTCTGAAATTTTCAGTTTCACACATTTTTAGAGAAGTCTTGTACAAATTTGCATGGTTGAATTTTGAAAAAAAACTTTTTTTTTCTTGTTGCCCTAAAAAGTGACAGTTTTAGTCAATTTCTGCCCAAAATGTGCCTCGGTCCTGTAGGGGTTAAATCAGTGGCGGGGCAAGATTTCACCCCAATCAACACCAAGGGGAGATTTGCATCAGAACTTTGAAATCCAGACGCAATGTGGTCAATTTCCAACGAGTGAGGACGAACGAGGACGAACAGGGACGAACGGGGACGCATGAGGACGAATGTGGACGAACGTGGACGAACGTGAATGAGTTCTACTGTAAGCCCTAAAACTCACCCAGGGTGGGAGAGAGACGCGGAGCTCACGAGCTCGCAAGAGAATTCTGTGGGAGAGACGTTTGGTTTGTTGGGATGCAGGCCAAGTGTTGCATTTCCTCGTCTTTTTAATGCAAGCTACGTGGTGTAGGTTTCGTTTGTAGACGAAGGAGACGTTCAAGGAACGATGAGGCTTGCTGCGGGGCCTTCAGCTGCATTACTACAGCAGCAGCAGGGGTATTTCAGCAATGGCGTGGAGCGACCCTGGACCGGAGCTTTGGCAGCTTCTGCTCGTGCTTCCACCGCGTCTTGTTCTGGAATGTCGCGCGCTTCTCAGGTGAGTTCCATTTCGCGTTCTCCGGGCAGCAGAAACGGGCGACGCACGAGCAATGTGGCGGGCTTGGGGTGTGATTGGTATGGTGGCGAATTGAGGTTAGGGCACATTGTTGGCGAGGGTTTGGAACGGTTGAAAGAGAGGCAATTAGGTTCCCGGGGGAAGCGATGCCGGGGAGTGGCGCAAGCCATGTTGCAATGGAACAGACGACCGGAGCTCGCGGGCGAGGTTCCACGCGTGGTTGTGATCACCTCAGGGAAAGGAGGAGTCGGGAAAACCACCACCACTGCCAACCTGGGAATGTGTCTTGCGCGGTTGAACTTCAAAGTCGTGGCTATTGACGCCGACGTCGGCCTTCGAAATCTTGATTTGCTGCTCGGTCTGGAGAATCGTGTGAACTACACCGCGATGGAGGTTCTGAACGGCGAGTGCCGACTGGACCAGGCGTTGATTCGGGACAAGCGGTGGACGAATTTCGAGCTTTTGTGTATTAATAAGCCGCGGTATAAAATGCCGTTGGGATTCGGAGGGAAGGCGCTCACGTGGTTAGTGGATGCGCTCAAGAAACGGCCGGAGGGGCAACCGCATTTCATATTGATCGATTGTCCGGCGGGGATTGACGCCGGGTTCATCACGGCGATCACGCCTGCGCAAGAGGCCATTCTTGTGACTACACCGGATATTACTAGTTTGAGGGATGCCGATCGAGTGACGGGACTTCTGGAGTGCGATGGAATTAAGGATATTAAGATGGTGGTGAACAGAGTGCGAAGTGATATGATCAAAGGGGAGGACATGATGTCGGTGCTGGATGTGCAAGAAATGTTGGGCTTGCCGTTGCTGGGCGTTATTCCCGAGGATTCGGAGGTGATCAAAAGCACCAACCGGGGCTACCCATTGGTGCTCAAGAATCCGCCGACGCTGGCCGGCTTGGCGCTGGAGCAAATGGCGTGGAGGTTAGTGGAAAAGGACAGCATGAAAGCGGTCTTGATTGAGGAAGCGCCTCAGAAACGAAGCTTTTTGCCTTTCATGGGAGGCAAGGGTTGAGCTAGCGGAGTGCATTTTTTCTTATTCGGAAGATTCCCAGGTTCGGTGCACGGCCCATTGTAACAGAATCCTAACCAACGTGCATATTATTTCAGAGTGCCTTGGTCGCTCCAACTCTGTGGAATGCAAGATTATGTAGAGGAGCGGAGTGTGGCCACTTGTGGGCTCAACTTGGCGTGGACTTTAATGTGCTGTTTGAGAATTTGCTCTTTCTAGGTTGTTTTCTTCAAAATGTCAAGTTTTGAAGCATCCAGTAAATTTTGGTAATGAAATTATTGTACCAGTATTATCACTTCATTGCGTTCTCCGCTGAGTACAGAAGTTGTTCCTGTTTGAAGGGTGTCTTCGCTGTTAATATTCAATTGCACTTCTTTCTTGCTTGGGTGGGTTATTATGAGGTTGTCCCGGTGGAAATTCTGATACTTGGTCTCGAATTAGTCTGCAATAATGATCAGTTACATCTTACAACTTGAGCTTTAAATCTTGGGGGCCCTTGTGGATGGAGTTCCATTTGCCACGTTTTTCTTTCAATGTCATGATATCAAGGACAGACAGGACTCATCGAGAACTTTGCAAATACTGCTAGCAGGGAACTTCACATCCCGACCTCTTACCATATCTCAAGACTCTGAAAGAATACATCTTTGCACATACAATGGTCTCACGCCAGATGAGGACCGAGTAATTGATGGAAGGCCTGCACGCAGTACTCTCCATTTGCTACCGGTGGGCCTACTGAGAGCTCGATCAGTTTGAGGTCTTATCCAGAAATTGGATATATTCAAACCTTCATAGCTCTTGCTCTAGAATCTTGTTGCAAGGCAAAGAACATGGACATGGCCCCTAACAGGTTAACTACTCCAACCTGTACAGGTAAGGGCAAGTCGTCATCCCACTGATAACATGCAACACTGGAGGCATAATTAGGAAAGCCAAAGAACAACTGAATTGTATCAATCCTACAAGGTCAGTAAAGATGAAGGTACCAGGAGGAGAGCACGTTGAGCAGCACCAGCAGCCACAAGCCAGCAGAAACTGAAAAACAGAAACTACACACAATGAAGCATGTTGTCAGAGACTCACATCCTGAAACACAAGTCACAAAATCAAAAGGGGAGGGCTACTTTAGACTGCACAGGTTGAAGCAGCAAGCCTGAGATAAAAAGGTATCCTACACCTTGATTGGTACAAATGATGTTGGTTCCGATTTAAGCTTGCTGCGTCGGCCTGTGCAATCCACAGTGGCCTTGAAACTGTTGGCTTCCCTGTCAAAGGCTGCAGAACCCCACCTACAACTGAAAGTCTACCAATTAAGCTTCAGCGCATGTGGACGAAAGGCGTTAACTGTCGCAGAACGCTAGAGAAGTTAAGGAAATTTTAGACTTGGAATTTGAGGCAGGGGATATGGAATGCTTACCACGCGGCCTACAACGGTGGACATGTAAAATGCCCGTGCACCAGAGCTACCTCGCATGTCACCGATGGCTGTTCCAATGTAGTATACTCCAAAGACCTGCAGATTAGTAGCTCGTTTTTAGATTCACACAATTTGATAAATTTCTTGATAGGGCAGCATGTGTGCGTATTTTCAAAGGTTAATATGGAGCACGTTCTTTCTAAAGACAGAGTTCGCGAGTGTACATGAAGTTAACAAGTGTGGTGGCTTCGAAGTCTGGCGTTAATCCAAGAGCCTGTCCAATATTCAAGCATTCAAATGAAACTAAGAAAACAATAAAACTGAAACAACTCTTAACCCCTAGTGCTAAAAACTGAAAATTCCGCTTTGGACGCTAACAGTCGAATACAGGACATGATTTCTTGTTACTATTGATACATTTTGTTGCTTTCCTTGAAGCTTACTGAATGATTTACAGCTACAGACATGGAAGCAGAAGCTTTCGGGCAGTGGGCAATAAGAGGTTAAAGTGACTACCACAGCCAGGATGGCTCCAACTCGTATCCATCCCACAGTTACAGTCCGCACGTCAAACAAAGCCCCTAAATTGAAATCATTCGCACAATCGCTTCAACAAGTCAGTCATACCATCTTCAGTAGTTTTCAACAGGACTAGTCGTTGATCTAGTCGCCCTTTTCGAAAATGAGAGACAAAGCAAATCTCACAAAAGCTGGAGTGTCTCACCAAATAGAGGTATTGGAAAGATCAGCAGTGCCATGCCAACCGCACTAATGTATGCTCCAGTGAACAATGCGAGTTGTGCAGGTCGTTTTGAAGCCGTACTTTCGGAACCTATCGATGCTTCTTTCTCCGCTGAACCTCGTAATTCGCTCGAATTGCGACCTTCCTTAATGTCATTCAACTTTTGCGCTACTGCACGAATGCTACAGGCACCATGTCAGGCAGCGGTCAGGAACCTTGGATACAGCGACTGAAAACTGTTGCAAAATTTCCGGCTTTCCAACATTGGATTCAATTAGGGTTTGGGGGGGAGTGTGAAGATGATTCCGCCTATCATTCCTTACCCCAGTGTGCCGTCTTCCTGTATTGAGGCAATCACGGGACAGCCACCAAACTGCGACATAGAAACCAAGGCCACTGATTCACCAATGCGAATGTGACAAGCATCATCCAACTGCGTCGCGTAAACAACAGCACTCTTTTTCCCGTTCCGACCACCGTGAACATCTCCGTAAAGCCAACCGAGAACTACAATGTCGCCGTCTGCAATGACGGCTCCTCCTTCTTGCACATCCCCTAGAACCTAATGAAAGCAAACAAATATCGCAATTTCCGTCTCATCAAAACCAAGTGCACAAATCGTACCTGCCATCAAACGACCAATCAATGCAATGCGACTCCAGAAGGCTCTATAAAGTAGATTGGCAACAGCAAACGAAAATCAAATACTGCGAATGCTTACAACGACGGTCCCCGGATACCGAATGGTGTCTCCGGACGAAACCGTGCCCTGGAGGTACAGACAGGGGCATTTCGCCGCCTCAGTAAAATTTTGCGCAGCATCATCGGAGTCTGCAGACACCGCAGCGATGGCGAACCGATGGCGAATCAAGAAACCCTCCCTGTTTGCTCTCTTCCAATTCGAAAAGCCACAATCTAGAGCGCTTGAAAACCCGGAATACCTTCGGAAAACACTGCGTTTCCTCGTGGTGGTTGTAGAGAGTTTTCCACAGTTTAGCAACCTACATGATTGCGCTAAAGCTTCTGTTTGGATGGAATCACATCGTTCTGCATTTGCTAACAAAACGTTCGAGCGAAATTGGAGAAGAAGATGACTGTCAAGGCCCATTGCATGATTCTTGCGAGGAACGGGATCCGGAAGAATGGCAGTCTTACTCACCATTGAGTCGGGTGTCCTTAGAAGTCATTAGGAGTCCTCACTCCTCACACCTTCTCCCCATTCTCAATCTTCACAGAATGAGGACGTGGCACTAGGGGTAGTCACACCTTCACTGCTTCCAATTTCTCTGAAGAATGAGAAAAACAAGGAGCCAATGGGGAGCCTAAATTTCTGAAGAAGGTGTGACCGCCCTTTTCTGTGAGCGGAGCAAGAAAATGAAGAATTCACCGAAAGTTGTGCAAAAGCAATGCATCGTAAAGCAAAGAACCAGTGGAGAAGCAGCGAGGAGGTGAAAAGCTCCATATTCTTCTTTTGCAAAGCTCTCTCCGCGTCCATTATTCTCCTCCGGAGGAAAATAATGGACGCGGAGAGGGCTTCACAGAAGAAGAATAGTCCGCTTTGAAGAGGGAAGCGAAATCCAATTCGAAGCCGCCACGTCTTCATTCACAGGAGAATTTGCTCGCACTGAAGAAGGTGTGACTACCCCTACTCTCTCCTTGACTTGCAAAGGTCCCATTTTTTGAAGATTGAGAAGTTTTTTTTTTCTCCTCTGAAGGTGTGTAGAGAAGCCGAGGATAAGATTAATAAGCCTTATCCATTCTCATTCTTCACACAATGAAAAGAGGAATCATACATGCTTCATAGAGAAAGATTTCTATTGATTCTTCTACTCACTCCACATTTTTTTCATACTTCATAGAAGTTTCGTTCTTGAAGGTGTGACAATTCCTATTACAATATAACCTCTCTTAGTGCGTGGTGCCAGGACTATGTACTAAGAGAGGTGTAATAATGGCCACGTAACTAATGTTGGCTTTAACTACACTACTTTCTAGAAAAAATGCGTGAAATTGGACCTACTTACTAAGTGCCTTATTGCATATTATGCACTAAGAGAGGATGCACTAAGAAAGGTTCTACTATATTGAGGCTTGCAATGAATGCTGTTTAGAAATGTACCAAATCTATGTGCAAAAAGCTACCCTCTTCATATTCTTCTTCCAATTTAGTTTAAATTTTTAAAGCATACAAATGATATATTTATTTATTCATTTTTCTACCTTCCAAAAATAATGAAACCTCCACTATAAATATATCTAGATTCACGTAGTTTTTTTAAATCCACTCAAAACAGTTGACAACCCAAGTAGATGGATTTCCTACCCTAACTGTTCGTCCAGAACTGAACGCCGATCGATACGGACGACGTCCGCGTTCCGTTCGTTCACGACCTTATCCTCCACTTATCGTCCTGCGGTAATAGGACCCACCGCACCCCACCCTTCTCTCCTTGAAGCGTGTCTTCACAACTGGCTGGCCATCAGCGACACTTTGAAAACGCTTCAACGCAATCGCCGCGAGTGCGTGCTACGAATTGGGATTTGTTTTGAAAATGCTTGTCGATTTGGAATCCCAGCGATTACGTTGAGAGATTGAAGGTTTGTCTGCGCAGCATTAATTGCTGTGCTTTCTGACCAAGAAATTTCGATTCGTTGCGGCGATGGCGTCATTGGCGAGTTGTGTAGGTAGGGCAGCCAGCAATGGACTCTTGTCTTCGACTGTGCGCGATTTTCGAATCACGAAAGCCGAACTCGGACCCGGCGTTTCTCGTGTTCAAAGGCAGCAAATAGGATTGGGAAAACAGGACTGCTTCTTGTTGCCGACATTTCATAGACGAGCTAGAAGATTGTCCAGCGTTTCAAGAAAAGCTGGCGCACCTGGAGACGATGACGAGACGACGAAGAGAGGTTCGTAGAAATGTGCATCCTACAGTTATGCATTTTGTTTAGGTTTTGTAGAACTGTATATCCTACAATTGGTGATGCATTTTGTTTTAGGTTTTGTAGAGATGTACATTCTACAATTGACGGTGCATTTTGTATAGTTTTTTTAGAAATGTATGTCTTGCAATTAGCAATGCGGTTTTTGTTGAGTATTTTCGAAATTTCGAACCAAAAGAAGGGTTTTTGTGGATGCAGATTCTACTGGAGCCAGTGAAACGAAATTTGACGACACTGTGGACGAGATTCAAAAGGCATTGGGGAAGGCATTTGGCGGTCCACTTTGGTTTGCCGTCCTCCTGACCTTATTAGCAGTCTTCGGAGGTGGTTACGTGTATTTGATATACAATTATGCCGATTTCTCTGACATTCCGATTCTCAACGGCTCCGAAAGATTGTAATGAGAGAGTAGGATTCCAGAACTTTCTCTAAACAAGCTCTTATTTGCGTTGAGCTTTGAATTCTTTGCCTGAATCTGTGCACATTGCTCCTTCCTACCTTCACTAAGCTGCACAAGGGCTTTAGAGGTAAGGTAGGGATACCCAGAACTTTTGGCGCTGAGCACTGTCTTTATTATTCAGTGGTTAGATCTTTGTATAATCTTGTTAGCAAATGAAAGAGGATTCCAACTGAATGCAAGAAAGAATGCGCCATTTGGATACCGTTACATAAAAGTGTTATTCTTAGCTGACCTAAAATCAACGCAGAGATGATTGTTACCGAAGGCTGCGGTTAGCTTCTGAAATGGTTGCTTGGGTGGTTTTGCGAAGTGATCAGGATCTGTTCTATAGAGTTGGTATGATGCCCTTGTATTTCTTGCCCGTAATCGTCATGTACACTCAGACCTCTTAAACGTCAGAGCTAGATGCCCCTAAGCACGTGATAATACATATAGTTCTGTGAAATTGTGACATTTGATAGTGTTGTATGTGACAATGACATTGGGTTTAAGAAGATGGTCTAAAACTTATTTACTTTATTCAAACTCTTTATTATCACATTTGTCTGCAATTTCTTGTGACTTGAGAATGTCACAAGAGAATGTCTGGAGTGAGTTTTAAATTTCTGTACCCTAAATTCTGTTGAGAGTACAGAGGATGTGATGTAGAGATGGTGATTCTAAGGCAGTGTTTTTTTATTCATTTTCCATGAATTGGTAAAGTGGCGATATTAAATGTTACGGTGGTGCTCCAAGTTTCAACATTCATCCACGTACTGGATAGAAAATGTGATACTGCGTCAGAAAAGTACCCCCCCCCATTGCAACAATATTGTTGCAGTACTATTTCAAAGGGTTCACAGTCCAAGATTAAAAGTATACTATAACAATACTTAAAACAGTCTGCAGCAGTACTCTTGCCTTGGGGAGGATACATTTGCATTGAAATTATATTATTGCAATACTGCAACAATATATTTTTAGTCCTGGACTGTGAACCTGAAACAGTACTGCAACAATGGGGGGCTTTTTCCTGCTGAGTATCTATAATTCTATTTTCATTCACAATGTGGCAATTTCATCCAAGATTTTTCTTGAACTTGAAGTTTTTTGGCGATTTCATCCAAAATTTTACTAAAAATTTCCTATAGGCTTGGTGCTAGGTCAAAAATTTTGGTGCAATTTTGCACCAAATCACCGGAAAAAAAAACACTGTTCTAAGGAGGTCTGGCCGTATCCAGTGTACTGAAGATTGTGGACGTCAAGGAGTGTTTTGCACGTTTGCAGTGTGTGCTGTAGAATATCTGAATATTGTTTGAACCATATTTGTTTTAGAAAGGATTGTGGTTGGCATGTCCATTTTCATGATTAAGTAGTGAACAATTTAAGAGAGAACACACCATGCAATTAACCCCCAGTGGTTCATGACTATATTTTACCAAAAAACACTTCAAATTAGCTAGATATAATGAAAAAAACTATTGTTTTTGCATATTCAACAATAAGATTTGCACAAGACAAGTATGAGAATGTGTGAAGAATTATCATTCTCTACCCTCCAAAAACTATAATAATATTAACAAATCCAAGGGGGGCCCTTTTGCTTCTGTAGAAAGCAAAAGTCCCCAACACTGAAAGTTCCTAGCTAAAACTAACAATCCACTACTATAGAAATCCATGTAGTGGGGAGGGAATGGGCCCAGGGATGGGCCAACATTGACAACCCAATAAGCAATCATTTTTGCCCAACCAATCAACTTCTTCATATTATAATTGAATTCCCCCAAGGTATCTAAGGGGGAATTATACCTCTACCTAGGAGGTGGACATTCAACTAGTTAATAGTGTCATGAAGTTTTCAAAGAAATTCCAATAAAATTAGACATTATAGGAACCTACTAGAAATCCTGAAAAGTCCACTCCAAGACTTTGAACCTCTAGGGATTAATATTCATTGGGGAAGCTTCTAGAAAAATTGTGTTATATGCCAATGGCAAAAAGAAAGAATACTAAAATTGATAAAGATGTAAGGAATAACAAATTATTATTATGAGACTTTAAAAGTGATGTTACTATAATTCTATGGAGGGGTTGAAGGCAAATCGAATGGATTGCACGTAGTAATAACTTGGGTACGTCCACCTGACGATTGCGGTAACCGTGAATCAGAAAAAGAACACACAAAACAAAAATACTGAACAAGTTGTGAAGAAATACGAATTTTTCGCACAGCTCCTGAAAATTACGTATTCTGCATTGTCTCAAAATCAAATTTTGTTCTCAGCTCCAGCAATTCCTGCATGCTCGTCCTGCATGACAAAAGGCTGTAGCGTTTGAGGTGGTCTCATACTCATCCAGACTCTGGTAATTCGCATAAGAAAACTACTCGTAGCACCACTGAGAATCGCAATTAAATTTCTCAAGAATAACACAAACTAAAACCAAGAAAAGAATAGCTGGACTCGGCAGACACGACCATTTTCTCAACTGATTTCTGGAAGTACGAAGTAGCTCAACACCCAAACATTGCACAACAAAGAAATATGAGGACAGGCATGCAATAAGTACCAAAGGATGTCATAATTCCTAAAACAATAACCCACTGACCAGTCAAACAGACTACATTGAAAAATTTATCAAACTAATGCATATTTGCAGTACAATAATCCAAATAGAAAAACAGCTCCAACAAAAAAGCCCAAAGTAATGATCATTCGAAGCGAACCTGAAGCTCAAGACAACTAAGGGTTGCGAAAATATATAATCAAAGTGCGAAGACTTTATAAAAGTAGGTGAAAAAGAGCACTTTATAAACAAACTGAGACCTACCACTTGCCCTAGTCAGTCCCCTGGCACGAGGGTTCTAGGGCTCGACACTGGCTCCATCGGGCCTGGCAAAAGTGGCTCTCAATATAGTCCTAACGTATGTGCAAACAAACACAAAAATACTGTCCACGAACCCATAAATCAAACTCAAGCTCATGGTATCCCATGTACACGATCCTCCACATCGTGATCGACACGCGCTACTCGACTGCTATATTTCTACACTCGCTACTAGCTATGGTACACAATTGGCATGCCTTCCAACTCCTATCAGCTAGAACCTGACATGACCCTGCAGGTCACCAAACGCAGGCAAATCAGAGCTTCCTCTTCCACCTTCCAATTACAACTGAATGCACATGCGCAAAGACGTCATGAAAAAACTCTATAAGCCTTAATATAACAGGTTTACCGGCACTCCTTCAATAGATACATGGAGGGGCTGAATTGGTCGCAGCCACCCCCTCCCAACACGTGCCCGTCCTCCGCGACCGAATTCAAACCCAGCGTTGACGCTCCCCGGACAGGGGTGCGAGCGATGCCGTGCTCTGGTGACGGCTGAACAATCAAAATCCACATCAGCTCATCAACAATAGCAAGTCTCGATAATGAATTAACAGGAATGAAAACATGACTCACATCAGCAGTGTTCCATGACTTACCAACAGCCAGTTCACAATGGCGGAACCCCCACTCTCCGTTTCGGACGAGATCCTCCGGTTCTCCTTCGTATCATCACCTCTCCGACTAGAACTTGGCCGCAGCCGATAGCCGGAGAGGGGAGAAGGCATCGGAAGGCCCAAAGGATGCTTCGACATCACCTCTTCCGACTCAGTCAAGGCAGCGGGGTTGTGTTCATTACTGTGACGCATCAGACCGAGAGCGGCGTCCACACCATCTTGCGGAGGAACTTCCAAGCCCTGCACAACACACTTCATCCGATCATCAAATTCGAAGACACTGGTCGAACTTCTGATTTCACTCGCCAGGTCAGATACAACCACGGACCGCACTAGATCACAAAACGCTTCAATCAAGATCTAAAACTCCAGAGCACCACTCAACTAGAGCAGATTCAAAACTCCCAACAAAATACTGATCTTAGAGAACTACAGCGTGCTACCCAAAAAAGACTTTTCACACAAACCACCACTTCCAGGACAAAAAGCAGGAGGAACTTACATCCATAAAAGACAGCGATCCTTCCTTCTGAGCAGACGGAAACGGATCCAACCTCCACGGCGACCTCCAAATCGCTGTGGGAGAAGCAAATCTCGGAGACGTAAATCTCGGAGAAGCAAATCTGACACCATCCACATTCACATCAACCGTAGTCAACACACGGATGGACAAACCAAGAGTATCGACCCACGGCCTCCGTTCAAGATCAGCAATACATTCACTAAACTCAAGAGCCTCGGGCATTCGTTAAGCTACGACCACAGCATCTGCAAACCCAAAGACATACTGTCTCCACAAAATAAGGCGAAATGAAAAGTCCTACAAAAAACAGGAACAGCCATCGAGAATATGGCCACACGAAATAGGCACTCACATGTTGGCAGTGTCGAAATCTTGCAGCCAGTCCTTCCCAGGCGTCTGCTGGAGAACGGTCACACCAGGGCTGAAACACGCCGCCATGGCACACGTCACGGAGCCCCACGCGCTGAACGTCGCCGCGTTCCCAGGAGACATCAACTCCCTCCTCTCAGAAGCTTTCGACAAAACAGGGACTCCGCCAGCGTCTCCGGAACCCACAGCGCTGCCGTCGCAGGATGACCTTACTTCCCCCAAACCCTGTTTACCTGGAATCACAGAAACCCCGTGGCTTTCTGAGACGCCATGCGACGAACTACCTCCCACTGAAAAACGCGCGTGTCCTGGCCCAGTCTGTCCGTTCAGTTGCTGCTCCGTCAGTACAGAACCATCCTGCTGGAAACGGAATACCATCACACGATCAGAGAAAAGTTCATCGCCCCGCACCCAAAACCGCAGCGAACGAAACACCGCCAACACGGCCATCAACCTCATACGCCGAAAACAAAACCACCAACAAAAAAATCTCTCAAAATTCACAGTCAACGCAATCCAAATTCCACTCATCACCAAAAAAACTCCAATCCCCAAATCTCCAACCTTACCTTCGATGCTTGGGGACCGCCCTCCCGTCTCGACCCGATGCTGTACTCTCCACCGGATCCATGAGATCGACCCCTCTTATTAAACTTACCGCCAACACTCTCACGCGGGGTAAAGCCACAGGCACCTCCCTGACTGCCATCCCGACCAGAAAAACCAACACCGACGTCGCTATCCGGCGTGCACTCTCCAGACTCATTGACGCGACTCGGACGGGAATCGCTCCTGCTCACGTCGGCATCCACCTTGGTACCCAACTTGCTCGGGCGTGGAGACGCGAACAAAGCAGTACGGGCTTGGCAGGACGACTGAACACCGCCGGGTTTAGAAGATTTCTCACCCACAGGCGCATCACCAACTCCTCCAACAGACTTCGCATTCAAGACACCCAAGACAGACGAAGGCCCTGCACTGCTCACCACCTCCTTGAACTTGGCGTCGAGCTTCTCCCCACTCGTACCCGTCTTCGACGGGATCAACAGCTGACGGGGCCTTTTACGAAGGATGGAAGGCGAACCGCTAAAACTACGCGCGGCACTGCGAAGTTTAGACTGAGGGCTCTTGCCGTGGAAAGGGGACTGCTGCAGGAAACTCGGCGGAGTGATGCAGTTCCCAGCAGGCATGATCTGACGAACGCCAAGAGGGCTGTACGCCTGAAGGGAGCTCACCAAGTCGTAACTCATGAACGGAGAATCCAGCAGGCGGGGAGCCTCGTAGAACAGACCATCCACGCCATCCAGCAACCCAACACGGTCCTCGCGGTCCACCAGATCTTCCTCGGTCAGCATGGGCGAACCTAACTGGAAGTCGTTCGCAGGATCGACCCCGTCTCGAACGACATCGTCCGGGTATTCCGACAAAGACTGCTCCCGAACCTCCTCAGGCTGCGAATCATAAGGGACAGACGCTCCGGAGTCTTCACCACCATGCTCGGCCTCATTACGTTGGCTTAGGTCGCAGTCTCTCATAGCCTCGAAGTTCTGCTGCATCGATCCCATCATCGCCAAGGTCTCGCCACCACTCGATACCACTCGACCATTGAAACAAGACAGAGACTGCACGTGGCTCACCGGGGCCATATCCATGTTCGTCGAAGCGAAGAACGAACCCAAATTCGGAAGAGGAACTGAAATGGCCGAGCTCAAATACGCTTGGGAGCTCGACTCGGGCGCCTGGCACATTAGAGGAAAAGAAATCGAAAAAGAAGGATCTCGGGTCAGCTCAATGCTCGACAGAGATCGAGACTGATTCGGAAGCTCGCTACATTGAGACGAACCGCCCATCGCACGGACTCCTGGAAATCCACCGCCATACCCTGGGCCTTGACCCGAAGACCAACCTGTCAAACCCACGGATTGACCACTCACGCCACTCTCACACTCCTCTTTCTTCGGTTGCAAATGACTACCACTCCTCGGAGGATCCTTCTCACGAGACGAATACAACTCGTGACCGGAGCCTGCCGAACCCGTCGACTTCGTGTCGCAGGACTGGTCACCACTGCCATGAACCGAATAGTGAGACGCGCGGGCCATCACATGCGCATTCGGATGCTGGCGGCTCGGACCGGAAGACGTCGTCTGCTCACTCACGGGTAAAACACCCCTTCCTCCGCTCCTTGCAGCCTCCACTGGCCCCGCAGACAAACCCGAGTTCATGGACTCCTGCTGGGCTTGGTAAGCAGCCAAAGCTTTCGAAATCGGGTCGTTCGCAGTCAAAGGATCCACTTTCTTCTTCATCGTGCTGTTCCAGTGATTCTTTATCGAATTGTCCGTTCTGCGCAATCAAAACTTCGTCAATACCTCCACCACCTCAAAACAGGTGAAACCAATTCGTCCATTCGAAGACTCCAAATATACCGCGGCGAAAGAACAAAGAATGCGAACATAAAACACGTCAGGAATCGTGGCAAGTACCTGCCCGGCAAGAATTTCGCGATTTCGGCCCACTTGTTTCCATATAATTGATGGGCATGGATCAGGGCCAAGTCCTCTTCTTGCGTCCAAGCCTCCCGCTTTATGCTCGGGTTCAGATGATTGTGCCACCTATTCCAACCAACATAAAAACTCGTCAATTCCACCTCCACCACTCCTCACAAAACCAGACTCCTCCGGTCGGAGAGCCCTGAAGCTCATTGTGACAAAACTTGCAAGATCAACAAATTCGTATCCTCCAGGGCCCACCTCTCGCGGCATTGCTTGCCGATGCGACCCGGCAGGTTCTGGGCAATCACAGACCATTTCTTGGCGCCGTATTTGTTTACCAGCTCCATAATGCGGTCGTCCTCCTCTTTCGTCCAAGCACCCTTCACCAAATCCGGGTTCAGGACCTTCTGCCATCGGTGCAAGCACTGCACGTCGGTTCGATCCGAGAAAAACTCCGCTGCAAATTCATACACAACACCCTTACGATCCCACGTCCACACGGGAACTCATCATCACCACAAGAGCGAAGGGAAAGTGTCCGTGCTCATGCACATCCACAACAAATAGCTCACCGATTTTCTTCCAATTCTTCCCGTTGAAGCACTGTACAGCTCGTCTCAGAGTCTCATCCTGACAGAACAACGTCAATAACTTCAGAATTCAGGCAATTCATCTCAGAGGTAATCCCTAAAAATGTCGATTTTGAAGAAGTTTGACCCTCACTAAGCACGCTCATGATTCTCCGGAATTCAGCTTCGCATTCCACAAGTAGTCGAACAAAGAAAAATTATCATTTTTGAGACAGCACAGCTTAATTCTCAATTGTTCACATGCACAAATTGATACTCATTTCATGCAGGATGATTACGACTGGAACGGAGACTCCCACTTGCGATGGTAGCGAGCATACCTCTTCTGGAGTCCAACCTCCCTTCGATGATCGGCGAGTTGGACCTCCTGTTCGCCTGCCATACAGAGAACATCATGCCACGTCAGGGTAGTTGTGGTTAACGACCTCGAATTTTGAATTACTTGAGTGTCCCTAGTGATGGGGTTTGCTAGTCAAAGTGCAGCCCTACATGTTTCGACTCTGACAGTAAAATGGCATGAGTCACGAAGAGACCTAACAACGATATCATTCTCCAAAAATGCACTTTCCTAAATCCCACGAACTCTACCTGATACGGACAAGATATCAAGCTACAAACTGCTCGCCAGCATTTCGCGAAGCAAGACTACGATCCTCGACATATCCACGGAAACAAAAGAAATTAAAATTTAAGGAACAAAATTATAATTATGTAAGACAGCGGTCAACGGCCTTCGCGACGGAAACGGCCATCACCAGTGCAATGTGCAGCTTAGATAGAGAAATCGATTTTCGTCGTCCATGCATGACATCCACGTCACATCATCCTAATCCTGAACTAAAATACTGCCTCATCTGAATGAATGTCGGAGTTCTGTCCCTGTCCTATCCACTCAAGGTGCGAATCGCGCACTAACCGCGCAAAGTTGAAATCAATTTCCCGTCAAACAGTTGCAGTGCAAACCGACATACACAAGTTCACATCGTTATCGCACCGAAATTCAACACGCGTGATGCGACACTAAGATGCCAAACCGTGGAGGTAAATTCTTTCATTCTAAATAGAATGTAGCCAAACGATGTCAAGTTAAGAGTGGAGTGAGAAGTCAATCGGAATAAGGCGACGAACGGCAGATATATGCAACGGAATAAACGAGGCTGATGGTTTAGGTGCAAGAGAGTTCGCGTCCCCAAAGCACGTAGGTACCCGTGAACAGGAGGAAGGTGGTGCGAGGTGTCTTCGTCCGATTCCGGGGCAGACGAGCACGCGGACGACCTCTGCTGCATATTGTCATTGCTGCTGCAGCTCTTGCCCTTCCCAATCATGCTCGCCATCCTGTCTGCGCTACCCTAATCCCTCGCGCGTTCCGGTCGACTAGCTCTCACCCACTACCTCCGCATTTCAGGCGGCCCAATCCCCGCAAGCCTCCATCTCTCAGCACTCTTCATCATGCCTCGCTCGTCGGTCAACCGCACCCGAGACCTCGCTGTCCTCCACACCAATCTCACCAACTTGCAACTCTCTCCAGCTCCTCATCACTCTGTGCGAACCTCTAAAACCATTTGCGTGCCTTCCAATGCCCGCCTGCAACGCGCATACGCCTGGCTAACCCTCTGCCCCTATCGACTCCGGCCTCTCCTCGTCCATCCTTCACCAAATCCGTGGACAATCACACCACTCCACCACCTTCACACCATCAAGGCTCTGAATCCAACTCCTCCCCCTCCCTCCGCAATGCCACGCCACAACGGGCATCGGCTATCATTGCAACTACGACAAAAAACTGCTCGCACCCGTCGCCACTTCGGCATAACCAAAAAACAAAACAGAATGTCTCCGAAGTCTGAAACACGCCACAACAATGGCGACAGGCTCCCTTCTCTTGCTAGCCAGGCCTTTCTACCACCCCCTCCTCTGTTTTGAAAAAAGGTCGAGTCCACGACCGGTCGCCCACCCCCTTCCGAGGAGCGTTTCCCTACCGACCGACGGACGCTCATTCTCCCGCCCACCGGTCCCACGCGGGCGCTTTCCAAACGGTCGAATACGGGAATGTGACCTAACTATGCGTGAAACCGAGGGCGCGACTGCGGTTAGCGTGACGCGGGCGCCCGCAATTCCTTTAACTCCGCCCGGCCGCCGGGTCCCATTACCCAATCGGTCATATAGTAAGTTCTTTCCTTCCACTTAGTGAGAAACTTAATTGGGAAACAGGTCCGAATTTAAGCTTAACTCACCCACTAATCAGGGTTAGGATGGAGGTTACTGCAGGAGGACCGTTACGACCTCGCCCACAATTTGAAAATTCACTGTGTCAGAAAGCAACGGACCTCGTCAGCAGCTCCTCACTGAATGCCTACTTATGGAGATGACGTGGCCTTATTCAACCGTATTCAAAGCCCGACGCCCTTGTTCTGGTGGCCTGGGTCCCACCCCCACCCACCCCTCAATTCAGTTGGTTTAGAAATTAGAATTCTATGAGGGGCTTCATATTTTTACAATTTAATTACAATTTAATGGCCCTGGCATTTATGATTCTGTACCATGAGTTTGCAGGGGCATTGGCTGTTGGAATGACCCTGAATCAGGAATTGGACGGACTTTGCTGGGAATGAGGACTTTTTCCATAAAAGCATAAAAAACTTCCTTGTTATTTCTATTTAAGTTAAATCTGATTTGAATTGTATCATCAAGTTCAAATCCATCCCTGAGTTGAAATTAATTAGTCACTTGGGGGCCATTCATTCAAGTCCTGGGTTTGAAGGTGATCAATTGAAGACTTTAGGTCAATTAGAGAGCATTCTTCCTTTGGCTTGCTTTTTTTTTTTTTTTAACAAATGGAAAACCCATTGCATTAACCCTTGAACGCCAGGTTGTTGACCGTGGAAACCATCCCTTTTGACCTTGGATGACATCATCTTCTTTGAAAAAAATAAAAGTGCTCACTAGAGGTCAAACTACTATTCATGATCTTCCCTTTCCACAAAAAATTTCAAGGATGAATAGTTGCACTACTGTCCCATAGGGGAGATTCTCTTGTCATTCATTGGCCACAAAACGTCCGCTTCGGTGTTTAAAGGTTAAAGGAAACCAAAAAACAACGTCCAAGCCTCAACATTTGGACAAAAGGAACCAAACAGAAACAACTTGAAGAAAGAACAAAGAACCCCACTAAACGAAGGAACACTCTAAAGGGCACACCTTCCTTTGGCTTTGGGGTTGCTTAGATTTGATTGTAAAACTGATGGTTTTTGCCTTTATCCATGTGGTATCATTTACATTTTAGCTCCACATTTTCAAAATTCTAAAGAGCATTCACGCCCTTACTTGCCAAACTTACCACGCTCAAATTTTCCATGTCCTCAATTTCCTTGTCTCACACCAAGTGTGACCCATAAATAGTTGAGTGACCACTTATCAAGTAGAATAAAGGGTAAAGCAACTAAATTTACGATGAACATTGATTTCAAGGGTTATTCTTTGATATGCTAGAATTTGAGTGTCAAGAGAAAATTGTGAAAGGGCCATAATACTTTTCATTCACATTTGAAGAGTATTAGACCCCATAGCGTAAAGGTGGCTATGCTCTAAGAATCTTCTACACTAGGTTAACCCCGTGCCAAATACATGCTTGTAGGAGTAAAGAATGTTGTTGTTTGTAGTATACCTAATGGTCAAGGTTGGCATTACTTGCCAAGTACTTTATTTATTTTTAGAAAATTCAATTATGACAAATGTTTCTTAAAAAATATTTTATAGGGCTTTTTTTCAATACCAAAAAATCATTTGAAAATGCAACTTTCCAAAAAAATGGAGTCTATTTTTTTTTTTAAATTTGTAATGTTGACCATTGAGTACAAGTATAGTAGAAAATTATTTTTGTAGTTATGAGTTTCCTATGAAAAAATATTCTCCTACATGTAAGTAAGAATTAATTATGAAGTTCACAAAATTTCTATGTACAGGATGAAAGTATTGATATGATGTTCTTGTGAACAGGTTATAAGATTCTCTAGAAATAAAATGTTCTTCTAATTATTGAAAGCTCTCCCATACACAGGATGAATCCCAAAAGGAATAGTCCAAACTTCCAAAATTATAAAGATGTATTATAAAATCCAATTTAGAAGAAGAATTTAATGATGTTTTTTAAACAAAAGTTGTAAAATATGATGCATTGATCATATCTATACATTTAAATGTTCTACTACACAATCAATATTTCTCAATAAAATTTGGAATCAAAAATTAGAAATTCCTTCTAAACTTGATTATAGATTGAAAATGTGTAATTTCTCTTTACATTCATATTATGATGGATTTTTTAGATTTTAAATTATTTATTTATTTGATTCATTTTTATGGGTCATTTTTTAAGTAGAAAAGTTTTTTTTTTAGGTCAAATATACATACTTCCATTGAACTATAGAATGTTTGTAAGAAAAAAATAATTTAATCTATATTATATAAATGTAAGAGAATTAACAAAAGAATCTACAAACATCTAAATGAAATGAATTTTTTTTAATGTACAGTGGGGTACCAACAAAAATGTCGTTGTGGACTCATCACTACCATTGTCATTACATTTGATCAAATCCAACCGAGGATCTACACATTGGTAAATTATGAAATTGTGTAGTATATGTAATTTATCTACAACGCATTGTATCCGCAAAATTTGGTAGGCATTGAGCCAATTTGGTGGCAATTGGAAGATTGTTTACTAGTGCTAGTTTGACGGGACTACAAAGTGACGACATTTTTTGGGGTACCCCACTATACTTATGACATATTTGCATTCATCCATTGCTATAAAATGTGAATGTCCAACCGTTAAGGGATTAAAGTATTCTTGTGGTTAATTATTATTTTATATGTAAGATAAAAATTACTTTTATAAAGATTAAATTCCTTGTAGAAATAAAAATAAAAATAAGAACTGAATTAGAATTTAAGCCAAAGAAGACTGAAGCCAAAAAAAATTAGAAGCTTAAATTTACAAAATAATGTTAACTAATTTATCATATTTATAAGGACAAAAATTTATATTGATCTCGTGTCAGACACCAACAAATAGTAATTAATAATGTTCCATGCTTATGGCATTAAAATAACAAATAAAATAAAACAAAGCAATTATTTTCGGATAATTACATGCATTTTTTACTCATGTGTAAGATGTATAGGTAAAATAAAATAGTTATTTTTTCACAATTAAAAATGTCATTGTGATACTAATTTTGTACCTTCACTAATAGTACAAATTAATGTAGCTTGATCTTGTTAAACCTAACACCAATATGTAGGTTAGTAGATAAAAGTGATCATGTGCATGAAATATAAAATTTATAATTTATAATTAAAAAATTTGAGCAATTTGAAATTTAAATAGATTAGTATAGATATATTAATATGTTAATAGATTGTATAAAACTACACAATTCAAAAAATTAATTATTACAAATACTACTTTAATTATTTTTTAAATACTAGTGCAAATATAGTATACTAGTGTCATACGTTCTACTTACTAAGACTCCACTTATGTATTTAATTATATATATTTTTTAAATAAAATAGATGGATTTTTATAATATTACATCATTGGTACTATCAAATTCAACCCAAACTCAAGTCAAAAGGAGGGAAAATGGGTGATTGCAAGAAACATTTATCCTCTTATTCATCACACATTCAATGCGGAATTTGTTTTGTGTTATAATTAATGCAAAAATGATTGAATGAACATAAAATTCATAAACAGGCTTTCTATAGCAAAAAAAATGCCCTTGAATTTTTTCAAAATTAATTCAATAGATGAAATTGAATTTTGAATATATGTCACACATACGGTTTTGGTGGTTCTTAGTATTATTGAGTACCTTTTTTGAGGAGTTACATTGTCAGATTGGGTAGACTAGCTTTTCTATTAGAAATCATTAGAAGAAATTCGGGGGCAACAATAGACTGCGAGTTATCAGGCCCTGGGAACTCTGGGAACAGTAATCTGACGTAACTACAAGAGTGCCACGTCAAAAAATAATAAAAAATTAATTTTTTAATAATTTTTAATTTTTTTAATAATTTTTTTTAATTTTTTAATTTTTTAAATATTCTGATTGTTCCCAGCAGCAGGAACAGGCCTGAAATGGCCCTTTGGAGCCCTCAAATTTCTTCTAATGACACCTTCTCAGGAGAGGGATTTCTAAAAAATATGTTTCAAGTGTGTTTACCATTGGCCTAAAGTGTGCTATATTCAGGTTGAATTTCCGTTGAATTAAAAAGGGCTTTTTAATTCTAGCTTTGATCTTCCTATTTTGTTCTTAGTTGGCAGCAGTGGCCACTTTTAAAATAAAATTTTCAAGTGCATTTCCTAATTTTAAAAAATAGAAACGTGGAAGTCTCATTTTCTAAGGTAAATTATAGCTTGTGGCTCAAAATAATAGTTTAGGATACACAAAATGACTCAATAGTAATACCGGAGGCTCGTAGTACCCACAATTCTCAGTAATCGGAATTACATCCATATGTTGACATTTCTTTTGTGAATCTGTCCTCGATCTCATGTTCAACAAAGCCTGTGAACTATCTCTATAAGTGTCTTGCTGTTGTTGTTCTGAGCTGCCATAGACACCTTCAACGACACAACTATATGAAATGGGGTGTCTTTTGGCTATGAGAATTTGAAAATTATTCTCAAGATGAGCTGAGCCTTTATTGTGAAGAGGCATTGAAGTCGACCTTGATAAGGCAAACTTTGATCCCCGTCTTGACCTATGATATGAAGATCTCCTATGGGTGAATGCAAGAAACACCTGTACTATTTTGCATCACACCTTGCATTTTGATTAGTTTTTTTACCATAACTTTTGCGTTCTGGCTCCAAATGACTCAAGATTTATAGGTAAGGTACCCCTGACTATTATACACCTTGCCTAATTTTTTTGTAATTTTCAAAAATAATTTATTGTCCAAAAATAGCCCCCAATTATATGTCACACTTGCCAATTTAGAGTTTTTTAGTACTGTTTAGTACCCCAAAAAATAAATTTTGAATTGAAATTTGGAGGGCTTGGTCTTCTAGTAGACTTGTAGCTATGCAGGGAAGGAATTCTAAAAATAGTTAATTGTATGTGGTGTGGAAGTCCACAAAGTCTGCTTTTCTCTGCTTACATTTTGAACATGTAAAATATTATTTTGGAGTTTTTTTGGATGAATGACCATCTCCATAGAATTGTTACAAATGGCCAATTTTTTTTATGTATTTAATTTTGTTTCCTATTTTTAACTAATTTATACATCAAGGTATCCATTTTCTTGAGATTTGGCACTTTTTCAGTTCTCTAGCTTAAAAAAAATTCTTTGCATTTCCTTTGGTGGTTACCTTCATCTTAAAGGTGTATACATTAGCTATATTTTTTATTTTAATTATTTTTCTAACTTTATAGTATTCCAGAAGAAAAATCATGAGTACTGAAAAAAGGCAACAAAATTGGTAGATGTTTCTTGCATTCACTCCTATCCACCTTGATAATAGGACGCCTCGAATTGTCAGGTCTGTAATAGACAACGATTGTATCATATGTTTGCATTGAGAAAGGGCTCTCTACGAAACAACGCAATTCATGCCAGAAAACTTCAGTTTTATCCCCAAGAAATCGCTTCAACTCTTTAATGGCTTTCTCTACTGTACCTTCAACTTCAGTCGCCCCTGTTACATGCCTAGTACTTCGTATTTTGTCCACCTGACCTGCCCGGCCTTTTAGGTCTATGAATAGCTTCACAAGGTCCGCACACATGAGGCAAACGGGGGGCGTGTGACATCGGAGATGAAGGCGCAGAGACCCCGGTTTGTTCAAACTAGCCCTCACGATGTACCCCTCAGATTTCGTGTGACCTGAGCCCTCATGAAATGTTCACCGCAGGGTTTTGCCCGCAGGGTGAATCGGGGTGGCCAAAGTTAGACCTGTCAGAGCAGGAAGCCACCATGCAACTCCGGCCGTCTCTCTCCTTTTGTCTCTCTCCTATGCAGGGCCTGCGCCACATAGCATAGTTTTTTTGGTAGAGAGCTTGTTCCGTTTGCTTCTCTTAGGGTTGTAGGGCTTTCTTGGTGACATTATGGAGGTTCCAAGGGGGGGTTTATTGTCTTTAATGTTTCACGATGAGGAGGGTGATAGTTCTCAAGAGACCCATGGTCCTTCAAATTTGAAGAGGGAATGGACGGAGGGAATGGACGGAGGGAACCGTGAAGTTTCTTGTGGATTTATGTGAAGAGAAGTATTGGGAGTACAACCGCAAGGCCTTCAAGAAAGCAAATTGGGAGTCATTCGCAAGCCAACTCAATACACAGTTCCCAGAGGACCCTCAACGAACTTGGCAACAAACACGGGACAAGTGGAACAAGATGCGGTCAACATATATGGAGGAGAAGGTGAAGCAGGAGGAGACGGGAGCGCCACCTTCTAAGTGGAAACCATGGTATGAAATCTTTGATCATATTTTTGGTGGCACTGCAAAGATCAACGGTGTCCCTCATGGAATAGATCAGGATGTGCATTTGCAACACTCAGAGCCATTGGTTTTGAGTGATGATGATGATGTTCAGGGCAATTTGCCCACCATTCCTCCTCTTCCTCCCTCCACTGCAAATATTGCTTCTTCAAACTCCCCACGCACTGAGGCGGTGAGCCAACCGGAATGTGAGGGACAAGTGAATCGAAGTGCTGGGAAGAGGAAGTTGGCTATGGGAGAAGAATCCATTGCCTCCGCCATCAACAATTTCTCCAAGGGAATTCTAGAGGTGGAGAAGATGAAGTTGTAGTTTATCCAAGAGATTTCGGAGAAGTTGATTGATAATGAGAGAGAGGGTAGACAAGATGTGTTGAAAGGGCAACTACAGATGGCGGCCATTTTTGTTGAAGTGTTGAAGGCCAACAACTCTTCCGGAACTTCTAAGTAGATGTTTCATCTCCTTAGCAATTTACTTTCAAGGATTTTGATTTGTTGGAATGTTCATTCCAATTTTGTATGGAATATGATTTGTTTGGATTTGTCCAAATTTCATTACATTGAATAAAAGACTTTTTCCCTCTATGATTACATGTAGATGCATAGGTGCATTTGAATTCAAAGCTTAGGCAATATGTAATTTAAATGTCCTTGAAATGCAATTGGAATATCATTAGAATGGAATTGGAATGTCATTAGAATGCAATTGAAGTTTCATTGGAATGCAATTGGATTGTCATTCATCATTAGGGTTCTCTAAAACCCATTGCCTGAACAGTTGTTGTCTAAATATTTCTCCTTGACACTTAGCATGATCTCCCTCCCTAGCCACAGGTAATCTTGCATTCCCAAATCCAACATGTGGATCTCCTCGCTAACCGGCATTTGCCACATGAGGCTCTGATTGGTTCAACATTTCGCAATAGTTGTGCAGTCAACAACATGCTACTGTAACCCTTGCAACTCTGTCAACTCTAGAGTTAAAGTTCTTCAAAATCCTCCACATGTTCTTCAATGTGTCAAATGCTTGCTCAATCGCAACTCTTCCGGAATTCATGGAGTTGTCAAATCTCTTTTTCTACAAATCATTTGGAGCCTTCCAATTCTTCATCAAGTACGTGCGAATTGGATAAGTAGCATCTCCAATCAAATAAGGTGAACACCTAATACCTCCAACCAAAACCACGGGTTGTTGCAAAATCTCTCGTTTTCTCAAACCTCAGTCTATATAAGTTAGACACTTTGAATTGGCCCCCATCATGTACTCCTCTAGGTTGCCCCGCACATACATTCCAAAAGAATTTCTTGGAATCACAAACCGCTTGTAGAACAATGGAATAGAATTTCTTCCTATTGAAAAAATCACTAGCCGCTAATGTGACCCTTCTACTTGGAATCTTAGAGAATGGTATGTGTGTGCCATCAATTTCCCCACATATATTGGGCAATCCCGTCAATTCCTCAAAATTCGAAATAATGCTAAGAAAGCGGGCTTCACTTGGAATGCTAATGTAATGGCTAAATTAATTTGTCTTTGTCCATGAATATGTCACATACAATGTCAACATATTTTTTAATGGTTGAAGTTCCAATCTTAAAACGATCCGCCATATGCTCCGGACTATGACCATGTGCAAATCTATAAATGACGCATGCCACAATTTTTTGATTTCCATTTGTGGCCTCACTTGATTCACACATGTACATCTCAAGAAAGGAGTCAATATATTCAACAAATTCTCAAATGCACCAAAATCCATCCTATAAAATTCTTTGAATTTGTTGTAGTGCATCTCATCACTTGACCTCCACACTACCCTTTTAACGTAGTTCCAATATGTTGATTGCCTCAGCTCTACCCAAAAGAGCCAAGAAGCATTGGGTTTCTTCCGTGAGGCAAGCAACATCAACAATGAAAAAAATGGAAACCCATTGAAGTCTCACTATCAAAATCCAACACCTTCCAAGCATTAGATTTCAAACTAAAGAAGGTGTTCATTGCCATGGAGAGCATCATCCATGTGAGCACAACTTGAGCAACAAAAGACAGCTCCATATTCACTCACAACACTCTACCAAATCGTTTAGGAGAAAAAATGGAATATTAAACCTAAAAAAGAGAAAGGTTTGAAAATCCTATACTAGACACAAAATAAAAGTCCAAAAAATCAAAGAAACATTTTCCACAACATATACGACCATTCCCAAAAACAAAATTGAAAAAAACAAATAAACATACCAAGAAAATTAGCCACGAAGTTGAAGCTCTCCCAAGCTCCAACAACCTCCAAACACAAAAAAACATCCTAGTTTTCTCAATCCGCTCAGTTGAGAGAGAATTTTTTTCTCTCTTCAGCGCCGCGTCAGGCGCTAACAAGGGCCAAGCGGGGCAGGCGTTTTGTAACTGCGGTGAATCCCCTCAGGGAAGGCCCCCAACAACTATTGGGGGTCAAGCTGGCTGGTGGTGGGTGGGGCCCCGCCCCAGCTGGTTGGGACGCACAGCCAGCCCTCACCACCAGCATGTGCATGGGCCTACACTTTGTCCCAAACCAAAGTTCCATGACCAAACAAACTAAGAAATCATGATCTGAGTTGGACAGCACAGCTTGCAATTCACGGCTAATCTAGGGCTCCAATCTCCGTTCGGCTCTTGCATCCTTCGTGCTCGTCGATTTTTTTTGAAGTTCAAAAGGACGAGCTATCATATTTCTGTTGTATATACTTTTTCGCCATTCCAAGGTTTTTGCTGCAGCTTGTTCCTCAAGAACTCTCATTGCTTCAGCACCTTGATACTCTATAGAAAAACCAAATGAACGTTGCGTTGGAAACCGCGTAGATTGTCCTGAACTGCTAGCCATTGTTGCACCTGGTGCTACGCTTTGACACCTCCGAGGCATCCTTCCTCTACCCCTCTCCTGACGTCTGGAGTCCCTCCGAACATGAAACCTTGAGAGTGCATGACTTGCGACTGTGTCTCCTTGAGTGCTTAACTCTGCAACAGAGGCCAAGATTCTCTTTTGAAATTTGTTATTCGATTGAACGTCATAGTACCACCCGCGATATTCAGCTTTGCACAATGGACACAATCGGCGAACTCGACTCCACTCCTCGATACAGTGGGCGTAGAACTGGTGCATGCACCATTGCAGGACCGCTCCTCTTGTTTTCTCAGTGTTTCAAAGGCAAATCGGGTACATGGTGACTTCCTTACTCTCAATTGCCAACCCTAAATCTGGCGCATCAACTTTGGCATCTATAAGAGCAAAATTTCCCGGTTTATTCTCATTATCAGAAGCAAAATCCGAGGATGCGAGCAAGCTCAAACTTTTTCGCCATTTCTGCGGAAGCTCAACATGAAGCTCCCGGTCATCACATCGTGCATTTTGGCTCTTCAAAGAAGATTGTTGGTCTCGTGCAGAGGAGGAGAGAAGCTTCGACGAGTCATGCGGCAACCAAACATTGCACGATGGAGCCATGGCATAGTTTAACGAGGGTATGTCAACAAACACATCAAGTTTTTGTCTTGGCTTCATTTGGTCCTAACTTCATTTGGTCATGGCTTCATTCCATCATTCTAGTCATGGCCTCAATTTCAGACTTGACTTCAAAGCCACCCTATCTTTGCAAAGTGTACCTTCTATATGTCAATACAAAAATCCCAAAAGTCATTTCAAAAAGTTCCGGCCTAAAGGTCATCATTGGAATTAAAGTATATTTTTTAGCAAAGTATATATATACTTACATCTTTCTTTTAATTTGTATGCAATCTAAAATTTAAAATCTTTAAAATATAGATGTACAATAAAATCAAATTTTTTCAACATTCTTATGAGCCATAAACTAGATTTATTTACTTTAAATTTAATCAACTATTAGAAAATCAACTTAATCCCTTGCCGCCCACAGTCAGACGCTCTATCATGGATGCTTTTGGCAAGCGATGCAGAAAAAACACGGATGCGGGAGATTGGTGAAGAATCTATAAAATAACTGCACAAATTGAAAATTGCCTTGCTGCTAGGGTTTAGAGATCTTTCCGATTGAAACTCCACTAGTTAAAGTTCTGGTATTAGCATCCAATGTCCGAGGGGAAAAAAAACTTCGTTTTTTCCTACTGGCGAGAGTTCCGAAATTGCTTGCAAGTACAGTAGTTATTGTGACAATTCAAAAATTTGTGTACATGCTAACTATGGTCTAATGAGTGACTTCTCAAAATTCTGCGATGAATGATGCAGTGCCCCGATTGTCAGGCAAATTGCAAGGCGCGGCCAACTCACAAAGACCCTAGGAGTGACTAGAGATGACATGAACTGGTGACTGATTGTTGCGGTAGAGACAATACCTACAACCAAAACTTGGAAGGGGGGAGTTGCGAAGAACATTGTAGTTTGGCCCAAAGCTCGTAAACGACTCTCAAAAATTTCAGAAATGATTTCACAAAATCTCATGCGCTCATGGAAGGCCATAGAAATTCCTAAAGAGCCCACCTTCCAAAACATGGAATTAGCAATTGTACAATTTGTCTTGCAACCGCTTCTAAAGACTAAACAACAAATTTGGAACTAACCTAGCCAATTGCGGAAGTATCAACAAAAAATCTTGCACTGCAAAATCCAAGACCTCAAACAAATCTCGAGGTCGGAGCAAGGCAATCGATTGGAGTGGAATCTTTGCACAGCCCGACATCCAAAGCCCAACGGTCCAAGACTAGCAAACACCAGTCACTTTCCTCCAACTGCCATGTCCAACTTTAGACCTACTACAAAACAATTGGTTCAAACTCACAGTTTGTTTGCGCTACATGACTAGAATCGCCACGCTTGCATATGTAACTAAATCCTAAATTGGCGCATGAAAGTGATTCCTCAATTTCCTCCCCGTGAGGCATATGCAAAGGCTCTGACAAATTTCCAATGGACAATTTTGGGCCCCTCGGGTGGTGAGGGGTTAATGATCCCTTAGGACATCATACTGAGAACCTAAAGATATTTACACGATCACTCCAAGTACAAACAAAATTATACAATACATTACAATAAATTTGTTTGTCCAAGTATCACAAATAGATCCTCAAGCATTGCTAACATTTCTAAATAATGTTGGTGTTCAAAGAAATGCAAAGCTTAAATATCAAACTATTGGAATCCCTCATTTGAATGGAAAATTATAGATTATCTATAAGATAAAATTTACAAGCTCACATACAAGCAATTTTTTTTCTTATTATTATATATACAAAAAAATGAATTAATATATAGAGATGAAATCATCATTTAATTTGGATATTCATGGGTAGTCCCCATAGTTTATAAAGAATGGTAAAAAAATGTGTAGTTTATTCAAATTAGGAACAATAACCATAAATTATTGAAGTTACATCCTTAGACTTCAATTTCAAAATTTTACAAATCTTCAATTTTATAGGATTGACCTAGGATATTATTAAGTTCAAAAATGAAATGTTTTCTTAATTAGTTTTATTTGTCATAGGAAATAATTTTAGGAGGTTTTTTTACAATCGGCTCTACAAAAAAAATCATAAAAATTAGATAATCAATATTTTATTAGAATAATTTAGAAATAATTTTTAAATCCAATTGACTGCATAGGATTCTATTTAAATATAGTTGTATGAGAAAATTAGAATCTTATTATTTATTAGACAAAAATCATTATGTGATACTTTGTTCATAAAAAAGTTACAATTTTATTTGAAGTAGTAAAACACCAAAGGTGTTTTAAGCAAGTGGTCAGAAGCATGTAGTGACAATGGATAAGGAAAGGATGAAATAAGGGAAGTGTAAAAACATAGGGAAAGTGGATTAATAGGTCCCACATTCATGATGAACTTATTTAAAGACTTCAATGACACTAAAAATGTTTACAGGTTAAGTATTAAGGTGCGAGCATCTTACATTGTCAATTTTTTGATATATTTGAAAAACTATGAACTACATTAAAGTATAGGTACTTGCAGACATCAATTTTTTCAAAAAAATTATGAATGGACATTTGAGGTGCATTTGAGGTACAAACACTTAATAGCATTAGTTTTTTCCAAAATCTCTAAACAAAATTGTAAAATTGTAAACAGACATTCATGAGGTATGAGCACTTTGAAGTGCCAAGTCTTTTCAAAATTTATAAAGTGATATAGAAGGTATGACCAAAGCATCATTTTTTTCAAAGTTTGTTTACATTCTTGGAAGGTGCGAGCATTTAGCAACACATTTTTTTCAAAATTGTGAATGGACATATAGGGTACAAGTACTAAAGAATATTAATTCTGTCAAAAATTGAGGTACAACCACCTATGAGTGTCAATTTAAAAAAAAATTGTGAACATGCATTTGAGGTACAATCACCTAGGAGTGTAACTTTTTTTTCAAAATTTTGAACAAACATGTAGAATACAAGCACCTAGAAGTACTACTTTTTTTCAAAAATTGAGGTATGACCACCTATCACTATCACTTTTTTCAAAGATAGTGAATTGACATTTAAGGTACAAGCACGTAGGAGTACAAATTTTTCAAAATTGTGAATGGACATGTAGAATACAAGCACCGGGAAGTATTATTTTCATCAAGAATTGAGGTACAGCCACCTACTGCTGTCAATTTTTTTAAAATTGTGAATTGGCATTTGAGGTATAAGAACCTAAGAGTGCAATCGAGAGTGCAATTTTTTTTCAAAATTGTGAACGGATATATAAGGTACAAGCACCAAAAGTGTTTCTTTTTTCAATAATTGAGGAACAACCACCACCTATCATTGTCAACTTTTCAAAAATTGTGAATTGGCTTTTGAGGTACAAGCACCTAGAAGTGGAAGTTTTTTCAAATTGTGAATGGACATGTAGTGTACAAGCACTTAGGAGTGCTAGATTTTTTTCAAAATTTTGAATGGACATGTAGAGTACAAGCACTTAGGAGTGCTAGATTTTTTCAAAATTTTGAATGGACATGTAGGATACAAGCACCAAAGAAGAATTATTTTTTCCAAAAATTGAGGTATGACCACCTATTATTGTCAATTTTTTCAAAAATTGTGAACTGACATTTGAGGTACAAGTACCTAGGAGTACAAGTTTTCAAAACTTGTGAATGGACATGTAATGTACAAGCACCGAGAAGTATTAAATTTTTCAAAAATTGAGGTATGACCACCTACCACTATTGATTTTTTCAAAAGTTGTAAATTGACATTTGAGTATAAGCACCAAAAAGTGCCAAGTTTTTCAAAAATTGCAAACTATTTTAAAATGTGCAAGCAATAATAGCATTAAATTTTTTGAAAAATGTGAATTGAAATGGAAGGTATAGAAAGCATCTAAAAGTGTCATTTAAAAAAAATCCTAAATTACATACAAGACACAAGTACCTAGAAGCGTCAAATTTTTCAAAATCTATGACATTTCATACAAGGTACAAGCACTTAAAAGTGTCATTTTTTTCAAAAACTTTGAACTATAATGCAATATATGAGCATCTAAAATCTCCATTGTTGACTTTCTTGGAAGATATAGGCACCTAGAAGCTTTATTTTTTTCAAAATCTATGAACTATGTAAGTACGAGCACTAAAAAGCATCAATGCAGGTGCATGTATAGTGAAATCTTGCACCTAGAAACATCAAAATTTCCAAAGTTTATGTTTTTCCGTGGAAGGTACAAGCACCTAAAAATGTTTTTTAATTAAAATTTGTGAAGTGATACGTAAAGTACATGCACCTAGAAATGTTAATTTTTTCAAAATTTGTGTTTCACTGTGGAAGGTATGAGCACCTTGAAAGCGTTAGTTTTTTCACCAAATTTTGTGAAGTGACATATAAAATACAAGCACCTAGAAGCGTTAGTTTTTTCAAAAACTTAAAAATATCATGGAAGGTATGAACATCTAGAAGTGCCAATTCAAACCTGTAAACACACATGTACGGTAAGAGCACCTACAAGTGTCAATTTTTTCAAAATGTGGAAATTGTTATAGAAAGTACGAGCACCTTAACCCCTAAAGGACCAAGGCCTTTTTTCTACCAAAAAACACTCAAAACTGCCATATCTATAGCAAAGAGTTAAAAAAAATTGAAAATTGTCTTTTTTTCCACATCTAACTATAAGATCTTACACCTAACTATTATTAGCTAGAGTGTGTGGAAAAAATTTCAGAATTTTTGACCGCACAAATTGCAAGATATCTGCGTTTAAAGTGAAAAGAACAAGTTTCTTAGCACATTGCAGAACCAGATTTTTTGACTTTGAACATTTTTAACTTAAATTTTTTGCACTACAAAGTTTTGAGCTTTAAATCTTTAGAGTGGAGAATTGAGTTGAGAGTCTAGGGAAAAAAAATTAAAAAAAAATTAATTATCATTCTTAAAAAAATTGTTAAGTAGAAGTAGGTACAAGATAGAAGGAAAATCTAAAATATTCATATATTTTAGATGGAATTAAAATTCACTAATCCCAATGGTGAGATTGTTCTAGCAACTAAACTAAACTATGAAAAAAAAAATGAAAAAATTTGAAAAATTGCATTTAGAAATGAATCCTACAAGTTATTTTTTTCAAGAAGATGCTCTAACTGCCCAAAAAACAAGAATGTCCATAACTTTCTCATAACATATCCAAATGAAATGAATCAAAGCTTTCCAGATAGAAAAAAAATATAATCTATGAGAAAAAAATATTAAAAAAAAATTCAAATTTTTGTCCATTTTTTTTGTTGCCCGGGCTGCCCTCCATCCCCTGTTTTGAGCTTATTTGGTCATAACTTTTTTTCCCGGGCACCGATTTTGAAAAAAATTATATTTCCACAAAGCTTATCAGTTTTTCTATCTCCAAAAAAAGTTTCAAAAAATCAAGAGAAAATTTCAGCCCGTAGGTACCTACCCGAAAACACATTTGTCCTCTGAAGGGACAATGCTCCTTTAGGGGTTAAAGTGTCATTTTTCAAAATATGGAAATTGTTATTGAAAGTACGAGTACCTTAAAGTGTCATTTTTTCAAAAAACTTCGAATTATCATGGAAGATACAAACACTGTCATATAAAGTGTGAGCACCTAGAAGTGTTAGTTGTTTCAACTATGAAATGACGTGTATAGTACAAATATTTAGTTAACGTCAAGTTTTTCCAAGAATTGTGAACTAATGTTTAAAGTATGATTACTTAGAAGTGTCACCCTTTCTTGACATATATTAATCTACGGTTAAATTTCAATTTTTTAATGATGTAATTAAAGACCTTAAAAAGAATTCAAACTCCAGATGCCTCAAAGAACTCTTCACTTCTTAATAGGTTACTCTTAAAAACTTGTCTTGATTCTAGAAGAATCAAAGTGTCCATTTAGGCCCAAATGCAAATGAAAGGATATACAAAAGTGCCTTCAAAACAATTGTAAATTCATTTATGAGGTTCAATTGTCACTTCAATATTATAACATTTTAGTTATGTTGCTTCAAAAATTCCGTGGCTTCATGTCATGAACTTCAAACAGACCCATAATTGTGCGAAATTTGAGAAATTAATTCTATATTCTTCTATGCACAAACCAACTACAATGTCATTCAAATAACTCTAGATTTGAAATCATTAGACTACAAATATTTACGAGGGTTGCGTAATCTTCATATTACAAAGATTTCTTCCACAAATGTATATATTTTGTAATGGAAACAACTTCTTACCTCAATATCCAAAGACCATAATGGGCTTCCTACCTTAGTATGTACACAAAATAATCACATTTTTTATATTACCTATCCTTCATTATGCATTACAGTAGAGTAGCATATTTAACCTTGTAACGATGCAGAAACTTAGAAGTGTTTGATGGATGATAGAAAACCCTTTTTTTGTAAGACAAAAGTGAAGATCATGTTCATTGTTGAAATTTTGTGTGAAAAGCGAAGGTCTTAAAGAGTAGTTTGACCACCAATGAGTGCTCTTGGGTTTTTTTAAGCAAATGATTCACACAAGTATCCAAAAAGATGATTTCTATGGTGACCAGATCGACGTGCCAGAGTTATATGACCACAAGGCAGGAAGCTAAAATCTGTCATTTGAAATGGGTCCTGCAAGATGAATATTGAATTCTTTAGGGTAATTGTAAAAGAGAAGCTCCCTATTTTGTACCATCTTATTTATAAATTCTTTGCCTTTACTAGCTCGTAAAGGGCTTGTAAATATGAATTCAAAATTTCCAAATTTTATCATGTGTGGCAAATAAAAAATTCTTGTGTTTTCCCAAGGGCTAAATTCACTCACTTCCAATGACGGGTTTTACTGGTTAGAGTCCTGCGACCACAAGTGGTATCATCCCAGGGGCAGTACAGTATTTAGAAATTGACCTGCACTGGTATACACACTCATGAGTACAGTGCAAAATGTAAATTTAACAAAATAATACAACTTCAATAAAATAATGGACAAACACACATGAAAAGCAAGCAAGGGTAAGAATATGCATGTGCACATGCTTTTTAAATGCAGAAATAGGACCCCAAATGGCCAAATCCTACCTCATGCAATTAGGGCAAGTCCCAACGAATTCGGACCGAGAGAGAATCAAAATCAAAAGAGGGGGTCATTCCATCAGAACAGTGAAGTTCTGAACCCTAATTTAGCAAAAACTATAAAATAGAGTGGAAACAAAATTAGCCTGATTTAGTCAATCATACGATAAGGTCCGATAATCACAGGAATCAATCAGTGTGGACTTTTTTGTTGCAGCGCCGGAACTGAAAGGGCCCGGAAGCAGTCCGACCGACACGAGTCAGTGTTTTTTTTTTCATTTTCCATGAAGTGGCAAAGTGGCGATATTAAATGTTACGGTGGTGCTCCAAGTTTCAACATTCATCTACGTACTGGATAGAAAATGTGATACTACGTATCTATAATTCTATTTTCATTCACAATGTGGCGATTTCATCCAAGATTTTTCTTGAACTTGAAGTTTTTTGGCGATTTCATCCAAAATTTTACTAAAAATTTCCTATAGGCTTGGTGCTAGGTCAAATTTTTTGGTGCAATTTTGACAATTTTGCCGGAAAAAAAAACACTGACACGAGTGAGGCAACGGCCAGCCTAGCGTTGCTTGCTCGTTTTAACTTACCGCGCTGCCAACTGAGGCCGGGCGGGCGGGCGGGAGCTCCCTGATATTTTTTCTCAATATAAAACTAAGTTACGTAGCGCGGTTTCACGCGCGGTTGGCCTAATAATCCAAGCCCCCATTCGTACTAAAATGGAGTTGGGCGGTTCCCAACGGTCACTCTCCGCGTGGCAAGCACGGATTGGCGAGCTTCCCCCTTGGGAGTTGGGACTGTTGGGGAGGTTTGAATCCGTGGACTCATTCTCTTCCTCTCGTGACCTGGCTGCTGAAACAGGCACGTCATCGTCCTTTTCCTGGAGTACAGTATTACTGTATTAGTATTTGATAGATTGCATTTGCTTGATTTGATAAAGATTTATCATTAGAAATCATCATTCATCATCATTTTTATTTTCATTAGGCTGGTGAAGCTCCTGGACAATTTGATTATCAGTTCAGGCCTTGCTTTGTACTTGAATCTTGCAATGAATCAGCTCATTGGCTTGGAGTGGAGGGACTCCCTAGTTCATCTTGGCATGACCACCATAAAAGCATCTCCTGCAGCCCTCCAATTAGCTACAGTACAAAAAATAGTGAAATTCGGTTGCCTTAACAATTAGGTTGCCTTACCTCAAGAAGGTTACTCTACAAGCCATGAAAAGTCTACAAATATTTCTACAGATTTTTCCATTTATGCACATGGAGGTTTATGAGGTCCCAATTACAACAATAACTAATTCAAAAGTAGTGCATTCTTGAATAGTAACAATAAATATATTTATATAGTGTCAAATGTCGAGAAATTAGTATGGGGCAACCTAATTTCACTATTTGTATCAATTGAGATCTGTGCTCAATTTAGAAGGTATGGCCACTTGTATCCCCAACAATACAACTCCCTAAAATATACTTCCAAGCAATCACAAATCACACAATTCTTGAAAATATACTCCCAACTAATCACAAGTCACATAACTTGCAAAAGCAATAAGTACCCTATCATTTATTATGACGACTTGCTAATCCCAAGAGAATATGTAGGGTGTAGACTGTAGAGGGATCAATGACCCCTTCAAATATGGCTTATTTTTTTTTTGGGGGGGGGAGTAGTGAAGGTCGAGTTTAACCCCTAAAGGACCATTGTCCCTTCGGGGGACAAATGCGTTTTCGAGCAGGTACCTACGGGCTGAAATTTTGTCTTGATTTTTTGAAACTTTTTTTGGAGATAGAAAAACTGATAAGCTTTGTGGGAATATAATTTTTTTCACAATTGGTGCCCGGGAACAAAAGTTATGACCAAATAAGCTCAAACAAGGGGACGAGGGGTAGCCCGGGCAGCAAAAAAAAATGGACAAAAATTTGAATTTTTTTTGTAATATTTTTTTTCTCATAGATTATATTTTTCTCTATCTGGAAGGCTTTTATTCATTTCATTTGGATTTGTTATGAGAAAGTTATGGACATTCTTGTTTTTCGGGCAGTTAGAGCATCTTCTTGAAAAAATTAACTTGTAGGATTCATTTCTGAATGCAATTTTTTCAATTTTTCAATTTTTTTTATATGGTCTGATTTACTTGCTAGAACAATCTCACCATTGGGATTAGTGCATTTTAATTCTATCTAAAATATATTAATATTTTAAGTTTTCCTTCTATCTCATACCTACTTCTATTTTCAATTTTTTTAAGAATGATAATTAAGTTTTTTTGAATATATATATTTTTACTTAGACTCTCAACTCAATTCTCCACTATAAAGATTTAAAGCTCAAAACTCTGTAGTGCAAAAATTTTAAGTTAAAAATGTTCAAAGTCAAAAAAACTAGTCCCGCAATGTGTTGAAAAACTTGTTTTTTTCACTTTAAACACAGATATCTTGCAATCTATGCGGTCAAAAATTCTGAAAATTTTTCCACACACTCTCATACTAATTAGGTGTAAGATCCTATGGTTAGATGTGAAAAAGAAAATTCAATTTTTTTTCCTCTTTGCTATAGATATGGTAGTTTTGAGTGTTTTTTGGCAGAAAAAAGGCCTTGGTTCTTTAGGGGTTAACATATACTAGGATTGATTGTTTATCATCCAAAAATTAGAGGAGAGGGGATACTTGGAAGACTGCAGAAGATGCTCTAAGAGCATTTGCAATGCACTCTCGGCAAACAATCCTTGTATCGGCAAATGGAGGGGCATTCCACAAGGCCCACATAGTGTCGAATTTTTTTGAGAACAAATTGATCCCATGCAAACCCAACAATCCAAACTTCAAATGAGTTTTTTCACATTATAAAAAAAAGGAAAAGATTCCACATTAAAAAAAGATTTTTCATGCAAACAAGGGAAGGCCAAATTTATTGGCACACATACCAATGCTTGAAAAAGGTATGACAATAATGACTATTTCTATAGAGAGCCAACTTATGGGCCTTCATATTTTGCAAATTTGCTGGATTTGGGAAGGATAATGGCTAGCCTAGGAATAAATAAAGACCTATCCTCACCCAAAATCACCAACTAAAGAGATTCATCCCATTTAAATGGTCTAGTAATCTTCTTCTATCCTTTGTCCTAGATTGAAAAAAGATTTGGCACAAGACAAGAGCTCAGAAAGACACGGCTTTCACGTGGTTTGTGTGGCATAATGCGGTAGCGTTTCATTCATGGAGAGCACAAATTGCACCAAGCATTGATACAAGCTATAATTGTTGCTCCTCTAGAAGTGAACAAAATCTTTCTCACAGATTCTTCTCCTACCCAAGAATTTAAGAGATTTGGGACTATGTTCAATCCATTCTTTACCATATTTTAGAAGACCCTCCATTTGTCAGACCTTATACTCGTTTCAACTTGGCTCAATGAATTTTTGGCACCCATATTCTTAAGAGACTCCAAGGCCATTCGGACCATCTGGACCCTTCTCAAATGCTCTTCACATTTACTGATGTGGACCTCTCGAAATAACAAAGTTTTTATCTAATCTAGATGGCCACTGGAATTCGTCCACAATGCCTTGTAGAACACACTCCGTGACTCTAGGCGAGCAACGCAAATTAAAGCCCAACTAAGGACTCATCAGTGGCCCAATCAAGTTGCTAGTATTTGGTCTAAGTTTGAACGCATTTAGATTCATTCCCAATCTTTAGCACATAGATTTGGTTCTAACATCATTTGGAACAAGAGGATCCTCCTCTCTACTTGTTGCAGTATGTTCTCAGTTCTTTGGTTTTTGGTTCTTGCTCTTATCTCTTCATTGTCATGCCTCTCAGCTTAGTTGTTGTTATTCGTTTTTTTTTAATGCAATGGTTCCTCCATTTGTTTAAAAAAGAAATAAAAAGAAAGACCTATGCTGATTGCATTGGGGATTGCAATTTTTGCAATATCAAAACATGCAAGTCTCTATATTTCTGTGGAGAAGGATTTGAATTTTGTCTAGGCGGTGATTGGCAAGTTTACTACACCTCCATACCGATTCTTTTTAATCAATAGTCGCCAGAATTGAAAGCCTCAACAAAATTATTGGAGCCACTCCATGGGAAATTTGAAATCGGAAAGAGCTTGAAGGCGCCCAAACTGATGGATTAGGTTTTGGAACTGCATGATGGTTTTTGGAGGGAAGGCGCGTTTTGTTGGAGCTCCGTCGTTGTTCGGTTTTCGGGTTCCGTTCCGTGGCAGGAACGTCACGTTCCTTGTCGTGCGAGCAAGGATTGGCCAGTTCTGGCGGTGTCAGACGCACGCAGGCTGACCGAGTTTCGTTTCAGCGCCAACTTCCGTCCTGAACTGTTCCTGTCAGCTGGTCGGTGAACGGGATCATCCGCTTGTCACTGTGCGACTGACAAATCGCTGGAAACAAGCGGAGCTTATATTAGGAATCGCGATTCAAATGATTTGGTGATTATTTGGTGAACAGTTTGAAATAATTTTTCTTTGAAGGAATTATATACCTGGACCTTGTTGGTTGCATGGGATGCCAATTGCGGGCCTCCATTTCGTTGTAGTGGAAGACATTGAGTGCTAATGAATGATGACTTCGATCTTCTTAATTGACATGTAGCATTTGTGCAGATTTAGCCTTGAGTTTACGGATAAGAGGGATCGCAATTCAAACGATTTGGTGATCAGTTTGAAATAAATTTTTTTTGAAGGAATTACAGTATATACCTCGACCTTCTTGTGATTGCATGCCACTATGTAGCGGCGTAGTAGTGGAAGACTTTGAGCGCTTATGAAGGATGACTTTGATCTTCTTAATTGACATGAAGCATTGTGCAGATTTAGCCTTGAGCTTACGGATAAGAGTTCGCGACAACTGATCGGACCTTCGTGCAGAATTCTGTCTGTGGTAAGCGGAGGCTGTTATATGCGGGGGTGTAAGTTATGTTGTTATTATAGCTCACTGATGTAGCTACACAAGTAGCTTAATAAACTGACGTACTCATGGTCACAAGTATATTTGGTGATCAATTTGAAATAATTTTTTCTTTGGATCGATTTTTAAATGTTGATTGCATTGGATGCCAAGGGGGCGACCCGCGACTTGGGGGAGGGCCAGGTTTGCCTCTCCCTGCCCTGCTATCATGATGCCCACGTGATTATATGATTGCCTGGCATTAAGCGTCCAGATGCGTTCTTTTGTGATCAGACGTTGTTCAACAATGCCAGGAATTATTTGTCGCTTGCTGTGTAAATTTCCTTTTTTCAGCGACATTTCGTCCAGTGGTTTAAAAATTAAAGAGGCTCAATGTCAGTGTGACAGTCTTCGCTTTGCTGAACAAAGGTGTACTTCAAATTGAATGTCACAGAATTGGATATGAGTAGGCAGAGTGGCTCTGGCAATGTAGCGCTGGCTCGCATTCAAGTAAGGGCTTCCTCTCATTCACTGTAGTTGTAGCTCCTCTGGCCGGGAAATGCCGTAGGTTTTGATAATCTGTTGCAACCACACAATTTCTTTATCAATACCCGGCATCGATCAGAACCGGTAACGCCAAGTGATGCCTTAGCAGCTCTGCATTCTGTTAATTTGCTCGCCGTCAAAGTATACAAAACGTGATCTTCGGAAATGATATTTGTAGCTTGAGCTTCGTTCCGGACAGAATCAACACCACTGTCGATTTCGGATGTAGAGGCTCGATTTTAGTTCGGCACTACTAATTTTACAAAGACGTGATGATGAAACTCCAGCCTCCAGAGGTGAGCACTCGGTTAATAACTCTCAGAACATCACTAATATTTTGGCAAAACCAAATTACAGTAATTAGACCTTATTATTCTATTTGTGCATGTTTCATGGCAGGACAGTCCATCACGAAATGAATTGAATAATCACTTGAAGTCACGGTCGATGTCTTCCAGTCTGCAATCTGAGAGAGAATCTAGAAAAACTACCTGGAAAAGAATCGGCCGGTATGTACCTTGTTCTGGAGAATCACAGTTTATCTCCAACTTGTAGCTTCACAGTAAATTTGACGCTGTGTTTCAAATTTGATGAACTGCGCGTGCAATGAGGGCCATCGCAATGCATCTGCAACGTTTGACTGCCTTTCAAAATCTAATATTCTACAGATGGCGGGCATTCAGAAAGAAGAGTTGCGTCATCTATATTGTACCGTATTGGATGTTTTTTTGGTGTTTGATTATCTTCTCTATTGTAGATTAACCGAATCGAGGATGAACTCAAGTGCAAGAAATGTTACCTATTTTAAGCTTGCAATTTTTTTGTTTATACTTTGCTTTTAATTGTAAAATTTAAATTGTTCGTGAATAGAAATTTCTTGAATAGAAATTTGATCCGACGCGACACAGAGGTGCGCACTTTCTAAGTAAACATACCTTTATGGCACTTCGTAAAACCTGTTTTGATTTTCGTTGCAGCTGTCGGGTGTTGCGTCTGTAAGACCTGTTTGATATTTTGTAATACAATAGATTTTTTTAATCTCATGTCATCTGTTTGACAAAATGTATTACTCTTACGTTTTGATCCAGTGAGAACAGTTTAAGCTTTTTGAGTTATTGTTTTGATTGTTTGTGCGACAATGTCGTGCATGACTCAAAGTAATATGGCTGTTTACTTGTTTATTCAAGGAGTCATTGGCCAAAAGATTGACCAATGCTTTGAAATTGAGTTATTTCTTAGAGTTCAAAAAGGCCTCGAAGTAATGTGGCTTTTACTTGTTTATTCAGGGAGTCACTGGCCAAAAGATTGACCAATGCTTTGAAATTGAGTTATTTCTTAAAGTTCAAAAATGCAATCATGACACAAGTGAAAACTCTATTTCTAGATCTCTGCTGAAGAAATACAACAGACGAGCAGGCAAGCCACTATGCAAAACGTGTCCTTGCTTAGTTTTTGGAATTTTGAAACAGGTGACATCCAAGTCATCCCTGGAGCCATAATGAAGAGAGAGCAAACATCCAGTGTGCATCAAACATGTCTAAAACTCCAGACTCTGATTGTAGGGGTGCTGCGAACAGCTCTAAAAGAGTTCCGAGACTTGAATTCAAGAGTCCGATCGATTAAGAAAGTGGGATACCCTGGAGTATTTGTGCTTTATTTTGTCTGCTGTGTGATTAAATGTGGAGAAAAACAAGGAATCTCCTCAAATGGATAAGTACGTTTACACTAGGAGTCAACGGTGGTGCTGGTGGGTGCTATTTTAATGAAAATTGCTGCAATGTTCGCACCTCTGATGCTCCTTTTCTCTCCAATTCTACATGGAATCTCGTGTTGCATCCTTGGTCGAAGCTGGTATCAACGCATCTTCTCCATAATACTGCTTTTATTAAGCGATTTGGTCGCTTAGTTGGTCTTTTGCAGCATTCAAGTTACACGTGTGAAGATTCGATGTTTAGGCAACAACCTAGGAGTGTTGTAACGTAATATGGCTTTTAATTTCTTGGTCCACTTCGTAAACTTACCAATGGAAGATGATTTGGAGACAAAGTTTTGGTGGAATTTTTGGAATTGCTGTGACTATGATTGATTGTCATGAATGAGACAGAGAGGAGCAAGTTGAAGTTTGAGCAACACTTGATTGAATTTGTGTTTGTTTGGGAATTAGAATTTCACGAGAAGTGCTTTGAGTCCGGTTCAATTCGATCGTGAAGTCCCTGGAATTGGACTTTGTAGAGATTGCACAGCTTCTGATGTGCACTTGGTTCCGAAATTCACTTTTCTTGAAGTCCTTGGAGGGTTCCAAATTCTTACGATTCTCCCCTCTTTTGATTCTTGTTCAAGATAGCATTGGAATTTTGATTCAATTTGTTATTTTGGGGAATGATTGGATTTTAGGGGGATTCGATGACAGTAAAGCATAATTGCATGCACTCTAGCCTCATCAAGTTGTCAATTCCATGTAATGAGGTTTTGGCTCCACCATTGCAATTTTGAGTTCATTTTAGGAATCTTTCATTCCTTATCATCCATTTTGCCACTAATATGAATGCTTTTTTAAAATAATATTTTAGATAAGAAATCATTTGTCTTTTGTTAATCTTAGTGATTCCACCCTTGCAACTTTTTGAGATCTTGGACATTGTGAAGTATATAAATTATTGTAAATTGTTGAAGAAAAAGGAAAATAATTTTACATCAAATACAAAATATACTTTCAAAAATTATAAAATTACACCTAAGGTGTATGCATAGCATAGAGTACCATTTTGTAAACTATATTTTATAAATCTAACTTAGTTGTGTTTTGATTTTGCTAAAATAATTGTTAAGAATATCAAGAAAGTTGCATTGGCTACTCAAAAAATAGGAACTATGCAAAATGCTAGAAGTGTATAAATCAGATGTACTCAAATTAATTGAATTAGTATGAGAGTTTGAATAGTGAAACATTCAATCACTAGTGTAATCATATGGTTGAAATTTGAACTAAAGTAAATGAAAGCATGTGAAATTGGGATGAATTTAGGTGAAAGTTGGCTAAAAATGAATGACTATAACATTCTATACTAGTGTAGCATAGGTCCTTAGAACATTATTAAAGTACCCAAGATTATAGTCTAAAAGAAAAGAATCATCCCTATTGAGAGTCAAGGAAGTGTAGCCATATCATCTTGTGAGGGCACATTCTTTCTAAGCACATAGATTTTCATACAAATAAATAAAAGATTTGACTTAGTCAACAATATCATGAAAATTACACTACGGTATTTGAGATAATATAAAAATCCATTAAGCCACATTATATTGACAATATCTAAAATATTGTAACCTACAATATTAGTGCACCTCAGAAATTTGCATAATTTTGGGTGCAACTTTAGCTTTAAATACTATTCTATTTAGTGAATTAGTGAATTTATATTTCATTTGGTCAAATGATTACCTTATATCATTACCAAAGTTGCATCTAAAATGGATGAAAATTGTGACCTCTATCATCTAGGCCTGTTTACATTCGTCAAATTAAAAATATTTTTATTTTATTTTTAAATATCAATTTTTAATTTGGATTGTTGGTCCAACTGTGGCGGCTTGTAGAGGCCCCATTCTTTTCTTCTAATGATTAAGGTAGAAACATCCAAAAGCGTACCTGTTCTTATTCTTGCACCCTAAATTACCACTGAATATGTCCTTAGACTTTCATTGATGTGTCCTACAAATGATTAACTTTGATTTGCTAACTATTGATTTTTATAGATTTCAGTTTAGGGTACACCTATGTGACAGTTTTAGTGGTCTAGAGAGCCGTCACTTTGAAAAATCATAGAAATTACATACCACATCCGTAAAATCCAATTTCTCTTTTGAGTATTCATGATTTTCACTTGCTAATGTTGCAAAAATATTAATTTTAGGAAAAGGTGACTCCAACAATGTGGAATTGCTTAATCCCTAAATGCCCGAGGCACCAAATTTTAGTGTTGACAATACTTTGAAGTTAAATAAAACCTAATCAAATTGCTATTTTTTATAGTTTATATTTTTGTAAAATTCTTTTGAAGTCTAGTTTTAGCTTAAAAAATCCGATTTTGAACATGATGGATTATGATTTTTCTATTCAAGATTTTGTGCAAGGGTACCCATTGTAATCTTGACTTTCTATAGTGTTGAGGGCTCTTGGAAATGAGCCTCAAATACACTAGATCTTGGAGAAAAATTCACATTAGAAATTCATTTAAAAAAATTGTAGAGTAGATTTTGAGAAGCCATAGATTGGTTGGGGTTATGCATGTTAGGCCCTTTAACCCCTGAGCGCCCACAGACCAAAATGTGGTCGCTCAGGATTTTTGAGGTTCATTGAGGCTCTGGATCGTGATTGATGTTGGGTAGAGATTGTACGAGGGTTTAAGGGGTTAGGAGAGTGATGAAGCGGAGTGGGGGCAAGGTGTCGCAAAGGTACAGTACGCCGTAGGAGGACAATTTGCAGCAGACATGCCTGTTTTTGAGGCATTCAGCACCGGAATACCGAATCATGCCACCGGCTGTTCCCGGTGGCTGGCCGTTGGTCCCTTGGCGCACTTCTGCCAGCGTGACCCCTCCACGGTCTATGCCCGTCGCGGGATCACTCTCTCCAACTAGAAATGTGTGAGCACTCCTTGGAGTTTAGGTGATAAGTGCATTCCAGTCGCAGACGCAAGGGTTTGGTTGTGCGGATTCCGTACGCTAGAGAGATGGTACACAGAGTGGAGATAACGAAATGCGGTTCATTTCCAGGAGTGCGCATGCGGTTTAGGGGTTTAGGCGGGGGGCGCAGCCACTTTCGCGTTGAGCGGTTGAGCCATCGACTAAGGAGATTTTGGCTGTACCTTGCGAAACATCATCGCGGAGAGTGTGCATGGGAAGGAATTGGGTGAGCGAGTGGCCAGTAAAGCATTTGGCGGCGTGGGAGCGGCGAAGGACAACGGGTGACAAGCAGACATGGCGAAGGTTGGAGAAGGCGTGCCCACGAGCACCACTGGAATTGTGGTGCGGCAAAGCCGAGCTTCTCCGGAGAAATTGGCAGCAATCAAGACGGTGCTCGAAACCTGGGCTGTCACTCAACACAAGGCCACTCCGCTGCAAGTCCAGAAGGTGACGTCTTGCTTGGATGAGGATTTTCTTTTGGGACTGGTCGAGCCCAACGCAAATCACTACTGGCCTGAGCATCCCGATGGAAATTCTTGGAGGTATTTGTTTCGGAGACAGTGCTTCAGATGCGTGGGTGTATATGAGCGCATTCCCGAGGGGCACCCGGATGGTTTGCCAAAAATTGTAAACGAATTCATCCGCTCTAAGTGGTGGCCTGATTCTAAGCCAAATGGGAATCAGAGCGCGAGGCGGGGAAGCGGTGGCGCTGTGAGAGGAAGAGAACCGACAGATGTAGGGGACAATGTCCAGCACCGGGTCGGAATCCGTGCAGCTGCCCCTTATGCAATTCACGGACGCTGACACAGCACGGCCAGGGGACGTGCGAGGGCGCGCGGAGCTACTCGACCCGGATTCCTCGGGCCGCAAGCTTCGCCTTGACGAGCCTGGACAGCGGGGGCATGACCGCGCTAATGGCTGCGCGGAGAGGGGCGGAGTGGTTCGAGGGCAAGGACGGGCAAGAGGTCAGGGACAGGGAGATGTGCCTACGAATCACGCCGGGGGGAGCTCGAATTTTGAAATAGCGGCTCAAGGCAGGGGCCGTGTGCGAGGACGCCCACGCGGACCAGGTTGTAGGCGTGGGATTGCGCGACCTACCAATGACGACAATGCCGATAGCCAGGGGGGAAGTGGCGGAGATCGACCTACTGAAACTCGGGGGAGAGGGGTGACGCGCGGGCGACCACGCGGCGCGGGGCGTGGGCGCGGTAGGGGACGAGGGGATCTTTCCAGCAACTCGGGCTCCGAGGGAGAATTGCATTCTAATGGCCGGAGAGCGCCAACGCCTCTTGGCTGGGCTGCTCCGAAAATTCTTCCACTGGAGAGATCGCCGCATTGTCTGAGGCGTGAACGGCCGGCGGCGACACCACCTTCGGGTGCCAGTCCAACAGGTGCCAATTTCAGGGGAAGCCCAGTCGGGCCAGTGATAGGCGTTGGGGTGCAGTACTCATCCCACTCAACACTCGGCCACCACCGCCAATGGAGACGTGTGAGTGCTGAAAGGTATGTGCATGTGTCCCCGGGGACTTATCAAATTCTTTGTGCTTGCTTCATGCAAACTGGAATTCTCACTGTGTGAATTCCACTAATTCCATGCCATCATTAGCAGTAATTTCATGCCGTCGTGCTCTGTATGTAGGTTAGTTCTGTTTTTCATTAGATGGAGTGATGTACTGAGGTATATCTGAATAGATGTTGCATTGGATTCCGAGGCAGTCTGCAAACATTGGCTACTACTTTGTTCAGAGATTGAAAATCAATCATTCACCGTCAGCATGAATGACTTTGATTCCCAGGATTGAAGAGAACTGTGGTCACATTGCAGTACTTGTGGTCATGAGAGAAGTGGAAAGATTGCATTACGTGAATTTCAATGTGGCCTCACAATTCCAATTCCAATTCATCTCTGCAGGGCACATGCTGATGTTGGGGGGCGTCTACCACAGGTAGCGAGAGGCTTGGCTGTTGCATTCGTTGCTGCAACATGGGTGAGAGAGTGGCTCCATCACGGCGGGCAGCAAGGTGACGAGCCTCCGAGACTGGAAAGAGTTGACGAACTGCCACGCCTGCAAGGGCCGTTCGGGCATCCTCATGGCGGCGTACTACCGGCGGCTGTATGGATTGCACTGCCCGTTTTGGGGTATGATCCGAGCGATTGTGGAGGGATACAACGCTTTGTTGGAGAACCTCTTCAGCGTTGGCAGGAGAAGGGGGTCCCCTACTACTTCATCAAATTCCAAGGAGACATTGGTGGGAGGAAGGTCCGTGTTTCCGACTGTGAAGCGTTGGATGCACCCGGAGCAGTGGCAGGGCCTAGTAACCGCGGCGGTACTTCAACACGATCAGTGGACGAATCCGATGACTTCGGGATTCCAGAATTCCCCACGCAGCGCCTTGATGAGGAGTTAGTACTGCCATTAGACGCGGCGCCTGATGCTCATGTCCCTGAAGGAGAGTCGGCTCCAATGGCAACGAATGTTCCACTCCAGTGCACAGAGCCCGACCCCCAGCCAATACAGTCCGACTCCACTAATGGAGACAGCTCAGAAGACGACTGGCGACCAGAGTGGAGGGATTTCGCTGGCGAAGCATCTTCTCTGGACTTCTCCGAATTAGAAGGCGAGTCAGCAACCGAGAGCATCGAACTGCGTCACGAGATTGGGGATTACACAACCAATGGCGATTTAGATGACATGGAGTTCCGGGCACGCTACCACGACCGATTTTGGCAATGCCCGGAAACTACATTGCTTGGAGATCGTGCGTCATTTTTTGGTGCAGCAGTTGGTCCAGAGGCCAGAGTCCTCATGTTCGACCGCAAGCCATTGACTTCTTCCATCTTTTCTTTGATGAGAGGGTAGTTGGGACGATAGTTGAACAAACTAATCTCTATGCGTCCCAACAGGGCACAGGGCGGTCTCAGACAACGAATGGTGGCCTTCATTGGGTCCCCACTTGCCCATTGGAACTCCGAGCTTTCATAGGAGTCACCATTCTCATGGGCATCAAATTGATGCCCACGATTCGAGACTACTGGAAGCGTAGTGAATTCTTACAGTGTTCTTTGATACCGCGTATCTTCACGCGAAATCGCTTTGAGTCTCTCCTTCGGTGCCTGCATCTGGTTGACAATGCGGGCATACAGACTGATAAGGAATCACCGCAATATGACAAGCTGGCCAAGGTCCGTTGGATCATTGATGATTTCATGACCAAGAGTCGAGCACTGTACCATCCGTCCAAGTTTGTGACGGTAGATGAGATTATGGTAGCGTATAGAGGCCATTATTCCGGATTTCGTCAGTACATGCCCGCAAAGCCAACTAAATATGGCTTCAAGTTCTTCGCATGCATTTGCAACCCATCCCGGTACATTTATAACCTCATGCCATATGTGGGTGCACAAGGAGTTCCAGATCCTGGGCAAGGTGAACGTGTGGTGCGAGAACTAACAGTGGGCTTGGATGGTGTGGGTCACACCGTGGTGTGTGATAACTTCTTCACGTCGTTGAAGCTTTTTGAGGACCTGTACCATCGCGGGATATGGGCAATGGGCACCTTGAGGGAGAATCGCATCGGCCTCCCACCGACTCTTCTTGGGCAGAAGAGGGGTGATCATCCTCGAGGCACACTCATGTGGAGGATGCATGCCCAGCGACGAATGGCCGCTACGTGCTGGTATGACTCTAAGCCAGTTTACCTTCTTTCTACCTCAGCGGATCCAGTGGGTGAGGGAGCTATGTCGATGCGTTGGTTGAAGGGATCTCGAGAGCCTGTCCCGTCTACGCCACAGCAGGTGGAGTACCAGACTCACATGCGAGGTGTCGATGTAGTGGACCAAATGCGCACTGATTATAGTGTGCAATTTCATTCCTACAAGTGGTGGAAGAAACACCTTTTTTTGTTGTTGACAGTTGGTTGAACAACGCATGGGTGTTGGTGAAGCATGACCGACTCACTCGTGGGGAGCAAGTTTATCGAAAGCGGTTGTCTTTTCACATGGAGGTGGGGGAGACGTTGATTGCCCCTTGGCTTGATAACCCATTGACATCGAAAGTGGACTGCCTTCGTCACTCTGGAGCGATACACTTCAACAGCCTTCCGACTGACCTACGTCGCAGGTGCATTGTGTGCAAGCGACGGACACGCAAAAAAAATGGGCATTGCGTGTCACTCGACCTGTTCGTCACTGATGCAGGGGGTTAGCGGTGCCTTTCGTAGTGCCACAGGGAGCGTGGAGAGCAACCACCACAGTGCCTGTACTGTGCTTCATGTGGTTAGGGAGATTTGGACTGGCGCCTGGAGGAGCCATATGTTTGGGCAACTTGTTGCCGACCTTCTGGGTGATCGATTACGGTAGTGTTGGCACCACTTTAGCACTATCTTGCTTAGGAGACTTAGTTGTGAGGCTCGCGGCATTTCCACTACACTGTTCAGTCTCTTTTGTGCGGGTTCATGTGTATGATGGCCGTCTTTGGACCTTGAATTGTCACTTTGAAAGCGAACCGAAACTCTTTTTTCATTACCATTTTGTTCTGTACTCTGGCCGATGCTTCAAGTCTTGTCTTCTGGAGTGCAATTTCTTGTTTGTGTGTGACTCAGCTTTTGTGAAACGGTGTCCGCCCTGGTCAAGAGGGCCCCGTGTTCCCAGCGCTTCGCTCAGCAGTTCAGCTGAATGCTGACGATTATTTCTAGGACGCGGGAGCTTTGCTGGAGGCCGATACGGGTTTTGACAACTAGACCCTGCGCCACTGTGTCTGTCAACACCGTACTGTTCACTCAGTCTGACTCCCGCAGTGTCTCGGGAAGAGAGCCACTTTATTCTCCGATTAGGCTGAGCTCCTGGCATCAGATTACTTTGAAATTTGGCAGGCCATTTGAAAACAGGCACATGCGCATCCTGCCAAAAAATGAAGGCCACGCGCCATTTCCTCCGCCGTCCAGGATTTTTCAAAGCAGACCTACCCCCCAAAAAGGCAGTCGCAGCAATGGTCAACGCCCGGTTGACTGCTAAAATTTCTAGATTTACACGGCGAAACTTCTGCAGAGGGTTCCCTGCGTAGTTCACAGTCATTTGCTACAGTGAAGTCCTCCCGATCTAAGTCCTGAAGTTGCGGTGGCCATTTTCATGCTCGGGGGTCCACCAGCCACGAATATCAGAGAAAACAGACTGGGCGCTCAGGGGTTAATCCCTCAACACCCAAGCCTGGACTGCATGTCAGAGACGCTTTTGCGAACGGTATACTGTGCAGCAGTTTTCAGAAAATCTAGGGGCTTACAGGACAATTCACCATTGATTTGCCTACGCAAGTAAGTTGACAATCGGCTGTGATAATTATTGGATCATTTCACCATGTGGATCTCCAGATTAAAACACTCGAAGGGACTCATGTCCTGAGCTTCAGAGACAATTTCTTACGGCAATAGGCACTTTCGAGAGAGATTGCATCCAAGCCCGTGTGGATCAGACCTCAAAAATTTGTGAGGTGGCGCACAATGAGCATTCAAATGCCTGTGACAAATTGCAAAGCATTCAGAGACAGCACCATTGCATGCAACACCATGAAGTTCACGGCATTTTCGCAGAGGAAGCCATTTCTGACCGGCTGATGCTTCCGCACCACATGCGGGGACAGGCACGTGGAGGTTCATTTCAAACTGCCAAGGAATCGTGTTCACAAGCTATGGACCCCAAATGGCCGACTACTGGCTACAGCCGGCTACCCAAGCCAAACTGCCATGTCCCAAAATAGACTGGGCGCCACTTTTTGCTGCCATTAGCAATTCCAGTTTTGAATTTTGAAACCGCATTTACGTCCCGGGCAACACTAGGGCATGTCTGATAAGTTCCTTTTTCTACTTCTTCGGATTGAGTATCATCCTGAGCCGCGGCAAGCCTGTGAACATTTCTCTACAACGCTTTTTTCGCTGCTTGGGCGTTGAAGAGTTAACCTCATATTTTTTTGATGACCAAATTTTTAGATTTGATATATAAAAAAAGGATTAAAAAAATTTCTTAGTTTTAACACCTTCATGTTCAAACATTATAATCTTTCAACTCATTATAATCTTTCAAACATTATAATCTTTCAATCCATAAGTGATATTCTTGTGTTTTCTTTTCCTATGTGATCTCTAACATGTCTAGTTTGTATTTGTACGGTTACATTAAAAAAAAATTGATACAATTTATCAAAATGTTGGCTTTTTGTTCAATTTAGAGCAAATTCCCAGAAGTTTAAAACAGGCCTTGGGCATTTAGGGGTTAATATTGACGGTTTGGGGGTATTTTCACCGTAATCAAATCAACTTGAATAGTTACCTTTTATCGTTACTCCAAAATGGATGAAAATCGTGACCTCTGTCATCCAGGCCTGTTTACATTCGTCAGTGGTCAGCGCCAACCTTACAAGGATTGAACCGACTTGACAGTTGGTTGGTCGAGAGCGATAGAACAATGAATCTCACGGCGATCACGGTGCCACGGATAACGTTGCAGCACAAGAGTTGCTGGAACGCCATCGCCATTGATCTTGTCCTCACCTCGATGGGCCAGATGCAGCAAATCCCAGCAAATGGCCGCCTTCAGTCCATGGCTGCCAACTTATACTTCTTCTCCTGCACCTCCGAATCACGAGCACTTGCGTGGCCGGGAAGGAGCCGTGGCGTGCAACCAGACGCTGGAGCTCTGACAACCTCACGAAAATTAAAAACTAAAGCCAGGAAACAAGATTGCGTCTCCGTCCTTTCAGTTCTGCACTCATCTCCTCTATAAATTCCACCTGAGTCTGCCGCAAATCTTTCCCTAATTTGGAGCAGTACGCTGCACAGGAATCTGAATTTGGACTTCGGAATTCTAGTCTTTGAGCGAATTCGTTATCGGTTTCAGGATTTTGAGTGGTTTTGAGTATTTGTTTTGGTTGAGAGGAAGTTAGGAGTTGGCGGGATTGTGGTAGTGGTAGCTATGGCGGTGTTGAGCGGGACGTTCCTTACCCCTGTTCTTGCGCATGATGCGTCCGAGAGCGCTTTCGTGACGGGCCGTAAGGTGGAGTGCGTTTCGAATCAATGTTGTAGTAGTAGTAGGTCTGCACTACTGCCGCTGTGCGTGAAAGCGGGGCAGGTCCCGGAGATTGTCGATTTCGTGGCGAAGCAAGAACGAAGCGGAGTGGAGAGAGGTGAGGTGGTGGTTGGTCGGAGAGGAGCGTTGGTAGGACTTAGTGTGAGCGCTGCCGCTTTGGCCGCTCTGGTCTTGTCTCCCGAGAATGCGTTTGCTGTGCAGCAGAATCAGCTCGCCGGTCGTATTCCTGGCCTTTCTGAGCCAGATTCAAATGGTATTAGTCCCTTTCACTTACATATTCCTCATTGAACCTTGATTGTTGCACAATTATTCTCTGAAATTTTGATAACTGTAGTGTCAGCAGCAAGGATACGATTGCCTTGAACTCTTCTCCGGCGCAAGGAAGCGCCCTTTGCTACGCTATCCTTTGTATTTTTCTCTCTAGGATTGGAGTTGAGAACAGTGAATTTGACTGGAGAACAGTGAATTGGAGTTGTGAAATTAATGCAATTAGAGCTCTTAATTTTGATGGCACTCACGCGTTTATTCCGAAGACCTAAATCAATCATAGCCAAGTGAGAAGTGAATATCCATTTGATTCGATTGGAGTGCTATCTATGGACGAATGCTTTGAACTGTTGCGTTTTGACTTGACACGAAGTTTAAATTAGATGAAGAATGTTTTCTGACGGGCCTATTTTTGTTATGTTTGTGAAATGTTGAATTGTTGGTGATGAAATTACTCCTTCTTTGAGGCTGATATCAATTAGGTTTCTCCGAGATCGCTCACTGCTTGTACTTCTATGTTACAGGATTGAGGACTTACAGGAGGCCAGATCAGAAATCAGGAGGGCATGGGGTTGGCTGGAGTCCGATGGCTCCTTACTCTTTCAAAGTTCCTCAAGATTGGGAAGAGGTGAGTTCAATAAGCGAGAAGAGACGATCGGTTTACCGGATGGTTCCTGTGATATTTCATCATCATTTCTAGAGAAGCCAATTAAAAAGGAGGCTGTGTAGTGCAATGCAGATTTCTCATTCATTAAAATTTATGGATCGATTCCAACGTGTATTCTCTTGATATCATGATATTAAATGAACATTTTTATTGTTACTTCCAGTGTTGTGGTTCTTGAGCCAGGGGGTAGCCCCAGATGTACAGCAATTGAATGCCAGAACTCTGGCTATTCTGAGACGTCAACAGTGTACTGTTGCGTTTCTCAGTTCTTAACTGTGATGTGCGTCTGGCCCACCTTGCCATCTTCGACAACTTTCTATTTGAGAAATCGAATTGCCTCTTCTCTTCAAGAAGTCTAGACAGATAGTTGAGGATGTGGATTTTTTCCCTAGCATGCACAGTATGTAATTGTTTAATTAACGAAGCGATTTATCTGTGCTGTAATGAAGTGTTGTTAAGGTCCGAATTTTCATGCATTCTTGAAAAAAAATATAACGGCTGCAGTTTGTTATTATGTTCTCAAAATCCAGCATGTTGTTCTAATGTGGGAACTGATATGATATCAGATACCTGTATCAATTGCCGACCTTGGAGGAACCGAAATTGATCTACGGTTTCAGAGCCCACAGGAAGGCAACATCAGCGTGGTTGTAGCTCCTGTTTTACGTTTCTCTGACAGTAAGCCCTCGCTTTGAAGCTCTGAGACCATGCAACTAGCAAGAATGCTCGTATGTAAAACCTTTGAGTTGCCGAAGAATTTGATCACACGAAAAGGGTCTGTTGTTGAGTGTTCACTTTATCTACTATGTTTCTCTTTTGGGAACCCTTACAAATTGCAATTGTTTTACAGCAATTGGAGACAATGCAACAATCGAAGCTGTAGGGACTCCAGATAAGGTCATTGACGCTTTTGGACCTGAGATTACCGGGCAGAATGTTGAAGGAAAAGTCAAATCTATGGATGTCAAGAAGTATAACGGCCGAACATACTACTTGTTTGAGCTTGATGTGCCTCATATGCTGATCGCTGCCACAGCTGCTGGGAATCGATTGTATCTCATGAGCGTTTCTGCCAACGGTACGGATGACTTGGAACCTCTCCAATACGCATAGGAATACCTTGTACATGTTCTAGGTGCCTCAACTGGACGATTCTTTCCGTGCCAGGACATAGTTAATAGATGAATTCGTTGCACTCATTCGGAGTTTGCAGGTCCTCAGTGCAGGAACTTTTATCTGCCTCTGTGTCCATTTTGTTATAATTATTTTGCAAACTTGTTAAACATAGAGTGTCTGTTTTTTCAAGTCATTCTAAGCGTTGAAATGTTGGGTTGTTGCAGGGCGTCAGTGGAAGAAATATGCACCAGCGTTAAAGGAAATCGTGGACTCGTTCAGAGTTGCTTAGAGGTCTTGCTTGTGCCTGTTATGTTGTGACCCTTGTCTGTATATTCCTCGAGATCTAATTAGAATTAGACTCTTCGATATCCTGCGAGTGTGAGAATATTCGGCGTGCTTTCGTAGTGTGTAATGGCGGAAATTAGTTTTGGAAGAGATTCTGATGCTCCAGAATCTCTAGAGATGATTTTTGATTTTGAGAACAGTTGCTTGTACTTATGAAACACTCCGTTTCTGATACGTATATAACTAGTGAAAAACATTGATATGGTTTTGGCATTGTCGGTCTGTTATTACAAAAGGTTGCGCACCTTACAAATCACTGATTAGAAATGAAGTACCGTATTCCAAGTTTGTGATTTGTGGTTGCCTTTCGTCTTTGTTTACGTCGGTTTACCAGCCTTCGTTCTATATGAACTGAATCGTCGGTTAGTTGTCTGTCATATCTGACCACAGTCATAACTTAGTTCGGGTTTCACAAGTGTTTCCTTTGTGGTTCATCCAAGCTCGTCTGGACTCTTTTTTGGTGTGCTTCAGCTTGGCAGATACTGACGTTGTGTTGAGAGGAATGGCGAGATGCAGTGTAGCAGCATATTCCTGTACTGTGCAGGAATCTGGGAATTTGTGTTTCAAGACCTAGGAAAACCCTGAGCTTGAGTTGACAGTGTCGAATTTAATCAGTGTTCTAATAACTTAGTGAGAAGCTCTAACATACCACTGGCAATTCTCAAGTCCACCACTGGACTGAAGAGTCCAGCCTTTCATGCTGTCACGCAAATTTTCAGCGTGTCAAAATCTTTAGTCAAGTTAAGTCTGATTGTGTGCACTTAAAATTGTCCAATTAAGTCTTTGATAATTTTTTTCCTATTATTTGAACTGTATTTTTTTTGTGAGAGCTTTTCTAGGATCTTGTTTGGTGTCAAGAGGGGATACTGAAGTCTCTTTGCATGCACTATTTGGACATTTTATGAATGAACTAGGAATTTTCAAAGTGTTGATAATAGGCATACTTGAAAATTGACCCTGAGTTCTCACAAATAGAGGCTTCTATTTGTAACTATTTAGGCAAGAAGTTTTAGGGGTTGATTTTTGGTAAAATTAAAGATAATACTCTTAAAATTCAAAGCACTTTCATTCAGTTCCAAATGGTGCATACTAAAGGGCATTGGAGTTGTCATTCACTTGCCAATAATATCCTCTTTAAATGATTTTTGATTAATAATTGTAACCACATTCATTAGTAACAAGCATGGGTTCATGTATCTTATGCACTACCTTATGCAAAGGTTAAGTTTGGTAGAAATTAAGTCATTTTGTAAAAAAGTGCCACTTGTCATCTTCTGAATGATATAAGGTGGTGTGGCCCCATGAAAATCTGTATTGGAAATTCAATTTAGGGACTCAGATGCCAAATGGCAACCTTCACGTACAATAATCAAATCTTGAATTGGATTTAGGGCACTCTTTAATTATATGAATTTACATAGAAGTTTACTATGTATGCCTAATTGGCATAGAAAGTAAATTGACTGACAATATAAAGTACATGTGACATGGATGAGTATCAAAATTTGAGTAGTCGTTTGTTCTAGTCTTGTTGTAAACCACTTTTTGCAACAAATTACCTTAGAACATTGTCCCTAGTCCAAAAGATATCTATCTATTCCGTTAGATCATTCATTCTCTATATTATTGAAAGAACTTCTTGTTTGTAGTACCTCACACAACTTCCTAATCTGCCTATTGACCAATTATGAATCTTTTAGTGTCTAAATGCAAAAAGAATCTCGAACACTGCCAATCCAATGAATCATTTGTAATAAAGTAGTATTGCTAGAGTTGTCAAACCTTGGCAAAAATGAATTTGTGCAATATCAAAGAGGATATTTCAACATGACTAAACATTAATTGTTCACTTTTCATCCCAAAAACTTTGAAACAAGCTTATTTGCCATACTGCTAACGATGCTCACATAGGTTGTGCAATTAAAGAAACTTGATGCAATGTTTACACGTATTTACTTGTGGGTTAGTCAGGATAAGAGTTTTGCTTGATATAGCAAGATGGAACTTTAGTCGACATGTAAGGGAGACAATTTTCATAGTGAATTTTGAAGATAAGTGACATTTAAAGCTAGCTTAGTGAGCCTTAGAAAAATGCCTTTAAGGATTTAGCAAAACAACTTTAAACACAACATTCTATTACATGGGAGATTTCTACTCCACATGGCCATACCACAAGGCAAAATAGAATCCAAAATTAATTTGATAGAGTAGCTTGATTCATGAGTATGAGTAAATAAAAAATAGTAAAAATATTTGTTGGTTGAGTGTCTTGACTCACTTGTGAATACTTGATACACTTGTGAATACTAATAAGGTAACTACACCTAAAATGGACCAATCCTCAAAATCAACCTCTATTTTTTAAGGGAAAATGAATTGGGAGGTTACCCAAAATGGTACACATTAAAGGATTAGTGTAAGATGGAGTTAAGGCCCATTTTCGAGTAGTGTGTAGCTCTATTAATATAACTATGGAGGTTGCAACCTCACAATAGATCCATTTTGGTACACTTTCCGTCAACTAGTTTAACTTCTTCTCTTTGTCATTTCTTCATCTGCATCAAATTGATTTTGGCATCACCTAAGGTAGAAACACCCATTCGTGTCCCTACTCCCATTCTTGAACCTTAGATTGTTACTAAATTTGTTTTTAGACTTCTCATTAATATGTCCTTGAAATGCTTGACTTTGATTCGCTGACACATAACTAACTCTCATTTGTTAACTACTGATTTTTGCGGATTTCAGTTTTGGATCTACCTATATGACAGTTTCGGTGGTTTAGGGAGTCGTCTATCAGTGAAAAATCATAGTAATTACATACCACATCCGAAAAATCTAATTTTTTTTCCCAAATATTCATCATTTTCACTCGCTAATAGGCTACAAAAATATCAATTTTAGGAAAAGTTGCCTCCAACTATAATGAATTGCTTAACATTGACGGTTCAAGGTGCTTCCACCTTACATGACACTTTTAGTCTTCCTCATGTTGCATCTTTGAAAATTTGTAACTAATTCACAATACGTCCAAAAATCATGGAACCACTTGCATTTTGATTCACAGTCCTTCACCTACATACAAAAATTGTTGTTCATTTTCTAGAGCATATTGGTCATGCCACAAAGCTTAACTGTGCAATTTTAGGTGTAAGGTAGGAGGCTGTAAAACGGAGCAGGCAATAAAAGCAAACATGACTTAGAGGTACATTTTGCTTTCTTGAATGTACCACCTATGCACATTTCAGGAGGGACTTGCTTTTGATAACCACAAATTACCACTTTTTTCCAACTTCAAAATTTTTTAACTAATTCTAGAAAGTTCCAAAAAATATGAAACGACTTGGGTTAGATGCCAATTCCTCTTGTCTTTCAAGGTAAATTCACTGAAAAATATTTTGAGGCGTTTCACCTCTCCAAAATTCAGTTTCAGCTCTTAAATGAGCGATTTCAGGACCTCCTACCTTAGTTACCTTATGTGTAAGCGCCCTCCGACTCTCCGAGTGCAACAAAGGATGAAGTCGGTGAAGGATTGCCCCTTTTCAGAGAAGGATCTCCCTGCACCCAGTTTCAGTCCATCTCCACGCTTGCTCTCCACGTTGCAGAGGCAGTGTCATTTTGGCCACGAGAGCCAGCATCTGCAAGGCCAACCCCGGAAATATCTCGACGTGGGCAGACGATGCTGATTGGCAAGACAGTGAACAGTCCCTCCAGCTTCATCCTCCTGCTGCCGGCTGTGGAACAGTTGAAGTCCGTCAGTCCGTGAGCACCACAAAGATCCCAGCGGCTTGTCCTTCGACACTGCATCGTGCTTCCAATGATATGTTTGGAAGGCAGTTACTAGAGTATGGCTGCACATGACTTACCGGTAATGTGCATATTAATACAATATATGAACTACTGTACAGTACTATACTGGAAACACAAATTTTCTGTCGACATACTCCTGCTTTCACATGCAGTCCTTCCCTTTCGGAAAGAGCACCAATGAGGCGGCACACAAGGATCCCTTCGCAAGAAAGTGCGAGCACCGGTTTAGTTGCGGATAAGCACGGGCAGTTTGAAGTTAGAATGCCCGGTAGAATGTCGAGCATCACCGTCTGTCTGTCTAAAGCAGGAAACGCAAGGTTATAGTTAAAAAATTAACCCCTAAACGTCATAGCTGGATGCAAGGAATTGAGGATTCCATAAGACCACCGTCATCAAAGTCTATAAAATATGTATCTGTAAGGTGGATCTTTACAAAAATTGCACATTTGCACTCATTACAAAGCTGGCTATGAATTTGTACGGTGGCTTTTGCAGACTCCAAACACACTGCAAGTTATTCCAATTCTTCTACACCGTTCCTCCAAACCTGTCAGAACCATTGTTTTGTTTGTTACGTTTAGGGGTTAACCATTTTGAACAACATGTTAAAGCCCCTTAGTCTTCATTCTGAGAGAAATTTTTGACATTCTTCAAAAATACAAAAAAAACACTAAATGTGATGCTTGGCAAGCCATATTTACTATATCATATTTCGGACCCCCTTCAATAGTAAATATGGTTTGCCAAGCAACGCACTTAAGTTGCGAAGTCAAAGCACTACTCAATATTGCATGCCCTAAATGCACAAACTTTGAACAAGCAATAAGATTCATATAAAGTAGAAACACCCAAAGGTGTCCCTGTTCCCATTTATGCACATTAGATTTCCCTTGAAGTGTCCCTAGACTTCTATTAAAGTGTCCCTAAAAAATGTCATAAAATTGTCCCCTTACTTAATTGCTATTAGTGAAATGTTGATTTTGTTAAATTTCAGTTTGAGGTCCACCTATAGGATGGTTTCAAGGTCCATCCTGATTTGCTTATTTTGACAGTTTTGGGTGTTTCTATTGTACCTTGCTCCAAGGAGATTTTTGATTACCCATTGTAATATGAAAATAAATATTTGAGGCAGTTTGTCAATTGACACTTGTTCAACGACATCTCCCAATGCCTTCCTTTTCTGAAACAGTACCTTCCTTCCCCACTCATGTTCATAATTTAGAAGTTGATATTTTGGCAGTCACAGGAAACTGTCTGCTTGCATCCAACGGCTGGCTCCACTTTCAGGACTTCCAGCCCTCTGTCTGCTCCGGGCATCTGGCTATGGCGTCGGATTCAGTTAGATGCCGCCCATTTGGTTGCAATCGAGTGCCTCGCGCGTGTGACGTAAAGGAATTCTTATCCTGCTGCTGCCACATGAGCCTACGCCTGTAGCACGCAGGTCGTCTCCCTACGTCGGAGAATCACGCCATTTGTCGAAGACACTACTCTACATAAGCCAAGCTCCTTCTCCTAGCTTCTCCGAACAACAGTAGTGCGATCGCGATCCTTTGTTTCACTATCACGACGTTTCAATCGGTATTAATTTTACTTCCTGCGTAGTCTACTTTTGAATGAGATCTTGCATTACAGTTGCCGAATTGCTTTTGTAACGGCTGCAGAAGAGTTGGGTAGTTCGCTTTGAGAATTGAAGGTGTGGAAGAACCGAAGAGAAATTATTACTGTGAGGTGGGTCGATCATGGCACTCACAATGCAAGCTCTCGGGTGCTCATCGAGCTTCACAAGTGGAGCGCCCTTGATTGGAGTGCGGGGATCACCTCCCCGTGCTACTAGGGCTGTGTCTCCACAAAGCTCCCTCGTTCTCCCGGTACGTTTCTTTCTTTGTCGCTTTGGTTAATTATTGTCGGTACAACGGAGGTTAAAGATTTGGTGGAAGCGTTTAATTTGAGTGCTATTGAGGCTGTTTATCTCGGTCGCTTCACGTTCTGGCAAGTACTGTAATCTCATTATGCGAACGCAAATGCGATGGAGCAGGGCGGGGACGAGTGCTACCTGTCGCGCGTGGACTACGACGATGTTGCGAGTCCGTGGATTTCACCCGATTTCTTGGATTTGCGATTGCGATCTTCCAGGTACATTTTTCCTTTAATTCTTCCGGGTGTTGCTTTGAAGTCTCCCTCGCATTTGCATATGGCATCAAGTCTTTTACAGTAGCCAAAGACGAGATCTGGCACAGTATGATCTTATTGTCGGCATTTCTTTCGAATGCCATCAGTTTGATATGCAACGAGTCTGTACAAGCACTTCGGAAGCACTTCGAGGGAAAGGACGAGGGGCATGCCGCTCCGTCGGGTAACGCGACGGACAGCCAACAAGTTGTGGTATGATCCAACACTCCTGTACCCCCTCATGCTGTTACTAGCTCAAGGTTTTCAATGTGGCTGTTGGCCGTTAGTCTTGAGCATTTAGTTCTTCAGATTATCGTCCATGTCATCTCACAGATTATGACTCTGCCCTTGCAGCAGGAGCAAACCGCGTCTTCAGCAAAGGCTTCGACCTTGCCTGTTGTGGTCGGCTTTGACGAAGCTCTTTTCACGCAGTTGTACAGCCCTGGCAGCACGTACACGACGATGAGCTGCTTTTTGGACGAGTCGTTCTGCTGAAGGGGCTCGATTTGAGTTGCTGCAGCTCAATCCTGCAGACTTTCATAGTGAAGGGTGCAGGAGCGCTGCAGTATCCTTCCTGTGTGGCTTGTTTCCATACTCTGTACAGGAAATGTAGAGTCATGCCTCAACAATTGTGAGGTTGTAACATATGTTTATAAACTTGAGATTTCCACTTCTTGTAACGATCTCTGGGAAAAGTATGTTCTTTCGTGACACTGCAAGCTGTTGTTCGCAGACTGAGTTATCGGATCAATGACTTCTGTGAGCATCTGATCGGTGTCTACAGTAGTTCGTATGGCACAACTTCTGATTCTATGATATACCCTCTGTTACAAATAATGAAAGGATTCCATTTTCTGCATCAGCAATACCACAACGCTGCATTGGTTGTACCCGTAATAATTCTAAAAATTGATGTGAGAATGTGAGGGAAATTATATTTGTATGCAGAAAATACAAATTTTGAGGGAATATTTCTAATTTATGCATCTACTAGATTTGTTTTCCCAACTTTAATTAAACATTTGGCATGAAGTAGTGTGGTATAGTGGTACAGTGGAACCTCTCTTAGTGCATTGTGTTGGGACTATGCACTAAGAGAAGTTTATGCATTTGGAGAGGTGCAATAATGTGACGTGGCTTCAAACTATAGGGCCTCCAACCATTGTTCAGCAATAAAGGCCTTAAAGTACAATCTCTCTTGGTGCATATTATGCACTACCAAAGTATGCACTAAGAAAGATTCTACCATATCTTTTGATGTTATATTGAATTTGCTATCTACACTTGAAAATAGGAAAATCTCTTTTGTTTTATTTTGTTTGTTTATTATAGTGAAATCTCTTGGACCGAACATCATATGGTTGTATTCTTGGTATTTTTGGAAAGTCCTTTATGAGGAAGGGTGCATGGGCTTTGTTTCATGGTATTTAGACTTGTAGAATGAAAATTATTGAATTTCAAAGTTCTTATGAATTAAAAAATTAAAAATTTACTTTTATTTTTGGATGTGACAATAGCCGATAGGGCACACTACTGAATATTATAGTTGGAAGGTAGTTTATTTTCAATTTTTTTTTGTTATGGAGGAAAGATGGAATATTTCTATTTTAGAAAATAAACAAATGTGCAATAAAGTTATGCAAATCTTAATCTCTACATATGGTAATTAACACCTAAAGGATTGAAGTGCTATTCGCGGTAAAACTGCTTCAAAATATCCATACCATAAGTTAGATTGTTTGTTTCGTTTTATTTTGTTTTGTAATTATTTATACCTTAAATTAGATCGTTTGTTTCGTTTTATTTTGTTTTGTAATTATCCATATCTTAAATCTAGTTGTTTGTTTTGTTTTATTTTATCCACATCACAAAGTTTAGACCCTACAGTTTGTCAACAGTTATCATGTGGTTATTGTTGTTTCATGGGTTTACACGTTAATTACAATTTATCGCATCATTACGATGCATTACTTCACATCGTTACAATGCAGTTGCAAGTAATGGATTGTAACAATGTGATAACGATGCAAAGTAATGCATCGTAATAATGCAATAAATTGTAATTAACGTGTGAACTCATGAGACAACGATAACCACATGATAATTGTTGACAAACTGTAGGGTCTAAACTTTGTGATGCGTACCTTAAGTTAGGCTGTTTGTTTTGTTTGTTATGATGAAATCTCTTAAACCATGTTTCTCCCTATGTATTTTTTTCTTAGTAATATTGGTAGGCTATTTATTTTGTTTTGTTTGTTGCAATGAAATCTCTTGAACCATGTATTTCCTATGTTTTGTTTTCTTGGTATTATTGAAAATCTCATAGTAAGGACAGATGCATGTACTAATCTCTAAAACCATGTGTCCTTCATGTTTTGTTTTCTTGGTATTGTTGGAAAGCTCTTAGTGAGGAAAGATGTTTGAGCTGATTTCTTGAACCATGTGTTTCTTATGTTTTGTACCTAAGGGAGTTGTTGGGATTTCTTGAACCATGTGTTTCTTATGTTTTGTACCTAAGGGAGTTGTTGGGATTTCTTGAACCATGTTTTTGGTATTACTGGAAAGCTTGTAGCAAGGAGGGGTGCATGATCTTTGTTTCATATCGTTTGGACCTAAGGGAGTTGACCCATTTCTAATCACCCCCCAATTTCCAATCTATAGATTGCTCTCTTTCCATGAAGTTTTGGTTCAATCCCTAAAGCAATTCTGGCGCATTATGATTAAGGGAGCCGACCTCTTTCCAATCACAATCCTTCCACCTACATTTCCAACCTATAGGTTGTCTTCATTCCAAGAAGTTGTGCCTCAAATCCCAGAGTAGTGTGGCGCATTAGGATTGATCCAACCTTAGGTCGATTTTACAATCAGCCAATATTAGTTAGAAATAGAAAAGGTTTATATTACCATTATAAGTCGACAAGAATCTTCCACTAAAAATAAATAACAATTACATTTTGTATAATAAAATTCTGGAAAAATATACAATCCTTCTGAACTCTATTTTTATATAGGATAAAAATTCTATACTCAAACAACCTACATTCCAAATATACACAATTGTTTAAGTGGTTGGAAATGGGTCGGCTCCTTTAGCTACAAGGCTCTCAATTTTGCAACCATGAAGTTGTGGTTCAATCCCAAAGCAGTTGTGGCGTGTGGCACATTATGATTAGTTGCAAGGCTCTCAGTATTGCAAACAACCCTTGATCAATTTTGCAATCAACCTATGGTCAAAAATAGAAAGGTCTATATCACCAATATAGGTCAAAGAGAATCTTCCAATAAAAAATTTCATAGTAATTACATTTTGTGTAATAAAATTCTAGAAAAATATGCAATCCTTCCAAACTCTATTTCTGTACACAAGAAAAATTTTGCATAAGAAAAATCTGCGCTTCAAATATGCAAAATTGCTTAAGTGGTTGGAAATGGGTAAACTCCCTTACGGTGTGAAGTTATTTCTTCCGCACTGGAGACAATTTATTGTTGGCGCCTTTACTGCAGCAGTAATTTCCTTTGGAAGGGCTTCCTCCTATGTTTTCTTTGCATCACCTTGGAACTGCTTAGTAACGGTAAAAAATGAAGGCTTCTCTTGCATGTCACTTTTTTTTTTCTTTTGGGGTTGCAGCCTCAATTGTCTTGAGAGATGGTTGGTACCATTTCTCAGACCTTATTGAACCAATAACACACTTAATGCATCATCAAAATTTAGCATTGACAAGCAAACCTTTTTTTCCATTTTCATCCTAAGGGACTTGAACCCTTCCAACCACAAGTACCACGGTCAGTGCTAACTCTCAACATGGATGATTCTTACAGCATTAAGCAAAAGAGCATACTGGACCAATAACAAGAATACAAAAGATAAAAAGTAAGGAAATACGGAGTACTTGCTACTGCTGCACCTCCAAGCTGCAAGAAACAAGACGGACACAACCCTTTCAATAGAAACACAAGATAAAACATCATGAACGAAACTTTAACTGTAACATGAACACATAAACAAGAGCAAGAGCTTGACCAAGAACAAGAACAAAAGAGAAGGTAAGAAATACGTGCTGCAGCACCTCTGGGCTCATACAAAAAAACACCTCCAAGCTGCAAGAAACAAGAACGCACTTTAACTTCAGACGTCCAAGCATCAGCCGTCCAGCCCATCTCGCACTTCTTCATCACCTCCAAGCAATTTTACTTAAAAACCTTCTAGGAAAACAAGATCTGAGAAAAGGGACCATTGCATCTGAGTCGTAACTAGTTGCAACTCAAGAAATGTGCTCGGACAATAAAATTCAACAATTTAATAGAACTATTAGACTACAAACAAGGCGATAGAATCAAAACTTCCTGCCAAAAGAACTTTACATTCCAAGCCTGAATGTCTGCAAACTAATCCCGTATTTATAAAACTCTTTTGTCACGCTTATCTTTAAGAAAGTATGTTATTTTTTGGAAACTATGCAAATAATTCGTTACAACTTCGAGAGATTCAATCAACAGAGCAAAGTATAAACTCACAATGAGGAATCTGCTTGGGGAAAGACGATGCCTTGAACTGGATGCACATGCAGATCTTGTCAACCTTCTTCACCTCATCGCAGCACTGCTTGCTGGGGCGGCGGGACCAGAGCTGAAAGAAGAGCAGGAGATGACCAGACGAGTGGAGAAGACGGTCGACAGTCTTTCATTTAAATTTTTGTTATGCCAACTGTGCCTAGTGTTTGCTAGGGGCTGATTGCCTCTTTTGAAAGGATAGTCTTTCGAGGGGATAGAAATGGAAGGTTGCTCAAAGCAGCAGTGCAGTACGGTAGAAGATGAAGAATTGCATTGCCCAAAATGAGTAGAGATTCGACAGTTCAACTCATTCATGTAAATTTCATGAGTACATTGCTATCAAGACCAATAAAAAACAAAACTACATTACACTGGATACTGGAAACACAAAATTAGAACACTCATATTTATCGTTGAATGTCAATATCCGACAAAACCTTCATAAGCTTTCTCAAGTACACTTTCAGTTTGTCATATCTGCTTAAAGTTTCCTTGTAAAATGTTCCGCAAATCCATGACCCATTTGAGGTGACGATTCGCATCTTGTCACCTAGTCCATGACAAGTCCAAATGCTTCCTGGAACAAGAATTTGACTCAATACCCTATTTGTATGTGCTGAGTTCAATAAATGATGTACCCACCTTGAAAGTACTTCATCCATCTTGCAAAAAATCCTATATGACTTGCCGGGTGCCTCAATCCAGGCCTAGCTGCATGCAGGATTGGGCCATTCTGATGCCGTGGTAGAAACATTCCTCGAACCGGGAATCACATTTTGGGCTCAAGATGACGGGAATTGCTCTGACAAGAAACTGTAACCTTAACAAGGCAATCACACCAAGTTTTAGACAATAATAATTAGTAAATAGTGAAAAAATGTCATGATAACTTGTTCGTTTCCTCACATCCCATTTCCTCATTTGACCGAAAGATTCGAATTAAACAAAACACTTACTAAAAAACTCAGGTGCTGCCGAAATCGTTCAGATCCATTGTAAACTTGGATTGAAACTTCAACGATATGTCGCATGTTCAGAAATCATTGCATACTCCAACTGATGTAATTTGACACAAACCAAACAACTAGATCTTGAAAAGCTACCTTCAGATCAGAACGGAGAACAACAATACAGAAATTGAATTAAATAAAGATAAGATTTAGCTCTAAACGATTTAGTACTTCTAACCAACCAACCTCCAAACATCTGACCCAGGAACTCTCATCTACTTTGATGCGAAATCATCTACAAATGCATTAAAGTGAGAATAATGTCAACAGGAATCGGTGGTCTGCAAATTACAGAAGTACCAACACGCCTCCGTCTGAGGATACTTTGCAAAGAGATAATCCAGTCTAATGGGATTCAAAATTGCAGATGTTTAGAGAACTTGTACACAGCATATACACTAATGCTTTCGCACCTAAGCAGTGAAGAAACCTCACCAAATCATTTCCGAACACTAAAATTCTCTCCGGAACGTCAAAGAGCAATGCCAAAACATTGACACTGAATCGCTGAACACAATGCTGCAGATTAAAGTTACCAATTTGTCTCACTTCATCGTTCAGACCAAACCAGAACAGACGGAAGGGCAACTAATCTCAATACGAGACGGAGTGTCTCTGGATGCATTTGCGCAGCAAATTTAGTACAACCCTAAATCTTAACTAATCTGACCTTCGTAAGTTCGGTAGAACTTCTTCCGCTTATGGCAATCCTCGATAGTAGATTTCACTGTCGCAGCTTCCACTGATAGCTAATCACGCCATGGACTTTCCTCTTCGCTGCTTGATGTAGAAGACGCCTCTCGTCGCTCCTTTGTTTTCCTCGAATGGCTCTTGCTCTTCTTCCGATCATCCTCATCACTACTCTCACTGTCAGCATCGCTCACCGGGACTTTCGTTTTCATCGAACGACTAATTCCATTCTTCTTCCGACCATCGTGGCCCCTCTCACTGTCATCGTCGCTCTCTGAGGTCCTAGTTTTCCTCGACCGACGTTTCGCATTTCTTTTCCAGCCATCGTCGCTACTCTCACTGTCATCATCGCTCTCCGAGACGGCCTTTCTTTTCCTCGACCGACCCTTGCCCCTCTTCTTTCGATCATCAGCATCACTACTAACACTAGCACTCTCATTCCTTTTCCTCGACCGACCGTTTCGTCTCCTCCGCCGATCATAATCACTGCTCTCGCTCGAGATATCACTCTCGTCACTGCTGCTGGAGTCAGAGGAATCACTATCGCTGTCACTCTCACTCTCGCTGCTGCTCTCCTTCGGCTTCCTCTTTCGCTTCTTGCGCACTTCTTTGCTCGCTTTCCGAGAGATCGCTTCACGCATCGCATCGCGCGGGTCCACCAAAAGCTCCTGCGGCTCCATGGGCTTGGGCCTCAGCTTAGGGTTTGCGAGCTGCTGCGTCCGCGTGGGACGCGAGATGTAAACCCGATCATTCTTGCACTCGTACGTCCAGTGCCCCATCTGAAAACACTTCTGGCACTGCTGGGAGCCCCCGAACGCCGCCGCGCCTCCCAGTTTCGCATCCTTCCTCACGCCCAGCTTCACGGCCTTCTCAGTACTCATCAAATACATCTGCCGCTTCGCTTCCTTCCGCTCCTGCCATCGACTCGGACCCTCCTCCTTCTGCCCGTACGCGTTCACGTTCCGAGCCGCGGCGGCAGCGGCCCGCTCCGCCTGCGTTCGGCTCAAACCCTTCGCAGCCGTCAGAGCCGCGGCCTTGATCCTGTCCGCCGCAGCTGCAGCCGCATCCGTCTTCTCTTTCTTCGACGACATCGCTCAAGCTCTAGCAAAGCTCAAAGCTCACACTACTAAACCCCCCTGAAAATCACAACCCTGTAATCGCCTCGTCGCAGCGGACAAGCAGAAGGTATAAACTCCAGTTTCTTTTCAGAATCTGCGGAAATTGGAAGCCTGTTTGTTTTCTCGCAACCGAACACTCCACAGCGGAGAGCACAAAATCAAGCTCAAACATGCACCGTCGCAAAGCCCCAAACCCTAGTATGGCGCACCCAAACCTCAAAGCCGAAGGTTCTAAGTTATAAGGGCTTCATATGATCGAACCAGGGATTTTTGTTTCAAAACCGTCCGTCTACCTGACGAGTAGACTTCTATTGAAAGTTTGAGTAGGTGTCCCTAAAAGTGCAATTAATTCATTCCTATATTTAAGTGCAATTGTTTGACTATTGATTCTTCATATTTCAATATTGTTAGGGCATCTCCACTGGTTCACTGCAAACTGCCCCGGTGTCAGATGTGGCGTGCCCAGAAGGTAGAAACTGGCCCACCAATTGTGGATCCCAAAAAAAAATTGTTAAGGCCACTCCACAATTTCCTCTCTACACGGGAAGTTCCAGTCTTGACTTTCACAACGCCACACAGTCCCCAATGGTGCCTCGGGGCCAGGGCGAAGCAAAACAAGAAGAAACTCCTGGATTTGTTATAATTACCCCCCTTCCCATGCCATGTGATCTGACTATTTGCGCATGGGAGTTCCAAAGTTGCCTGGATTGAAGTGAACTGGTGGGGCCAAAGGAAATAACAGGGCCCAACTTGGGAACTGACACCCTTCAAACCGCCTGTAGTATGTGTTATTTGAAGAGAATTGGTGGAGATGCCCTTAGGGCATCTGCAGTGGTGTCACTGTAAATAGTCCCTATATCGGCAAATGCAGGGTCTAAAAATGAGGCCTCCATAGTGACGGGTTGTTTTTTGACAGTGTCGTCTCAATGCGCACTGCTTTACAAGAACTCTATTTGCAATTTTTGTCAAAGTCAATTGGAAGGTGGCAAAGGTTGCTGAAGTTCTGAAGTAGATTCTGCAGCTGCTCACGATTCACGAGGTAAGCCTATATACAATAGTCTTTTTCTTAGCTCGGCTTCGGTACTGGCCATGATGACAGCATGAATCAATTTGGTGAGAAGCTTCGAGGGATAGGCAAAAAGCCAAAAAGTGCCGGTCCTGCAAGGTCCCTTGCCGAGGCCGTGGAACTACAGTTGGCCATACCGGTCCCATTGGGGTGCGCATTCAATGAGAAATTGCTTTTCAAACAGCATAGTGCCGATACAGTCACTAATGCATGGACCACTACAGATGCTCTTAGTGTGTACTGTACCGTTGTCACATCCAAAGTAAAAGCAAAAGTATTTTTCTAATTTATAAATTTATTAAAACTTTGAAATTCAATAACTTTTTTTCCGTGAGTCCAAACACCACGAAACAAAGGCATGCATCCTTCCTTGCTAAGGGCTTTCTGATGGTACAAAAAATGCAATTAGGGATTCGTGGTTCTAGAGATCTCAACGTAACAAATAAATAGCCTAATTTAAGACATGGATGACCAAGGTATGTGGCCTTATGAATTCTACTTTGAAAACTCTTAGTATTTATATATTATCCACAAATTCTAATTTTTTTAATTTAAAATTTATGATTTTCAATTGCTAATGCTAATACTACCAAAAGCAATGTTTTTTTCTGTGAAAAGGTGCTTCTAATTATGTATAATTGCTTATTTTTTATGGTTCTAGGTATTTTCACTTTATTTTAGGGCAATGTAGAGAGCTCTATAGTTGAAGTGATGCAACAATAAAAAAAAACTAATATAAAAGAAGAGAGATGGTTCAATCTACAAATTTGGAAAATTTGGACTTTCCTTGGTCTTTAAAGGTTCAATCTAAAATTAGTTTTTTCATTGAATCCATGTGCCAAAGCTTCACCACTAGAATGATACACTTATTTACATCTATATAAATGGATGAAACATGCAATATGCGGGTGAAATTTAAATCATTCATCCCCAAAAGTGTACATTCGTCTCCAAAAGAGCAATAGTGTCCTTAGGATATGTAGCAAATCAACAATTCATTCATTGAAAATGGGAGAATATGTCAACTAATATTCCTTCAAAAAAACATTGTGTTGGTTTTGATCAAAAATTCTTCCAAAAAAACTTTCTATTGATTTTAATTGAAATATCTCTAAAACTAAATGATGCTTTGAACTTCTATAATCCTTTAAAGACCAACTAATAAGAGTTTAGATTTCCAAAATTGTGAAGATTTAATTTTTAAATGCAATTTAGAATATACTTTCATGAAGACATTCAATAAAAAGTTGTTTAATATGATCCTTAGATTACATCCATGTGTTTGGATCTACTCCTATACAAATGAATATTTATCCATAATATTACAAATAAAAGTTCAAAATTTTCTTTTGTAAAAATTTTAAATTGAATATTTGTAATTTTCACATTCATTATTTTTCTCAAAATTCATTTTTAAAGCTTTAATTACAATAATTTTAAATATTTTTATTTCATTTATTTATTAAATCATTTATTGAACTAGAAAAATTATTTTTTGAGGTGAAACATATTGATATCCTTTGAAATATAAATTATTTGCAAAATAATGTCTTCAAAATGTATACCGTACAAATGTTAAAGAACTAACACAAGATTCTATAAGAAAACAAAGTGGATGAAAAATCACAATTTTGTATACTTTAGATGTATTTTACATTCATTTGTTGTTCAAAATTTGAAAGTTTGGTACTTAAAGGCTAAACTCACTTTATTCTTCCTACACATACAATGTAAATGCATTTAACTATAATCCCTTTCTAAAATCCACCTCGACCAATTCTTGAATGAAATGTATTGCTTCTATTTGTGAAAACCTAGGGTACCCCCTAAAGTACCAAAGTCCCCTCGGGGGACACTTCAGATTTCGGGCAGGCCCGTGTGGCCTCAAATTTTGATCTGATTTTTTGAAACTTTTTTTGAAGATAGGGAATCACATTAGCTTTCTAAAAATATAATTTTTTTTTCAATCGGTGCCCGGGAGCAAAAGTTATGCCATCCTAAAGCAAAAAAGCAGTTCGGCGGGCAGAAAAAAAAAAACACAAAAAAAAGTTTTTTATTTTTTTAATTTTTTTTCCTCAAAGATCATGTTTTTGTCTACATCTGAAGCTTTGATTCATTCTATTTGGACTAATAATGAGAAAGTTATGGACAATCTTGTTTTTCGGGCAATTTAAGCATCTTCAAAAAAACTAACTTATAGAATTCATTTTTGAATGCAATTTTCAAATTTTTTCAATTTTTTTTTTTTGACAAGGTCAAGTTTGTTTGCAAGAACAATCCCACCATTGGGATTATGTTGTTTTAATTCCACCTAAGAGCTATTAACAATTTAGTAATTCGTTCACTTTTGGACCTACTTCTATTTAACAATTTTTTTATATGTGAAAATCAAGGTTTGACATTCTGAAATTTTTTTCCCCGACTCTCAACTCAAATGTTCAAGATTAGAAATTACAACTTTTTGTTGTGTAGTGCAAAAAAAATCCACAAATGGCCGTCAAAGTCATCTGAAATTGCAGGAAACAGTTCAAAAAAACTTTTTTTTCCAACTTTGAATGCTAATATCTTCCAATCAGAACGGTCAAATGTCTTGAAATTTTTGCCACATAATCTGAGACAAGTGAAGTACAAGATCCTACGGTTAGATTCTAATAAAAAAGTTTTTTTGGGTTTAGGGAGTGATCGCAGCAGAAATGGCAGTTTTCAGTGGTTCCGGAGCCAGAAAATGCCTTGGTATTTTAGGGGTTAAAGGCTAAACTCACTCTATTCTTCCTACACATACAATGTAAATGCATTTAACTATAATCCCTTTCTAAAATCCACCTCGACCAATTCTTGAATGAAATGTATTGCTTCTATTTGTGAAAACCTAGGGTTGCTTTTGAGTACATCTATTTTCATTCATTTTTTAAAATCATAGTTTATTCATATATTGAGTCCAAAAAAATTGTAAGAAGAAAATCAAGAATATTTTTGTGATTTTTAACATGAACAAACAAAAATCAAGCAATTTAATATTAAAAAAAATGTTCAATTGGTTATTTAGAAACAATTAGGTGTAGTTACTTAAGGGGCCATTTATACCAAGGCTGAAGAATAGGCGGAGTATAATATTATGTTGCATTAGGTTAGGTGGAGTTGGTTTGCTAGTAATTTCTATTTTCCAAAACTAATTCAAGAAATCTTTCTAAATACCAACATTAACTTGAGAATCTTTTTGAAACTAATACTTATTATAGAGCTTGCCATCTAAATTAGGTAGTAAACTCTATTGACTTATGGATATATTGATCAATCTAAAATATATTGTAAATTTTTATAGATTCACAAGGGCAAATGATAAATAATAAATTTTTAAAAGAATTATTTTGGATGATTTCAATTGTGACTGTTGATTTTTGGAAGGCAAAAATGGTATTTCAAAATCTAGATCATTTGTTTGAAAGTAATAATGCGTGAAGCTTTGGAACTACAATAAAGCTTGAAAAACTTGTGTCTACCTTCTTATAAACAAGAACAATGATTTTGCCTCTAAAGATTTACAAAGCTTTTGGTCTAAGTTTTCATAATATTACTAATAATTAAAAGATAAGTGATATGGACTAATTTTACATTGTCAAATTCTTCAATATCATGATTATTTGATTAGTGCAAACAACTTTTAGTAAATAACATTATAGAGTATATTTATAATAAGATTAAGTAGTTAATTTTGAATCGGATATATCTTTTCTTGAAGTTTCAATGAAAAAACAAAGGCTCAGCTAACAAAGGCCAATATAGTTTTAATTGTTTTGTTTATTTTATCAAGAATTTACAAACTTTAAGCCCTAAATGACTTGCAAGGGACTGTTTTAAAAACTAATTGTTAGGAAAGGAATTGGTATATTCAATTTCACTGTGTTTAAACCTAAATATTGATATAATTTAGTTTCAAAATGTTTTTCATTCAAAGAATTATAGAAAAAAATGGTCCTACTAGGATATATGATTTGTTCTTTTTGCATACCAAAATTGAAAAACCATACTCCAACAACTTGATCATCTTCTTTTAGATTTATTTTTTAATTTTAATTTTAATTTTTCCATCAGGTACAATATATTAAGTAAAAAAATGTTTTCACTTATTAGTTTGCAAGGCACACAAAAATCCCCTCCATCTCCATGGATGAAATTTTTCTGCCCCGCAGCACCTCATCCAAATCCTCGCCTTTCCCGCGCCCGCGCTTTTTCACCCAATCCTACCAAGATTTCAAATTCGCGTCGTGTTTTCCCTCGAGTTTTGATGCAGAACTTGATGCTGCGCATTGTCTTTGATCCGAGTTCGCACAGCAATCGTCGTCTCGCACCACCGCTCCAGTTCGGACTGTGCTGTTCACCGTCCTCTTCTCTTTCCAACGATCCCTGGCTCATTCCTTGCGGACACCTTGCGGTCACAGCTTGACACAATTGGGGTGAAATGGCAGTGGGGGGTTCCTGGATTAGGGTTTAACTTAGTTGAGAACTGCTGGAACACTCTTGTAGCTTCTTCTTTGAGGAGCTTTCATTGCGGTGATAATGGAGAACGAGAACGAGAACGATGCTCTGGATTTGTTACTTTCGTTGCAGTCAGACGATCTCACTGTCGAGAGGAGTCCATCCGTGCCAAGAGTGGATGGAGGTATGTGCTCTAGCTTGACTGATACGATGCTTGTAAATGCTGGTGATGTGAAATTATTTTCTAGTAATCCACGGTCATGAATGTGTGAAGTTGAAAGCTGCATAGCGAGTTTTTATGTAGGAGAGATTGGATCATGAAAGAGTCGTGAACTTCGGGCATCTATTGGCAGCTGCTCTAATTTCAAAGTAGTATTCAGGAAGAGACAAATTGAAATTTTAAGATGAATATGTGGACTAGGTGGAATTCATTGTTTGCAATTTTCTCCAGAAATCACTCCAGTCTCGGCGGACGTTGTTGAAGCCGATGGTATCAGTTTGCCGAGTGAGACCCAGAAGGATGCGTCCACGGTTTCAAATACAAAACCTTGTTTACAAACAGCTGTAACGAGTCCGTTGAAAAGATCATCTGCCTCAGAATCTGGTCCAGGTATGCATTTTTTCTCTCTACTGCTCGTAAGACACTTGTTCTCAAGTAATGGCTTACTTGCAAACACCTAATATTCGTGCAGCAGGGCCGACGACATTAGGGCGCTGCATGACAGTACCGTACACCTCTTGAATTAGCAAAAAGAATTTGAACTTTGTTTTACAAATTTCTCATTCATTGCAGGTTCAGGGTACTATTCAGATGAGAGCTATGAAAGGCCGAAAAGGAATGTTACCATGGCAGCATTTCGAGACGTTGTAAAGAATTCCTTGGAAAAGCCCGACAGCTCAGCTGTTGTAAATACCAATCGTCCAAATGCGTCGGGCAAATTCCTCGCTTGTAATCAAGTAGATGTGGACCAATATTCTGGTCTAAGAATCAGGTGCGATTAACCTTTCAAGAACGTTGGGCTTTGGATTCCTTTCCCTCTCACTCAGCAGTTGCACCCTTGAGATCTGCGCTCGCAGTACATGATGTTATCAACTTGCTTGAACGATTTGTAGATCAAGAGTAGTTCCCGGAGGTCAACTATCAACTGCATGTGGTTACAGAGCCGCCCAGCTATCCAAAGCTCCATCATCTCTGGATGAAATTGCTGAATTCTGCTCCTTGTCTATCTTCTGAAGTATTGGTTTCCTCTGTACAGGGATAGGTTGGTCTCCTCTGCTACACTGAGTAATCGATTCTGTGACCTCAAATTTGTGCGATTACAATCTATCAAGTAAGAAATTTATCGAGTCTTACATTTTTCCTTATTCGTGAGTTGATTGCCCGTATAGATATCTTAGGTACCTCTTCTCATGTATTGTGTATTCACTTGCGCTGTCAAACAACTGTCGTTCGCTAAAGTTGTTCTGGGTCCTATTACCACAGGTTGGCTGGCATGGCTGCCAATTTCAAGGGGGAGTGGGCGACTGTGGGAGTGTTGACTGAGAAAGGCCAGCCAAAATTAAGTGCAGCGGGTAAAAACTTCGCAATCTGGAAACTTGCGTCACTTGATGGTGCAGTGATCAGTGCTTTTGTGTTTGGAGATGCCTACGCACAAAATTGGAAAGAATCAACAGGGGCAGTTTTTGCTGTCTTTAGTGCTAAAGTTCGTCTTGATGAAAAAGTGAGTCTTCATTCTATATGAATCTCTACACCTGGAAGTTGTTCAGGGCTTCATGCTTATGTTTACCTGTCTGTTGCTTCGAGTGGATGAGAGATATTGAGTATCTTAATTGATAACACGTACGTTAATAGATTGGAGACTTTCAATTCTTTGATACCCTTGAGTGTGCTCCTGCTGGAAATACAGCCTACAGAAACTAATAGGTTTAGACTGGCAGAGCAAACTACCAAGCCTCAGCATCTTCAATGGAAATCAATTGCTGAAGATAGGATCCTCAACAGACTTTGCTGTCTGCAAAGGCAAACGTACTAATGGTGCCCCCTGCACTATGGTTGTGAACAGGTAAGATTAGATGATTCATGCCGTGTGCAGTGCTGAATACGTACTGTCACTTTTTTCAACCTTATTGCACTCCTGTGAACTTATCTTGGATCCATGGAACTACCTACTTCACATTTATAGTATTGCTTCTGTTCTATTGTATCTCATTTGTACTATTGTGGTTCTTCTGATCGCAGGAGGCTACAAGGGGATTTTTGCCAGCATCATCTTGGTGTAAGTACTTAAGATGCGAGCATCTAGTTCTATATTGTGGGTTCTGTGAGTCATGTCTTCTTTCACTGTGACCTGGTTTACTTTGAAAAGGACAAAGCAGGCGAAATTCATCTGCACTTGTAATATGATTTTAAAAATTCCACGATAAATGTGAGCTAGACATAGATTCCTTCGGATCTTAAGAATCTAGGATAGTGCTTCCGCGGGTTGAATGCTCACATCAGTTAATCGTATATGTTGATGCTTGTAGGCTGCATATCAGAAGATTAAAACCAAAAGAGCCGAGATCAGTGGTGGGTAAGTTCCACTACTCCTTGACGCCTTTTTGAACATTGGTTGCATACTGGCCAACATAAGATCAATCACTGTTGATCTTTTGTTGCAGATGTCTGCAATAGCAGGGTGATATTTGTATAGGGTGTCTTTACTTCACACGCTATGCGGATTGTCTCTGCTGCAGGAATTTGGCCACTGCCTTCTCTGGGCCAGGAACGAAGAGGGCACAAACTGTGAAAGCGACTCCGAAAAGTCCTCTGAATGAATCCAAGTACTCTAAACCTATTAAGCAGTTAAACTCAGCTGACTTGAAGAAAGTCTTGAGGTGAGTGCGAAACATGCATCACCTTTTTAATATATTGCTGAAATAGCTCCGGGATCACCTCCAAAAATTGCTGTGACATGAATTTCTCTGATTGGATAGTGACTGACAGTGAGAATTTCTTATACTTCTAACCGTCAATTTCGCGGTTCTGGCGCCAAAAATTGTAACATTCATTTGCACAAAGACAAGTAACCCAGGACTCGTATAAATTTACAGGTCAGGGCGCCCTGAAAAGTGCCCAATTTGTGGATTTCCGCCAATTTAACGAAATTTACGTTACTTCAACAATTGATCTAGTATGATTCTAGGTTGTTTTGGTGCTGACATTAGTTGTCATGTTGTGTTGATTGGAAAGCACTGCGGTCAATGTGACTTCAAATGTACACTCTCAAGGAATGAGGTTCCTGGAAACAAGGTCCCGGCATCATCATGGTACAGTTTCTGCTCTTACAAATGAGGACTTCCCCGTTGAAGAACTGCAAATTTCGTTAGTGAATTGTCTAGTGCGTTCAAGCGCCTTGCTTTATCGAATGGGATGCTGAGGTCTCAGTCACTAATATGGTGAATTGTGGCAGATCAAGAACAGAAACTGGAATCTCTGAAGAAAAAGGCAACAACAGAACTTTCTGGGTCTCGGAAAAAGGCCAGGTATATGACACTACCTCATTCAGTTGGTGTTATGAGTGTTCTTAACAGGATGTAGCGTTAAGTGTTTATTGTTCAAGGTCCTTGCTTGCTCTAATTTCCCGTTTGAAACAAAGAAGTGCAAGGATGGATAAAACTATCTAAGACTCATTCACTTAAATTGAGCAGTGTTGTCGCCGAATGCTATTAGAGGACACTTTTTTTACGATAGCAAGCGGAGTCCTCGATAATTGCTAGGGCGAGAGTATTGAGACTAGGAAGATCGAGAATCACTGCCTCGTGCTGACAGTTTGTCTAATTGATCTCAGAGTTCCACTGGCAGAGAAACCTGTAGATAGAAGTACACTTAAGAAATTTCAAGAACCAGCAAAGTCGAATGTGATGGAGCTCGACATCGACGAGGTTGATGATGACATGGTAAGCACTTTTACTGTGGCAGTGTTAATTCATATCGATACGTAGGATCATGAGAATCCGTACTCCCCCCGTCATATTTTCTGGATAATTCCCTGCAGAGAAATGTCCACGGGGGGTGCACACTTCTAAACCTTCTTCACCTATTTAATGTTACCGTCGACAAAGATTGCTTGCTAATAGCTCCAGGTTTATAAGGGATCTTCTTAAGACATAGATATTGACATTGTCCTCGTTATGAAAGGATGTCCTTGTCACCCCAGAATGTGGGTTTGTTTTCGTCTTAGAGATATATTTCCTACCTGGTAGTTCTGTCTCGACTTTCTTCCTGCAAGTGACGAGTGTGTGCCCTTGTTGCAGGATCAAGCACGCAAGTTCTTTTCACCTCCAGGTAATAGACCTCTCTATGCTATCTACATAAGAGCTCAGACTGCATTACAAGATATATTCTTTGCAAGGCTAATATGTAAAGCTCAACACAACTGCATTCATGGGTAGTTATCATCCACAGTTTTGTCTTCTCTAGATGGCTTTGTCCAATCTTAAACACTTTTGTGAATCTAATGCAGGCCATGCAGGACTGAAGGCTAAGTGAACGCTTGCAGAAAAAGATAACTAAACCTTCAGCGAGCCTATATTTCTTCTCTTGTACAGCTGTTGTCAATTGAACATGACAGGGTTGTACGGTTTCATTTTTTTATTAATTGGATTTAGACGATAGGAATCCAAAATCCAAATAGACGTTAAGCGAGTCTTCCCTGTGACTCTTTATTAGTTTACAGAAATTGCCTCTACTTTGGTGCTGCAGTTAACACCCAGGCAACAGGTCTAGTATCAGCTTGGAAGGACAAGGGATACACCTGCCAGGCAGATCCCGTCTGACTTTTACCACCTGGTTTCCTGTTCAATATTGTGACGTTGGTACTTGCGATCAAGTTTCACAAGTGAACAGTGATGCGACAGGAAGGATTGTCGCTCGCATCATTTCCACTGATCCTTGTATATGTTCATGTCCAATTGCTTGGCCATATCGCTGACAATTGTCACGCGAATACTTGTTAGAGATCATTTGTTGAAATCCAATTCGTTGTCCTACAAATCAGCGCCAAATTCCAAGCTTGAAGTTCCCAGTCCAGGACGTAATCATTGTGCGTTACATGGATGTTTGGCCCTTGTTTTAGTCAATCCAGACAGGTAGTAAATATGGCACTCGGAAATTATACCAGCTCATGGCCCAGCTTCGACGGTAGAGGAGTTTGCTTTGATTGGTCACTTCTTTGGTGCAAAAACTTCCAAGTGATTTTGGTTTGAAAGTACAAAATGTGAAACTCTGATTTCCAAGGCAAAAATGTCACAAACCAAGGCGTAATTGGTTGATTAATTTAAATGGAACAAACACATCACACGTTCCAAGAGCTACCTATGGATAAATTACAAACTATTCCAGCACCAGACGAAGCAGAGATATGGCTGAGAGCAAGTGTAGAATCTGTTCTTATCAGTTTAATACTCCGTAAGACTTTTGCCATCTAGGTTCATGTGGCTTACATAGTTGAGTCATTCCCAACAGATGTTTCATTCACATTGGTCTTTTAGATTGGAGTTACCCTTCCTTCTGTGATACTAGGCTTATGGAGCCTCACAATATTAATCTAACATGTGAAGACTACTCAAAATGTGTACGTAAACCCTAATGAAACTCCGAACCAGATTGTGTCTATAGGTCTTTCTTATAATTCAAATTTTATGCAGTACAAACAACGACTCATAAGAGTCGATGGGAAGCAGTAAAAATGCATATCTCAAAACTTCAGAGTAAAGAACTTCTGGAAATCTCTATCTAAGAGCAGGTCTTTCATTTCAAGCTTACAGTACATAGAACGCCTTAAGTCACCCCTGCTCAGAACACTGCATTTTTCCTTGCTTGCAGTGTAGGTGATCCTGACTCTCCAGGTCCGAGTCTTTGGGAGAATTTGTCCGCACTTCCTTCCGACAACTGCTTGCATCACATTTTGGAGCTCAAGCATGGAATTTGTTATGGACCAATGCAAGCCCCAAGTTCAGAATTCTGACAGAGGACTTAGAGCACACATTAACAGAGGCCAGGCTCTGTCAATGGCACACAAAGCTAGTTTGAAACACTCACAATACAGTCGCGAAAGCTTCTTGAATCGTGCAAATTTTTTTATCAATTATATGTGACGCCGGAGTAAGGCGCAAAAAATCATGACTACAGTAAACTTGTAAATCAAATGTGCTCCAGGTGCAATTGAATGTGCATCACTGGATCCATCGTAGAAGCCTATCTGAGTGAATTATGTCGGCTCTCGAGCTAAGCCCTCGAATCTCCCTTGCGGAGGAATAAAACAAGTGTGGCCAGGTTGAATTCCTGGTTAGTTGATTAGATTCAGGCCTTGAAGCTGGCCTTGATGTGCTGCACGGCCCTCTGGTTGAGGCGGAACGCCTTCTCCAGCACCTCGTCGCGGATGGGCGGGGAGGCCGCGAACAGCGCCGGCGCCACTTGCTGCACGCCAGGGTTCTGACTGCTCAGCGCCGCCAGCGCCACGGCCGGACCCTTCCCCACGTTCAGCTGGAAGTGCACCAACCCCTTGGGGAACACGAACACGTCACCCGCGTACAACGTGGTGGCGAACAGCTTGTTGGCCGTGCTGACGAAACCCACGTACAGTTCGCCTTGCAGCACCGTGAGCAGCTCCGTGGCGCGCGGGTGGATGTGCGGCACGTTGAGACCGCCGTGAGCGAAGTCGAGGCGCGCCAAGGCGATGCCCAGCGTGTTGAGTCCTGGCAGCTGCGCGGCGAAGACGGGCGTGACGGCGTTGGCTGTGGGCGTGTTGGTGTTTCCGGCCTTGTGGAGGCCGCGGAACAGGAAGTCGGTGGCCTGCACGTCGTCGGCGTTTTTGCACACCAGTCCGTTGACGGTGAGCTTACTGGTGGCATCCCCGACGCAGAAGTCCTGCAGGGGATCGGCGTCTGCGGCGAGGGCGAGCATGGGCATCAGCATCAGGAGAGAGACTTGCACCAGAAGGGACACCAACGCCATGCGCTTCAGCGCCGCCATGATAGTACTAGTTGCAATTGATCAGGCATACGTTCTCCTCAAATTCGCTGCAATTCTCCTCAATCAGAAGTAAGTGTGGACCATAGATCGTGAACAAGAGTTTGTGAGCAATGAATTACGAACTCTCTGCTCCTGAATGGCCTCCCGGGGATGGCCTGCTATTGTATCGATCGAAGCTGATACTACGAAGTTCGTGCAACCGGTACGTGTGACAGAGCGAACTCTTAAAAGGATCCGAAAGCTGGAGATGTTGATGAGTGATTGGGTTGCGCTGACAGCGGTTTATATACAAATGGAAATCACCATAACCTTGAGTACCGATCGATCAGGTCCAGACTCCACTTGATTGAAGCTTGACAAGTCGAGGCGGGGGTGGGAGTGCATTGACGCGGGGTGAGCGATGGCAGTGGAAGTGTCCGGCGAGAGTTCTGAAATGGGAGGCGTGTCCTGGATCGGCGGTCGTCGACGTTGACCCAGTGACCTTCGTCACCCGGAACGAAAAGCTCTTGATTCCGCAGCTGCCAGGCCGCACTTAAACGTCAACGGCGATTCCGTCAGTGAAGGGCCAGCTTCCGGTGCCAGAACTTGCCGGTATACTTTCAGTTGGAGTCCGGGTCGTCCGTTAATGCGGCCACGGATTCATCACACCAGCATACTGTAAGTTAACCCCTAAAAGTCCCATTGGCCCTACGGGAGTCAAAATGCGACTTCGGGTAGGCTCATATGGTCTCAATATTCATCATAATCTTCTAAAACTTTTGGTGCAGCTAGAAAAATACATAATCTTTTTGGGAATATAATTTTTTTCAATCAGTGTTCAAATGCAAAAGATATGGCACAAAAAGCTGAAAATGGAGGTCGGTGGGCAGCCCCCAAAAATTCACAAAAGGTCAAAATATTTTTTTTTTCAATTTTCTTCCTAAAATATTATATTTTTGTCTACATGTGAAACTTTGATTCATTCTATTTGGACTAGTGATGAAAAAATTATGGACAATCTTGTTTTTCAGGCAATCTAAGCATGTTCTTGAAAAAAAAAAATTTGTCCAATTTTGAATGCTAATATCTTCCAATCCATACGGTCAAATTTGATGAAATTTTTACCACATGATTTTAGACAAGTGAAGTACATGATCATATGGCTAGATTCTTAAAAAAACATTTTTTCTGCTTTCATGGATGAATGTAGTAAAAATGGCAGTTTTGAGTGTTTTTTGAAGGTGTTCCAAAAAACTCTACCTTGCTTAAGAAGAGATGACGAGCCCATTAAATAAATTGGATTCTTTACTTTCTTTTCCTACTTTAATACAAGTCCAAGGCCAAATATGACTATGGTAGATGGAGCACTATTCCTACTTTAATTTGAATTGAGAAAATATGTGTAAGTGGCTAGTTTCAAAATTTCCCAACATATGCCTACCATTTTTGAAGAGAGTCTATAAGGAAATAAGTTGGGTTAGATGAACATGCAACTGCTCTCTTAGATGAATGATGACTCACATTTTTTGTACTTTCATGATCCTACATTTTTAAAAACATTATATATTTGCTTTTGAAGTCTAATGCATGTTATTTTTGTAAATGTTACATATTGTCCAAAACAATTTTCATAAGTCTTAAATGCCTTTAAAACTCTATATTTGTTCCAACATTGTCTGCGGCCCGAACCTAACACTTATGGAATAGTGATCGCAGAACTAATTTATGGAATTTAGTACAATATGCTACCTTCAACTCTTCAAGACAAACAAGCATCAACTTTGGCTACCTTGAGAGTGAGTAGTATCAAAGAAAAAAATAGAAAAGACTGAATTGAGGATTTTGCAAGTTGTGAAGGATTATTGGGAGTACTATAACTTAAAGCTGACTAAATAGATGCTAATTCATACGGAGGAAGTTGCAAACTGGCTTCAAATTCTATTGTTTGTTGCAAGTTTGGGCTGAAATGTCTTTATGAAAGGCCCTTTTTTACAATGTACTAGTAGCGCAAGGATTTTTTGGGTAAAAAATAAGCTAATTTTAGCCAATTTAGGGCTCGCTGTTATGGAGACGATTAGAGGGTTGATTGTCGCAACATCCTCATCACTGACTTTAATGGCCGCCACCTGACATCTACACAGAATAGTGAAATTAGGTTGCCCCACACTAATTTCTCAACATTCTACACTATATCAATATGTACAGTTACTTTACAAGGATGCAGTAATGTAAGAACTACGTGTATGGCATGGGTTGGTATAGTGATTTGTGGCTCAGGATTAGAGATTGGCATGTGCCTCCATCTGGACAAGCATTAGCCATGAGGTAAACTTCTCTGGGGTAAGGCAACCTAATTGTCAAGGCAACCCAATTTCACTATTCAGTGTAGGCCGCGGCAACTTGAAGCTGCGAGATCCCGTCGACCCCTAGCCCAGGTCAACGGTGATGTACTGCAATAACATGGTTGTGGAAAGTCGTCTGCGTCACTTCCAGAGTTCTATCCGTCCGTCTCCGATTCTCCGTCCGATCACCTGCGAAGATTACCCCTCGCCTCCGACGGAGCTTCGACTCCGCCTTTCCAGCATCCCATTGTCTGTCAACGCTCTTGCTCGCTGCACCGTGTGAACTGAGATGCCCCCTGTTATCCGTTAGTCCCTCTGGCATCCAACGCTGCAGCCGATACGGCTTCGCCAGGAGTACGGCAGAGTATATAAGGCGCAAGGATGCAACCCAATTACTCATCTCATCAATTGATCCAAAGCTTCCGACGTACCTAGCCAATTCCGTAGTTTGCTTCAGAACATTTGTATCAAGCAAGCAGTCTTCACGTCAGAAACAATTGTATCACAGTTCATATTTGGTGGAAGACCAGGTTCACATTTGCCACAATCGCACGGAGTACTCGTACTTAGTTGTCGTCCACAATTCCTGAAGTCGGTATTTCATACCGACGCCTGATCGAGGAGATACTAGGGATTGCGACCAGTCGATTCGATCACGTGGTGTAATTGAATCGGAATCTTCAGCAAGCTGAGTTACGATTAAGATGGCGACACTGAAGCGCATGGCGTTGGTGGTCCTCCTGGTGCAAGCCTCTAGTATCCTGATGCTGATGCCCATGCTCACCCTCGCCGCAGACGCCGATCCCCTGCAGGACTTCTGCGTCGCGGACGCCACCAGCAAACTCACCGTTAACGGACTGGTGTGCAAGAACGCCGACGACGTGCAGGCTAACGACTTCCTGTTCCGCGGCCTCCACAAGGCCGGAAACACCAACACGCCCACTGCCAACGCCGTCACGCCCGTCTTCGCCGCGCAGCTGCCCGGACTCAACACGCTGGGCATCGCCATGGCGCGCCTCGACTTCGCGCACGGCGGCCTCAACGTGCCGCACAAGCACCCGCGCGCCACGGAGCTGCTCACGGTGCTGCAGGGCGAACTGTACGTGGGCTTCGTCAGCACGGCCAACAAGCTGTTCGCCACCACGTTGTACGCGGGCGACGTGTTCGTGTTCCCCAAGGAGTTGGTGCACTTCCAGCTGAACGTGGGGAAGGGTCCGGCCGTGGCGCTGGCGGCGCTGAGCAGCCAGAATCCTGGCGTGCAGCAAGTGGCGCCGGCGCTGTTCGCGGCCTCGCCGCCCATCCGCGACGAGGTGCTGCAGAAGGCGTTCCGCCTCAACCAGAGGGCCGTGCAGCACATCGAGGCCAGCTTCAAGGCCTGAACCTAATCAACTAACCAGGAATTCAACCTGCCACACTTGTGTTTTTCCTCCGCAAGTTAGGTTCGTGGTACAAGGGCAGACATTCATACAGATAGGCTTATATGATGAAACCGGTACGGTGGTGCACATTCAAATGAATTGCACCTTGAGCACATCTGAGTTACCAGTGTACATTCATGATTCTTTGTGTCATACTCTGGCGCCATATATAATTGATCAAATTTTTGCACTCAAGGTTGTATGACCAGTGAATTATGTTGTGTGTGTTTCACACTAGCCTTGTATGCCACTGACAGAGCCTAGGCTGATCGAGTGAGCACGCTCGGTCCTCTGTCAGAATTCTAAACCCGGTGCGCGCTTGAAATGATCCATGACCGAGTGCATGCTTGTGAACCAAATCGTACGTGAACGATCCAACCTGATGTCCTCGTCGCACAGAGTCCACAATTAGCTTCCAGATCGATTTCGGACAAATCCCAATTGAACGATCCAGAGCCAGAGCGAAGAGCACCTCATTCACTGAAACTACTTCTTGTAGCTAATAAAGTGAACTTAGTGATTGGATAACATCGTGCACCTCAATCATCTGCAAGTAAGCACATATACACGATTTCATGGGCAGTGGTAGTTCAAGGCGGCAGGTTGACTGCAATAGCGCTATTAGTTAAGCGCAGAAAGAAAAAGTCCAGCTCTTAGATCGAGTGCCAGGCCATTTAAGTGTCATTGGAATACAGAGCTCTTCAAATCACCAATATTTTGCAATGTTTGGTGTCAGCAGTTTTACTGTACACACAACTCAGTTCAACATTTCCAAATCACATTTTCAAGAGGATACAACCAATCACCTGATGACTTCTGTCATCATTGCGGGGAAAAGACCATTGTTTTACGCTAAATCTGACCACATTGGTGCACATTAGAACTTGATCATGGATTCCTTTGTACCTTCAAAGTATACATTTAAAGCAATACCGGTAATACAATCTCTAGTCTTTTAACTTTTGCTAATCACAGTGCACAACCTCACAGGATTGTCACATCCTATAACAGGAACCCTGGTGTAACAGATCTTAATCCATATCAAGGGTTTGTCCAAGTGGCCTAAAATCATCATGGCTCACTAACCCTGTGTTCAGTAGTGTAAGTGCGTAAGTGCATGCTGGCTGACAATACCTGCCCTTTCAAATGCTGGTGGAATGAGCTGCATTCGTTGGAAATGATAAATGAAGCTAGTTGATCTGCAGCCTTGGCTTCACTGAATCGACGTGCAAAAGTAAAGAGGGACGCCAAAATCCAATTAGTGACACCGCATCATCAACATGATGGCCAAATTAGTTGCCGAACTAGGGGTCTTTTCTAACCTCTCCAGAGCCATTTCCTTCTTCGTCATCAACTGGTGCAACTAAAGGCAATGCAAGCCCAGCGTGCACTTGAACACCCAGAGCCTGACAAGCTGAAAAGGCTGCTGCTCGAGATTCTTCTGCGCGGTCCAATGCTATTCGCCGGGCAGCGTTTTTTATTTTACGGGCTACGCCGACCTGCAGCCACTGCTGACCATTACTGCTCTCATCTGCAAGATGCAACACTAGTCAATTCAAAACTCTATGCGTTCTAACATCATTATAATTGTGGGCTGCTTTGTTTCTTACACTGCTGTACATAAAAATTGCAAGCAGCGACAAGTATTCTGGGTAGAAATCACGACAAGGATGGGGTTTATTCTCATCACTAACGAACGTCTATTGCACGTCATCTTTGCACAAGAATCATCCAAAGCGATCAGAGGCTTGCAGATAAGTACGAAACAGAATTGGATTAATTAATCATGTTCAAAACTTTAGAATGTATGGCAAACATTAATCCCGATTTCACAGATAATGTACTCACCTTGACTTTTCCGAGACGTGCTGCAAAAGAGTGCGTTGATGAGCTCGTCAATCGTAGCTTCAGCTACTGCCTGTATGCTCTTCAGCCCTGCCTTGAAAAGTGCTCTGGCTCTTGCCGCCTGAATGCAAGGACCGTAGGTAAGCAACAAGCCTTGGGGACACAAACTTGCCAACCTTCCTTCAATTTAAAGGAAATTCCTTAAGCTGCAATATTCTCCTAAACTATACAGAAAGGTCAAACCAGCTGGCGGCAAGCATCAGACGAAAAGCTCACAAATCTCCAATATAGGTACCTAGAGATTTGTTCAGAAAGTATCAAAGAACAAGCCCTCTAGCTGGTGAAAGGAGATGTAAGATAGCTTTCAACGTTCGCAGTCCACACCTTCACGAAGGGGATTTCCGTGAGATCCACAATTTCAGATTTTACGCCAAACGAGACCCGCTTCTGAAACTTGTCAACTAAGCTTCCCATATCACTCCAACCCAACCTTTCGCAGAAGGCAGCAACCATGCCAGCAAACTTTCCAGCACTGTCTTGCAGTCCCTGCAATGCTCCCTTCTGCACTTTGAAAAGCTCACAAATCTCCAATATAGGTACCTCCTGTGCCAAGATATTAAGCCTTGTGAGCATAGGACAATCTTCGACATTTTTGGCAAATAAAACGTCGTTCTAGATAAAGATGTAAGTAATTGAAAGTTCAATCAACATACCTGCACGAGATACGAGAGCATCAGCGCAACATAAAATCGTCTGCAGATTCGTAGCAACTGATCAACTGGAAGTTGAGCTCCACTGGGGCTTTTCCACCTAGACTTTTGTACAAGAGGTGATACTTTCCCTTTCGCGGCTTTGCCGCCACGAGATCTTCCGCCACTACGATGCTGCAAAATTGGTGCTCCATGAGCCATGCGAAGTAAAAATGCCTCCATCACGCCAACTCTGTTGCCTACTGCCTGTTTCCAGATGAAACCGAGTCAGTAACGATCAAGAGCTGCTGTGGATTAAAAATTATGATGCGTCTCACGTCACGATGCTTGTCCTCACTAACATGACGTACTTTCAGAAGAAAATTTCATACGCTTAGGGACTAAAATGGGTGGGCTGAACATCAAACACGTCATCGGACTGCAGCACTAATGTCCGTGATTACTACGCAGTTATTTGTAATACTAGCGAACTTGATATTTCAGGAGCACGACTACACCAGACAACCCGTACATTACTTAAACCCAGGAAATACTACATCAACTTGCCATTCTGAAAACGGTTAAGCCACAGAACAAAAGCAGAAAACCAATAGTATAAAATAATGTCATGCTTCAAGCTTGCTATTACTGTGGCGCAAATTGTTGCACTAATTCGCTGCTTCGGAGTTGACACAACATTAAAATTTGAATCATCTTCTGTGATCAGAGTTACTAACCTGGTCAATGGGTGAAAGATCCAAGTATCGTTGTAAAAATATGGCCCAATCTGGCTCTAAATCAACATAGGTGGGCGTGACTTCGTAGATCAGGTGCAAATCAGATGCCAGCACAAATCCTTCCCTAGCTTTTGCGAGATCTTCGAATACAATCTGCCCCAAAAGCATGCGCATTAAGACATATGAACTTTGCAACAACGACCTAGGAAGCGACAGAAAACCATAAAGGAGGAAAAAAGACGGACTGTTGCAAGCATAAGATCTAACAAGAGGAATGATGAGCGTTACACCGTACCAGAGACTCCTCAGGACTAAGTGAGCTCGAAAACGCAGCACGACCAAGAGGTGTAGTGGCATAGATTTCAGCACTTGCGTTCCACTCGAGAAAGCGCTTGTAACACAACCACCGCAGTGAATCTTGTGCGGCTATTACAACCTCCTCAAAAGGCTGCGTGGCATTCAAAAGTGTGCATCGTACATAACGCTGCACGTCAGCCGCGCTTTGCACAATTCCACCTGCAACTACTTCCAACAAGGCACGCATCATTCCATTCTTGTCATCCGCCAAGCATGATTGCAACGCCTTGCACTCCTGCTGCATCATCTCCATTATACGCTTTGCCTCTTCGGGCTTGCAAATTAAAATCTGCCACATATTCCACAAGAATAGGTCGTTGTCAATATTAGGGACACGGCGCTACATTCTTGCAGTGACGCTAAATACAATCGATGTAACCATCTGAGTCATTCATGTCAACGAAATCAGCAGTATGCAAAAGAAAACTCACACTCTCTCCTTTGGAATCGATTCCAGCTCGACCAGCTCGACCTGCCATTTGGCGGTATCGCGTTGTATCAACAAAATCACGTCCAATTTTTGGCTGCCTGAAAATCACTCGACGAGCTGGAAGATTTACCCCTGCAGCTAATGTGGACGTTGCAACAAGAACTCGCACCACACCACTCTTGAAACATGTCTCAACAACCTCTCTTTCTTCAGCCTAAATCAAAAGAAGGTGTTAGTACCGTAATCTGCTTGCCATAATCTCTCTGTCAGGATGTATATGGTGATGCCATTGACAATTTTTTCTATAACAATTTCTTCGAAGTTCATGTGATTAATGCAATTTCATGCGAATTCCATACACATGACCTTGCAAAAGAAAACAGTCGAACGTCAAATGAAATCTAGCAGTAATTGTCATACCGTCAGTCCCGCATGATGGTACGCGACCCCTACTGGCAACGTATCTGCTAAAACTGGGTCAAGTCCAACTGAGCATCGCCGTAAGTCTTCAACAGCTGCAGCCCCATCCACTGGGCCATTGGTATTTTTCTTGATAACAGTAAATGGAGGTAGGTGTTTGGCTATATGACGTGCCGATGTCTCACATCCTTTGCGGCTGGAGCAAAATACCAGCACTGAGTGTCCTTCACTTACCACCTAATTAGCAAACAACCACCTGTTAAGTACTTTCTCTACTATTTTCCATAATTAAGCTAACAGCTGCTGATGTCGAGGAGACTGACAAATAGGACTAATGAATGATTAAAGAAACTTAGACAGCAGTACCTCATGACACAATTCGACAACGTGGTCAGGATCCTGGCCCTTCAGATCAGCGCTTTCCCTAATCTTTCGAACAATTTCCATCCTCTTGTCGAAAATTGTGTTACCAACTTTCAAGAACTCATCCAGAGGTACCGGTCGGAATTCTGTCTGATATAGTGCAGCCTGAAGGATACCAACGATGACTGCATTTTAGTGTGGGACGCATTGACCAGACAAACGACATCCAACCACACGAAATGTTATTTCATCCCAAGAAACCTCGGATAACTACAGTATACAGTTCTTTCTCCTGGTTAGATGTAAGAATGAACGAAAGGAGAAACCAAAAAAATAAAACAAAAGAGATACATAGTTCAAAAAGGTCATGGGACTGGGGCAGAGAGGCACCTGCAGCCATTTAGCAACCTCGGACACATTGGGCATCGTAGCACTCATGCCCACGATCTGCAACACAGTACACTTTGGACTTGAGCTAGTCCTCATTTGCGTATTACTACTTGGTATGAATTCTTCACAGCCCCTTGCATAGCGGATCTTAGTCAAGAGCAGCTCAAGCAGATAACCACGATCTTTGTCTCCAACCTGCACATCCATTTTCACCCCTCTTAGGACCAAGTTAAAGGTTGCTTTGATAGTCTCTAAAGAACGGCTGTGCTAGGACTTTTCTAGGAACAGCTTCAAGCTCCAACATTGGAACATCTATCAAATTTGATAACAACTAGTATCGCGACGGAGTAACGAAAAAAATGCTAAAGGCCGTCGGTTACACATCTCATGGGCTGGTAGTGCGCACAACATATGTCATGCCAGTCTAGAATATCAAATTTCTGCGACGATGCACAAGGATAACTCACCATATGAAGCTCATCAATGACAATAACACAGAGTTCAGATAATCGGCCCTCTTCAAGCAACTTATTGACTAACGAATTAGCCTTCTCAATTGTGCAAACAGCCACTGATGTGTCTTCAGGTAGGCTTGAACCACCTCGTGTTCCATAGAATTCTCGAACTCGTTTGCCGAGCGGTTGCAAAATTGCCTGAAGATGGGTTACCTGCAGAATGCACCTTCATCATGATACATTGGATTCATGGACACTTATGAACCAACTAAAGTGAATGCTGTCCATGAACAGATAAGCCAGTTGTGGAAATACTGATAGTTTAAAGGAGACACACAAAATCACTCCAGAATTATTTTAACTGACTGAACTGAACTAATCTGAATAAGTACTCAAATCCAAGCATGCATAACAGTATAAATAAAGCAGTTGAATGAATCACACGAGCAAAGCGTGTCACCTTCTCACAGCAGAGCGAGACATATGGTAGCACCAGCAATGCTTTCTTCCCCGTTGACAAAACTCGTCTAAGCATCAGCAACTCAGCCACTAGGCTCTTCCCAGCACTGCCTCAACCACACGAGTTAGTACACACAAAAACATGCTAAGCTATCATATTAAACAGCACCACATCGCTGTTAAAGGATCTTCCCAAGCTCTATAAACAAACCTCAGGAACAAGAACGAGAAGGAAAAAATCTCAAGCGCAGTCGAAGGGGGAGAATGCATACGAAGTGGACAAACTCGCAGAACAGGGCAACAGAATTTAATGGCTATTACCTTGTAGATGCGCAGTACACAAGACTCCGGCCATCCAAAACGCCGTCTATCTCCAAACATTCCACCTTTACCCTCCCAAAGACAAAAATTAGAAGGGCTCAGCACTTACCAACAACCCTGCATTCAGTCGAAGTAGGCGCTAGACTCTAAAAATACCTCTAATTTACAGCTTCCCTCTCAGAAACCTGCCCCGCAGTTAGCACATATTGTTCACAGGCTACCACTGAACTCGCAGAGGAAAATCTAATCTTAGAGCATCTAGAATAAGCATATAAGACACCAATGTGAAATGATTTGTACCTGCCATTGATAAAGCCTTGTTAAACCCTTCTTGGCAAAGAAAGAGCATATTTCAGGAGGAAGCCATTTAGAGAGTTCAACTTTATATTGAGGCTTCAACTTCACGATCGAAGCGTTCTTGTTTCCATTCTCTGGCTCAACTCCTCCCTTTGCACAAGTTGATGCTAACTCCAGGACTTTCGATGATAAACTTCCTAGAGCGTCGACTTCAATCAAAGGCTCTACCAATGGGGAACATGGTCCTGTTGCAAGACTTCTTGAAGCGAGGCTACTTCTTGGCACAGGATATGGTGCTGGATCGACGGTCACTCCATTAGATGTTTGTTCCTGCATCCGAGCTGGGTTGCTTTCTGTAAGATCATAAAACGTTGACCCGACCTTATCTTTAGCATCATCTGTCAGACTGGGAGGCATTTGACTGGAAAGATTTGGTAGACAGGGAATTTTGGTGTGAGTGACGTCGGGAAACTCCTCGTTAACAAGTTTGTCGATACTCTCGTCAGGAAGATTTCCTTGGTCACTCGAACGGAATCGACGTACTGGTAAATCACAATACATTCCTGCAGTACCCCTGTTAGCTGTCTTCGTACCGCTATCTAACGCCAGCACGGATTTACCAACACTGGATTCCTGCAATGTGCACTGTTGAATTGCAGGCTTAGCGAAATCTTCAACCTCTTTGATTTGAACCACCTGACTGGAAAGTCGTCCATCGACTTTTGTTGTCTCTACACCTCTGGTCCTGCCCACCGATTTTTGATATCCTGGACTGCTTAGTTCTGACAGCCGACGATCACCGTTTGAAACCAATATACCGCCAACTGCTTCAAAAGCTTCATGCCAGAATGCATCTCCAGGTGAGAACGACGAACCATTATCCTCAGACTTCGAAACACCAGACGGATGATCCTCTAAAATTTTACAATTGCCTGGATGTGCAATCCAGCATAGACCTCCTTTGACACCAGGACTACGTAAGTGGAAATCTGACTCACACATCGCAGGGTCCACTGCCCGCAGTGTTTGATTGACTTTCTCTTCTGGTGACCCAGGCACGGAAGAGTAGATGACATCTTCACCGGTTTCAAGCGTAGCATTATGGCTTGCTTTTTCACATTCATCCTGAGCTTTCTCAGCCTCACAAGCCCTAAAAATTTCCTGCAGCGCTTCTGGCAAACTCAGATCATCTGCTCCGTTTTCTGTTTCTCCCATTCCCATGTCTACTTCGTACAACCCACCTGCTATGCAATGGTCTTCCTCCATCCGTTGTTCTCTCTCGGCCATTTGATCTTCAAAACAATAATCTGAAAGAGTCTCACAGATCTCTCTGTCATCTATCCAAAAGCTCCTTTGCGATACCGTCACTTTTTGGCTGAAGATATCTTGATCGACTGACCTCCCAGTAGTACCCATATTTACATTTGTTACATTCAGGGGCGGCGTACAGGCAACAAAGTCTTCAACAAGTTCGACATCTACTCTATGCTTCTTCGGCTCTCCGAGGTTCTCATCAACAAGGAGCTTACGCTTGTCTGCAAATTTCTCACTGGGTGCATCATCAAGGCCTTGAAAAGATATAGTAGAACCAATAGGACTTCCATCTGGCTTACGACTGGTGAATTCGCGTGAATCATCGTCTTTCAGCTTAGGCTCTATGCGTCTTGGAGACACAAATTTGGAAACACTAGACCTACGTCTATTGAGCTTATCGTCTTTCAGCTCAGACTCTATGGGTTTTGGAGGAACAAATTTGGAGGCACTAGGCTGACATCTATTGAGCCAGCTGTCGGTCGTATTCCTTTCATGAGAGTCTTCAAATTTTGCAACGGCAGGCACTCTGTTCTTCCCAGCAAAACCTTTCCGAGATTCTCCCAAGCAAACGTTACCACCTCTTCTCGATGCCCCATTTTGATGGACGGATCCAACATAGTAATTCTCTTTATCGATTAAAGAAGGGGACACGTCCAACTTAGACTTTGCCCGAAAAACAGTGCTGGTGACTTTCCGAGCTGGAAAAGTCTGCCATTCAATAGCAAGAATTCAGATCAAGTTTGATTACGAGAGAAAATAACATGATAGGAACTGAGAGCTAGAGGCCTAACTTGAACATAACATGAACCTACTCTCTATGCTCAATTTCAATTCAGCACATGATAAGGCTCAAGACGGCACATGAAGATACAAAATAGGAATCGAAGGAATTGAACCTCAATCACCTGATCCAGCCGCTTCCTTGGGCCCTGCATCGTGAAGGCTCACGAGTACCAGAAAGGCACTGCACGGAATGGCTGCAGAGGACTTCCTACCTCAACATTGCAAGTTCAGACGCCGCTGCTCGCAGCATTCTCTTTGCAATCCAATTAGCGTGGATTTACTCTTCGAAAATCTCCGTCAAATTTAGAGTCATAGCAGCCACAATTCTAATTATAAACATTAATTTCCTGTTTAAATACCCCCCGCAAACTCATTAAACTAGATTCTCGAAGACAGAAATCGCAAACAACGTCGCTCGGTCCCAAAAGAAACTCTCAAAATCATAACCTAAAGTTCACAGTAACAGCCCCAGCCTAACAACCATCAATCTCAAACCCTAACCTAATCCCCAATCCACGAGCAACTCCATTGCAACTCTCCATCTCCGTCGCCATCTCCATATCCACGACTCCATCGCCGCAAATCATCACAAAATAAATCCTTAAATCATCGAAAATCACCGCACCGCACGAAAGAAACAAATTCCAAAGGAAAAAACACTCTAAACCACACCGCCATGATTCACCGTCGTACTTCAATCGCCACCGCTTTCCGAATATCGTCTTTTCTTCAGGACAGGGAGAGATTTCGTTGCTTAAAAATCGCAAACAACATCACTCGGTCCGCACATCATAAACTCTCGAAGTTATAACCTAAATTTCCCGAAACAATTTCTCCGCGATTGGATTGGAGCTAACTTAATGAAGACTCCGTGCAGTGCAGCTGGGGTCATGAATGCGAATCGTCAGGGACAAGTATTTGAACCACCCTTACCGCGCGCTTACGGGGTTTGCGACCTTGCAAATGTTCACCGACAATTTGTTACCTACCTACCGCTCTTTGACCGACCTCTCCACTCGTAACCAAGGAAGGTATGGGAAGAGCCGGGCAGGTACACTCATTTAGTGTGGTCCACACTAAATAGATACCATTATAGTATTTGAGATAATTTTGTTTAGTGTTGCTCTCATGATTTAAGGAACCCGCACTATTCAATGATTGAGGTTTTTTTTGTTATAATTACTTGTATAGTATGGTCTTTGTCATTTACGGTGTTTGCAATGGAAGAAGTACAATTTACAATGATTGTTGTGAAAAACCTAGGGTGAAGTATAATCTGCAATACTTGATGACAAAAGTTCTAATTAGTGTGGCTCCTTAGTTGTAGGGATAACGATATTTGAGAAGCAAGTAAATGGAATGAAGAATATAGTTATTGATGAGCCGATTTATTTTAATAAATAGTCAATTTGTAATGGGAGCCTTTAAGAAAATCCATTACTAATCTTGTAACATTCTAAACTAGTGAAGCAAGGGGCTCCAAAACATTTTTGAAGATAGGCTCAAAAGAATAAGAATCCTTATTGTGAGTTAAAGAAGTATAGCCACTTCATCTTTTTAAAAGCACATTTTTCTAAGTACCTAATATTATTGAGGCCAAGTAGGAGGCTCTTGGCTTGGTGAAGAATGTTGTGCCATATTTCCAAAAAAATAATAATTGAAGTAAAAAAATAAGAAATAACTAAAGCATATCAATGAATAAACGCATAATTATAGAGAATATGAAGTTTTGGTTGGTTTTATTCAAGTTCCTCCACAGACACTAGACACTGCTTATTATATTTGTTGTTATTGTTGAACGTAGACTTACACATATCCATTATATATGTATATAAGCATTTACATAGGTAACTTTCTATTGTCAACTTCAACCCTTAGAACTGTTGGATTTTGTATTAGAAGATTATTGCATTAGAAGAAATTTGAGGGTTGCAAAGGGCCGTTTCAGGGTTGATCCTGTTGCTGGGAACTGTCAGAATATAAAAATAATTTTAAAAATATTATTAAATATTAATTTTTTATTATTTTCTGACGTGGCACAGTCTCGGTCACGTCAGATTATTGTTCCCAGGGCGTTCCCAGAGTTCCCAAGGCCTAATAACTCGCAGTTTCTTATTGCCCTCGAATTTCTTCTAATATTGGTTCCTACTCAAAGAATTATTTCTCACAATTGGCTTACATCCCTCTAGCTCAATTATATAGTCATAATGCTCTTCTATCACTTTCATTGGGCACTTAATGTTTTTGGAAAAAAAAGCCTTAGATGGGATTTGGAAGGTTGAAAGGCCCGCAAGTTCCCTTGAGTTCTCAGTCTATGGGAACTACGCCACATCATAGTCTGGCGTGGCAGAACTACTGCCATGTTAGATAACAATATTTTATTAATTAATTACTTTTTTTAATTGAATTTAATTGAATTTTTTTATTATTTTTTATTCTGATCAACAATGGTTGGTTTACTATATGGGGAACAGGCCTAAAATGGCCCTATAACCCCCCAAATCTCATCTAATGAAGGTGGTTTAGAGTCATAAGTCATAAGACATTATTTGAAAGAATTAAAGTTAGATCTTTTAACATTTGACAATCTTCATCGACTTTGGAGGAGAAAATTTATGTCTAATGATCAATTCACATCTAATGAATCTATATGGAATGATACTAGAGGAAATTTGTGTGAAATTTTCTTGTATGACTTCCAATGATACACTCAAATCTATCACCAACAAAACTTGATAGTTTTGAAGGCTCCAAAAGAGAACTGTATTTGAGTATTTTAATATATTCAAAATCATAATACTCTTGGCCAATGAATTAGACAAAAGATTCATGTTAAAACAATTTTTTTTCTATTGATAATAATTTTTTGAAATGCTAATTGCTTGTAAATTGAATAATGTTTATTTCATAGTAAAAAACATGAATTCAATTGTACACTGCAATCTAAGGTTTGAAAATGGGAAATTAAAAAATCTTTTATTTATAACAAATCTAAAAAATTGAAAAAATGTTCATAAATAAAACCATGATCCTTGTTTATTCCTTTATTCATTTCAAATGATCAAAATTTCAAATGCTATTTTAATTGTATATTATTCAAAATTGTGATACCTTCTGTATTGAATCTTTCTAGGGTGTCAAAACTTCAATCTAGTTTTCACATCTTCAAGCAACATGTGTCTAAAAGTACTAATTCAATTTTTAATTCTATCACACACTAAGCCCTAAAGGACTGTTGTCCCTTCGAGAGACAAATGTGTTTTCAAGCAGGTACCTACGGGTTGAAATTTTCTCCTAATTGTTTGAAACTGTTTGTGAACGTGAAGAATTGAGAGAGGTACGTGGCTGAAAAAAAAATTTGCAATCGGACCTTCGAGCGAGAAGTTATGCCATTTCTTGGAATGTGTGGGGACGGGGGGTAGCAAAAAAAATTTGCAAAATTTTGAATTTTTTTTAAAATATTTTTTTTCTCATAGATTATATTTTTGTCTATCTGGAAAGCTTTGATTCATTTCATTTGTATTTGTTATGAGGAAGTTATGAACATTCTTGTTTTTCGGGCAGTTAGAGCATCTTCTTGAAAAAAATAACTTGTAGGATTCATTTCAGAATGCAATTTTTGTAATTTTTCAATTTTTTTTTTTGTAATGGTTTAGTTTACTTGCTAAAACAATCTCACCATTGGGATTAGTGCATTTTAATTCCATCTAAAATATATGAATATTTTAGATTTTCCTTCTATCTTGTACTTACTTCTATTTAACAATTTTTTGAAGAATGATAATTAAGTTTTTTTGAATTTTTTTTTTTCCTAGACTCTCAACTCAATTCTCCACTATAAAGATGTAAAGTTCAAAACGTTGTAGTGCAAAAATTTTAAGATAAAAATGTTTAAAGTCAAATAATCTGGTCCCGCAATGTGCTGAAAAATTTGTTTTTTCCACTTTAAACGCAGATATCTTGCAATCTGTGTGGTCAAAAATTCTGAAATTTTTTCCACACATTCTCATACCAATTAGGTGTAAGATCCTATGGTTAGATGTGAAAAAAAACAATTTTAATTTTTTTTTACTTTTTGCTATAGAAATGGCAGTTTTGAGTGTTTTTGGGCAGAAAAAAGGCCTCGGTCTTTTAGGGGCTAATGAGATCATTGCAAACTATAGACATTGGCAAAAATGAATGAAAAGTGCGCAATTAATACTTGGATTCACCTGTAAGTTAACTTTGCCACAATAATCAAACAATTTTAGCATATTTTGGCAACACAGACTATCAAATACCATTTTTTCTTCTACAAAGAGTATGTTGGAATAATAAATGATAATAACTCTTCTTCCTTTAGCACACTAGGAAACTTACGAGTAGAATTTTCTATTTCACTTATTTGGGGGCATTATCTTCATTGGAGTGATGAAGCTATTTAAATCTATGGATGTGAATGAAACATGCAATTCATTCATCCAAAAAATGGGAACATTGATCCCGAAAGGAATACTACAGTCTCAGGATTTAGTAGCAATTTTAGTGATTTCATCTTTGGGAAAAGGGAGATATATCACTGTGCAGTTGCAATTAATGCATTGTAACGATGTGACAACGATGCAAAGTAATGCATTGTAATGATGCGATAAATTGTAATTAACGTGTGAACCCATAAAACAACGATAACCACATGATAATTGTTGACGAACCGGAGGGTCTAAACTTTGTTATGTATGTTATTCATTCAAAACAAGGACTTGGGATCATTGAAGGGTCAATGTAAAGAGTTTCAAGAGTGGAGTAAAGAATTGAACCATTTTCTAAACAAGAGTCTAAACAAGCATTTCCTGCACCAATTAAGGTGAAAACTCACAAAATTGTCTATGTATCCATTCTTGATAAGTAAACTTCTATTGAAAGTGTCTCCAAAAGTGTAATTAAATCATCCCCATATTTTATTGCAATTAGTGGACTATTGATTCTTTAAATTTTGATTCTATGACCAAGCTATGTGATGGTTTTAGTGGCCAAGGGAGCTTCTACTCTAAAAATTCATAGTAACTACATGTCTTATTCAAAAATTCTAATTTTTTTTAAAAAATTCATGATTTTCAATTACTAATATTACAAAAATGTTTTTTTTTCTTGAAAAGGTGCCTCCAACTAAGGTAAACTACCCTATTGCGGATAGCATGGGAGCAAACCCATTGTGGGCAAAATTATAATGGTGGTGTCCATTCAAGTGTTGAAATGTATACCACCATTACAATTTTGCCCGCAGTGGACTTGCTCCCATTTTGTCCATAATGGCGTAGTTTACCTTATGCTGAATTGCTTATTTTGACCTGAATTCTCACAATCTCAGAATTTTCAGAAGTCAGCCAAACTAAAATTACAAATGAGCTGCAAGGACCGTAAACCACTCCCAAGAAATTCCCTGTTCATTTGTTGGGAGGCTTCTGCAGCGTAATGCCCGATTGCGCGGGTTTTCTTGCGTAATCGGGCATTACGGATTACTCATCCAACTTTGATTTCTCATCCTTCTGCTTGTGATTTACGTCGTGCAATGGCTCCTCGTCATCAGGCGTTTTGGGAAATAACAAGCCTCCTCGTCGGGCTCCGCCCTCCTTGTCGGCCCGTTATTTCCCAAAACACCCTCCTCCTCGGGCATTGTCCTATACTTTACAGTGGACAGGAATGCCGCAGGCAGCCTCACCCCCGTCTCCAGGCTCCCCAACTCCACCACACTCCCGCCACACAGCCGCCTGACTCCGGAATTGAGAGTGCGGCTCCAAGCGGGCCACCCGGCCTCCCCGCCTCCGACCCGTGCTGCAGATCACGCCATGTGGATGCGATGGCCATCCCATCCATGATGGCCATCCCATCCATGGCCATGGATGTACATGCCGCCCATTCAAATGCGAGGGCTGCCAGAGCCACAAACTTCCGGGCTTGCAATCTTGCTGCCTGTGAGTGAGTGGAGGCCTGGAATCCTCGGGCCTCTCTCGCTCAATTCATCCCAAATTTCCGATGCGCGCTTGCTTCGGACGAGAGTGCGCTCGTTCAATCTTTCTGCAGCTGGAATGGGAGACCGTTTGGGAGCATTTTGAAGGACACTGAGGTAATTCGAATCGCCTTTTCGTGGTTGGTGACGTGTTTTCTTTTTTTGCGTATGGCGGAAACTGAATGCACGGTGGCGAATCTGAATCGAATTTGATAAAGACAGGTTGAGATCTTAGTTCGGAGTTCGTTCATTAGAGCATCCCCACCAGTGGCTTCCGTATCCCCATCCCTATCTGGATGAAGCGGAGCAAATATGGGGATACGGAAGGGGAGCCCGCACTCGTTCTTCCCCAAAGAAGTCAAGATCTGCTAAATACAGCTTCCGAATTTCACTCAGTAAGACGGAAATTGCTGGTAGTGAATGGAGCGCACGAAGTGGTTATAGTTTCTGCTCTTACAGCAGTATGACTCTTCTGTTTCTCTGACAAGGGAATTGCAGTTGCGTTGTTCGCCTAGGAGTGTACGAAGCGGTGATAGTTTTTGAGTAGGAGAATAATTTGCCTGGAGTTTGTGCGAAAGGTTGACGAGCGCGGAGCAAATGCAGTTGTGGTAGTTTATGCTAGGACTGTGAGCATTGCTTTGTAGTCATCTTAGTTTTTTTCTCGCGTTTTCTTGTGGTCGAATTGTTTTTGCTGAGCTTATGTATTCGGCTGAGGGAGCTCTGCAGGTTTGAGTCGTGGTTTGAGTCTAGTCATTAGGCTTGTCGTGGTGTTCACAGGGGAATTGAATGTCGTATGAGCGCACGAAGGGATAATAGTTATTGAGTAGGAGAATAGATTGCCTAGAATTCGAGCGAAGGTACTTCACAAGGGTGGAGCAAATACAGTTGCGGGAGGGTATGCTAGGACTGTGAGCCTTGCTTTGCGGTCATCTTGAAATTTTTTTATCGTGTTTTCTTGTTTTCGGTTCGTTTTGATGCGCTTACATATTCAGATGAGGGCGCTCTGCAGGTTTTGCAAGTTTGAGCTGAATATTTACATTCGGCTTCGAATTCGAGAGTAAATTGTACTAGTCTTTCGGGCTCCGGTTTTGTTGTTAAAAATCGGGGCCAGAAGATGGAAGCTGTTGCGGTGAATGCACGGTTAGAAGCGGGCAACGGTGCCGCTCTAATATCTCTAGGCCAATTATCCAGTTATCATCAGAAAATATCAGCTGGAAGCGGGAGGTTAAAGACACGTAGCCTTTGGACCGCAAATTTTATGCGCAGACAATTGATTCCCGTTCAATACACATTTGCGCCTCTGAGTAGTCAACGGTCTATCGCAATCCGTGCATTTTCTAACGACAAGGATGAATGGAGTAACGACGATGACGGTCAATGGGATCCTTCATTTGAGATTGAGGTTCCTTCCGACCAGCGCCCGGTGTGTTCTTTCTCTTCTCTACTCTTCGTAAATTTGGAAGTTTGTTGACGAGTAGATATCTGGTCGAGGACTTTGTAATTTGTTCGGCGCTGAACTAGTTTCTCTTCTACACTGAACATCTGCATTCGCGCGTGACAGGTGAACGAACTTGCTGCTTTGAAGGAGGCTGCTCTATACTCATGGGCACAATTAAGCGTGGTGGAATTTGGGATTCGTCTCGGGGGGCTCTGGTTGTTTTTCTTTGTGCTACTTGGTGGTCCTATCGCCGCTGCCAGCTTCGAGCCCACTCGGGTATGTTGTAGCTTCACTTGATACAAGCCATTTTGAGATTCTTGATATCGTTGATAACATATCATATTGATTCGAAATTTCGGATCTCTGCGGAGCAAGGTGGATCATCTCCTGTTTGCCTGATGTTATGTGCTCACACACAATTTCGTACATTAACAAATTCTCTTTGCGATTTCAGTGGAACATACTTACTGCTTGTATTTTTAGAAATCGCTCTCATCGAGTTGTAGATATAATTGGGAATTGTGACATTTGCGCGCGTTGTATTCTTTTAGGAGTTCAGTCCTTGACGTCATTTTTTCAGGATGTGTCGTAGTAGATGTTCCCTGGTCTTCTTTTGGTCAAGAGAGTTCCCAGTAGTGAGAGACCGTTTAAGAAGGATTGGGAATTCGAATTGATGCAGACTGGTTCTTTTTATGCAATTTGATCGTGCCTGTACAGCACTCCCAAGTAGTTGCATATGTAGGAAGAAGGCCTAGTTGCCTTTCTAGAATGTGGCTCAATTTTTAGATGCCTGAATTGAGGTCTTCCATGGTCTATGAGACGGGTTTTGCTACTTGAAATCTTAGGCCGCCTATATTGGTTATTTTGCCCAATCATTTTCTGAATATGAATAGAATTTTTGTTTGCAGGAACCTTTGAAATTCTTCTTAGCAGGCGGTGCAGGATCGTTGTTTGCTGTTTCAGTGTTGGTGTTGCGCATGTACTTGGTAGCCTCCCCCTCTCCATGTTCTTACGGTCTCGTGCAACGCGAACTTTGAAAATTCCCTTAGCGTGACAGATGTTTCTGATGATTGTACTAGCTTTTTCTCCGTATATGTTACTCCGGTATAATCTAGGCATACTGATTGCTTCTGGAGCTTCTTAAGGAGAGAGGAAAGTGTAATCAAGACCAGAACACTGCAATTGCATCCTTTTTGATCCTGAACCTGGGGGTGTCTCTTTCCTGCTTTAGGGTGATCAATGTGTCTTAGATGATTTTAATATACTCTTGCAAAGTTGTTGGAGATTACAACATAATATTTGCTGATGATTATCTTTAAATGTAGGGTTGGAGCTATGTAGGGGATCGGCTGCTTTCCGCAGTTGTTCCATACGAGGAAACTGGCTGGTATGATGGTCAGCTCTTTGTGAAGCCACCAGAGGTATGGGCAACTCTAGTTCTGTGTATAATTAAATCGTGACTAAGAAGTGAACAATATCTTGCACTGACATTTTATACCTTGCATTAAGTAATCTTTGGATGGGGATTGGGGGCTGGCAGATTCTTGCTCGAGACCGTTTACTTGGCTCTTATCAGGTTAGTGTTGTATTCTAATTTCCATGGAGGTTTTCTTTTTAACATCTTATCGTGAACTGTTTAGATTGGGATGAGATTGCACTGAAATCTTGTTTAGTGTAGATGATACTAATTCTCATTAAAGTTGTCTTATTGCCGCATGTTGTCACTGAAACTACTTCCTGTTATCACCTTAGGAAAATGAGATTACATAATCTCTCGTTCAATGGAATCGTTTCTTGCAAAAAATTACTCCTTATACACTTTTCCAAAATTGCATGGAAGCACCAATGTCGCAGACTCTAGTGAATGAGCTTTGTGCTCTGGAATTTAGGTAGCAGTGAAATGACTTGTGCATCTTTGATCTGATGGACAGTATATCCCTTCTCTGCATATCCTGTCATTCTGACTTCCCGTGACCTGTCAAATCTTTCGGGAATTGTTCGGCATCTACCAACGTGCAGTTGATGTTTTCACAATAAAATTATTTCAATTTCGAGTTAAAATTGTTGGTGATTTGAACGGTTGACCCGCAGGTAAAACCCGTAATGAACCGGTTGAAGCAGACCCTAATAGGGGCAGGAGCGCTTTTGGCTACAGCAACCGCAGTGTTAGTGGTACTGCTTCCCCCTCAGCAGACTATGGGTACTGTCATGTATACGCCTTCAAGGAATCGTACGGGAGCTATTGCAGCTGATAAACCCGTCTCCAGGTAATAATTTCACTTCAGGCTTGTAGGCGAGTTGACACTCTAATTTTTCCCATGGCAGTGCTAGTGAATTGTTTACACTGCTGCAACTATGTAACAAAAGCGTCATATCTATCGACTTAATTTTGTAACATTCTCAAATTTATGTCGGGTTAGCGTACATTCTGAGGTCTCGAGAGTGGTAATTAGATCACGTTTTTTTGCAGGAAAGTAGACATTCTGAATCCCCCTGAGGAAGTAATGAATGACGATGACATGGCAGCGGCTGCTGCAGCTGCTGCAAATGGTAGACCGGCATATTGTTCAGATCGGTACTATCGAGCACTTGCCGGTGGGCAATATTGTAAATGGGAGGATTTGCGGAAGTAGAGAGTCGACACGTCCAAGTTCACTATGAGTGATTTCGTATCGGTGATCAATCAAATTCGCAGTAGGCCAACAATGGTTTTAATTTCCCATTGTGAGTGCTTCTCAAATACATACTGTGGGATGTACCTTCATTTTTAGCTGCCGATGAATACCATCAGCGATGGAGAAGCACTTCATCGTGGTCTGAAACGCAGGTGTGAAACATCGCTATGAGGTGCATGAAATATGAAACCGGGCATGAAACATAGCTGAGGTTCGGTCCTGGTCAAGGATTCTTAGAGATTTTTTTGCCAAAGCTCATCAAATTGGAACCTCCGTATCGCAAGTCCACTAACTGCTACGATGATCAAGAAGAGATTGTTATAAATTTGGATGGGAAGCTTAACCAACCTTGGTCCCACTTGGCACCATCCTAGGCTGTACTATTAGTCCTAAAGGACGAGCATCTAAGTTAAAAGGTTCAACGATTCTTATGCAACTCTTTCATGTGCGACAGTGCGACTCTTGTTTATTCCATAACATTACGGAGGCCTTTCAGAGTTTTGATCTCAGTTGATAGGATGGGAATTGTAGTGGCTGATGGTGATCATTCTTGAAGCTCATGAAAGGGAGTGGGTACTCCCAATATACACCAACATCCATACCTTAAGTTTGGCTGTTTGTTTTGTTACGTTGAGATTTCCTGGATCATGCGTCTTGGTATCGTTGGAAAGCCCTTAGGGGTGCACGGGCTTTGTTTCATGGCGTTTGGCCCCTACGATGTGAAAGTTATAGATTTTTAAGTTATTTTGGTTCTAAAAAATAAAAAAAATACTTTTACTTTGGTTTTGGCTGTGGCAACGGCACAGGACACACTAGTGATTATGAATATGGGACTCTTTAGCTTGCAAACAATTTCTGCCTATGTCAACCAAGAGAATCTTGTGCAATTGAACTTGTTTTATACACTATGCCATTGTTTTCAAAATTCTCCACGTGCAACTGGAGAGTGTCAAGTATACTGAAGTGAGCATCAGCAAGGGTTTCCTATAACCCAAAGATTTCCATACTTGGACCTTTTGTAATATGCTTCATGGAATTTTTAACCCCTAAAGGACCAAGGCCATTTTTTTGCCAAAAAACACTCAAAACTGCCATTTCTATAGCAAAGAGTAAAAAAATTTGAAAATTATTTTTTTTGCACATCTATCAATAGGATCTTACACCTAACTAGTATGAGAATAAGTGGAAAATATTTCGGAAATTTTGATTGCACAAATTGGAAGATATCTACATTTAAAGTGAAACAAGTTTTTCAGTCCATTGCGGGACTAGATTATTTGACTTTGAACCTTCTTAACTTAAAATTTTTGCACTAAAGAGTTTTGAGCTTTAAATCTTTATGGTAGAGAATTGAGTTGAGGGTCTAGGAAAAAAAAATTCAACAAAACTTAATTTTTATTCTTTAAAAATTATGAAGTAGAAGTAGGTACAAGATAGAGGGAAAATCTAAATCTAAATATCTCTAAGATGGAATTAAAATGCACTAATCCTAATGGTGAGATTGTTCTAGCAAGCAAACCAAACCATATGGAATCTTTTTTTTGAAAAATTATAAAAATTTCTTTTAGAAATGAATCCTATAAGTTATTTTTTCAAGAAGATGCTTATTTGGGCATAACTTTTGTTCCCAGACACTGATTGAAAAAACACACTATATTCCATTAAAGAGAATTTGGGCCCTCTAAAGGGCCGTGAGTTCCCATGAGTTCTCCACAAGTTTTGAATAGTTCCTGACTGCTGAAACTGCGCCACTGCAGCAAGGTGACATGGCCGGGACTCAGCCACATCAGATTTTTTTTTTTTTTTTTTTTTTTTTTTTTTTTTTTTTTTTTTTTTTAAATTTATAAATATATTTTTCGGACAACCCATACCACTATTCACAGCATGGGGACAGATTGGGGAACGGGCCTGAAACGGCCCTTTCTTGGCCCCAAATCCCTTCTAATGCTTTAAAGATAATCAATTTTTTTATTTTCAAAAAATAATTCAAAAAATCAAGACAAAAATTGAGACCGTAGGTACCTACCAAGATCCCACTTGTTCCCTGAAGGGACTAAAGGACCACAAGGCCACTAGGTGGCTTCTACAACTACATTTGCAAAAAAAAAAAAATGTGAACTTTACTAATAGTTTGGAAACAACAAAGAGACCCTAAACAATTTTTTCTATTGAATTTGTTGGCTAAATCCAATCAAAAAATGATTGATTTTGTGATTTTTGCATTAGAGGGGATTTGGAGGCAAGAAAGGGCCATTTCAAGCTTGTTCCCTAATCTATCCCCATGCTGTGAACCTTGGTACAGGCTGTTAGAAAAAAAAATTCAAATTTTTTTTCCCAAATTTCATTTTAAAAAGAATTTTATTTTATTTTATTTTATTTATTACTATTATTTTTTGAAAATATGATGTGGCAGTCGTTTGGCCATGTTACCTTGCTGCAGTGGCACAGTTCCAATAGTCGGGAATTTAGCAGAACTTGTGGGAATTCACGGCCCTTTAGAGGACCCGAATTCCCTCTAATGGGGAATTTTTTGAGAATTGAGAAGGTGCTATGGGTTGTCATATATCTTTGTATCTTTTTTTTAAACCTCAAAATGATCCAAAAAGAATTACACATTAAAATCATAATATTATGTACTCCAAAAAATTAGTTTTTGGAGCACTTTTGAGCATTCTGATTTTAGCATTCTAATTTCAATATATATACAAAGTACCACCTTACTGAACATTCTTCATCAATCTTGTCAACAAAGGCATTTTCTCAAAATTGTACAATTTTGTAGATCTTTTTTTCATAGGAAAGCTACATAAGTCTTCTTTCATTTCAATAGTGGTGATCATCAAAATTATTCTACATAAATGAAGAATTATGCTTGTTACAAGAGCTAGTCAAGGAAACAGGAGTTCTGCTCAAATACCTCAAAATTTAGAAGGAAATTTAATTTATTAAAAAAATTCAATTCTTAAAAGGAATCTTCAAATTTTTGCTAATATTGTATTTGATTTGAATTTTCTTCACTCTTACTAGAAGAATCAGAGAAATTTCAAATTTTTCACCAAAAAACTTTGAAAATTTTACAATTGATAGAAAAAATGTGACCCCATCTTTGAAAAATAAAATGAAGTCATTAGAGGAGATTTGAGCCTTTGGAAGATTGTTTCAAGGCTATTCCCGTTGTTGGGATGAAGCTGCTATTAAAATTAAAAATAATTAAAAAAATTAAAAAATTAAAAAAATTAAAAATTAATTAAAAAAATCTAAAAAAATCTAAAAAATTAATTAATTAATTAATTATTAATATCTGACATGGCAATCTCTTGGCCACGTCAGATTGAAGATTTGGCAGCGTTCTCAGAGTTCCCATAGTTTGAAAACTTGCAGTTTTTCAAAGGCACAAAAATCCTCTAATGAATTCATGCTCATATGTACTTAGTAGCAAACTAGGTTATTACTTGGTATATAAAGTAGGGGCCTTTAAAAGAGTCACCTTTTTCTTCATATCATAATTATTAATATTAGACTCGTCAAATTTTTATATATTCTTGTTGGCAATTGAAAGAAGATTTCAACACACCAAAAAAAGTTATAAAGGGTCCAAAAAAATTTGGTAGAAGTTCTAAAATAGAAATATTATTTCTTCAGTGGAGATAGATATTGATTAACTGGATGTACAATACGTACCCACTAAGAAGTTTATGTTCAAATTTTTGAACTCTAAGTGTCACTAAAAAAGAAGTGCAACTTTGAGTGATGCTAATACAAGTCACATGTCATTTTTGAACCCTAAGTGTCATCATATCTCCCACTTCAGACCTCCAAACTTCATAAAAGTGCCACCTAATTGTTGAAAAATGAATTAACTACATTCTAGGTGTCATTTGGATGCTAATTCAAGTCACATGTCTAAAAAAAATCCAATTGCATTCATTGCACTTCGAGTTGTGTTTGTAGCTCCTACACTATGAAGGCAACATCAATGCTTCTTGTGCCAACACAATTCAGATTTTGTCAATTTGAGCTTCATATATGGAGCTCCATCAACAACTTGTGGATATGGGAACTCTGAGAACGACTCTGAGATTGTGTGAGATAGTTCTCAACAACTTGTGGATATTGGGCCAAGCAATGTGATAGCTTGTGGATATATTGTGTATGTGTTTTGATGAGTAGGGTACTTCTAGAGATAAAAATAGATTGTGTGAGATTGTAGGTGTTCCTAATTGTAACAAGTGCCTTTAGTGATGGTGTAAGGTGTGCTTTTGAACTATGAACACCGGCATTGGATGGCATCTGACTAAAAGAATGTATTATGGATAGACAAATCTTCATTTGAAACTAAAAAAAGATCAAGGCAAGTGAAGGTATGGCGAAAGTTGCATGGATGTTTTTCTTTGGATTGTTTAGCACCATTTTAAAAATTTGTTCATTCAACAGTGATGATATGGTGTATGTTCACCAATTTCAATAAGTGTTCTTTTATTATAATGCCACGTAATAGACAAAGAGGTAGGACTTTGTGGATGTAGTCTATGAATGTCAATTGACGTTTATTTTCTCCACAATAACCCTAAGACACTTATACTCACAAAAAATGACGCTCTAGTGCACCGTAGCAAGGAATCAAGTGATTGGAGGCGAGCGCATGGCTTAAGAAAGCTTTCATGGCCTACAAACTCTCCTAAACCTCATCAAACCCCTGTGGAAGACTATGAAAGACACTGTCCAAAATGAGGTGCTACCATGAAACAAAGAAGAATTAGTCAACACCGTTCAAAGGGCATAGGAAGAGGTGTCTCTATAGATGATTGAAGTTCTACTTGCTAGCATGCCTCACTATATGAAGGTTGTAATCAAAGCTAATGGTGGTAGCACTAGATACTAGATAGTATATCAAAAAATGCTATATTTATATATAATTTTACAAGTTTTTTTGTAAATGCTTTAGACAGCAGTCAAATAGAGTTCATTATCTTTCCAACGCACTTTGCGGTTTGTGATTTGGATTATTTTTGAGTATGTGGTGGCAATTTGAAATTTGAGGCATAAACTCTGTTTCTGTATAGTGACTGCTGTGAACGTGAACTTGGTGGTGGGTACTGTACAATACATCTAATCAAGATGGTGCTTTTGGATTAGTCGCACATTTGGGAGTCCCTTACCTTAGTAAATACTCCTGATAGCATATGTGCTGAAGTCAGAAAGCTTTCAGTTGAACGATGTGAAGTCTAGCTGCGTCTATTCTAACATTGAAATCCCCTTCTCTTTAACAGGTTTTTAACAGGTTTTTTCTAGAAGTATATTCTAGGAGTGAAGGTGACTTATCACGGTGTCAAGGTTGTTGATTGAAGAATATGAAGTGGATCCTTGAGGTAAGCTCCTTCATTTTCAGAAGCAGACTACCAAAGGAACCTCGTACTAAATTTCACAAGTTCGAGCTCACTTCTTTATCATGAGTTCTGTACGCCTCTTGTGTTTTCTTTACAATTGGTGTCTCAAAGTAATCTTGATGTACACTGAGTCCATTGAGTATAATAATGATGAAAAACAGTAAGCTCAGGTGGAAATCAATTGAACTGAACAGCAAGTAAGTTAACCCCTAAAGGACCATTGTCCCTACGGGGGACAAATGCGTTTTCGGGCACGTACCTACGGGCTGAAACTTTCTCCTAATTTTTTGAAACTTTTTTTGGAGTTAGAAAAACTGATTAGCTTCAAGGGAATATAATTTTTTTCACAATTGGTGCCCGGGAAAAAAAGTTATGACCATATAAGCTCAAAACAGGCTACGGGGGGCAGCTCGGGCAGCAAAAAAAAAAGGGACAAAAATTTGAATTTTTTTTTTTAATATTTTTTTTCTCATAGATTATATTTTTGGCTTTCCGGAAAGCTTTGATTCATTTCATTTGGATATGTTATGAGAAAGTTATGGACATTCTTGTTTTTCGGGCAGTTAAAGCATCTTCTTGAAAAAAATAACTTTGGGATTCATTTCTGAATGCAATTTTTCAAATTTTTCAATTTTTTTTTTTGGATGGTCTGATTTACTTGTTAGAACAATCTCACCATTGGGATTAGTGCATTTTAATTCCATCTAAAATATATGAATGCTTTAGATTTTCCTTCTATCTTGTACCTACATCTACTTCACAATTTTTTTAAGAATGATAATTAAGTTTTTTTTGAATATTATTTTTTTTCTAGACTCTCAACTCAATTCTCCACTATAAAAAATAAAAGCTCAAAACTCTGTAGTGCAAAAAATTTAAGTTAAAAATGTTTAAAGTCAAAAAAATCTAGTCCCGCAATGTGCTGAAAAACTTGTTTTTTTCACTTTAAATGCAAATATCTTGCAATCTGTGTGGTCAAAAATTCTAAAAAAATTCCACACATTATTATACTAGTTAGGTGTAAGATCCTACGGTTGGATGTGAAAAAAAAACATTTTTCAATTTTTTTTATTCTTTGCTATAGAAATGGCAGTTTTCAGTGTTTTTTGGCAGAAAAAAGGCCTCGGTCCTTTAGGGGTTAAGGTAATCTGCTCTTAAAGCAACCATTTAAGAGCTGTTTGCCTTTTCGGGGAAGCTAAACTCCTTGAAACAATTTCCAGTTATTTTTTAGAGGAAGAAAAATGGAATTGGCATCTAACCCAAGTCGTTTCATGTTTTTTGGACCTTCGTGGAATTAGTTACAAATTTTTGAAGTTGAAACGCAGTGGTCACTAAAACTGACCACCTCCTGAAATGTAAACTGTTGGTACATTGAAGAAAGCAAAATGTACCTCTGTGCCATGTTTGGTTCTAGAGCCCGCTCGCTTTTAGAGCAGACTACATTATATATAACAATCAATTAATGTAGCTCAGAGACAATATAGGCATCATCCAACAAATTCTGACTGCCTTGTGTTATGATCCTTTTGCTAGAAAGAGATTCGTTATTGCCTCGGACTGACTCTGAGCATAAATACCGATCGGGAGAAGGACATTCGGAATGAGAAGACCAAAGTACTGTACACAATGTTCTTGCTTTAGAAGGGAACTCTTCCAAGTTGTTCAAGAATATTATGTAGACGATAATATAATCACTTGGCATCTGTACCGTGGCAGTTGCGGCAATACAAGCATGAAAAAGGGGTGTACCCAAAAGGATTGGGTTATTAACTAGCTCTCTGTTGCACACGATCAAAGGGTGACTGCACCTAATTGTTACCCTTTTCTAAAATCCACCCCTAAAGATTCTTGCCTACAATGTACTGCCTTGCCTCTATTCGTGAGAGCCAAGGTTGTTTTCAAGTACGCCTAAGAAGAGAATCTAAAATACTCTTTTGAGTTCCAACAAGATCCAATAAAATTGAGGAAATCTGATAATAAGAACGATGTTCAATTGATTCCTTGAAGGCAATTAGGTACAGTTACCTTAGTGCAAGGAACTACAGTACGCAATTCCCACAGCAGAAATTCTGGGAATGCTCTGTGGAAACCGTCATCGTCCCCAGTGTGCTTGAAACTTTGTAGATGCAAGCACTCGGAGTCAATTTCCACTACCCCAAAGTCATCTATCTTAATTACATCCCGAAGATTTTATGTACTTAGAATATAACCACATAATGCACACGAGGACCTTCACGGACTATTGCGAGTGCTTGTTGCACTGTGGGTCAAGTCTACGAACGGCACGGTCGGCCCCATTATTCGCGAGACTTGCCTTCGAACAAGTCATGCAACATACGCTCCAAGTCATAAGGACTGTACTTCAAGTACATAGGCACTTGGATTTCCTCAATCAGCATACTGCAAAGCCAAAGCCAAGGCAAATTTAGATGAGCTATTTGATGTTCTATTCAGAAAAGAGGATACTATTTGCATTACTATGAGATCAGAATATAGATACGGAATGGTCTTTGGGTGCAAGAGCCAAATCTATTGGGACCAAATCTGAATTACAATTTACGAAGTACTTCGGCAATCATTCAAAGCGGAAGAGGTAAACCACTGTAAGTGACAGTTGACTACTCCATTTTCATTCATATATCGCTTGCCATATACATTTGGCCAAGTAGTGTTTGAAACCCTTGCAAATAAGACCGACCAATTGTATGAATAGATGATTTGCCATTAGTCAAAGGGGTTGGTATAGGAGACAGGATCAGGTCCACAACGGTTTAACTAAGTGTAAGAATTGCTGAGATGCTATTAGTAACAGGGGTTGGTATAAGAGACGGAATCTGGTACTTCTGATTTGAGTATTCTGTACCTTAGATAAGGAAATTAGAGCTTTAGAGGTAGGAAAGGAAATGCAAGGGATCAATTGGAACGGTACCTGTAGCGTTTCAAGAATGAGCGGTAGGCAGACAGAAGAATGTCCTGAACTTGCTCTTGAACTGCAAGTCGGAGCTCATTGTCAGGAATTATACATTGCGTTTGACGCAGGTGCAAATCTTCAAATGACGAATTGAATCCCTTCAACCTGCATAACAGAAGTACCCAACAATTGAGCCTCACCACCATCCACAACTGCGCATTGTCAGTGAGAGAAAAAGATTCGTTTCAAGTTACGTTTTCTGACCTTTCTTCAAGCTGGGATTTCGAAATGCCACCATCACCATCGGATATTCTACCTTCTGGTATCGTTATGTATTGCAAGACCTGAAAATCCACTCTTTCAGGTATTGTTTACACCTGTGCTGGATATTGTTTAACCACTCAAAGGACCTAGACGCCCAAATTAGGCATAATGTTTTTTCAAAACAGTTCTGAGAATGTCAAACGGGGACTTTATTTTGTCCAATTTTATTCATTCTCCGACCACGTCACGAACTCTGGCGGTGAAAAGTTTGTCCCCTTCTGAATTATATATTTCACAGTATCATCAATCCAATTCGTCATCTTAAACCGTGAATACTTGGTCCTTTAGGGGTTAAACAAAGACACTGCCACAAGAGCTAATATGGTGCACAAGAACAAGATACATTCTACGCCGAGTCGCAGATGTGTTGCAAACCTTACTCCAGGAAGCTCGTTGATAACTAATGCCATACTGCTGAACAGATCTTCGTTGATTCTGTATCCAATCATCACCTAACATATCCTTTGCTTCTGATCTGCATAAGCCACGGTGCTCAAATTACGGAAAATTACAGCAAGTACTTGATATGACTGCCAGGGACATACGAGCAGCACGTTTAGAAACTGAAGCGATGTGTCCATACCTGAGGACAGATTCCACCATGTAATGAATGTTGTTCATCAGGAATATGTATGAAAGACCCTTGTCTTTATACAGCTTCGATTTCTCCTCTAAATTACTTTGCAATGCTGACATTATGCGAACGATAGCAGCTGTCAGATCTGATGTCTTGTCGTCAACTGTGCCATCAGAGAGCAACTCGTTCAATGGATGCTGATAGCTGCACCGGAGCACATAGAAGTTGTGATCTTTGAATGGAAATGGGTCTGCCTGCTGGCCCTTCAATAGTGGTCTAAACCTCCCACTTTGAATGGTTGAACAAGAAATTCATACCTAGTGATAAAAAATTGATTTCAAGAGAGCTTTGGTTCTCCATAACCCAAAGTGATCTCTTCAGTGAGCTCTATAGTTATCTCTCAGTGAAAGCACACGCCTACATACTGGTTAAAATGCGTAATGCTTCATATCCTCTACCATCTGGTTGGCCGCATGAATTATCAAACCACAAGAACTTCCAAAAATAAATGAAATCCCAGAATTAAAATAGAAGAAGCAGCAAGATTGTGCAAAACTTGTAGAGAAGAGCCTAATGTTGAAAGACAAAGAAGTGCTTTTTTGTACACAGAGAAAAAGTGAGAACTCAAGCCAAAACAAGAGTATCGGTGGAAACTTACTCTAGCAGAAGTTTGACATAATTGACGACATAGCTAGTAAGCAAATGAACCATTCCGTCCTGAACAAGCGTTTTGGTTGGATCTTTGTCCACAGCATCTTCAAAGACTGCTAAAGTATCTTTAGCCGTCTGACCCAATCGCCTGAAAAGTGTAGTCCATGCTTCCCGCATGCCTGTGGCCGCATCACCTGAAAACACTAGTTCAATCTGATACAAAGCACAACATAAAACAGTCGAGTAAGATTTGATAGATGTACGTCATTCATTTAACAACATGTCTCATATTTTGGAATACTATCATCAATGATCTTAATCCCCAAGTGTCCAAATGGTAAAAGTGATCGCTTCCATACCTATGAGAGTGAAAAATAAGTCATTTAGGAAGGTAAGTAAATGTACCAACTGGAAGAACAAACATAATCTACATTTTTCAACAATAGAAATATGTTTTGACCGTTACTACAATCGACAATTAGCTCTCAAATGGGAATCATTTCTATTAAGCACTTAGGGTTACAGGAATGAGACGATTCCAGGGGGCTTTTGATCTACAAGCTTTAAAATAACTATAAAAAACTTCCTGAGGACTGCCAACTGATCCTTGTCGAATGGGATATGCCATGGACGCATATATATATAATGACGAGTAAAGAATAAAATTCAATCACCTCAGGCTGAAGGTCACGCACAATTCCATACATATCAAGAAGCAAAAAAAGCTTCTCCGGTGATATTTTGCTCCGGGCAATGGCTTCTCCAAAGCTCAACAGCATGTGAACGCTGGAATCAGTCACGTCGGCAAAACATTTCTCTCTATGAGGGTCGTGGCGAGCCCATATCTGGTAGCATAGCTGCCGCTCAGCCCAAAAGAGAAGCATTACCTGAGAGCAGTCACAGAAGTGGATTTATCACAATATTTTCTTCATTCATTGCCTCAATTTTCAAGGCCAACATCACAAAAAAGACGTCCATAAAAGGAAGGTTATGCATGATGTGCTTACAGCAATGCGCACGTACTGAATCCAGTTCTTGATCTTGCCTTCCAGCAACTCCCACGGCATCTTGAAAATATCATAATCACTGAGTCTTTCAACGCCCAAATTTAATAGACTCGTCTCTAAAGTGGAAGCTCTTACATCCCTGCGCCCACCACATCAATGACTCAATATTCGAATCTTATCTATCAAAGATACACAAATACACGGTGTTTGAATTCGCAGTGAACTTATGAAATAGTGTATCATACACTAAAGAGAATAAACTGTGTAGCTTTGATTACCATTGTCGCCTAAGCACGTTGCATGTAATATTGAAGGTTGTATAGGCAGGATGGGATAATAAAGTAGACAAAATTGCACATGGCGTTGAACAGTGTTAACAAAGAAGGTGTAATTATACTACATTCCGTAGATTTCATGGATTCATAGAACATGCATGATCGTTACCTGTAGATCTCCAGACATTGATGAAGGTCAGCACCAACTAAAAGCTGTGCCATTTCAGCTAGTTGAAGAACGATTCTTGGTGAAACTAGAACTGGAAGAACTGGTGGATTAAGGGCCTTTTCATTGGGAGGAGTGGTGGTTAGCAATAACCTCACACCTCTAGCCCCACCATTCTGCGGGGTTTCTGGCACATGCTTCTCAGGACTGGGCAACGTTTCCTGGAGTCTTGCAGGATCTGTTGGCTTACTACCAATGGCACAAAACAGAAAGATATTAACCCTCAAGTATAATTGTGAATTCACTAGTATCTAATCATCCCATTCTCCACTCATCTGGAATCAACGAAAAATACAAACCGTTACAAGCATAAGGAATCCAGCTACCAAAAGAGACGTATTTGCCAAATGGTTCCTATTTCCAAGACACACCTGCTACTTGTCAGAAGCGCCTTGAACTCTCCACCATGGTTCGAATCCCTCGCAAGACCCAGAAGCCCCTTGAACTCTCCACCATGGTTCAAATCCCTCAGAGCCAAGTCCATTGCTTTCAAACTCGGGTCAACGACCAGATTCTCAGTAAGCTGGTCAATGGCAGCGGAAAATTTACCCCAATAGCTTTTGCGTCCTCGAGGCTCCTTAGTTTCGACCTTTATACCAAAGTACACCAAGAGTCATCAAAAGTAATACACACTTTGAACAACTGTAGAACAAGGGCCCAAAACTGGTCCGCAAATTCATTTTAGCACTTTTCAGTGGGTCATAATTATGAAGACTTTGTTTAGGTTGATTTAACACATTTTATGACCAAAGCATGCAATGTCCTTCATAGATTCTGGTGCTCTAAAATTTAGCCCTGCCAGAATTATATTTTTCCTCAATATGATCAATCAAATCATGAAATTTTGGTCCTCTAGGGGTTGATGTTCTCTGCTCTATTCTGAGATGCGAACTTTGATCAAATGATGCAGGGCCATATTATGCAGTCCCTACCTGACGAGGAACATTAAACTGATCCCGCACAGACCCAGTGGCTTTGAATGTGCTGTCAATGTTTTCTTGTGCCAGTGGGAAAGCATGTGTCTTCACCTTCATTCACAAATATATCACACAATCATTGTCAAAACATACGAGTACTCAACCTTAAGTTTAATTCGCCCCAAAGAAAGAAAATAAACATGCTGTTCCGCACCATCACACTCTTAGTTCAAGTACAGAACCATTTACAAGCAGTACCCTTCAAAATTTCTAACCACCATAACTACAGCAAAAAGCACAGACGGTGGGAAAGTTATAAGGTAGACCTAGGATACTACTGGTATCCCTTTTAAGCATTTAACATATGTAACAGTGTGCTTCCAATGGGAGACCTGTAAAAAGCTTGAGATCACGTTGGGTACAAAAGCTACTTCTTTTAAGATCAGTGGCCATAGAAGTTTAGCTAAGTGATGCTTACACCCAACTTGCCCTAGAAGAGCCCTTAGACCATACCTACCGACAGCAATTCATCTCTTTCAATGCACTTGGCTGGCCTTCAAGGTGTACTACGATTTCTTGTTATCTCAAGCTTGTAGCTTCCACGAATGAACTCTAATGTAGTACTTACTTTTTCAGTTGCCTCATGACGTGAATTCCACGTGGATGCTTCTCCTTTCTCCGGGTTTCGAGCTTGCTTCCTTCCGACCTCCTCTATCTCACCCTGATTTCTCCGTCCTTTGAATTGTGGCAATGGATTGCCGTTATCCGTTTGGCCTGGAGCCAATACCTTTGGCAGCCAAATACAGGTTGAAAACAAACAATGTGATTACGACTACAAACGATTTTTGGTGCAGGGTACAAGAATCAATTATTCATGTTTAATAAGTAACATCAATGGCATACATAGTACAATTCTAATGGTCTAACATGCCTTTTACATTCCTTCAACAGAATTATCATTTGATAAGGCTTCAATGGCTAAGACAACATTGATTCGTGGTCTATAAGAGACACTCTTTCACTAGTATGAATTTTGTGGATTCTTTATATCTCTTTACATCCAAATCTTCTCCTTTCTTCATTTTTCTGTGTGTTCAAGTTAATTCAACAGATACCTCGTTGGAATTTTGCAATGATTGAACCTCAATGTCTTATTTTGGGGGGGCTTTTGACTTACAATCTCACAAGTAGGTTGTAATGTGTGATCATTTGAATCTGCAATAACATAAAAGAAAAACATGATATCAGACATGGTCCCAAATTAAACAAAAAAACACGCTGAGGAATAAAACTATCCAATGGATGACTTTCAAGGGAACCATAGAACTGAAAATGCACCTATTCATTCAATTTTGTTTTGGCTAACTACCTCGGTCATAGGCTCCATCCTTTAAATGATTAAGCTTGAAAAAACAGTTGTTTGGTTTGCTAAATAACTGTTTTATCAAGCTTAATCGCTTAACAAGACCAATTTGCATCATCAACGTGGTTAGCAATCTATAAAAATCAATCTTTCATTTCTTTTATATTTTCAATCTCTAAGTGCACTTTCTATATCTTTTTGTTTCTTGAAAAGCAAAAAATGATTGGAATAAATGTAGAATTCATTTTGTTCAAATTTGAAAGGGTCTTTTCAGTGTCCCCTGCTATGTGAACTGAAAAAACTTGATTTTGCAAACAACTAGCGATCACATCCTCATTCTTTTTTTAACTAAAAATTCATTGACAATCCCACAAACAGGTTGTGATGTATGATTACTTGAATCTCCCAAATTCATAAGATAATCATAAAACACCACATAAAATTGCAAACACTTCATAAATCAATTTGATAATTCAAAGGGTTTATATCTGCTAAAAAGATTCAAATGAGAGGTTTAATACCATAATTCACCAACAATCACTTAAATCATATGTTGCGGTTCATCAAGCTAACACCTAAATATTTACGCAAAAATAAATACAAAATTCAATTTGATTCCATAACAAGCCAAAGTGATTCCATTACCTTCTACTGCAGGTTGGATTGGTTTGTATCCACGTCCTTTGTTACGAATAGTTGAAATCAATCCACCACGAAACCTGTCAAAAAATAGTGAACAATATTATATTCAAAAGTTTGAAATCATTTCATACATAACACCAAATGGTAATCAAAAATCAAAATTAAGAAAGTTATGTGGTTTAAACCAACTTAACATATTTCGTCAAGGAACTGACAATCTCAGAAAAAAGACACAGTTGAACAGACAAATGGATAGGTACCAGGATTTGGTTGATTCCACTTCAGAACTGGTTGACGTGATACTCATAGTGTACATTAAACCAGCTCGATCTGAATATCCAAACCAACTACTCGTGTCCTCCAAACGAATCAATCCCAAATTCAAAAGCTGGGCATGACGAAGCATCCGACAAAGATCACTAAAATTCGGCCGCCGTTGAGGTTGCAACTCCCAGCAACTCGAGATGCAAAATTGCAAATAAACAGGACAGTCTTTTGGAAAACTCGGCCTCAAGCCCTCAGATCTGATTCTCTTGTGCAAATTTGCCTTAGACCTCTCCTCCGAAAACGGTATGCGTCCAGTGAGAATTTCCGAGCAAACCATACCAAAACTCCAAACATCAGCTTTCGGAGGAAAGTTCTTGTGTGTTTGCATCTCCTCTTGCCCAAATATTTCGGGTGCACCATACACGGTTGTGCCCGTATTGCGAGTCAGGCCTCCAGAAATCGTGCTATCAAGGTATCCTTTGGCCAATCCAAAGTCCGCCAATTTCACCTCCAAATACCCCTGGGAGTGTAGCTCGCTCATACTCTCAGGCACCGGTTTCACAAGGATGTTGGAAGTCTTCAAGTCTCTGTGAGTTAATTTCTGCTCATGGACATGCTGCATAGCCTGTGCCACTTGAAGCATGAGATCAATTGCAACAGATAAAGCGAATGGCATACCGACAGACTTCTGGTGAGACTGTCTTGATAGTCGACTCAACTCCCTCGAAATGTGCTTCTGCAGGTCAGTAGGCAAAAGCTCCATCACCATGTAAGATTTACGGTCCGGAGGAGGGACTTCCCAATAGTGGAAAAAACGCACAATGTTCGGATGATGGAGCCGATCCAGAATGGTAGCCTCGGTCTTCTCACTGCCATTCGAAATTTTCAAACCACATTGATGCCCCATCCATGTTACTTCCAATACCATGCCACTGGCACCTTGTCCCAATTCACGCGAAATTTTGTAGTCCTCCAATTGTGGAACACTCTGGACTCCTCGTCCCATAGGAGCAAGCCGAGATTTCAAATACACTCCATAAGCATGATCATCCTCGGTGGATTCCGCAATATTCGCAAGCAATGTCTTGTGATCCTGAACTGCTGCAACCTGAAGTGGGTGCTTGCTCGAATGCAGCTTCTTAAACAACCTCTGATAGCCTTCTTCCCAAGTTTTCAGAAACTCCACGCTCTCTTTAGAGAGTCTTTCCTCGACTGAAGCAACGGCAATGTCCAACACAAATGTCCATTGATGGAGATTCAAAACAATGGTTATCACTTCTTCTTTGATATCTGTTGAAGTCATGGCGGCCACACGCCAGCTTGCCGGAGTCTCACAGCAACATCTTTCCACCAGTAATTGGGCCCGCTTTACTGCGACTTGCAAATGGAGGAGTACAATCTTCTGAATGCCTCGAACAGGCTTGAAACTTCCAGACTCCAGCTTCGCATGCAAGGACTGTGATACTTTCAAGAGCTCTTCTGCCAAATACAAGCATTGGTGTTCATTCAACCACCACCTTTTGCTCCTTCTACCTCGCACTCTGTCTGACACAGAGTCTATACAGCTCATAATCATAGAGAAGTGGTCGGCCATTGCTGCTTGCTGATGGGCTCACTGTACCAATCATAAGCGCCTACTCTCTCGGCGAATGAAGAAAACTTGGGAGGAACTTCAGGATATGTCTGTGGTGATGTTTTACTGAGAAACCTATTTTGCTGCCATCATCATCAAAGTTCAAGTCCACGAAAGCCTGAAACATCAGCACAGCTACAAATGAATCATTTTCCCACGAATTCACATACTAAACCAGATTGTATTCGTAAATAAGCATTATATCACGCAAATGAGCAGTGACGCTCTAGGGACAGGCCAGACCATATCATACCATCACACGACTGCAACAAGTATTGACAAGCTCAAAGCATACCATGATTCGAAATACAACTCAAGGTAGTAAATACTTGGGGGATAAACAGAAAGAGACGCGGCGAGCTTCGAGCTCAGTCAAACAGTGAATTCTATATCTTAGGCAGCCACTCCTTCAATATCCCATTTCACATTTGACCAGTGTTTTCTTTCTTTCAGGTCCGCTAATGACTGGGGATGCTTCAGGAATTTGGTTCAGGCTACCAATTCTGGCGAATATTGCATAATTGTTTTCGCTGGTTTGGTAGCAACAATACAGTTTCAGGCAAATTTATTCAACTAAATTTACAACAAATTATATTCAAAATTTGGCTAAACGATCAATGTTCCTCCTGAAATTTCCTGTAGGCGTATAGCAAGACCAAAAGATTATTGAAATCTGACCATATTTAGACAAAGTGAAACACTGATCTCACCACAAAATTGTTGATAAAAGAGGAAATACGCATTTATGAGGATTGAATCGCAAACGATCCTGAAAGGTCCGCTGAAAGTACCTGAATTCCAGACTCATTGGCAACTAGAACGCACATGTAATTGAGTTAACACTGGAAGAACGAACGAAGGGCAGCTTCATAGCCACCTATAGCAGCCACATTAATGTCCATTAGAGTTGCAACGCCAGACTTAAGAAATTGAGACTCTGATCCCGAAAGAGATCTGCAAGAAAGATGGAGTTAGAAGTCCAAAAAAAAGATCCAAGCATGTACAACGGAGCGGATAGGAAAGCCAATTGGAAAGGCTAAACGACTGGGACTCTACGAAGCACACTTGCTGCCCAATTCGGCCGTCACCTTTCAAGTTCTATCATAAGAGACTTCAACAGAGTACTATATACTCATCCTACAAGACTCTTTACTATACAAACAGATACCCCATATTGCCCCGAAAGATATATTCTTAACTTCTACACGTACTCTATTATCTTCTCGACATTAGATTCTTGCACCATCTTGTCCACGAGTCCCTCCATCATCTAATAGCTTCCCGTAAGCCTTCAAAATATTTCTTCCAAAAGGATGGCCTTCCAAATGGTTCACGACTGTTACGATTCAAGCAGCAAACTCGTAAAGCAGCACAAGACTCACCCGCAAATGCTCCTCGAAAATCTTCGGACTAAGAGCAGAAATTAAGCGACAAAGTCGGTACAAAAGGATCAGCAACCCTTGCTCACAAGTGACGAACAATTCTCCGCTTAACGTTGCTCAATCAGAGTTTAAATCTTCCGCTCTCGCTGTCTCACACTCTCCTCCCATCGGTACCGCTCATCATCAATCTGTATCAACGCATCTAAACTTCTGCGATACCGCTAAATGGCCGTCACTGCAAACGCAGAGAAATTAACCTTGATTTGATCAGAAGTTCCCCCGATCATTTCACACAAGAAACGAGGGAAATTAGGGCAAAGCAGCAAACAGGCCAAATCAGTGGCACGAAATCGATTTGAACACTGCAGTGAGGCCGGGAGTGAATTAATTACTGGCAATCCGTGAATTTACCAGTGATCAATAGTACTCTCCCTGTGATACTCCCTGTGACACGGTAACCTGAATTCTCTTATAAAATCAAAGAAGTGCCGCTCTGGCCAACCTTCCACAATTGCAATAACAGAAGCTGAATTGAAACAAATTAAAAAGTCGGTAAGGACTTGGCGCGCGAAACGTACCACTTCCGCTTCCCCGCTACCAAGCTCCAATTCAAGAAGAAGCCTCCTCCATATCTGTGCCCCAAGGTTTGCGTGCTTCCGAGCTTGCCAATAACGGTAGTTTTCGATCGAATTCGGCAGAAATCCCCCGGGGGTTAATTTGTGAGAGACTCGATCGCCAAAGCTAGGTGGAGCGAAAAATGATCAGCCTGAGCTCTGTAAGCTTCACTTAGAGTCTCGATCTGCACACTGTGACCAGTGGAGTGATGAGAAGTCCATATCGGCGAGCTGAATTTACAACTTCTGCATTCACACCATCGGACCAAGCCTGTACTACGTGAAAAGCAAGCGATCCTCGACTGAGAAACTGCGCAATGTCAACCAAACTGCAGACCACAATTTTCCTCATCGGGGACGAGCCCTTGAAGGACGCGGAGAGAGAGGCCGCAAATTGGTCGATGGAGGACTTCCGTCATTGTTCACTGTAGAAACAAAGAACGCAACTATTGGTTCAATAGTCAAAGCAGTTGGGGTGACTACCTTGGTCAGAGCATCTCCTGCAGCCTTCCAGCTACCCTACGCTCGAGTCAGATTCGTTAAAAAATAATTGAAAATATAATTATATATGGTATGTGATGAAATTTTCAGAAATTATAACGTGGCAAATGTGAAAATGTGGAAAATGTCAATGAAAATAATTTAAATCCTCGAAACAAAACAAAAGCCCTGAGTGCCAAATATTACGGACTGTTTTCAGGATTTAATTGGTGGAACTTGTTCCCCAATTCTAAACTTTAGCTAAACTGAGCAAGTTCTGCTTGGCATAGAATGGGCAGTGATGTAAAGTGTTCAGTCATCAATTGAAATTTTGAAAATTCAAAACGCAATTAACGCAAGGGAAATACAAGCAAAAAGAAAAGATTTCGTCAAGGGTCTAACGAATCTGATCCTAACGTACGGTATCCCCTCCCCACTAGAATTCGGATGAAAAACAATTAATTCTAGCGTTTGTCAGGCTCGGCCTTCTCTTTCCCTTCCAAAAAAGCCATTTCTACAGGGACTACTACAGGGGCCACTAGTCTTGGGATTAGCAAGTCGTCATAATAAATGCAAATTGTTTGACTTGTGATTGGTTGGGAGTATATTTTGGGGAGTTGTGTGACTTGTGATTGGTTGGAAGTATGTTTTGTGGAGTTGCATTGTTGGGGATACAAGTGGCCATCTCCTCTTCATTGGACAGATGTATCACGGAGCGGGGAGATGAGGGCCGCAAGAGATGCTCTCATGAGGGTTGTGTCCTTTAATCCTTAAATGTCAACACAGCCATTCTATGGCCGATGGATGACAAAGAATCAAAATTGTGTAGGACATATTAAATGCAACTATTCATCTTCGGAATTTGTTGTGGAAAAGGAAGATCTTCTACAGTAGCTTGACTTCCAATGAGCACTTTTGCAATTTTTTAAGCCAATGACTTCACACGGTAATGCAAAAGGATGATTTCGATGGTCACCCCCTTCGTCCTTTAAGGATTAATTTTTAAAAGAGGACATAATCCCTTTGGATACTATGGGAATTTGGATACCATGGGAATCATTGGCTTAAATTTCCCTTTTTACAACAAACTTATGAGGATGAATAGTTGCACTTTTGTCCTATACAAAGGATTCTCTGTCATTTGTCGGGTATTTTGTATCTGCAACGTTGTTTATGGGTTAACCCTAGAAGGAGTGAAGGACAGGCTGGTCACTGTGGAAATCATTTTTTTTATACAAGATGAATCATTTGTTTAAAAAAATCAAGAGCATTTATAGAAGGTCAAACTATTGTGTACGTTCTATCATTTTTACATAAAATTCCAAGGATGAACATTTGCACTTCTACCTTACATAGAAGGATTGGCTCTATCATCCATTCGACACTTAGTGTCTGCAGTGACTTTACAGGTTAAGTGCTAGTATATATCCTTGTGCCATTGCAATAATCATTATTGTGTCATTTGTAATTGTCACAAAAGTGATGGCTAAGCCCTTCTTAACCCCATAGTATTTGAATTGTTTTTTTAATTTTTGCATTATTTTGCTTATATCTCTATAAATATATATTATTCCTCAAATTCATTGAACACATCATATAATTTTTTTTTAAAAGATCTAAGCATTAGTTTGGATGAATGAGAAGTTATGTGGTCAAAAGAGTTCCAAGATCATCTATGTTCATCCTCTCGACCGAGGAAATTGGAGTGCAAAAGGGTGAAATTACCTTCCATATTCATTTTTTCATCTCCTAAATGTGGCAAATCATTGGTTGCATTGACGTTTAATATCATGTGTGGTATCAATTTCTGCATTATATATATATATATATATATTATTATTATTTTTTTTTTTAAATTTTGGCATACAAAAGTGTTGGCAAACAAATTATCTAAATAAAAATAAAATATCAACAAAGATATTTTGTAAGTAAAAGTACAAAAGCAATGTTGTGGCAAGAAAAGTGTTTTATAGCTCATTAATCTATATGCTCAACATTCCAACAACTTGATGACTCTCTCCAAAACCAATTTTTCTAATTTTTGTCTAATCTTCTTATTTTTGGAGCGATAAAAACTTCAAAATTCAATATTTCTCATCCCATTGGTCAAAATGTGGCAAAACTTGTTTGGTGCCTCACACAATCTTTGAGGGCTTTCCATTAGATGGGATTCGGGGGTTTTGGAGGGCTACAAGTTCCCTTGCGTTCCCAGACTGCGAGAACGCGATGCAGCAGCTAGCTAATGTGGCACAGCGACTGCCATGTCATTTTTTGAAAAATAAAAATAAAAGGGTTTTTTTTGCTCAAAATGATATTTGAAAAAAAAATTAATAGATATTTTCTGACAACGTACCGTTGTTTACAGAATTGGGCTAGATCGGAGAACACCCCCCAAAACATCCCTCTAGAGACCTCCAAAAACATCTAATGCAATGATATCAAGCACGCGCACGCACACCATTGGCTTGATGGTTTAAGAGATCCATATGTATGCCACAAAAAAACAAAAAAATCAAAAAAATATTTGTCTTATACTTTAATAGTATAGATTTTCTTAACCCCTACAAGAGGGAGTCTATAACCATGTAGTCAAACTTAAAAGTACTTCACTCTATTTCCTCCACTTCTATTCTATTTGTGAGTGAAATCTTCTAGATTTTAACGAATGAATTTAAATTGATGCTAAAAAAGTTTTAAAAGGTAGAAGAAAAGTTTAATAGGAAGTAAAGAAGATAGAAACACTTCCCAACCAAGAAGCAAAATGTTTCTATAAAGGTCAACACTCCCGATGTTTTAGATCAAAAACACCGAATTTGGTTTAGACAGGTAAAGCAAATTATTTAGTGGCATGTCTTCCAATTCCATCATATCCACCAAAGTTTGATGAAATCTAAGAAAAAATTATTTTTAGAGGTGAAACTACACATCCAATATTTATATTACACATTAAAAAAAATTCAATTTAGCATGAATTTTTAAAGAAAAAATGCAAAAATTCATGTCAAATAAAAATTAGGGTCAAAATTTTTAAAATTTTTAGAATAAAAGAACATAGTTGTAGTGTATAACAATGTAGTATAAAGAAAACTTTCAAGTTATTTCATGTTTAGAAACATGGTCAACTTCAAATTTCACTAAAATGATTCTTTTTTAAATAATTTTTCAAAATCTCCAAGTGGAATGGAATTGCACTTTAGAAGCTTCATTTTGTTAATTTTTACTCAAAAGCAAAAGAATTCATTTTAAATATCAAAATCGTGTTTTAAAGAAAAATAACAAAGTAATAAAATATATTGTATAGTGTTCTAGCTTTCTATATTCTACCCCATATAAAATCATAAATTACTAAAATATCTTAAATTTAACTCAATGATGTGGATATAGCATCAATAAAGTTGCACAAAAAATTGGATAAAAATCATTCACTCTTCAATATGTACAAAAATGTTTGACCATCCTCAAGACACTATCTGTTCTTGGTGTCCTTTCAAGGTTAAGCAATCTATTACTTAAGAGCGATACAAAAAATTTAAAGGATATTTTGGTAATATGTTCCCTTGATGCAATATATGGGTGAAATTATTGAATTGCTACAAAATTTGTGGGGGATATTGTTCCATTTTGGATTACTAAATGAATTGTCATCCATATTTTGTTGATCACTTCTATGCTTATGTATGTAAAAAACTTCATGACTCTAATGAAGATTGCTCTTTGCTTTGCTTTAAGAAATTAAATAAAAAACCATGCAGTGTCAATCAAAAACAACAATGCAAGGAAATTAATTGTTTATAGAGGACAGTGTAGAAAAGCGATCTTTGGTGGAGTCTTGAGGCTCTTTACATAGGTTAGTCTTTTTTTTCTCAACTTGAGCAAGTCGGGCAATAAGAAAACAACTTTTTCTTGTTGCAGGGAGATGCTTGATTTTTTTCCATATATTTTAAAACTAAATTTCAAAACAACTCATTAACTTGAATTTTTTTGAGACACATACATTTTTCCTACAAAAATTTGATGAGCTATGCAAGCGCAAAGTCAAGATTTTTTTTTTCCAAAGTTTCAAGCTTAAGGTAAGTATTCTAGAATCCATGAGTTTTTTTGCTTTGAAATTTTAACGCAATATACTTCAATGAGTTAGCTATTGATTTCATGGTTAAACTAGAAAGACTAATCAAAATAAAATATTTTTTAAGCTGCTTAAGTTGAGCTTGAAAACACATTTCACCTCATAATTCTTCAACCACTTATCTAAATTGTAAAATATAGTGCATTAGAAAGCTTGTAACATGACACTTGCTATTCAAAAAATAAATTAAAAATATATATTTGGAGGGGACTTTAGAATGGCCTACCTAAAAAATGCAAAAGCCCAATATGGGCTTTTTAGTATTTAGGGGTTAACTACCTATAGATTGCAAAAAGACCAAATTAAAGTGCCTCTGAGGGATTCTTCAAGGTTTGGGCATGTTCCTACATCCTCAATTTTGGCATGATTTTTTGAATGTTTTTTAGAAGAGTAAAAAATTCATTAGCATTCTAGAAGTATAATTTTTTTATTTCAATCTATTCTCAATAGCAAAAGTTTTGCCACTTGATACGCAAAATAAATTGCTTAGCAAAAAAAAATCCAAGAAATTAAAAATAAGTTAAAAAAAAAATTGTTATAGAAAATGTTTTTGTCTAAATGGAAAGCTTTTATTCATTTTATTTAGACTAGTGATGAGAAAGTTATAGAAAATCTTGTTTTGGGGGCAATCATAAATATTTCCTTCAAAAAATAAATTACAGGATCCATTTTTTAATTGCTTAATAAATTTTTTAAGAATGAAAATTTAAAAAAATTCCTGTGAATTTTTTTCACAAGACTTGCAACTCAATTCTTCAAGTTATAAAATTTTTAATTCAAAGTCTATTTTGCAAAAAATTTAAGTTAAGAAGATTCAAAGTTTAAAATCTAATTAAACAAGGTTCAAGAGAAAGTTTTCTTCACTTTAAACACAAATATATCTTGCAATTTATGTTATGAAAATTTCTAAAATTTCTTCCATGCAACATCATACGGAGTACTTGTTAAGTGCAAGATCTTCTAGTTAGATGTACAAAATAAACAAATTTTTAGAAGTTTTGCACTTGGCAGTAGAAATGGTTGTTTTGAGTTTTTTTTTGATGGAAAATAGACTATGGTCCTTTAAGGGTTATAATGGCTCACCTAGAAAATGCAAAAAGTTCAATATCGGCTTCTTAGTCATTTAGGGATTAATTGCCTTTTGACTTCAAAAATATTATTGAAGGTTATCCATTATAATTGTTGATTGAGAGCCACTTCATACATACAAAAGTAACAAGAAGACCTTGAGATTCTAAAGTAGAAATAACATTTCTTCAATGGAGATAGATATTGATTAACTAGATGTACATTTAATGAAGATGACGCTTTTGAGTTAATGGCACATTTGGGAGTCCCTACCTTAGTAAATACTCCTGATAGCATTTGTGCTGAAGTCTAATTGTGTCTATTCTAACATTGCAATCCCCTTTTCTTTAACACATTTTTTCTAGAAGCATACTTTAGGAGTGAAGGTGACTTATCACAATGTCAAGGTTGTTGATTGAAAAATATGAAGTGGATCCTTGAGGTAAGCTCCTCCATTTTCAAAAGTAGACTACCAAAGGAACCTCATATTAAATTTAACAAGTTCAAGCTCACTTCGTTATTGAGTTCTGTAGGCCTCTCATGTTTTCTTTACAATTGGTGTCTCAAAGTAATCTTGATGCACTCTTCTCTAAAGGTTAGTTTTCTCTTGGTGTTAGCGAGTGTTGTTAGTAAGGGTCTTAGGAACAAACTTAGACCTACTTTTGGACTAGATTCACATTGCAAACATCACAAGTGGGAACATACGCTCAATAAGTCTTATATATGTCCATGGAATGAGTATAATAATGATGAAAAAAAGTAAGTTCAAGTAGAGATCGATTGAACTATATAGCAATCAAGTTATATATGACAATCAATTAATAAAGCTCAAAGACAATATAGGCATCATCCAACAATTTTGAAAACCTTGTATTATGATCCTTTTGGTAGAAAGAGATTATAGGAGGCAATCCATTCCTGATCACCTATTCATACCAGCTATGTAGTTGTTCTCTTTCCGTGTAGGAGGAGATGAACAGTGATTAATTATTGCACGATTCTCGAAGCAATTGTGGTAAATTTTGATTGGCTACAAGACTCACAATATTGCAACCATCCCTTGGTCGATTTTGCTTTCAACCCATGGTCAGAAATAGTAAGCCCTATATCATCAATATGGAACGAATAGAATCTTCTGCTTAAAAATTCACAATAATTATGTTTTGAGAAATAAAAATCTGGAAAATTATGGAAACCTTCCGAACTCTATTTTTGCACACAGGAAAATTTCCCCACTGAAAAAACCCACCTTCCAGATACATGTAACTGCTTAAGTGGTCAGAAATGGGTTGCCTTCCTTAATTACTGCCTCGGAACGACTCTGAGCATAAAAACCGATCAGGAGAGGGACATTCGGAATGAGAAGACCAAGGTAAATGTACTGTACATAATGTTCTTGCTTTAGAAGGGAACTCTTCCAAGTTGTTCAAGAATATTATGTAGACGATAATAATCACTTGGCATCAGTGACATGGCAGTTGCGGCAATACAAGCATGAAAAAGGGGTGTACACATAAGGATTGGGTTATTAACTAGCTCTCTGTTGCACATGATCAAAGGGTGACTGCACCTAATTGTTACCCTTTTCTAAAATCCACCCCTAAAGATTCTTGCCTACAATGTACTGCCTTGCCTCTATTCATGAGAATAAAGGTTGTTTTCAAGTACGCCTAAAACACTCTTGAGTTCCAACAGGATCCAATAAAATTGAGGAAATCTGATAATATGAACCATGTTCAATTGATTCCTTGAAGGCAATTAGGTAGAGTTACCTCAGTGCAAGGAACTACAGTATGCAATTCCCACAGCAGAAATTCTGGGAATGCTCTGTGGAAACCGTCATCTTCCCCAATGTGCTTGAAACTTTGTAGATGCAAGCACTCGGAGTCAATTCTCACTACCCCAAAGTCATCTATCTTAATTTTATCCCGAAGATTTTATGTACTTAGAATATAACCACATAATGCACACGAGGACCTTCACGGACTATTGCGAGTGCTTGTTGCACTGTGGGTCAAGTCTACGAACGGCATGGTCGGCCCCATTATTCGCAAGACTTGCCTTTGAACAAGTCATGCAACATACGCTCCAAGTCATAAGGACTGTACTTCAAGTACATAGGCACTTGGATTTCCTCAATCAGCATACTGCAAAGCCAAAGCCAAGGCAAATTTAGATGAGCTATTTGATGTTCTATTCAGAAAAGAGGATACTATTTGCATTACTATGAGATCAGAATATAGATACGGAATGGTCTTTGGGTGCAAGAGCCAAATCTATTGGGACCAAATCTGTACTACAATTTACAAAATACTTCGGCAATCATTCAAAGCGGAAGAGGTAGACCACTGTAAGTGACAGTTGACTACTCCATTTCCATTCATATATCGCTTGCCATATACATTTGGCCAAGTAGTGTTTACAACCCTTGCAAATAAGACCAACCAATTGTATGAATAGATGATTTGCCATTAGTCAAAGGGGTTGGTATAGAAGACAGGATCAGGTCCACAACGGTTTAACTAAGTGTAAGAATTGCTGAGATGCTATTAGTAACAGGGGTTGGTATAAGAGACGGAATCTGGTACTTCTGATTTGAGTATTCTGTACCTTAGATAAGGAAATTAGAGCTTTAGTGGTAGGAAAGGAAATGCAAGGGATCAATTGGAACGGTACCTGTAGTGTTTCAAGAATGAGCGGTAGGCAAACAAAAGAATGTCCTTAACTTGCTCTTGAACTGCAAGTCGGAGCTCATTGTCAAGAATTATACATTGCGTTTGACGCAGGTACAAATCTTCAAATGTCAAATTGAATCCCTTCAACCTGCATAACAGAAGTACCCAACAATTGAGCCTCACCACCATCCACAACTGCGCATTGTCACTGAGAGAAAAGACTCATTTCAAGTTATGTTTTCTGACCTTTCTTTAAGCTAGGACTTCGAAATGCTGCTATCGGATATTCTACCTTCTGGTATCGTTATGTATTGCAAGACTTGATAATCCACTCTTTCAGGTATTGTTTACACTAGTCTAGTGCTAGAAGTGTTTAACCCCTTAAAGAATCTCGAGGCCCAAATTAGACATAATGTCTTTTCAAAACAGTTCTGAGAATGTCAAACGGGGACTTTATTTTGTCCAATTTTATTCATTCTTCAACTAAGTCATGCAATGTTCTTCACGAACTCTGGCTGTGAAAAGTTTGGCCCCTTTTGAATTATAAATTTTATAGTATCATCAATCCAATTGGTCATTTTAAACCGTGAATACTCTTGGTCCCTTAGGGGTTAAACAAAGACACTGCCTAAGCCTCCTATTTTGAATGGTTGAAAAAGAATTTCTTACCTAGTGATAAGAAATTTATCTCAAGAGAGCTTTGATTCTCATAATCCAAAGAGATCTCTTCAAGAAGCTCTATTGTTATCTTTCAATGAGCTATACCTCTTCTAGGTCTTTGAAGCACCTTAGTTTCCACCTTTATACTAAAGTACACCAAGAGTCATCAAAAGTAATATACACATTGAACACTTGCAGAACAAGGGCTCAAAACTAGTCTACAAATTATTTTTAGCACTTTTGAGTGGGTCGTAACTATGAAGACTTTGTTTAGATTGATGTAACACATTTTATGACCAAAGCAATGTTCTTCACAGATTCTGGTGATGTAAATTTTAGCCCTAACAAAATTATATTTGATCTTAGTATGATCAATAAAATTATGAAATCTTGGCCTTCTAGGGATTAATGTTCTCTCTATTTTGAGATGCAAACTTCCATTCAATGATGCGGTGTGTTCATGATTAAGCTTGAAAAAATAGTTGTTTGGTTTGCTAAATAATTGTTTTATCAAGCTTAAGCTTAAACGTTTAACAAGACCAATTTGCATCATCAAGGTGGTTAGCAATCTATAAAAGTCAGTCATTCGATTCTTTTATATTTTCAATCTCTAAGTGCACTTTCTATATCTTTTTGTTTCTTGAAAAGCAAAAAATGATTGGAATAAATGTAGAATTCATTTAGTTCAAATTTGAAAGGGGATTTTCAATGTTCCCTGATATTGAACTAGAAAAACTTGATTTTGCAAACAGCTAGCCATCACATCCTCATTCTTGTTTAACTAAAAATTCATTGACCTCTCACAAAGAGGTTGGATGTATGATTACTTGAATCTCCCAAATTCATAAGATAATCATAAACACCACATAAAATTGCAAACACTTCATAAATCAATTTGATTACTCTAAGGGTTTATATCTTTTCAAAAAAATTCAAATGACAGGTTTAGTACCATAATTCACCAACAATCACTTAAATCTTATGTTGCGGTTCATCAAACTAGAATTGGCTATTCTTTGACCCCTAACAACCTCTCAGCAGAGTATGTTTCTTTTTCTAAATTTTAGACCTACATGCCCCTTCTACGAAGTTGTCTTTAAGGGTTAACCAATTTTCTTAGGGTTTAATGACAAAAAATGCATGCTTAATTCTGTGTCCACCTTATCTCACAACAATAAATTAGAAACTAATGTAATAATTTACTAACTAATTAATTTGATCATGAATACACCTTTAGACATTACAAGGATTCCTTCAAATTATTAGTAATAAGATTAAAAAATAATAATGATACAATTAAAAACAACAGTTCAATTAAAGCTAACACCAAAATCTGTAAGAAAAAATATATAGAAATTTCAATTTCATTCCATAACAAGCAAAAGTGATTTCACTACCTTCTATTGTAGGTTGCTTTGGTTTGTATCTACGTCCTATGTTGCGGAACCAATCCACCAAGAAACCTGTCATAAAATATTGAACAATGTTACGTTCAAAAGTTCAAAAGTTTTCTAAATCATTTCATACATAACACCAAATTGTATTGAGAAATGAAATCTAATAAAGTTATGTGTTATAACACATAACTTAACATATTTCGTCAAGGAACAGACAATCTAAGAAAAAATAGCACATGGACTATTTCTACAACGCAGAATGAACTTCCTCTAGAAGGATTTGCTATCGTCCAAGCCTTGCTGGACCACAATCAGAGAAGCTAATTTCAGTTGCAGAATAAAGACTAATTCCACTCCAATATTATTCTCAAAACCTACTCCTACAGGCTCTAAACCTACTTCAACATGTCCATGCCGCAAGTAGCGAGATGCAGGGATCCCAATCCAACCAATCCAGCAATCCCTCAATGTAAAGCCTAAAGTCTGATGTCAAAAATCAGAAGCGCTCATTTGATTAAAAAAAAAAAAAAAAAAAAAATCAGAAGCGCAAAGCCGCAACCATATAAAAACACATCACAAGCCAAAGAGAGGAATGATGCCGCACTCTATCATGAGATCTATCATGAGATCTATCATGAGTAACCGAACAAGAGGGCAACATTGTCTTACGAGTTCCCAAATGTTACAAATATTCTCTTGTAGCTATCATGAAAGCTTTCGACAGACCTCCTCTCCACACTTCTTCATCACCCTGGGAACCAATCCCCATGACAGAGCTCAACGACACTCGTCCGAGTGGTGTGAAAGCGGCCGTGAACCATCCAAAAATTGCATCCCATCCCCTCCTTACCTTGCTCCCCATCCAGGTCCGGCAGGAGCTCCACTGGGGTTGATCATTCTGTCGATTCCACTTCGGAGGTTGTATTGTTCATGCACCCTTACCCGATTCTTTGGCCACCACTGCTCAGCCTCCCTTTCACTAAACCGTTTTCGACTGCAACATCCACGCCAAAACCACCTTAGCAAGAGCACACTACTCTCCAGGGCTCACATCAAACATCATTCCCACACCCCTCCAGAGCCAAACCACATGCGCTTTGCCCAACAATAATCTGAAAAATCAAATAAACATGGCACAGACAAGCAGACGAATATACTCGTAGCATATCGTATCAAATAGCAGAAACCACACCCGAAACGAACGCGCTTCAAATCCCTTCCACCTCCTGGAAGGGCAATCAACGTGATGTACACGCCAGGCTCATCTCGCTCTACCCACTCCGACTCCGGTTCTCTTCCATTTTCGGTCGACAACGAGGTAACTGATGTCCTAACCCCTTCCTCTTGTCGTTGTCCGGTATCGTACCCATTCATCTCTCCTTCTCCCAGCCTCGTTGTCGGTCGCACACTCTGCACCTCTGCACCAATGCCAGGACTGTCCACTCCCTGTGACCCACGTCCTGAGAGCGGACCTGAAGGACTCACAACTCCATTGCCCACACTGCCATGGTTATCTGCGCTTGGACTGACTTGCTGAATTTGCAACCCTGATCCTTCACTGCCTGCGTCAAGAGCCGAACTCCCCTGAGCTCCGCTCGGAATGTCAAGACGAAAAAGAGATGACAAAGAAGCCGATCGCCTGTGTTTGAATGGACCTTGAGGCATCCTCTCAGCCATCTCTTTCAGCTGCAAGAGCACAAAAACTACCATTCAGACGATATTATTCGAATATGCAATGAAATTTCAGAGTATAAACATATTCCACAAGATTGAACCAGGAAAAGGGGAAACAGGACACCACTAGAGGGCATCTTAACCCCTAAGTGGCCACTTCCATATCCACACAAATTGAACTCAATCAATTAGGAATCTTCTAGGAAGGGAACAAAACGCACCAATAGAAAGAAGAAACCACACCCTACATCTTGGAACTATAGAAATATGTTTTGGATGTTACTAAAATCGACACTTAGCTTCCAAAGTGCACTTTATATTTTAAGCTTGTGCACTTGGGAATTAGAAATTTAAGGTGTCACCAGACAAGTCACTCGAAAAAAAACGATTTCGGACACTAATTCCAGAAACACATTTACCGGCAAAGATCCGAAAAACGGTTCATTAAGCTTTGTTCACGCTATCACTACTTTCAATCAAATGAACAAACACACATGGCTCAAAAAGGTAGACCTCGGATGCTATTGGTATGCCTTTTGAGCATTTAATATATGTAATAGTGTGCTTCCAACGGGAGACCTGTAAAAAGCTTGAGATCAACTTTTATCACTGCGTATGAATATCTGACACAATTTCAGAGTGGGAGGTTGAATAACCCCATTCGCATTCAGAGATCAGTAACCATAGAACTTTAGCTAAGTCATGCTTAACCCAATTTGCCCTAGACGAGCCCTTCTAGACCATACCTACCAACTGCAACTCATCTCTTTCAATGCACTTGGCTGGCCTTCAAGGTGTACTACGTACGATTTCTTGTTATCTCAAGCTTATTGCTTTCACGTATGCAATCTAATGTAGTACTTACTTTTTCAGTTGCCTCGTGACGTGAATTCCATGTAGATACTTCTCCATTCTCCGGGTTTCGAGCTTGCTTCCTTCCGACCTCCTCTATCTCACCCTGATTTCTCCGCCCTTTGAATTGTGGCAATGGATTGCCGTTATCCCTTTGGCCTGGAGCCAATACCTTCGGCAGCCAAATACAGGTTGAAAACAAACAATGTGAATACGAGTACAAACGATTTTTGGTGCAGGATACAAGAATCAATTATTCATGTTTAATAAAAAAACATCAATGGCATAGATAGTACAACATAAGAGTCTAATATGCCTTTTACATTCCTTCAGTAGAATTATCATTTGATAAGGCTTCAATGGCTAAAACAAGACTGATGAATGGTCTTTAAGAGCCATTCTTTCACTACTATAAATTTCGTGGATTCTTGATACCTATTTGAATCCAAATCTTCTTCTTTCCTCATTTTTATGTGTGTTCAAGTTAATTCAACATATACCTCGTTGGACTTTTGCAATGATCGAACCTCAATGTCTTACTTTGGGGGGGACTTTTGACTTACAATATCACGAGTAGGTTGTAGTGTGTGATCATTTGAATCTGCAATAACATAAGAGAAAAACATGTTATCATACATGGTCCCAAATAAACCAAGTAAGGACATTGAGGATAAAAACTATCCTGTAGATGACTTTCAAGGGAACTATAGAAATGAAAATGCACCTATTCATCCAATTTTGTTCTGGCTAACTACCCCGGGCATAGGCTCCATCCTTTCAATGATTAAGCTTGAAAAAGCAGTAATTTGGTAGCTAAATAACTGTTTTATCAAGCTTAATCGTTTAACACGACCAATTTGCATCATCAAGGTGGTTAGCAATCTATAGAAGTCAATCTTTAAATTTTTATATATTTTTTTCTCTAAGTGCACTTTCATAAATCTTTCGTCAAAAATATATACAAAATTCCATTCCATTCCATACCAAGCAAAAGTGATTGGATTACCTGCTATTGTAGGTTGCCTTGGTTTGCATCCACGTCCTATGTTGCGAAAATTTGAAATCAATCCAATTCCACCACGAAACCTGTCAAACAATAGTGAACAATGTTATATTCAGAAGTTTGAAAGGTTTCAAAATCATTGCATACATAATACCAAACTGTTTTGAAAAATCAAAATTAATAAAGTTATGTGATTTAAAGTAACTTAGCATAAGGAACTGACAATCGAAGGAAAAAGACACAATGGAGCAGACAAGTAGATAGGTACCAGGATTTAGTTGATTCCAACTCAGAACTGGTTGAAGCCATACTCATCGTATTCACTAAACCTGCTCGATCTGAATATCCAAACCAACTACCCGTGTCCTCCAAACGAATCAATCCCAAATTCAAAAGCTGGGCATGACGAAGCATCCGAAAAAGATCACTAAAATTGGGCCGCCGTTGAGGTTGCAACTCCCAGCAACTCGAGATGCAAAATTGCAAATAAACAGGACAGTCTTTTGGAAAACTGGGCCTCAAGCTTTCAAATCTGATTCTCTTGTGCAACTCTGCCTTAGACGTCTCCTCCGAAAACGGTATCCTCCCAGTGAGAATTTCCCAGCAAACCATGCCAAAACTCCAAACATCAGCTTTCGGAGGAAAGTTCTTGTGTGTCTGCGTCTCCTCTTGCCCAAATATTTCGGGTGCACCATACACGGTTGTGCCCGTATTGCGAGTCAGGCCTTCAGAAATCGAGCTATCAAGGTATCCTTTTGCCAATCCAAAGTCCGCCAATTTCACTTCCAAATACCCCTGGGAGTGTAACTCGCTCATACTCTCGGCCACCGGCTTCACAAGGATGTTGGAAGTCTTCAAGTCTCTGTGAGTTAATTTCTGGTCATGGACATGCTGCATAGCCTGTGCCACTTGAAGCATGAGATCAATTGCAACAGACAAAAGGAATGGCATACCGACACATTTCTCAAGAGACTGTCTTGATAGTCGACGCAACTCCCTCGAAATGTGCTTCTGCAGGTCAGAAGGCAAAAGCTCCATCACCATGTAAGAATTGCGGTCTGGAGGAGGAACCTCCCAATAGTGGAAAAAACGCACAATGTTCGGATGATGGAGCCGATCCAGAATGGTAGCCTCGTTCTTGTCACTGCCATTCGAAATTTTCAAACCACATTGATGCCCCATCCATGTTACTTCCAATACCATGCCCATGGCACCTTGTCCCAGTGGACGCGAAATTTTGCAGTCCTCCAATTGTGGAACACCCTGGACTTCTCCTCCCATAGGAGCAAGTCGAGATTTCAAATACACTCCATAAGCATAATCACCCTCTGTGTATTCCGCAATATTCGCAAGCATTGTCTTGTGATCCTGAACTGCTGCAACCTGAAGTGGGTGCTTGCTCGAATGCAGCTTCTTAAACAACCTCTGATAGCCTTCTTCCCAAGTTTTCAGAAACTCCACGCTCTCTGGAGAGGGCCTTCCCTCGACTGAAGCAATGGCAATGTCCAACACAGATGTCCATTGATGGAGATTCAAAACAATGGTTATCACTTCTTCTTTGATATCTGTTGAAGTCATGGCGGCCACACGCCAACTTGCCGAAGTCTCACAGCAACATCTTTCCACCAGTAATTGGGCCCGCTTTACTGCGGCATGCAAATGGAGGAGTACACTCTTCTGAGTGGCTAGAACAGGCTTGAAATTGCCAGACTCCAGCTTGGCTTGCAAGGACTGTGATACTTTCAAGAGCTCTAATGCCAAATACGAGCATTGCTGTTCATTCAACTGCCATCGTTTGCTACTTCTACCTCGCACTCTGCCTGACACAGAGTCTATACAGCTCATAATCAAAGAGAAGGGGTCGGCCATTGCTGCTTGCTGATGGACTCACTCTACCGATCATAAGCGCCTACTCTCCCGACGAATGAAAGAAAACTTGGGAGGAATTTCAGGATATGTCTGTGGTGATTTTTTACTTAGTCATGGAGATGAAAATCTGAGATACCCATTTTGCTGGCCATCATCATCAAAGTTCAAGTCCACGAAAGCCTGAAACAGATCAACACAGCTATAGATCAATCATTTTCCCACGACTTCACATACTAAACCAGATTACACGCAAATGCGATCAGTGAAGCTCTAGTGACAGGCCAGACCATAGCAGAGCATCACAGGAATGCAACAAGTATTGACAAACTCAAAGCACACCGTGATTCAAAATACAGCTCAAGGTAGTAATAACTTGGGGGATAAACAAAAGAGACGCGACAAGCTTCGAGCTAGGTCAAACAGTGAATTCTATATCTTAGGCAGCCAACTCCTTCAATATCCCATTTCATATTTGACCAGTGTTTTCTTTCTTTCAGGTCCGCTAATGACTGGGGATGCTTCAGGAATTTGGTTCAGGCTACCAATTCTGGCGAATACTGCATTATTTTTTCGCTGTTTTGGTAGCGACAATACAGTTTCAGGCAAATTATTCAATGTCAACAAATTATATTCAAAATTTGGCTAAACGGTCAATGTTCCTCCTTAAATTTCCTGTAGGCTTGCGGCAAGACCAAAAAATTATTGAAATGTGACAATGTATAGACAAAATGAACCACTGATCTGACCACAAAATTGTTGATAAAAGAGGAAATACGCATTTCTGAGGATTGAATCACAAACGCTCCTGAAAGGTCCGCTGAAAGTACCTGAATTCCAGACTCATTGGCAACTAGAACGCACATGTAATTGAGTTGACACTGGAAGAACGAACGAAGGGAAGCTTCATAGCCGCCTATAGCAGCCACACTAACGTCCATTAGAGTTGCAACGCCAGACTTAAGAAATTGAGACTCTGATCCCGAAAGAGATCTGCAAGAAAGATGGAGTCAGATGGCCAATAAACAGTTCAAGCATGTACAACGTGGCGGATAGGAAAGCCAATTGGAAAGGCTAAACGACTGGGACTCTACGAAGCACACTTGCTGCCCAATTCGGCCGTCGCCTTTCAAGTTCTATCATAAGAGACTTCAACAGAGTACTATATACTCATCCTCTACGTATATAAGACTCTTTATTATGCAAACAGATACCCTGTATTGCCCCCGAAAGATATATTCTTAACTTCTTGACGAACTCTATTACCTTCTAGACATTAGATTCTTGCACCATCCTCTCCACGAGTCCCTCCATCATCTAAGCCTTCAAAATATTTCTTCGAAAAGGACGGTCTTCCAAATGGTTCACGACTGTTACGAATCATGCAACAAATTCATAAAGCAGCACAAGACTCACCCGCAAAAGCTCCTCGAAAATCTTCGGACTAAGACAGAAATTAGGCGAAAAAGTCGGTACAAAAGGATTAGCAGCCCTTGCTCACAAGTGACGAACAATTCTCCGCTTAACGTTGCTCGGAGTTCAAATCTTCCGCTTCCACTGTCTCACACTCTCCTCCCATCGGTACCGCTCATCATGTCACCATTCCGTATCAACGCATCTAAACCTCTGCGACACCGCTAAATGGCCGTCAGTGCATGCAAACACGGAGAGATTGACCTTGATTCGATCAGAAGTTCCCCCGAGCATTTCACACAAGAAACGAGGAGAATTAGGGCAATGTAGCAAGCAGGCAGAATCAGTGTCTCGAGATGTCAGCACTGCAGGCCGGGAATTTGTTAATGGCAATCCGGGAACCAGAGATCAATAATCTCTCTAGCCTGTGATACTCCCTGTGACACTTAACCTGAAAGAGCGCCACACGAATTCTCTCATAAAATCAGAGAAGTGCCGCTCCAACCTTCCGCAATTGCAACAACGGAAGCTGAAACAAATTAAAAAGTCGGTAAGGACTTGGCGCGCGAAACGAACCACTTGCGCTTCCCCGCTACTAAGCTCCAATTCAAGAAGAAGCCTCCTCCACATCTATGCCGCAAGTTTTGCGTGGCTGCTTCCGACCTTGCCAATAACCGTAGTTTTCGGCAGAAATCCACCCCCGGGGTTGTGAGAAGGTGGAGCGAAAAACGATCAGCCTGAGCTTTGGAAGCTCGACTTAGAATCTCGATCTGCACACGGGACCAGTGGAGCGATGATACAGTAAGTCCATATCAGCGCAGGACGCTAAAACCCGTCCCACGAAGTAGGTGGATGCACGATAATTGTATAAATAAATTTAAAATTAAAAAAAAAAACTATTTTGTGCCCTGTTAATGCTATGTTCTTCATCTCTCCTACTGTAGCTGATTTGGGGCCTGTGGTTGCTAATCGGAATTCCAATTTTGCAAATTTTATCATATGCAAGAAAAAAATCCTTTGTACAGCGCACTTTGTGGGACAGATTTTGAGTCCTGCCATATTGGCAAGCTCAATTTAATTGTGCACTCACACTATCATACCAAGCCTGTCACTTAACAATGCCGAACGTACGTGAAAAAGCAACTCAATCTGCTGCATATTTGAATCATTTTGTTGGAATGCCACAAAAGACATACAAAATATGACAATTTGAAAATTTTAGACGTGAAATCTAATACTTTCCTAGATTCATATAAACAATTGACAGTGTTAACTAGAAGCTCTACTGTAGTTCCCTTGCTTTTTTCCCTCCTTGCAATTCTATTTTTGGCTATGGAGTTTTTGTTTCTCTCATAGTTTGTATTCCTCTGCCCCAAATAATTCCGTGGTTTGAAAACAGTAGTTAAAGTAAATTCAGTTTGGAATTGCACTAGAAAAAAAGAAATATGCAAATAGCAATTTCTTACAATACATTACTATAATGGCAGACATACAACAAGCACACACTATTGTAACACATATTGTAAGCGCATGGTACCATTTTTTTGGGACAAAATCTGAGACTTATTTTAATCCCTAAAGGACCGTTGTTCCTTCGGGGGACAAATGCGTTTTCGGGCACGTACCTACAAGCTGAAATTTTCTCCTGATTTTTTGAAACTTTTTTTGAAGATAGAAAAGTTGAATAGCTTCGTGGGAATATAATTTTTTTCACAATCGGTGCCCGGGAACAATAGTTATGACCAAATAACCTCAAAACAAGGGACGGGGGGCAGCCCGGGCAGCAAAACAAAATTTGCAAAAAATTGATTTTTTTTTTTTAATATTTTTTTTCATAGATTATATTTTTGTCTACCTGGAAAGCTTTGATTCATTTCATTTGGATTTGTTATGAGAAAGTTATGGACATTCTTGTTTTTTGGGCAGTTAGAGCATCTTCTTGAAAAAATAACTTGTAGGATACATTTTTTAATGCAATTTTTCGAATTTTTCACTTTTTTTTTCCCGCATGGTTTAGTTTACTTGCTAGAACAATCTCACCACTGGGATTAGTGAATTTCAATTCCATATAAAATACATGAATATTTTAGATTTTCCTTCTATCTTGTACCTACTTCTACTTAATAATTTTCTTAAAAATGATAATTAAGCTTTTTTGGATTTATTTTTTTTCCCTAGACTCTCGACTCAATTCTCCACTGTAAAGATTTAAAGCTTAAGTTAAAAATGTTCAAAGTCAGAAAATCTGGTCCCGCAATGTGTTGAAAAACTTGTTTTTTTCACTTTAAATGCAGATATCTTGCAATCTGTGCGGTCAAAAATTCTGAATTTTTTTACACACACTCTCATATTAGTTAGGTGTAAGAACCTATGGTTAGATGTGGAAAAAAAATAGTTTTCAATTTTTTTTACTGTTTGCTATAGAAATGGCAGTTTTTAGTGTTTCTTGGCAGAAAAAAGGCCTTGGTCCTTTAGGGGTTAACTAGTGTTTTCAAACCACATAATTATTTAGGGGCAAGGGAGTATCTAATTCTTGATGATTCTTTAACAATTTCTAAGAAATTTTTTAGCAAATATTTGAGCAATTGTTCTAAGCAATTGATTGTGAATATTTGTCTTGAGATAATGAGTAATTGTAAGCATTCTTGTTGTTGACGATTCTTGAGGGTACATTTCTTGAGGGTACAAGAATTTTGATTGTGTGATTTTGCTTGAGGAACTACATTGGCAACTCAATCAATAGCGAGTTTAATTGCAGCAAGGGCCAATGACTATGAGATAGCTTCTACAGAATGATGCATTTTCTATAAATTCAAATCAAAGCATCAAAACTAAGAAATGAATTGAGTACTTCTAATCACATCCTAATCTCTCAATTGTTACAAGTTTGGTTCTTGCGTATCAAAAGAACTACGTGGGACAATGAAAAAATTGTTGATTATGGTATTGATAATAAATTTACTTCAATAGTTGCAACTACAAAAAATATCATAGATAGCGAGGGACTCTAATCAGATTCAAAAATTTGCAAAAAATGTTGTAGGAAGTAACTTATCAAGCAACATTTTGGGCAGTAATGCTCACGCCCAATGATTTGTTGACTATTGAATGAGACTTACGAAAACTTAAAGACCCATATCCAAACTGCTCCTCAATGCATGCCTTAAAAAACAATAATCCGTTGTCAATCACGACAGCCTAACATGCCTTTTATATTCCTTCAAGAAAAATTATCATTTGCTAAGGCTTTAATGGCTACAACAAGATTGATTCATGGTCTTTAAGAGCCATTCTTTCACTACTATTAGTTTTGTGAATTCTTTATATCTCTTTCATCTTCTTCTTTCTTTGTTTTCCTGTGTGCTCAAGTTAATTCAACATATACCTCCTTGGAATTTGCAATGATCAAACCTCAATGTCTTACTTTGAGAAGGGGGGCTTTTGACTTACAATCTCATAAGAAGGTTGTATTGTGTGATCGTTTGAATCTGCAATAACATAGAACAAAAACATGTTATCATACATATTTCCAAATTAACCAAGTAAGGACATTGAGGAATAAAACTATCCAATTAATGGATGACTTTCAAGGGAACTATAGAATTGAAAATGCACCTTTTCATCCAATTTTGTTTTGGCTAACTACCTCAATCATAGGCTCCATCCTTTCAATGATTAAGTTTGAAAAAAAAGTTGTTTGGTTTGCTAAATAACTGTTTTATCAAGCTTAATCGTTTAACAAGACCAATTTGCATCATCAACGTGGTTAGCAATTTATAAAAATCAATCTTTCAGTTCTTTTATATTTTCAATCTCCAAGTGCCTTTTTTTATATCGTTTTGTTTCTAGAAAAGCAAAAAATGATTGGAATAAATGCAAACTCATTTAGTTCAATTTTGAAAGGGGATTTTCAATGTCCCTTGATGTTGAATTGGAAAAACTTGATTTTGCAAACAGCTAGCCATCACATCCTCATTCTTTTTTAAACTCAAAATTCATTGACAATCCCACAAATAGGTTGTGATGTATGATTACTTGAATTTGCCAAATTCATAAGATAATCATAAACATCACATGAAATTGCAGACACTTCATAAATCAATTTGATTATTCAAAGGGTTTATATCTATTAAAAAGATTCAAATGAGAGGTTTAATACCATAATTCACCAACAATCACTTCAATCATATGTTCATCAAGCTAGAACTGGCCATTGTTCGATCCCTAACAGCCTTTAGGTGGAGTGTGATTTTATTTTAAATTTAAAAGTTCACATCTACATGCCCCTTTCTACCAAGCTCTCTTAAGAATTAACCAATTCTCTTAGGGTTTAATGAAAAACAAGACGTGTAGGCCCTAGAGAATCACCTACAAAATCATATATTAAAGAAAGTTGGATCTATTATAAAGATTAAATTTTTCCATTAATATTCTTTATCTCTAAAACATTGAAAATAACTATATGGGTGCAACAATGTAGAGCTTTTATTTTTGGCAAAAGTTTGCCATATCTATTAAAACTCTCACCACTCTAGCTTTGTCCCTCCCAAAATTGACTTGTGTTGTGAGGCCAACAGAGAGGACACTGGTCCAAAATAAAAGCCTTGCTATCTTTAGACTATTTATAATGAATGTATAATGTCTGAGGTGAGGTGGAATTTCTGCAATGTCTTCTTGTAGGGAAGTAGAGGTTGAAGTATTGAACGTTTCTACTATAGGTTCAGTTGTAGAATCCTTCATTTCTTGAATCAAAATTTGTTCAATTTAATTTTAAAGTTCTTGAATTGAAATTCATTTTGGTCATGCAAATAGGTGAAAGAAGTTGAAGCCAATTTTGTCCACCTAATGGTCCTCTACAAGTAAGTTGCACACATTGGCGTGTTTCAATGTGCCAATATTGTGACATTCAAGTGCATAGATGCTCTAATAGCTAGGGTTTCAACTCACATTCCCAAAGTTTGAATACAACGCACTTCTTGTCTTTTGATTGGTATGGCCATTATCCGGTGATTGAAACTGTGTGGTAAATGGTGTGTTTATTCTAATGCATATAGGAAATTGATTATCTTAAAATGACATTTACAAACTTATTGGTGAGCTTGATATTTTTACCAAGTGAAGGAACTTGGTCAAAATATTGAAAGAATTCCTTTGTGTAGGACACATTGAGTTTTTCTTTTTCATTTATTTTAGACATTGCAAGAAGCAATCTTCACTGGAATGATGAAGCTATTTACATCCATGGAAATGGATTAAACTTGCAATGTATGGATGGAAAATTATTTTTTCATCCAAAAGCGTGTGCATTTATCCAAAATAGAGCAATATTGTTCCAAGATTTGATAGCATTTTGTGATTTCATCCATTGAAAAAGGAAGAATATCTTGCCAAATATCCCCCCAAAACATAATTTACGTCGTTGGGCAATGATCGGCTTGGGGTATCCCTCTTTGGACACACTAATTAGGTTATTTTTGTTTAAAACCTCCAAAGTTTGTCTAATTGTTCATTTTGATCAAATAAGAAGACCCTAAAATTTATAAGAAAAAATCTTGCACCCCAATGGGATCAAGATGTATAAACCTAATGATTTTTTTTTTAAATTTAAAATTTTGGATCTTTTCATAGATGTGAGAAAAAACGTTGAATTTTGGGATTTGCAGGCATCATAGAGCACAATTTATTTAATTTTCATTAATAAATTTAATTATTTTAATCATTGGACCATTTTATTTAAGTCACATCCAAAAATCATATCTAAAATAAAATTATTTGATATTCCAAATGCTTGTTTTCAAGGATTCTAAGTGCATGACAAAACTTATTTTTTCAACTAAAAAATTCATTAAAATTTCTTAAAATTCTTTGATTGTGATGATTTTTTTTCTTGATATACTACAAGTGTTGGTAGCTAAAACCACATTTTGTGAAATCATATTTTATTATATTCAAAAAATGAAGTTGTTTGACACAGTGCAATAAATTGACATTGTCGTTAGACAACGTTTTTGGATATCCAAAACCGACCATTGCCCCGCTATCTCGCAAAATTCACTCAAAAAAACACCTTGCTGCTACGTTCATTTACCTAATTAGTGCATGCAAAAAAATAACTACATTGTATACTGCGTATAGGTTAGTTTTGTAAATAATTTGGGAAATTTTAGAACATTTCTAAAATTTTAAAAATTGTACAACTATTTCTGAAAATCTGAAAAATTTCATTGTTGCTAAGTTTAAATATCCAAAAATTATTCTTGAGAAAATTTAGAAAAAAGAATGCATTTTATACATAAATAGAAAAATCAGTCCAAAATTATGAGTGTCAAAAAATTAGGAAGAGGAAAGTGCCAAAAGTCAAGAAATCCAAATTGAGCTGCTAAATTGTCTGAATTCTAATATTAAATTATTTTGGCACCAACATGCTGAATTTGACGTGAAGGTATGGTACTACCTTCTATAAAAAGGAAATTTTGTACTGACACTAATTTTGCACCCACACCACTGGGATAAAAGCTGACTATATAGTCGAGGACTTGGGCTACTATAGACACAATGTGATCCTTGGGGTCTTGGCTCTCACAAATGCCGAGCCTTATGCTAAACTAGCTAGTCGAGTCTATTGTAGTGCAACGAGACTCTCACGGAGGTAAATTAGGAGTGAATGTAAAAAAAAAAAGATCCCCTATTTTTAGCTATGTTTTCAAACCTTTCCTAGCTAATTTGGGGCCTCTAATTGCAAATATGAACTCAAAATTTGCAAATTTTATCATGCCTCACAAATAAAAAGTTCCTTTGTTTTCCCCAAAGGTAAAACGGGGGGGCAAAACAACCTCCGCAATAGGCTCGTTGAACTACTATAGACTCAACCGAGCTAGCTCCCCTCACTTTGAATGGCAAGCTGACGAGCTTTCAAAGTTATCCACCTCGAGCTCACCAATTCCTTTTCATATGAACATGTATGTGCTCACCACTCAACTAGTTTGATTTCACGTGCATGCCCTTCATTTCATTCAATTATGATGAACGAGTGACAACTGATAGAACTCAAAACACTCATCAGAAATTGATCACCAGGAATAGTGCCACAGAGATGGACTCACAATACGGAATTGGAAAACTCCACCCAGAATAAACAGTTTTTCAAATCTCAAGACTGATTGCGAAGTGCTCGATTAAGAAGCAGAAAAATTGAGCTGTCTGTAGAATTCCTCCTGGAGCTGAACACCTCGTGAAAACCATGTTATCACATAATAACAAGAAGAAGAAGAAGTAAGCCACCATGTCTTGTGGGCCTACCAATGTAAGCCAACTTTGCGTAAGGAGTGAACTGATCAAGTAAGATCCAAATTTTTATAGTTGCTTTTACATCGGGGGGACCACAACATGGAGTGGCAAATCTTACAGAAAGAGCTTCAGAAATTGTACTTGGAAAGAGAGAGAGAGAGCTTGGCTCAGTTGTACACAATGACGCATCAGTGAGTATACCCAAAACCAGCAACAAACTACGAAAACTGAAAATTATGAACTAGAATCCCGCGCTTCAGGACACAAACAAAGTACTGTACTGTGCAGTCAGTTTTGGGTACACTGTTGGTTTTGGGTTACTAGCGGTCGTACCTTACAAAGTCACTCCTGTCCGTGAAGTTATGCCCGGAGAGCATCACCTGAAATAAACTGGTGCAATTTCTGAAATTCTTTTCAGAAAGTTCACAATTCTCAGTCTAGAGAGAAGGGAGCAAAACACAGAGCACGATTCAATCACAAACACACCCTAATGATCCAACAATCCACTTCAGAGCACTTGTAAAACTTCCACCAACAGATACCAAGCACACCAAAAGATTCCAAACACAAAAATGAGAGGAGAGGGTATCATAGAACACAAGGATCAAAATTGAAAAAGAATTGGGAGACAGTATGGCACACTAATGGGGCACTCTCATGCGTGCGTGCATGCACTTGCACTAGTAAACTAACCAATTGAGTTCAAAGTCGAATTCCAAGTCCACCTCGGAGGCAGCTCCGTCACCGGGCAGTTGCGAATCCTGGGACACCAACATGCTGGCCGGGGGAGAACCATCTTCTTCATGCTCGGTGAATTAAGGTTTTCGCTGCTTGCATCTTCAAGGGCTCCTGCGCTGACAAAATCTCTCTGAAACGATGCCGACGGAATACACGTCAAGCTTCGGCGCGCCCATGCCCGTGAAGAGGAAACTCAAGCCCCTTCTGGCCATGAGAAATTCAAATTCTACGTGAGAAATTCAAATTCCAAAGCCTACCACCTCGGAGGAAGCTCCGTCAATCACCTCGCAGTCATGAGATCTTTGGACGCTGTGAACTTTCCGTTGCTTGCTCGCCATGAAGATGGCCGCGATCGCATTGGGAAGCAACGCCTTCTTCATCATCTCGAAGGGATTACAGTTTGGCTGCTGCATCTTCACAGGCTCTTGCAAGGACAAAATCTTTAACAACGAGAAACCGAAGGCAAAGCAGTCGATGTTCGGGTGAGACGATGCCGATGGGCGAATGACACTCGGGGTGCAATGTACAGTGCCCTTGCGAAATTTCATATTCTGGTGAAGAAATTTAAGCTCGAGTCCATCTCGGAGGGAGCTTCTTTTGTCACCTCGCAGTGAGCGTGCACGCACGAAATCCTTGAATTGAACGCCAACATGCTGTCCAGCGTGCACGCCACGAAATCCTTAGACGCCAACATGCTGTCCTCCCACTGCTTGCTCGCCATGTAAATCTGCTCCAGGCTGAGCGCCACATTCCGCATCGGCGGTCGATCGTCGGATTAGCGTCCACACACTTCTTCGCCAGCATCGCCGCTCGACAGGCGCAGTCCCAACGGAATTCATTTCTGAGAGCCGGCGTCCCCGGCGTTCCCCGCTCTCACCGTTCCCAGAAGCGCTCGCTCAGCTCTCACCGTTCCCAGCAGCGCCGCTCGGCAGGCGCCGTCCAATGCCATTCAAAATCATTTCTGCGAGCAAGCGTCCCCGGCGTTCCCTGCTCTCAAAGTTCCTAGCACCGGCGCTCGACAGGCGCAGTCCACCGCCATTCTCTGAGAGCCCGCGTCCCCGGCGTTCCCTGCTCTCACAGTTCCCAGCGGCGCCGAAGTTCCCTACAGTGGGAATCCAACGGGCCCATAAAAATGCATGCTTAATTTCGTGTCCACCTTATCTCACATCTCCTATAGGATATGTTTTAAATGCAACATGCACTTTCAATAAATTAGAAACTAATGTAATAATTTACTAACCAATTCATTTGATCATGAATACACCTTTCGCCATTACAAGGATTCCTTCAAACTATTACTAATAAAATTAAAAAATAATAATGACATTATTAAGGACAGAAATTCAATTAAAGCTAACACCTAAATCTAAAGCAAAAAAATTTACAAAATTCAATTTCATTCCATAACAAGCAAAAGTGACTCCATTACCTTCTACTGTAGGTTGGATTGGTTTGGATCCACGTCCTTTGTAGATGGAATTTGAAATCAATCCAATTCTACCACGAATCCTGTCAAACAATAGTGAACGATGTTATATTCAAAAGTTTGAAAGTTTTCAAAATCATTGCATACATAACACCAAATTGTTTTAAAAAATGAAAACTAATAAAGTTATGTGTTTTAAACTAACTTAAACATATTTCGTCAAGGAACTGACAATCTCAGAAAAAAGACACACTTGAGCACACAAATAGATAACTACCAGGATTTGGTTGAATCTACTTCAGAGCTGGTTGAAGCGACACTCATCGTATTCATTGAACCTGCTCGATCTGAATATCCAAACCAATTACCCGTGTCCTCCAAACGAATCAATCCCAAATTCAAAAGCTGGGCATGACGAAGCATCCGAAAAAGATCACTAAAATTGGGCCGCCGTTGAGGTTGCAACTTCCAGCAACTCGCGATGCAAAATTGCAAATAACCAGGACAGTCATTCGAAAAACTGGGCCTCAAGCCTTCATATCTGATTCTCTTGTGCAAATTTGCCCTAGAACTCTCCTCCGAAAATGGTATCCTCCCAGTGAGAATTTCCCAGCAAACCATGCCAAAACTCCAAACATCAGCTTTGGGAGGAAAGTTCTTGTGTGTCTGCGTCTCCTCTTGCCCAAATATTTCCGGTGCACCATACACGGTTGTGCCCGTATTGCGAGTCAGGCCTCCAGAAATCGAGCTATCAAGGTATCCTTTGGCCAATCCAAAGTCCGCCAATTTCACTTCCAAATACCCCTGGGAGTGTAACTCGCTCATACTCTCGGCCACCGGCTTCACAAGGATGTTGGAAGTCTTCAAGTCTCTGTGAGCTAATTTCTGGTCATGGACATGCTGCATAGCCTGTGCCACTTGAAGCATGAGATCAATTGCAACAGACAAAAGGAATGGCATACCGACACATTTCTCAAGAGACTGGCTTGATGGTCGACTCAACTCCCTCGAAATGTGCATCTGCAGGTCAGAAGGCAAAAGCTCCATCACCATGTAAGAATTGCGGTCTGGAGGAGGAACCTCCCAATAGTGGAAAAAACGCACAATGTTCGGATGATGGAGCCGATCCAGAATGGTAGCCTCGGTCTTGTCACTGCCATTCGATATTTTTAAACCACATTGATGCCCCATCCATGTTACTTCCAATACCGTGCCCATGGCACCGTGTCCCAGTAGACGCGAAATTTTGTAGTCCTCCAATTGTGGAACACCCTGGACTTCTCCTCCCATAGGAGCAAGTCGAGATTTCAAATACACTCCATAAGCATAATCACCCTCTGTGTATTCCGCAATATTCGCAAGCAATGTCTTGTGATCCTGAACTGCTGCAACCTGAAGTGGGTGCTTGCTCGAATGCAGCTTCTTAAACAACCTCTGATAGCCTTCTTCCCAAGTTTTCAGAAACTCCACGCTCTCTGGAGAGGGCCTTCCCTCGACTGAAGCAATGGCAATGTCCAACACAGATGTCCATTGATGGAGATTCAAAACAATGGTTATCACTTCTTCTTTGATATCTGTTGAAGTCATGGCGGCCACACGCCAACTTGCCGAAGTCTCACAGCAACATCTTTCCACCAGTAATTGGGCCCGCTTTACTGCGGCATGCAAATGGAGGAGTACACTCTTCTGAGTGGCTAGAACAGGCTTGAAATTGCCAGACTCCAGCTTGGCTTGCAAGGACTGTGATACTTTCAAGAGCTCTAATGCCAAATACGAGCATTGCTGTTCATTCAACTGCCATCGTTTGCTACTTCCATCTCGCACTCTGTCTGACACAGAGTCTATACAGCTCATAACCTGAGAGAAGGGGTCGGCCATTGCTGCTTGCTGATGGACTCACTGCACCAATCATAAGCGCCTACTCTCTTGGCGAATGAAAGAAAACTTGGGAGGAATTTCAGGATATGTCTGTGGTGATTTTTTACTTAGTCATGGAGATGAAAATCTGAGATACCCATTTTGCTGGCCATCATCATCAAAGTTCAAGTCCACGAAAGCCTGAAACAGATCAACACAGCTATAGATCAATCATTTTCCCACGACTTCACATACTAAACCAGATTACACGCAAATGTGATCAGTGAAGCTCTAGTGACAGGCCAGACCATACCATACCATCACACGACTGCAACAAGTATTGACAAGCTCAAAGCACACCATGATTCAAAATACAGCTCAAGGTAGTAATAACTTGGGGGATAAACAAAAGAGACGCGACGAGCTTCGAGCTAGGTCAAACAGTGAATTTTATATCTTAGGCAGCCAACTCCTTCAATATCCCATTTCATATTTGACCAGTGTTTTCTTTCTTTCAGGTTCGCTTTTCGTTGGGGATGCTTCAGGAATTTGGTTCCGGCTACCAATTCTGGCGAGAATTGCATTATTTTTTCGCTGTTTTGGTAGCGACAAAACAGTTTCAGGCAAATTATTCTAATCTTCAACAAATTATAGTCAAAATTTCGCTAAACGATCAATGTTCCTCCTTAAATTTCCTGTAGGCTTGCAGCAAGACCAAAAAATTATTGAAATCTGACCATATATAGACAAAATGAACCACTGATCTGACCACAAAATTGTTGATAAAAGAGGAAATAGGCATTTATGAGGATTGAGTCACAAACGCTCCTGAAAGATGCGCTGAATGTACCTGAATTCCAGATTCATTGGCAACTAGAACGCACATGCAATTGAGTTGACACTGGAAGAACGAATGAAGGGCAGCTTCATAGCCACCTACAGCAGCCACACTAATGTCCATTAGAGTTGCAACGCCAGACTTAAGAAATTGAGACTCTGATCCCGAAAGACATCTGCAAGAAAGATGGAGTTAGAAGGCCAGAAAACAGATCCAAGCATGTACAACGTGGCGGATAGGAAAGCCAATTGGAAAGGCGACGGCCGAATTGGGCAGCAAGTGTGAAGTTCAATCATAAGAGACTTCACCAGAGTACTATATACTCATCCTCTACAAGACTCTTTAATATGCAAACAGATACCCCATATTGCCCCAAAAGATATATCCTTTTAACTTCTATACGTACTCTATTATCTTCTACTGTAGACATTAGATTCTTGCACCGTCTTGTCCACGAGTCCCTCCATCATCTATTCAAATAGCTCGGACCCGTAAAGCTTTCAAAATATTTCTTCCAAAAGGATGGTTTTCCAAATGGTTCACGACTGTTACGATTCAAGCAGCAAACTCATAAAGCAGCACAAGACTCACCCGCAAACGCTCCTCCAAAATCTTCGGACTAAGAACAGAAATTCAGCGAAAAAGTCGGTACAAAAGGACTAGCAACCCTTGCTCACAAGTGACGAACAATTCTCCGCTTAACGTTGCTCGCTCAGAGTTCAAATCTTCCGCTCCCGCTGTCTCGCACTCTCCTCCCATCGGTACCGCTCATCATCATTCTGTATGATCAACGCAGCTACAGTAAATTTCTGCGACACCGCTAATTAAATGGCCGTCACTGCAAACACAGGTCGAGAGATTAACCTTGATTCGGTCATTTCACACAAGAAACGAGGGGAATTAGAGCAAAGCAGCAAACAGGCAAAATCAGTGGCACGAGATCGATTCCAACACACTTTCCTATCCGCTACGTTGTACAGTACATGCTTGGATCTGTTTATTGGACTTCTAACTCCATCTTCCTTGCATATCTCTTTCCGGAGTTAATTAATGGCAATCCGGGAATCGAACCAGAAATCAATAATCTCCCTGTGATAACTTACTCCCTGTGACACGGTAACCTGAAAGAACGCCACCTGAATTCTCTCATACAGAAAATCAAAGAAGTGCCGCTCCAACCTTCCACAAGTAATTGCAACAACAGAAGCTGAAACGAATAAAAATCGGTGAGGACTTGGCCACACGTACCGGCCACTTGCGCATACCCGCTACAGTGCCAAGCTCCTCCAACACGTGAAATCTAATATTTTCCTAGATTCATGTTAAACAATTGACATTGTTTATTTATTGTTTACTGGGAAAGCTCTATTGTAGTTTCCCTGGCTTGCTTTTTACCTCCTCGCAACTCTGTTTCTTGCTCTAACTTAGCGATTTTGTTTCTATCGCAGTTTGTGTATGATTCTTGATGATTCTAGCAGAAATTTCTGAGTGCAAATATTTGAGCGATTGTTCTAAGCAATTGGTTGTGAACATTTGTCTTGAATGAAATAAGGTAGACAAGCTTATTACCACCACGATTTACAATCTGAATATCTTGGGGTCAAAAGTAGAATGGGCACATATTTTTTTAGAGGTGTGCACTTGTTTCACAAATCAAACCCAAGTGGAATTACAATTTTCCGATTAAAAGTGTAATTTCTATGAATTTTTGAAGTGGTCTACCCTAAAATTACAAAACTGCTCATAATTGGAGTCGTAAACGTCCTACAAGCAACATGTAACGACCATTCCATGTCTCTATTAGCACTTAAGTATCCACCAATAAAAGGTGGACACGTTACCCTTGTTGGCATCAAGGCTCTGATTTTTTTTAGAAAAGTAAATGAATTTGGATGACTTTTATGGTGGAGATGGGGCCAAAAGTGGGATGGCAGAGATAGGCAGGCTTACCTTAGCAAGCATTTGTAAGCATTCTTGTTGTTGACAATTCTTGAAGGTGTAATTTTGATTGAGTGATTTTGCCTGAAGGACTGAATTGGCAACTCAATCAATGGCGAATTCATATCCAGCAAGTGCCAACAACTAAGGTAGCAATACACATAACCGTAAGTTTAAGGGTTTAGTACTATAAGAAACCAGCGTTTTAGTTGACAAGTACGGATTTTAGTGGACGTCCAATAAGAGAACTCGTGTTTTGGGATGTTACATTGGATGTTATTCTTGACATAAGAACCCAAATTGTCTTATTGGACGTCCACTAAAATCCGTCTCCTAAAATCTGTACTCATCACCTAAAACACGAGTTTCTTATTGTGTAAACATGATGTTTATTAATAAACATCCAACAAATTATTGAACCCTTTTAGCAAAAAAATAAAATTCTTGTGCATTTTTGAATGTATTATTTGGACATTGTGAGTATAACTTGTAAAATTTTAAAGAGCCAACTATAAACGCACTTAATACCAACACTAGGGTCTGATATTTAGATGTGGTACATCCTTGTAATCACATCTATTCACTTCCTAAGATTTTAGAGGAGACAGTTTGGGAGACAGTTATGTACTTGTGCAAGTTATGGGTACTGCTACCTTACAAGATAGCTTATGCAGAATGATGCAACTTCTATGAATTCAAATCAAAGCATCGAAACTAAGAATTGAATTGAGTACTTCTAATCGCATCCTAATCTCTCAAATGTTACTTTAGTTCTTGCTTATAGAAAGACTATGTGGGGCAATGAAAGAATTATTGATTATAGCTTTGATAAAGAATTTACTTTAGTAGTTGCAACTATAAAATTATCATTGATAGCCACGCTAACTAAATTCAAAACTTTGCATTAAATATTGTAGGCCGAAGGAAGTTGTACCCATTTTTGTTTGCCCCACTACTTTTGTATTGTAGGGATCTCACAAAGTGTTTCAAATATGACCTTAAACGGCATCCATATGAGATCTCTCCAGTTTTTTATATGGCACAACAATAATAAAAGACTTTGAGGTCTTTTATTAGTGAGTGGTTTTGAATCTTTTGAAAATGCTTCAAGCATGTACTAGTCCTATAGAACACTTTGAGTTTTGACTTTGAAAATTCATAGAAAATACTAAAAATCTCCAAAAAGTCTAACTTATTTAATTTATGATGTCCATTTTCTCTACAAGTAAAAATTAAGCCATAATAGAAATTTTTGACTCCATCTATGTACAAAAGCTTCAAAGCTTAACTGAATGGTTAGGTATATCTACCATAGTCATCTAGTCCTTTTAGGATTAATTCATTGTATTTAACCTTTGAAGGATATAAACGTCGATGACCAAGGTAGTCACCAAAATTATTGAACCAATAGGTTTTTTTTTTATTTCTATAGTAAACAATGAAATCATCCATCAAACACTTTTAGTCCTCAACATTCTTCAAGGGTTATCCTTGTAAAGACGTTGCAAGCCTAAAAGGTCTACTTGATGACTTTGCTATTAATTAACTGTAGAAACAAAGAATGCACCTAACGGTCCAATAATCAATGTATTATGGTGACTATCTTAGTCATGTAAGGCGCATCCTAACCAACCCTTTTCTTTTATTCTCTAAGAAAGTGCCAAGATGGCGATAACTTAAAATTTGGTATTCAAAGCATTCGGTATTTCTACTGCCATCCATCTTTTGGACCAAAAAATACTTTTCAATCATATTAACCTTGGAGCGCTCTGACATCCATTTTCTGGACGATGAACAGATTCAGATCCTTGTTTCTGTCTCATTCCTGCTTGGATGAAAGTCATCCTAATTTTTGGTGATACTTTATCAAGTTGTTGTCCTATCCATCGGTTGAATTTGGTGTTACTAGAATATATACATTTCTAAAATTACAAATGCGGAAGTATGTCAAGTGGTCAATTTGCATTGACTTTAGTTCAAAACTAGATGTGCAAAAATGAGGTCAAAGATGTAAAGGTCACAAAAATTTCAAAAAATCACCATATGAAGAGAACCTTATTTCAAATCCATTCCAACAAGTTTTACTCAAAAAATGATAATATTTTACTTGTAATTGAATTTAGAAGGAATTCTGAAATTTTCTTTTCAAAATTTATAGAAAAAGATTGGTGATAGCATTAGTAGATCTAACCATACGGATAGAATTTAAAAATCAAAATCTACAGCTTTCATTTGTATACCAATTCCAAAATATTCTTCCAAATTGTAGTTTATAATGTTTTTTCTCAAATCGTCAATTTTGGAGATGAATCCAGATGTTTACTAGTAGGGGTTAAATGCACTTCTTCATCCAAATTTGGCGGCTTTATCCACATTTTTATTAATAGAAATGGTGAAAAAGACTACTTTTATCTAGCGAAAAGTAGACATCTGGCCCCCATGGTGCAAAAAAAAAGGGCTGGTCCTGACAGGGTTCATTCGCCATGTCTAATTCGCCGTCTGATGAAAGTCAGAATGAAAGTCATCGACGACCGACCCAATGCAATCCAAGAAATATCATCCATCGAATTCGCTTGCAAGAACATCGAATCTCAAGCAAGAACATGCTTTCTTCTGGCGTTAGGGTTTGTTTCGGAGACAGTTCTGTGTTGCAGGATTCTTCGCAGGTCGAGCTCGAGGCCTTGAGGATTCGTTCCGTTTCTCTTCCCTTCGGTAGCTTAGCACGATCATCCTCAGAGCGACCATGGTGGCCACTGCAACCATGGTGGGAGCCATCATGGGCTTGAGCGTTCAGTTCTACTCGAACGGAGTGCGCAGGCTTCCACTCATGCGCCGTGAGTCTTGAACCTCTCTTGGCGGATTCTATTTTCCTGCGTAGAGTAAAAGAGATATAGTGTAATTGATCTTGGTTTCGTGTACAGATCCGTGGGAGCACTTGCTTGCGATCGGATTGGGAGCTGGGTTTGGGAATGCGGTGGCGAAGTGGGAAGTGCGTTTGGAAGAGAATCTTGATAAGAAGTTGGCGGAAGTGAAGACTGCCAACAATAAGCGTTATATTGGTAAATAATGCGTCTGCCAATTGTGTGGTGGTCTTGTTCGTTTATGCAAATTGGTCATGAACCCTAGTCCGCGCAGACATTTTGCTTTCTTTTTCACGAGAGGTTCATGCGCTTATCGTTGCATGATCCTTATTTGGTAAGATTTTTTGGTAGTCTCAAAGATGTAATCGCCGTCTGGAAGGATTTGCATTCCGCTCCGTAGGTCGCAGTACCCGTTTCCGTAGTTTTTAAGCATTTCAGCACGAGACTGAGGGAAAAATTGAACTCAGAATTTGAAATTGAGAGAAAGTAAAATCGGAATGAAAATGTATTTCGCGTGAATTTTTCGGAATCAGAATTGTGAGGATGTACATTTCTAACTTCTTGAGGGGCTATTTTCACATCGTATGGGACCTTAATTCGTCACCTAATATGGGGTCTTGATTGTGGGAGCCTGTTGTAAGTGATGGTTTTCTTTAGATCACTTTTCAAACAGATTCTTATTTATTTGTAGGGTGCAGATTGTTGTTGATGGAAATGGTTGTCTTCTCCTCAAAATGTCTAACTGATGGTGGAATTGAGGAGGTGCTGATATTGATGTTGGGATGTGGCAGGTACCATGAGGAGCGTTGAAGATTGATTTTCTTATTTTCATCTTGGAAAATTATAATCCTGCGTATTGTGAGATAGCTGGTACTCATGGTTTGTGTTCTTCAAACGTACACCCCTTGCCTTATTCTGTAAAACCTGCAATCACGAGTGTTTACTCCAGATGCTTCGTGCCATCAGTGGGGGGTTGTATCGTTTTGACTGGGTCCGACATTTTTTCCTGCTGAACGAGAGCTGGTAATAATCATTGTGGGAAAGACAAGAACTAATCGAAGCAACCATCTTTCTGGACACCTCTATCGTGTGTGCAGTCGTCTTGTATGTTTGTTTAGGCAGCTTGATATCATGAGGACATCACCAATTGCTTAGTCCTGAATATGTCTGTCATGCATGTGGATTATGTGTCTTGGGTTCATATGTTCTGTGGACTACCTATACGAATTTGCACCAATTTGTATGCTCCAGTTGTGAAGGTTGAAGTTATGGAAAATCAGGTGTGTTGCTTTTGGTAACATTGTTGCGTTGCAACGTAAATCCTGATGTAGGACACTCTGAGCTCAGCAATGGCCTGTGTGTCTTCCAGACTAAGGATGGCTATAATCCCTGACTGCTTTGTAACAAATGTGATGTTTTATGTTTGTTTAGTGTGCTTCTCATGGTTGCCCAGATTTTGTAGCCTGGAGATGGTGAAATAGCTTGTCCTTTCATACATAACTCCGGAAATGGGCTATTACATTTTGAGGAAGCATAATTTTTCTCACCGAAGTGACCAGTATTGGCTTGAGCATAAGCCATTGCATGCAGTTGAAACAGGTGATAGTTAAGCCTAGAATGTTGAGTGGCGCAATTTCTCCTATTCGTTATGCTTAATAAGCCTCTCCATCTTGCAAGGCAATTGAGAGTTAGGCTTATACCCTTGTGCATATTCTTCTTACATAACTGAAGCCACTGAAGAGAGGGGTTAACCTACACTTACACTTTAGGTGGACTGTGAATGCTGCAGGGTTGATGATACGTATGAATTCTAGGCAATTGTAGAAGCTGAAGTGATCCCAGTTAATGATGTTTGTATGACTAGTTTGTTTTGGGACAGGGAAGCTTTTCTGGTTGTAGAATGTCATTGTTCTTCCTTGATGGTGAACTAGGCTCGTTTCTTTGAACTGACTTGGGAGCCCGAAGAAGGTTGGTAATCAAATCTTCTGGCTTATGCAACCCTTGTTTCAAGAGGTGGGATTTAAATCAAGCGTGGTCAAGCGGTGGTCACATGCGTGATGCTTGGATTGACATCAGGGCTTTTTTTTTGGCGAAATTTCACCAGATTCCAACTCCGTCTGACAGATTTCCACCATTGTGCCTAGCTCCCTCCAAATATTGACCAGCAAACGGAGGGCATAGAGGGGCTCCACTGTTCATCTACAGTGCGAAAAAAAAGCCTTGATTGACATTTTCTTCCTCAATTCAGAAACACTCATCTTTGCTGCATTTGTTTGTTGCATTAGTTCTGGAATGATTCGGTGTGATTGTGTGAGTTTGGATTTGGATGAGGAAATGTTGTGTTGGAATGTGGTTGTGAAATTGAAGAAGCAATGATATACTCCCTCTGACTTAAAATAAATCTGTTGCACTCGCACAGTTTTCCAATAGAAACCAAGGATTTATTTTGAGATACCCTATGCGAACATCAAATTTGGCAAAAATTAAGTCATTTTTGTAAAAAAAGTGCCACATGTCATCTTGTGAATGATGTGAGGTGACATTGATCATGAGAATTTGACATGGAAATTCAATTTTGGCACTTGAGTGCCAAAGTAGACCTTCACTTCTTCTAGCATCAAAATTTTGCTATTTGTATGCTCCCACTTTGCAAGTATATACGATTCAAATTTGCTTGAAGAGTTTTGCAATTTTAGGGTTCTAGTGGTTCATGAATGATTGCAAATTTAATTTTTCTTTGACATATGCCTTCCTAGGGATGTTCACAATGAGAATGGTCAAAAAAAAAATTGTCTTCTTTTTTTAGTTCTTTTTTTAAAATGACACCCCTTTTGTGGAAATTATAGCTCTTTTGCTAGGGTAGTATTGGAACTTCTAAGTATTGCAAAGTACTTAATTGAGTCTACCAAAGACGATTTGGAAAAGTAGAAAGATGATAAATGGATTTCAAAGTTCACGTAGACAAATGGAGAGGAGATATGTGCCTAAATTACAAAAATCAAGGAGCGAATGGATGGTCCAAATTTTTTGGTTCAAATAAGAAATAATATTGAAACATAGTAATAGTATTGATGGTATAGATTTCTAAAAATAAAAAAATGAAGCAAAATATAAAAGTGTTTCTTGCCATGACCCATTGTACTTAAATTTGACACCATACAAGTAAAATATATGATAATTTTGTAGCTTCTTAGACATGTAGAGGTGCAATAATGATACAAATTGGAAGTGCCATGTGTCTTTAAATCCAGCTCAACATTAAAAAAAAATTGTCTCTATTGGATGCCTTAACCCGTGCACCATCCATATCAAATATTAAAAAAAACATATTACAAATATAATAGGATTATCTCAACCTTCAAGATTAAATAATAGTACATGAAGTAGATATTTGTGATTCAATAGAAGAACTTGGCACCAACAATGCTAGTGAGTGAGTGCTGAGACATGAGCCTATGAGCCTTGAATCCAATGGTAGGTATGTACCTACAACCATTTGAAGGTGTTTATAACATATGTACCTATAATATGGATACATTGTAATACAGAAAGAGTCTTTGTTATAGATACCTATGACATAGAAACTTATAATTGTAGAAGGTGTCTATAATATAAGTTCCTTGGTTCAAGAGCTCATAGATTTTATACTCACATGCTAGCACTCCAAAACTTGGCATTATGTCCCATAACCTATTTATAGCTCTAAAGCTTCACAATGAATAACCTTTATATAAATATTCAATTACTTTATAAATTGCATAAATCACAAATCAGCCTAAATCCACATGAATACTTAAATGATTAGGATTTATTTTATTTGGGCTATTAGATTTATTATATTATTCAAATAATTTTTTTTTTCTAATAAAAATAAGATGGAAAATCCAATACGATTGCTATAATCTATCACATGAACTACCTTACCTTTTGATTAAGTTCAATTTGCATTTCCTATCAAATATTCCCTTTGTCCCACAAAAAAACTCCAAAAAAAATTTCTACAAGGGATTAATTATATTTTTAGTCTTTGTACCACTGATACATGCATTCAAAAACCGGCAATCCATCCCTTAGATCTATGCAAAATTTATAGTTTAGGCACCATTGATTAAGCATCCAAAATCTATACATAAAGTATCATATTTCAATTTAGTTTGTGAATGTTACTAGCTCCGTCATTCTTGATGATTTAAAGGTTGGTGGCAACAATGGGTTTCTAAGAACATTTGTCCCAATCTAAACACCCACAAGAAAGAAACCTGACCCACTTCATGAACAAATCTTCATAGCACCGAAGTGGTCACCAAATCCATTCTCAATACCATTGTATGAGAAACCACAACAAGTATAAGATGCCTCATATGGGCAAAGCCAAGCTTTCTAGGAGAAGAGTGCTTCCTAACTTCTTGACTTGTCCTCACGAGGTCGTTCCCTAGGAGCTTTTTAGTGGGATAAGAATTGTGCTTGATTTGGAGGTTTTTAGTGGGACAAACGGAGTAATAAATTAACCCCTAAAAAGACCATTGTCCCCTTGGGGGACAAATTGGATTCCGGGCAAGTACATATGGTCTCAATTTTTGTCATGATGTTTTGATACTTTTTTTGAAGATAGAAAAATGGATTGGCTTTGTAGGATTATAATTTTTTTTTCAATTGGTGCTTGGGAACAAAAGTTATGTCCATATAAACCCAAAATAGGGGAGACTAGGCATCCAAAAAAATAATAATAATTTAAAAAAAAATTAATTAATTAATCTCATAGACTATATTTTTGTCCACATGGAAAGCTTTGATTCATTTCATTTGGATAAGTGATGTAAAAGTTATGGACAATATTGTTCTTCAGGCAATCTAAGCATCTTCTTGAAAAAATAACTTGTAGGACTCATTTCTGAATGCAATTTTTACAAATTTAAAATAAAGTTCTACATGGTTTAGTTTGCTTGCTAGAACAATCTCACCATTGGGATTAGTGCATTTTAATTTCATCTTAGAAATATTAATAATTTAAATTTTCCTTCTATCTTGTACCTACTTCTACTTAACAATATTTTTAAGAATGAAAATTAAGTTTTTTTGAGATATTTTTTTTTCTTAGGTTTCCAATTCAATTTTCCACCATAAAGATTTTAACCTCAAAACTTTTTAGTGCAAAAATTTGAAGTTAAGAAGGTTCAAAGTCAAATAATCTAGTCCCGCAATGTGCAAAAAAACTTGTTTTTTTCACTTGAAACGCAAATATCTTGCAATCTATGCGGTCAAAAATTCTGAAATTTTTCTACACATTTTTGTACTAGTGAGGTGTAAGAAAATGGTTGTATGTGCAAAAAAAACAATTTTCAATTTTTCTTTAATTCTTTGCAATAGAAATGGTAGTTTTGAGTGTTTTTTGGCGAAAAAAAGGCTTTGGTCCTTTAGGGATTAAAGTTAAAAAATATGCTTCAATAATGCCTAAAAATAGAAAGATTTATTCTTCCCCATCAGAGATTGTTTTTGAAAAATAATCTTTAGAACTATTTTTTACAAACTCTGACCATTGCGTACAATAGTACATTACTAAAATATAGGAGAACTATTGATCTCATGAATATAAGATATATTTTGCTAATAATTGTATATACTCACATACAACTTCTACTAAAGTGTTGCAATGAATATCATCTAATAATTTATTAGTACTTGGATATGGATCAAGGGGTATATAGAAGTGGCAATGGGACCAACACCTTACTATTCTCTAAAAAAAACAATAAGAAATTGTTGAAAAGCTAAGGGCCACTAGGAAAGAAATAAAAGGAAAATAAGGGGTTCACCTAGGCAAGTCTATTGTATATTAGTACAAATGTGGATATAAATATGTATACAATTATAGCTTATATTGATATATAGGGATACTTGTACTTGTACATATGTGAATAGACATACATACAAATATATATGCGGATATGGTTGTTGATATAGGTGCTAATTATCCTATATCTTTTGGCGACAACCTTCGTTGATACTCTCATAAGTTGCTAGCAAATTTAGCATAAAATAAGTGAAAACAATTGAACAAAAAAAATTCATAAATTGGACAACAAAAATGCCCCATGAAAAATCAATTATGGAACCAAATGTCAAAATGTCAAAAATTTCCACCAACTAGCTAAGTAAGTTGTAAACAATTGTAAAATGGATCCATAACGCCTTTTACAAACACCTTTCAATAATGCTACCAAGCCCTATGGCCATGAACAAATTAACCCCTACAATTATGATGTCATTTTTTTGTCAAAAAACATTCAAAACTACTATTTTCAATGCAAACAACAAAAAATTTAAACATTTGTTTCTTTTGCATATTCAACTACAAGATCTTGCAGTAGACTAGTATGAGCATGTTTACAAGAAATTTCAAAACATTTATTGTATTGATCACAAAATATAAGCGTTTAAAGTAAAGAAAATCGTTTATTTTGCTCCTAGCTTGACTAGAATATAAGGCTTTGAATCCTCTTGACTTCAATTTTTTGTACTATATATAATAAATTTATAATTTTCTATACTAAAGAATTGAGTTGAAAGTTTAGTGTAGTAAGACTTTCAAAATTAAATTGGAAATTTAAATCCTAGTATGAAGTTTGCTCAAGGAGACAATAACTAATAGGCTTGCTACAAGATAATTCGAATTAGAAATTACAACTCACATATAAGAAGATTTTCCTCCACCCAGGTAATTGCTATTCTTCACCATTTGGTCTATTTACACAATATGTTACTTCCTTTCTAAAGGCCACAAAGGTTAAGGATCTATTTTTAATTACAATTCTTTATGTTGATACTTTTAACTTGGTGTTATCTGCATTGCAACTTGGTTTTTATGTTTCTTCATTATCACTTAGATGCTTGTTCACGAAATTGGCTTTAGCACATATGGAAATACAAACTGCCTTCATGCAACCATGACATTTAATTAGTAGCTCTACAATGATGGTGTGGTATATTCCACACCCCAACAGTGCTTCATCGGTAGCTACTGATGAATTAGATAGGTGGAGGACATAGAAGCACACCATCACTATAGAACCAAGGCAACATCAACACATACTACTGAATGTTATGACCACTTGGAAAGAAGACGGAATTGGCCATGGCATTTTTTCCAAACCAACTTGGGATTGAATTTATCCACTCCATCTTGCTTCACTCATTATCTAACTTAAACTTCGATTTGGATAATTCACTCAAACAGCAATTAACCCCTAAATGCCTAAAGCCTTTTTTTAACTTCTAGGAATTTGCTCTACATTGAACAAAAAAGCCAACATTTTGATAAGTTGTGGCAATTTTTTATGAATTGTAACCGTACAAATTCAAACTAGACATGTTAGAGGTCACATAGGAAAAGAAAACACAACAATATCACTTATGAATTGAAAGATTATAATGTTTGAACATGAGTGTGTTAAAATTGCAAAAATGACTTGAAGTCTTTCAATCCTCTTTTTTCACATGCCAAATCTAAAAAGTTGGTCAACAAAAAATTATGAGGTTAAAGGAGTAAAGGACCTGACATGCATAACTCCAATTAATTTACGGCTTCTCAAAATCTATTCTACAATTTTTTTAAATGAATTTCTAATGTAATTTTTCCTCCAGGATCTAGAGTATTTGAGGCTCACTTCCAAGAGTCCTTCACACTACGGGAAATCAAGATTGCAATGGGTACCCTTGTACAAAATCTTGGATAGAAAAATCATAATCAATCATTTTCAAAATCAGGCTTTTGACGCTAAAATTAGACTTCATAAAGAAGTTTTCAAAAGTATAAATTATTAAAAATAGCAACTTGATTAGGTTTTATATAACTTCAAAGTTTTTTTAACACCAAAATTTGGTGCCTCAGGCATTTAGGGGTTAACCCCTAAGGACCCAAGTGACCATTTTCTGGTCGCTATCCCTATTTTTTGAGCTTCCCGTTCTCATATTTTGAGTTTTGTAAAATAAATTTTATTTCTAAAAATAGACTTTGTTACAAATCCATGGCAGTGGTTTCATCAAATTCCGAGTTAAACTCCGCCTTGTGGAAATTTTCAAAGTTTAGCAGTTTAGTCTAGTTTACAACTCGTTTTTTTGTGTTTGGTTTGGGCAAGGACTAAAAAGTCAGCCAACCAATAAGCTTCTTGCCCACCTCATAAAGGTCAGATCCACCTTCAAAAGGTCAGATCCAAGGAGCTCAAGGAAAAGACAAATGTCCCATTCTTTTTTCTCTTGCAAACACTATTCAAATTTCAGTTACCACCGTGCATTGCAAGCTTCACCATGAATTGTAAAATTCTTGGAATGTTATGAGATTTTACATGTACATTCTCAACTCTCTTATCTTTCACTGAGCAAAAAAAAAAAATCATTTTGAAATATTCTCACAAAGATATGCTCCTTCAAAGTGAGTTGCTCTGTATTTCCATTGACCAAATAAAATTTCAAAATTAAAGACCTCCTAAATTATGAGGTCAAATAATCTCAATTTTTTTGAGGTGCTCACTCTCAATGTTAAATTCAAGATCCTACGGTTACATTATATCCGATTTCAAAAAAATGGATAAAAAATATTGCTCAAGTTGTTGGCAGTTTTGGCCCATTCTGAAAGACACCCCCACCCCCACCCCCACCCGGGTCCTTAGGGGTCAAACATAAGATCTTAAATATGACTGATATTGGAAATGCACACGTGCAAACCTCTCCAATTTGGTTTTATAACAACTTAACTTATTGCACTCAGACCTCAAACTCACAACCAACTTGTGAAACTATTAGAACTCAAATCCAACAAAAAACTGATAAATTTCTAATAGGACTATGACATTTACTTGCATTCCACATCCTATTTGATAATTCACAACTACATGCAGTATTTTCCTGTGTGGCTTAACTTATGACTCAATCACTCAACAAACTTCCTACTTCTTGCAATTTGGACTTGGTAACAACGTAGCTACAACCAGATACTAAGTACTTTCCAATTTGTCTATGTAACATTCAAATCTCATCACCCATACATAGTTGCAACTTTAAATTAGACATCAGTAATCAACTAAAAATCACAGACTCAAATCTCACAACTCAGCAAATATCCAATACAGCACACCCCCAAATCGACATACAATCCCATCACCCACAAACCATTTTTTTTTTTTTTTTTCCCTCATGGCACAGTCACAATGGTCTAAATCTGGAGGGAACATCCTCCATTTACTGCATGTTGTGTAGTTTCAACTAGGAAAAAAAACTGTCACAAATTTAGCACAATTCATCAGTACAAGAATCTATAACCACATCACAACCATTTGGCAATCACTTCTCTATTACAAATGGAAAATCACAAAACAACCAACTTGGGTTCTGCTTACGTGCTCTCTCAAAGCAATGGGTGAGTTCCAAATGACCCCATGATTCCTATTAATAAGGTACCCCCCCCCCCCATTTCCAACCGGTGATCCATTCCCGACCTATAGGTGCACGTATTTTTGACCACGCTTAGAATGCGATTTTTTTTTGTTTTCAGGGTTGGAACTCATAAATACAAGACACATGTCCCAAGTTGTGAAAAAAAATAGGAAATAATGATTAGGTAGAAAGTTATTGAATGATCGGAATTGGAAGAGTCTAGACATTGGCCATGGGTCGGGCGCACTTTTTGCCTCCCAAAATTCATAGTAATTTCAATTCAAGCGATAAAATTACCAATTTTTTTGCAATCCATGTCATTTCTATTGATATACCTCTGAAAAATATTTGTTTTGCCTTAGCTACTCTAGATCATGTCGGAATTCCTTATTCGGTCGGCTAGGGGGGGTACCTTATATAGCATGCAACAGTTGATGGCAACTTCCACCAAATTGGCTTTTTAGTTTTCAGAAGGAAACTATCCAACTGGTTGACTTGGTTTCACACATATTTAATGCCTATTAAAATTATCCTACCTTTTTCACTACTCTTAATACTAACTAGTGTAGCCATGTGCCGTTGCCACACCCAAAACAAAAGTAAAAGTCATTTAAAAAACCAAAAATAACTCAAAAACCCATAACTTTCCCATCGTACGTCCAAATGCCACAAAACAAAGCCCGTGCATCCCTCCTCGCTGAGGGCTTTCTAATGGTACCAAGAACGTGAGAATTTGGCACACGGTTCAAAAGATACATAATTTAACATGATTTAGTAATTTTTAAGAACAAAAAATAACTCAGAAATCAATAACTTTCCCACCGTCGGTCCCAACACCATGAAACCAAGTCCGTGCACCCCTCCCCACCGAGGGCTTTCCGACGGTACCAAGCATGCCACTAGGGGACGCACGGTCCAGGTGATCTCAACGTAACAAACAAAACAAAACAAAACAAACAAAGAATATACCATGCAAACTTAATAGAAGAAATTAAGAAGATTACTTGGCCTAACTAGAGAAAATGACATGAAAATTGTTTTAAGTTTTAACAGCCAACTACCAAACCTACATTGGAGAAAAAAAGATTCAAACACTCTCTTCTCTGTGATTTTCATTCTCTAAAAAATTATTTAAGGCAAAGTAGATATGACATAGATGAAAAATCTAAATTGTTGATAGTTCTAAGATGAAATTGAAATACATTAATCCTAGCAGTGAGATTGTTCAAAAAAGCAAAATAAACCATGATCAATTTTTTTATTTTAAAACTGTTGAAATTGAGTTCATAAACAAATTTAATACATTATTTTCTCAAGAATTTGTTAAGATTGTCTACAAAACAAGAAGCTTTGTAACTTTCACATCACTTATCTAAGTAGAATGAATCAAATCTTTCCACATACACAAAAATATAATCTATAACAAATTTATTTTTGTTTTTATTGGTTGCTTGTCCTCGTCTATTTTGGGCTTATTATAGCATTACATTTGCTCCTAGGCACTGATTGAATTAAGAATTATTTTTGCAAAAAGCTAATCAATTTTTTTATATCAAAAAAATGTTTCAAAAAATCTTCTCCAAAATTGAGATCATTGGTTCCTGCTCAAACCTTCAATAGTCCTCCAAGCGGATGTTTGGGACTTTAGGAGTTAAGATGCCAACAACATCTCAAATGCCTACCACGAACAGTAAATGACTGTCACAATATAATATTCTTACTTTTGGAAAAGCCAAATTTTTTATTAGTTGTTTAAAAATGCCAAACTATTTATTTTCAAAGGAAAAAAATTTAATTCAAAGATTGACTATCAAATCTACTAGCACCTTACGGCAATATTTGAAACCTTGAACTTTGAAAAATAAAATAAAATAAAATAAAAAAGATTCTTGGCTTGAAGCGTGTTGGTTTGAAGCTTTGGGCTGATTTAATGACTACTTGTATCCACTCAAATATACTAAGCTACACAATCAAGTTGATGATTGCAATCAATTGCTTGCAAATGATTTATTTTTTATTTTTTTCCTATGGAAGTCTATCAATCAAGCATGTAAAGACGCGGACCCCCATAATCAAGGGAATCACCAAAGTTCTCTAATTATCTAATCTTGACAAAACCACGTTGTCACAAAGTTTTGCTAGTAGGTTTGGAATAGCACGAGGCTCTTGCTGTAGAAGTGCTTTGCATATATTCTTAAATGCCCATGAACACCCTAAATCATATTAAACCTACCTTCAAACTCCCTATTTCTCCAATCCATGTCCTACAATTTTCATAATGCCCTAAAAACTAGCATATGCAGCTTTGGTTTTGCATAACGTTTAGACAGTAGCTCCAAACAACTTGAAACTTTGTCACTTTGTAGATCAGCTATCCAAATACACACATACCAAATTTCATCACATTCTAAGACACTTTCCGACTTTCATAGACATTTTTCTACTACTGACTTCCTAACCCTTCTCAAGCTACCCTAGAAATTGACATAACTAGCTTTGGTTTTGCATAACGTTTGGATAGTAGCTCCAAACAACTTGAAACTTTGCCACTTTGTAGATCAGCTACTCAAGTAGACACACACCAAATTTCATTACATTCTAAGATACTTCCCGGCTTTTATGATCATTTTTCCACTACTGACTTCCTAATCCTTCTCTGCTGCTTCAATCCGGTTGTATTTTGGTGCATAACTCCTAGATCTTAAGTCCATTGAAGATAAAATTTTGATACAAGCTAGAAGATAAGATAAGAAAGATACCCTCAAAGTTTCATTGCCATTGTACAAGATCTCAATAATAATGAAGCTCCTCAAAAACGCCCTCCTTGATTGCCTTTAAATCCAAACACCTTCACTTCAAAGCTTCATAATTTTTTCTCCATAATAGATCTAGATCCAAAACTTGGCATCATGGTAGATCAAGTGTTCATAAATTGAAATCTAAAATCTTGTATTCATCCAACATTTTTCCAAAGTGCAACACAAAACTCTCTCAAGTCAATGCTCCATTCAATATCAAACCTCAACAAGTACACAACTCGTACCCAAAGTACCTTTTACACCTCCCAACACACAAAAAACAAGAGAGAAAGCAAGGGACCAGCCCTTGATTCAAGTAGAACCCAAACCCTAAAGGCGGTCTAACCCTAACCCTAACCCCACTAACCTAGGTATCAAATAATAACTAACCGGTTATCAACCGGTGGTTAGCATGAACAAATGAACTAACAACAAGCTATTAACACAACAAGGCTCAATACTAACACACCCTTCTAACAAACAAGAATGCCTCATTTAACTACCGTAGGTTTAGGGCAGGATCGGCACATTTATGCCGAATATTTAATAAAAATTCCCAAAGTAGATTCGGCAGCATCTAAAATGAATAATTAAAATTCAATTATTATTGAAAAGAATAAAAAAGTATTCGGCAACCTAATAAAAACTCTGTGCATGTACCGGTATAATAAAAAATTTAAATACCGGCAGCCATCCGTTTAAGGCAGCCCACCCACCATTATACAATAATTAAGTACCATTAATGTCTTAAACGGTTAAACTCTTCTTTCCATCTCTTCTCCATGCACTTTGGAAAAATTTGCTCATGAAGTTTACTTGTTTGAAATGTTTGCAAACCGGTATTTGAAGTGTGCATTGTATTTGAATGAAGTGGGTGTTTGAGTGGTGATTCTTGCACAATGGCTCCAAAACAACAACGCCTAGATTTAGGATTCTTTAGTTCTATCAGCAAAGAAGAAAGAGAGTGTAATATTCAAAAGGATTTTGCAACATTGACAGAGAGACTAGAGAAGGAGAACAGACTGCCAAAGAAGGAGATATTTCAAAGGCGTGTTGGGAGGCCTAAGAAAGAAGTCGAAGCAGTGTTATTGAAGCCAAAAGTCGAACCTATGAAGACTCCAAAGAAGAAACAAAAGGTTCGTTATACAAACTGGTTCACTCCTTCTCTTTGGCCGCCTATCTATGCAGCAGTAAGGCAACATCGAAATATTCAAGGAGCTTTGAGTTATTTACGGGCAGCTTTTAGAAAGCCAGGTGATTTATCTAGTGTATATGATTCCTTATCACGAGGGTCAATGTACGAATGGTTTCACCCTAATGGTGACCTAAAAGAGAATTACAAGCGTTGTGTAGAGCTTGGCGCATACTTTGCCAAGTCTAAACAACATTGTCCAATTCTAATTGATCATCCTCTTCTTAAAGAGGAGATTTGTAAGGTCCTCCGCAAACAAAGGGCTGTCGGACAACCATTGTACGCAGTATGCATACAACCCTTGATCAAAGCTATCATATCTAAACGGCAACCACAATTGCTAGATAGCAACAGAAATTTTCGTATGTCTATAGCATGGACAAGGACTTTTATAAAAGCAGAGTTAAACTGGAGTTACCGAGCTTCAACTACCGCAGCAGGGAAATTACCGGACGACTATGAGTTGCAAGGACAGACTATGGCTCAAAGATGTGCTTATTTGATCAAAGTTCACAACATACCTCAGGAGCTTGTTGTGAACACTGACCAAACGGGTATACACTTAGTTCCTACAGGTGGGGCTAGGACTTGGGAGACTAAAGGATCAAAACATGTCAATGTTCATGGTGTAGAAGATAAAAGGCAAATTACTGTTGGTGTTTCTTCTTCAGCTAGAGGACTTGTTTTACCTTTTCAAGTTATTTTTCAAGGTTTGACAACAAGATCTCTACCTCCACTCAATGATGGGAGAAAAGAGTGTACAGATGCTGGATGGCATTTAACATTCAGCTCTAACCATTGGTCAACCATGGACACATGCAAAGACTTTGTCAACACTATTTTGATAAACTATAGAGATGCACAAATCCAACTCTTGGGATTGCCAAAAAACCAAGATATGCTATGGCTCATCGACTACTGGAGTGTACACATCAGCAAGGAGTTTGGAGGGTAGATGAGAAGCACTCACCCTCACATTCACCTTCTTTTTATCCCCGCAAATTGTACAAGCATTTTCCAACCTGCTGATGTTATACTCCAACGCCCATTCAAGCATGCATTTCGAAAGGAGTTCAACACCTACACTATGGATATCATCACCAATCAACTTGATGCAGAACAAGATGTGAAGATTGATTTTAAAATGTCAACACTCAAGCCTAGGTTGTGTGCTTGGCTTTACTCAGCTTGGCTTCATATATCTAACAAGAAAGAGATGGTGATCAAGGGCTGGGAGAAATGTGGACTCCTACGTTCATTTGACCAAGAATTTCAAAGACAAGCAATGATGGACAACATGACAACACCACTTTTCAAACATGTAGAAGAAAATCCAACAATTGAAACTAATTTGAATGTAGGGGAGGAAGAGACAGATGCAGAAGATAGTTTAGAAGAAGTGATGCTACAATCACTAAGAAGAGTTGAAGAACTCTCTTTGGTAAATGTTCCATCATCATTGACAGCTCTCTGTGGCATGGCTAGGAAGAAATCTACCAATATCCTGCAACAACAAACATGATTCAAGGTAAGAATTTACTATTCAAAAATAATTCTCAGTTTGATCTTTCATTTCATTTCACCATGAGTTTGATATAGATTTCAAAACAATGCTCAAGTTCTTTGCTTCATCAAAAACAAGTGAATCCAAATCAAATAGATTCAGTAACATTACCTAAACTTAAATTATTTTCTTGCAGATCCTGTCATTTGGAGCTGTTCTAATCTGCAGAATACATACAAAGCTCAGACAATGCTTAGCTAGAAGATCAGAAGTGAAACAACAAGGAAAACAAGAAAAAAATTGAAAGCAAAAAAAGGTAAGAAGCAGTACCTGAATCTCCGCAGCAGAACTGCCACCCCTCCTTGCAAGAGACTGTCGCATGCTCTGCAGCAGATTGCAACCCCAAAGCAGATTCCGGCCCAACCTCGCCCTGTAGCTGACTCAGTCTCCGCCCAGCAGCACACTTCTGACCAGCCCCGCCCCGCAGCACACTCCCGACCAGCCCCGCCCCGAAGCAACTCCGATTCCACCCCACCCCATCCCGCAGCAGGCCTCAGCCCCTCCTCGCAGCAAACTCCGGCTCTACCCCGCCCCGTCCCGCAGGAGGCCTTGGCCCCTCCCAACTGCAGACTGTCGCGCCACCCGATGCACATGAGACGGCTGCTTGGAAACAGAATCGCGGCCGCACCAAAAAACTCCGCCCTGCCAAAGATCTGACGCCCACTCACCGCAGCTGGAGTGAATTTTTGATAAACCTTGTTGAGCCGTAATGCAACAGGTTGACTCCTCCGACTTCTGGATTGTATCGTACTGCTTCTTGACCCTGCAATCAACTTCAATTTTTCCTAGTTAGTCATGAATTTCCAGATTTGTACCTTTCTTTCATTTCCTGGTAGAGAAAACAAAACACAGAAGGACAACAACAAGCACTGGCAAAACACAAGAAGCAGACAAGCCAAATAGTAGCAAAAACAAGCGAGCAAAACAATAGAGGAAACAAGCACAAGCAGAATATATCCCAAACCTTCGGCAAAACGATTCTTGCAGCTTGGCTCCAATGTGCTTGAAGGAGGTGGACGAGAGTCCTTTTTGTAGTTTGGAGCACGCGATTGTTTCCGTTGCTCTTGGCAGGCTGTCAACGTATTAGAAGGAGTTTCAGAAGGACTTCTGCATGGTGTACAGGGTGTCAACGCGCTAAGCGCCCGTGAATGGAGGTAGTGATGAGTAGTGGAGTTCACTAATAGAATTTGAAGACTTCCGTGATTGCAGTGTTTGTTTAGTAATAGTCTCGCCCTTCCATGATTGCAGGTTGTATTTTAGACATTCCGGCTAATACTGGGCCTTCTTTATTTTCGACAACTTTGCCATTTATTTTTTGTTGACTTCGGCAGTTTCTTTGAATCATTTTTTTTTTCGACACTCTTTAAATAAATTATTTTCCGCCGACCCTGTACTAAACCTACGGTAGTAGACGGCCCACATCACGACAACGCTATGTCGCTTCTATCCTTGTGCTAAAACCAAGCATGCTTGGAATTTTGTCTTATCCGTCCTATATACGGCTCTAGGAACCTCTAAAGTTGTATGTTGTTGGCTGGCATTGACATGGCAACAATGTGTGCTCGGTTCAACGATCTCGAGGCGTTTGAGGCGTGGAAGTTCTATGTGGTCCCTCTTCGGGGGATCTGTCATCTGGATAACATGGATTGATTGGAACGCTATGTGCTTTGATAATACACCATAGTCACATTAGAAGCTTGAGGAGGTACTGTAGTTGTAGGGCAGGGTCGGCAGAAAATAATTCTAAAAATAGATGCCAAAATTTTAGGAAAATTCTTTTTTTCAAAAAACAAAAAAATTGTAAGGTGAAAAAAAGAATATTGGTAAAAGATTCTATTTTTAGCATCTGCCGAACCTTATTTTTCAGAAAAAAAAAAATATTCGACATAGAAGTGCCGACCTTGTCCTTCACTTACAGTACTTTGGGTGGTTCGCTTGGATAAAAGCTTCAAAATTGTGTGAGGTCTACTCGAACAGGGTTGATGTTTTCTTGTGACGCTATGGCAATACCTGGTTACAGACGGTATTCTTTGAGGCCAGAAATTGCCTGACGATTAGATGGAACAAGAAGCTTCCCAAGATGGGCACCTTCAGTTAAGGCAAAGCGGTTCCTGTTTAGTTTCTGGTTTTGGTTCTCCAGCTTTCATGTGAGGATTTGGCTACCATTTAGTTTCTCAAAAAGTTTTAGCTGTCTAAAAATTTTAAAAAAAATCCTGTTGAGGTCTGTCCTTTGGTTCTCTTATATTACTCCAATTTTTCAATGGGAATTGTCCATGCGTTTCAAAAAAAAAAGAATCCGATTGTTGGACCAATAAACTTAGGTGCATTTTTTTGTTTCTACAGTGAACAATGAAACCATCCATTGAACACTTTTGGTACTCAACATCCTTCAAGGTTAATTAGAAGTAATTCTGCCCAACCTGCAGGCCTTCCAATTTATGATGTTCATAAGATATTAATACCTGTAATCCTACTTAAGTTACATCAAAGCATGGAGGTACCCCATTATCATGCATTTGTAGAAGTCATGAGAAGAAGACAATCATGACTGGTACTAAACCTTCAAGTCAGTCTGTGTCAAGGTACTAACCTCAAGCTTAGTTCACAGCGCTTCCATTTGATGATGGTGTCCCCAATTGCACTTGGATTTATTGAAAGTTGAGGTAAGTTAGATCTCAAACCCTCTTCCCTTGCTCCTTGCCATTTGAAATTCACTTTGGCAGTGGTTTCAGGTGGAAATAAAATAATCAATTGTGTCAAAAATTCAGTCACTTGCATCAAGTGAGAAAGTTTTAACCCTCAATCCATAAAGAACCACAAGACCACTAAGGTAGGTACATCCAAATTTGCCACTGAGCTTAAACCGCCATCTATACTCTCTGTACATCTTCAAAATCAATTATGTACTTATGTGGAAGAAATCATTTTAGAACCAAACTTTGTTCCTTCATAACTTTTGCATACATTATATATCCAAATGTTGTGTTCTTTGGTGCGTTGGAACCTCCTTTCACTTGGCAACAAGAACATATGAAAATCTGACCAATCTATTAATAATAACTAATCTCAATAGCAGAAAGTGGCGGTTTTGGGTGTACCTACCTTAACCCCAAAATGACCCTGGAACTACTTGAGCTTCTAGGAATTTGCTCTAAGTTGAACAAAAAACTAACATTTTGATAATTTGTATCAATTCTTTTTGAATTGTAACCGTACAAAATCAAACTAGACATGTTAGAGATCACATTAGAAAAGAAAACACAACAATATCTCTTACGGATTCAAAGATTATAATGTTTGATCATGAGGGTGTTAAAACTGTGAAAGTGATTTGAAGTCTTTCAATCCTCTTTTCACATGTCAAATCTAAAAAGTTGATCACCAAAAAAATATGAGGTTAAAGGGCCTAACATGCATAACCCCAATCAATTTATGACTTCTCAAAATCTACTCTACAATTTTTTTAAATGAATTTCTAATGTGATTTTTCCTCAAAGATCTAGTGTATTTGAGGCTCATTCCCAAGAGCCCTCAACACTACAAAAAGTCAAGATTGCAATGGACACCTGTGCACAAAATCTTGAATAGAAAAATCATAATCAATCATTTTCAAAATCAATTTTTTGAAACTAAAACTAAACTTCATAAAGAATGTTTCAAAAATATAAAATACTAAAAATAATAATTTAGTAAGGTTTTATTTAACTTCAAAAATTGGTCGAGGACACATTCTGTCCTTAAGGTCATTCTGGGGTTAAGTGACTTCTACAATACAATTTTTTGTACTCTTCATCCTATATATATATATATATATATATATATATATATATATATATATATATATATATATATATATATATATATATATATATGTTTTGAAACCCGGAGTTTATTCCAAGTACAAACGGCGGAAAGTCGAGGGTAGAACCCTAGAGAGTAGTGACAACAAGGAGAGAAAGAAGCCAAACTACACTAGTTTACACGAAGTTCCCATAGTTGGATTTTCACAAGTGCCAAGAGATTATTCTACCCTATTTAGAGCCAAAGAAAGGAGTTTGCAACTAGGTATTGTCAAACTTGTGAAGGAATTTGGATGCTTTAGCAGGATCCTGTCACAAACACAAATAGTTTTGAACCAATCCATCCTTCCATGATCCAACGTCGACTTTCATATAAGGTGTTCCAACTTGGCTTGGGTCCAAGTTTCACCCCTAGTCCTCTAGGGGTTAATCAATATATCCAACCCGAGGGGCTAGGTTTTCAAATAATCTTCAAGAAAACTCTTCTTGTACTCAACTATACGTGAACTTCTTTAGTATTATTACCATTGTCTTCACAAGATGCATCTATTCCAAGATGGGTCTCACTTAATAGTTCTTCAAAAGATGCATAATTGAGTTTTTAATAACAAATTGAACTTGTAGTTTTTGCATTGGAAAGTTTTATAAAAAATTTGAATAGTGACTTTGAGATTGCCCATGGCCTTCACGAGGGCAGAAGCTCATCATTGATTGGTCATTTGAACAAACTACATGATGTCTATTTCTAGAAAGATTTTCAATTCTAAGTTTAGACAACCTTCCCAAGACCAAAAATGTCCTTTAAAATTTAAATGGCCAATTTCATTAAAATGGTAGTGTCTTGTTAATTTGGCACTTTTAGCAATTCAGACCACACAATCTGAATTGTTTTTTTTGGTACCAGAATCTCTACCTGTACTAGATTTTTGAAATCTATATCAATCCTAGATTATTTAGACTACGCAGTCTGATATCTATGTCAATCCTAGATTTTTGAAATCTAAAACTGTCCTAGATAATAACAATATATACTTGTCCTAGATTTCACGTTGTAAAAATGGCACATGGAAAACTGCCATTTTAATGTAATTCGCCATTTAATGATATTGTACAATATAAAGGTTTTGGAAGTTGGTCAGGTTTCATGTGAAGAGTATCTTTAGTCAAAAAACCAAACATGGATATTATGATGGTATGTCAAGGATATGGTTGCAAAGCCTACAACAATGTGGGCAAAATTTTATTTTTCCCCGCCTCAAACTACGCTATATATGTGAAACCCTAAAGCAAAAATATTTTCACAAAATGTTGTGTTTAGTCACAAGAGGTTGTTGTTTGTGGGTGGAGAGGGTTTGTACTTGCTTATTCAAGCCTTCTGAGACTTGGTCACTACCATGTTGTTATTGACCACATGAGATAGTGAGCAAGGTGAATTGACAACAACAAGCTCTTGCAACAATGACTTCTGTAGTACCTAGGACGATGATAGTTGAATTGGGGCTAAGTTCCATTGCAAGAGCCATCTTGGCTGAGTACCAATGGCAAGCAATTATCCTAGTATGACTAAGAATAAAATGCTCTAAAGTAGGAGGTTCTGAATTGCACAGGCTCTCAAATCGCCCACCCTACTCAAATGTACATTGCATGTACATGTTGCTTTTTCATAGCCTTCAGCAATGTACAAACAATGTTCATTTGAGGGGGTGGGCAATTTTAGAGCCCTATGCCACTTCAACTTCAAAATTTCATAACTAATTCCAGAAAGCTCCAAAAAATATGAAACGACTTGGGTTAGATGCCAATTCCTCTTGTCTTTTAAGGAAATTATGTTGAAAAATATTTCAAAACGCTTCACCTCTCCAAAATTCAGTTTCAGCTCTTAAGTGAGAGATTTGTGGACCTCCTACCTTACTTCCTAAAGTTCTTTGGTGTTTTAAGGCTCAAATGGCTTAAAATGGCACCTTATCTTGAAATGGATATCAAAATAAAATATTGGGGGGACTTTGACTATTAAATCCTTTTTTTGGATTGCATATTTAATTGCTCACAAAATTTCAGCCTCAAATGTTACATAATCCTTACATAATCCATGAGAGTATAAACATCAAATACGGTACAAAGAGGGAAGGCTTGGCTAAGAGGCTCTATTTACTTTTGCTGAATTAAAACTCCAATTTCTTCCATTAGAAGAAATTTGAGGGCTCTAAGAGCCTGCGAGTTATCAGGCCTTGGGAACCTTGGGAACGGCCTGGGAGCAGTAATCTGACGTGGCCAAGACTGTGCCACGTCAGAAAATAATAATAAATTATTTTTAAAATTATTTTTTATTATATATATATATATCTTTTTTTTATATTCTGATTGTTCCCAACTGCGGGAACAGCCTGAAACGGCCCTTTTCAGCCCTCAAATCTCTTCTAATGAGCATACAAAGAGTTTGTGCAATTTGAAACTTTTTATTAAAGACCAAGTGGGATATGTGTACGCTAATTTTGACTAATTATCATTTGATGCCCGAAGCACACACAAAGAAATTCATGAATGCTATAAGGATTGAGTCACAACAAATACAAAAAAAATTAAGGGCATGGATGTGATATGTGAATTAATTATTTTAAAATCCAAATGGTCCCAATAATTCATTCATCTTCCCTATATATGTGGAAAAAAACTCACAAAAATATAATGAAGCTTCTTATAGTTTCTTGTCAAACTTTGATATACCACAAACTTTGGACTCTATAGCACAGCCACCTGATCTTAGCCTCATGAGCTGAAGTCCTTAATATTTAGGATTTTTCACAATTTCATAAAACATAATGCCGATAGGCAAGCTTGCCCAAATTTTGCAAGAGCATATAATGGGCTTTGTAGTCCTTTTGGGGTCAATAATGTATAGGTACAAATTATTGACAATAAACTCTTTGATAAGAAAAATAAAATAACAATCAAGTCACTTGCAAAATCCAAAATCAGTCATTAGATGAAGATTTGAATATTACGTTACTAGGTGAATAGGATTGGCACTCCTTTGTCATATGTTTATTTTTCTGGAAAATAAGGTTTAGCATGTGCTAAAAAGTATCTTCAAGATCTAATCTACAAGACCTTTTTTTCCAATTCAAAGAACAAAATAATTTAAAAAAAAATTTGTCATCTATTTTTTAAATTATTTCCAGACAAATTTGTTTTTTGAATTCAGCAGCTCGTGCTTTCAAATTCAGGTTCAACATCTCTATTGTTCCCAAAGACTAAAAATCAAATCAATTATTATCTTAAATAGATCACAATCATAAATACTATTAATAACTCAATATTTGTTTCAAGTATACAAAGAACCTATCTCAATATTACACTTCTAGTATTCTAATATTTCAATTCTCTCACGATAAATTTCTAATAAATTTCCAAACAACCTTCAAAATTTGTCCAAAAACTAATTGGATGTTCTTTAATACCTAACAGACTTAGGTGTTTTTTACAAAAAATATTCAAAATTGCCACTTTCTAGTGCATTGATCATGATTGAAATATAAAAACATTTTTCAAACTTTCAACTATACAAATTTGTACTAGACTACTATAGAAATCTATGGGAGAAATTTCACCTCAATTAATAATATAGATTGTGAGATTACAACATTCGAAGTTAGAAGAAAAGAAATTTTAGGCCATGCCCAACAAGGTTAGCATAGTTTGACTCAACTTTGTGAAGAAAGAGGCACTATCCAACTTTAAGATCTTAGACCATTGGGTAGGTGGTTATACTAGTTATTTTTAAAGATAATGGACGTGTCCAATATGCCCCAAACCATCTTGTATTGAGAAGATATCTTCAAAATTGCAACTACACAAGCAAAGTTTTCATTGTTTTTAAAAAGCTCATTTTTTTAAGGAGAATTAAAATCCCAAATAGTCAGTACAAAGTTTTACTTCTCTAAATCAAGTATCAAAAATATAAAATAATACAAAATAAAATCTCATGAATTTACACTATTATTTGAGCTCATGGTTTTTGAATTGTTCTAAAATGACCATTTTTTTGTGCATTGAGTGAAAATTGGGGAATTGTTTTTTACAATCATCCATTATTTTCCTACATTGTTGTGATAATGTATGGAAAAATTTCATCCCATTCAACTTTAATCCCTAAAGGACCAAGGCCTTTTTTCTGCCAAAAAACACTCAAAACTGCCATATCTATAGCAAAGAGTAAAAAAAATTGAAAATTGTTTTTTTTCACATCTAACCATAGGATCTTACACCTAACTAGTATAAGAATGTGTGGAAAAAATTTCAGAATTTTTGCCTGCAGAGAATGCAAGATATCTGCGTTTAAAGTGAAAAAAACAAGTTTTTAAGCACATTGTGGGACTAGATTTTTTTACTTTGAACATTTTTAACTTAAAATTTTTGCACTATAGAGTTTTGAGCTTTAAATCTTTATAGTGGAGAATTGAGTTGAGAGTCTAGGAAAAAAAAATCAAAAAAACTTAATTATCATTCTTAAAAAAATTGTTAAATAGAAGTAGGTACAACATAGAAGGAAAATCTAAAATATTAATATATTTTAGATAGAATTAAAATGCACTAATCCCAATGGTGAGATTGTTCTAGCAAGTAAATCAGACCATGTAAAAAAAGAATTTGAAAAATTGAAAAAATTGCATTCAGAAATGAATCCTACAAGTTATTTTTTTCAAAAAAAAGCTCTAACTGCTCAAAAAACAAGAATGTCCATAACTTTCTCATAACAAATCCAAATGAAATGAATAAAAGCTTTCCAAATAGACAAAAAAATAATCTATGAGAAAAAATATATTAAAAAAAAATTCAAATTTTTGTCCATTTTTTTTTGCTGCCTGGGCTGCCCCCCATCCCCTCGTTTGAGCTTATTTGGTCATAACTTTTTTTCCTGGGCACCGATTGTGAAAAAAATTATATTCCCAGAAAGCTTATCAGTTTTTCTATCCCCAAAAAAAATTCAAAAAATCACAACAAAATTTCAGCCCATAGGTACCTGCCCAAAAATGCATTTGTCCTCCAAAGGGACAATGGTTAGGGGTTAAAGGTTGCAAGATATATGCATTCATATTTAATAGAGAAAATTTACGACTATCAAACTACTTGTCCAACTCCTTACCTTATCTATAAACACATTACTTAAGTTGCCTCTAAACATTTGAGCCCCTAAACTTTTTATTCAAGCATCCAAATTTTAAAAAATTATATTTTTACAAAGCCAATATAAGCGTGCATCTTTGAAAAACTTCACTTTCATCTATTCAAAAATGACTTCATTTATAAACCTATTCAAGTCTTCAAAATGCTCCATATGAACTAATTGTCGTTTGGGGATTAAAAAATTATTCTTCAAGTGCATTTATATTTACAACTTCCCTCCAATTCTTCAATGGAATATTGTTCTAATACAAATAACAACCTTAATTTGACAAAAGGTACATTGTTACAACAACCATATATGTATGTATGTGTGTATGTGGTCAATCTAACATAGTTCAACTTCATTCAATCTTTACATGTTCATTAGGGTATTGTTCAAACGGCCTAAAGAAGGTAGCAAAATTGGACCAGTAGTGATGTCACTTGTGGAATTTTTTTTAAATTCTTCTCAAGAAAACTTAAAAAACTTAAAAACTAAATAATTGTAGTCCCTTCTGACCAAAATTTGACCAGCTAGGACTATCCTTTCTTGATTTTTAATATTTGTTATTTTCAGTGACATCACTATTGGTTTAGATTTGGAGGCTTTCTTGAGGCCTCATTTTTCTTGTAATGAAGTGTGATTTTTGTCAAAGATAGTATAACAATTATGCAAGATATTCAACATTGCAATTTAAAAGAAGGTTATAACAAAGGTTTTGAGTGGAATAGTATTGGACCCAAGTCAATAGTTTCCTTTATCTATTGATTTTTGTTTTTGAATATTAAGAAAATAATTTTTTATTAAACCCTTTAACCCCTAAAGGACCGTTTGTCCCCTCGGAGGACAATTTGGGTCCGAGTAGGTTCCTATTGTCTCAATTTGTAGTAAAAATTTTTGGAAATTTTTGAGGTTGTGTAGTTATATAAGAGCTTTGTGGATATATAATTTTTATTTAAATCGGTGCCCGGGAGCAAAAATCATTACACAATAAGCCAAAAACGGAGATTGGCGGGCAGCCAAAAAAAATCACAAAAAGTCAAAATAATTTTTAAATTTTTTTTTTCTAAAATATTATATTTTTGTCTACACATGAAGCTTTGATTCATTCAATTTGGACTTGTGATGAAAAAATTATGGACAATCTTAGTTTTTCGGGCAATCTAAGCATCTTCTTGAAAAAATAACCATAGGAATCATTTTTAAAAGCAATTTTTATAATTTTCCAAAAAACTTGTTGGACATGGTTAAATTTGCTTGCTAGAACAATCTCACCGTTGGAATTATTGTGTTTCAACTCCATCTTAGAGTTATTAATGGTTTTGTCTTTCCTTCATTCTTGAACCCACTTCTGCTTAACAATTTTTTAATGAATGAAAATTAAGGTTTTTTTTCTTGAATTTTTTTTCTTATATTCTCAACTCAAATATGCAACATAAAAAGTAAAAAAATCAAAATCAGTAGTACAAAAAATTTAAGTTAAAAATATTTAAAGCCAAAAAATCTAGTCATAGAAGGTGTGAAAAAACTTTTTTTCTTCACTTTGGATGCAAATATTTTGCAATCCATGCGGTCAAAGTTTCTGAAATTTCTTCCGTACGTACTTACACTAGTCTAGTATAAGATCCTACGGTTAGATATGCATAAAGAAACAATTTTTAAATTTTTTTGCTCTTCGCAATAGAAATGGCAGTTTCAAGTGTTGTTTGATGGAAAAAAAGCCTCGGTCCTTTAGGGTTAAATATAATTTTTAAAACATAATATCTCAAATTTTGTGAATTTTTAGAAACTTATTATACTCGGCAACTTCGGGGCTAATTTTGATATATTTGCTTCAAATTACATACCAAGTTGATCAATTTCCTCGAGAGTCTTCACCAATGAAATTGTTCAAAAAGAATCCCTATTAGCCATGTCAGTTGGAGAATTGGAAAAATGAAAAACAATGCAAGAATATTTCACTGCTTTTCTCTTAAATGCAAAAAAATAAAACAATTTCAGCAAATCCAAGATAGTTTTTGCCATCATTTAGTGGGAACTCGGACCTCCGGTGAACCCACTGATTTTCAGAGTTGGGAGAGCATCCTCTAAGGAGTAACTACACCTAAAATCACACAAATAATCTATGTGGCATAATTGATATGCCCGGCCTAGAAAATGAACAACAATTTTCACACATTATTGAAGGACTATGAATCAAAATGGCTCCATCATTTTTGGAAACATTGTGAATTAGTTACAAATTTTCAAAGATGTAACATGTAGGAGACTAAAAGTGTAATGTAGGTGATGCCAAAATTCATTTGACACACATTAAGAAATGACACCAACTGTATCAAATCATGTCATTGAGAAAAAGTTAAAATAAAAGAAAGTGTACCCAAAATCAACCCCTTATAAGGTTGCCACCTCCACAATACTATAAGTAAAGCTCATCACTACGCAAAATGACCCTCAACTTCACCTTACACTTGCCATTCTAATGCTCACCATTTTAGGTATCCTCCTTGTTTAGTTTCCCTTCAAAAGTAGGGGTTGGTTTTCAGGAGTGGTCAATTTTAGGTGCAGTTACCTCATTGCCCTCCAAAAATTGGCCCTCGATAAGGAAGAAAGTGTCCCTCTAATTTGATTGGCAGGTATACTAGTCTTGGGAACCCCTTGCAACTGATGAAAAAGGGTCGCAAGGCGATTCTTTGTGCAAGCTTTGAGGTAATGATGCTCAATTTGAGGTATAAAAGTGTTGCTTTCTAAATTTAGTGTGCACATGTAGAATATGATACTAGTATCTAAGATAGGTACACCTAAACCCGCCACTTTTTTGCTACAAATCATTAGACTGGTCAAATTTTTGTATGTTCTTGTTGGCAAGTGAAAGGGGGTTCCAATGCACCAGAGAATGTGACATTTGGGTATCGTATGTAAAAGTTATGAAGGAACAAAATTTGGTTCTAAAAGCGTTTCTTCCACATAGGTACAGAACTGATTTTGGAGATGTACACATAGTAAAGATGGTGATTTAAGGTCAGTGGCACATTTGGGTGTACCTACCTTAACCTTTTTTTGGTTTAGCAAGACCTTGAAATTCAGACCAAATAGCTAGCTACAGAGCTTAATTTCGCAGGCTTGCTACATCAGCGCATTGGATCACGATGGGCAGGGCATCCAACTGTCCCCTGCTTCATATTGAACCTCCAAATTGGTGAGCCTCGGCTGGATATGCAAGTGGGCAGGGCATGCTTTTGTCTCATGTAGGTTTTCAACTTGTGCTTGGCGTGTCTCAGCCATTGTTCTTTCTTCTTCTTATTAAATCCTGAAAGGACGATACATATCACCAAAGTGCTTTGCCACAAATGATCCCAAAGACCTATCACAAAGGTAGTCACCCAAAAATCAGGATTGGATTTTTGAACCAATAGATACATTCTTTATTTCTACAATGATTTTGAAAGTCATCCATCGGCTACTTTTGGGCCTCAACATCCTAAGGGTCTATTTGCATACTAAATCGGACCGGATCTCGAACCGGGCGGAGGGGGGGTGGGATGCATGCCAAAATTGTCAATCCGATTTCCGATGTGGAGCTCTGGTCCATCCTTTTCTCTACCCTCCTTGATCATAGGACTTGCAAGCCCATTCTCCTTTCCATCAATGTGACTTATTATTTTTCTAAAAGTATCCTCCACTTGCCTTGTTGTCTCACCTCATTCATTGGTTGTCACATGCCACTTAATTCCAAACATTAATAGAAAAGTGGATTTACTTATTTATTTGGAGAACGAGTGCACATCCAGAAGCATGATATGGTATTGACTCGACCTTAATCTTGGAGCCTGGAGCTTTACCTACAATTCGGTCCCTACATGCAGAAAGGCCCTTACAGGGTTAAGGTAGGAAGTCTATTGTGGATCCTTTGGTCATTGAGCATAGTTGTACATACTAAATTCACAATTTTTTAACCCCTAAAGACCAATATATAAGAAATTGTCAAAAATCATCAATTTCTAAAAATTGGGCTATTAATCGAGCTCTATTCATTTATTAGAATTTATAATGTTAGGGTCTTAATCATGACTAGTTCTAGGATTGCCTATATATTTTCAGAGGCATGAGGGCAATGGATATATATAAACCAAGCTTGCAAAGTGGAACATATTGTTTTTTTAAGATTGGTTGGCTTTTGATAGCAAGTGCGTAGCATTGTCAAGCTTCTAAGCTCCATAATTCAAAGTTTGTTTGTAAGGGAGATTTAGGGACTTTGGATTTGAGTAGAGCCTTAAGTTAGAAAGAAATATGCAAATTCTTTAAGTAGAATGATGTTGCGCTGTCTTAATTGAAGTTGGGGCCTAAAACAAAATTCATGACTTTCATTTTGTTTGTTGGATCTTCATAAAACTTAGAATCTTTTGAAGTTTGTTTGATTTTTTGTGATCTCAAGAAAATATGAAGAAAAAGAACCAAAATCTAATACTTCATTTAAGCTCCCCAAATTGCTCAAAACCTATTTTTTTTGTAAAGAGCTTTAGGGATTAAATAATCAAAAGAACGGCAAGTGAAGGAATATTTCACAAGTATTTTAGTCAACTCATTTTTGAAAGGAAAAACATACATTATAGATAGTCAAAGTAAAATCACATAGCTTCCCATTGTGGACTAAAGGAGAGGTCTTTTTGAATGCTAATGGAGCTCTCTTAATTCCTTCCATGGTCCCAATGGCAATCCAAAAGTGTGCCTTTAGATTGTGGAATAGTACATGAGCCTTTTGCCATATGTAGAAGATGCATAGTCTGTGGTGTTTATTGAATTTATAAAATAGTATTTTCAATCCAATGCCAACCCTGTGAATCCTATTGTTTCAATATTTTCTCCACATTAGGGGGCCAAATTAGGCTAAGTCCATTATGAGCTTGTCTATCTTTTATAAACTTGAAAATGAGTCAAAGAAAACCAACACATACACTTGTCCTTCTACTTAAAATGTTGAAATTCAATATTTACTATAGATGGAAATTTTGAGTTTATATTTGAAATTAGCCCCCAAAATATGGTAGGAGAGGGTTTAGAATACTTAGTCAACCGACCATAAACAAGAGATAAGTTCTTACCTAAAGACCTAGAATGGCCTTTAAGGCTAAGTGTTATTATGATGTGAGCCATCGTTAGTTGAAGTAAGCATCTTCTTATGTTTAAATGTGTGTGGGGGGGGGGGGTAGGAGATCTTGTTTAGTTGTCAATTGATAATTAATTGGTTAATTGTTGATATTATGAATTAAGAGGATGTTAGAATTAACCAACAACTAGCTTTCTAGGGTTGTGGTTGGATACTTAGAAGCAAGGATTGGTCATTTTTCTCTCTCATAGTTTTTAGTGGGTTTAACCCCTAAAGGCCCGTTGTCCCTTCGGGGGACAAATGCGTTTTCGGGCAGGTACCTACGGGCTGAAATTGTGTTCTGATTTTTTGAATTTTTTTTTGAAGATAGAAAAACTGATAAGCTTTGTGGGAATATAATTTTTTTTCTCAATCGGTGCCCGGGAAAAAAAGTTATGACCAAATAAGCTGAAAACAGGGGACGGGGGGCAGTCCGGGCAGCAAAAAAAAATGGACAAAAATTTGAATTTTTTTTTTAATATTTTTTTTCTCATAGATTATATTTTTGTCTATCTGGAAAGCTTTGATTCATTTCATTTGGATATGTAATGAGAAAGTTATGGACATTCTTGTTTTTTGGGCAGTTTGAGCATCTTCTTGAAAAAAATAACTTGTAGGACTCATTTTTGAATGCAATTTTTCAAATTTTTCAAATTTTTTTTTTGAATGGTTTAGTTTACTTGCTAGAACAATCTCACCATTGGAATTAGTGCATTTTAATTCCATCTAAGAGATATTAATATTTTAGATTTTCCTTCTATCTCATACCTACTTCTACTTAACAATTTTTTTAAGGATGAAAATTAAGTTTTTTTGAGTTTCTTTTTTTTCCTAGACTCTCAACTCAATTCTCCACTATAAAGATTTAAAGATCAAAACGTTGTAGTGCAAAAATTTTAAGTTAAAAATGTTTAAAGTCAAAAAATCTGGTCCCGCAATGTGCTGAAAAACTTGTTTTTTCCACTTTAAACGCAGATATCTTGCAATCTGTGCGGTCAAAAATTCTGAAATTTTTTCCACACATTCTCATACCAATTAGATGTAAGATCCTATGGTTAGATGTGAAAAAAAAACAATTTGAATTTTTTTTAACTTTTTGCTATAGAAATGGCAGTTTTGAGTGTTTTTTGGCAGAAAAAAGGCCTTGGGATTTTAGGGGTTAACCCCTAAAGGACCAAGGCATTTTTTGGCTCCAAAACCACTGAAAACTGCCATTTCTGCTGCAATCACTCCCTAAACTAAAAAAAACTTTTTTTTTAGAATCTAACCATAGGATCTTGTAGTTCACTTGTCTCAGATCATGTGGTAAAAATTTCATGAAGTTTGACCGTATGGATTGGAAGATATTAGCATTTGAAGTTGGAAAAATAAGTTTTTTTGAAGAAGATACTTAGATTGCCCAAAAAACAAGATTGCTCATAACTTTCTCAATCTGAGTCCAAATAGAATGATTAAAAGCTTCAAATATGGACAAAAACATGATCTTTCAGAAAAAAATAAAAAATAAAAAAATTCATTTTTTTGTGGGTTTTTTTTTTTCTGCCCGGCGAATAGCTTTTTGGGCTTAGGGTGGCATAACTTTTGCTATCGGGTACCGATTGGAAAAAAAATTATATTTTTAGAAAGCTACTAACATTCCCTATCTTCAAAAAAAGTTTCAAAAAATCAGGTCAAACTTTGAGGTCACACGAGCTTGCCCGAAATCCCGAAAGTCCCCCGAAGGGACTTTGGTCCTTAAGGGGTTAAGGTGTGGGATGCACTTGGGATTCTTAGTTTGCTAGTGTTTTAATATGGAAGCAAGTATTGGATCAAAGCAATATTTTGGACTTGAATTTTTGATAAGGTGATGTAATATAAATTCAAATTTTAGATCTAAATTGTTTATGGAAATGGAAATATGAGGTATCAAAATGGCAATGTTTGGAATCTAAGGCAGTCAAGAAGGATTTATTAGGGAGCTTAAATCTTCTTGAGTTTTTGTGATCTACTTATGAAACTTAAAAAAGGAATTTCTTAAATTTCAGAATACCTTGTGTCAAAAACTTGGTTGAAATGTACTTGGAACCTTTTAATTTATGAGCAAAATACAACCTAGGGATTGAGGTTGTGGCTAGGCAAAAGTTTAGTAATAGCGAAATATCTATCCAAGTTGGGCAGTATCCTAGATTAAAATTTTTCATGTAAGTATTCAACTAATTGGTCTACATTGTGGCATAGTTTCAAGACTTTTTAAATGATTTTTCATCATTTATGATAGGTCAAAAGCTAGAGGAGCTAGTTTTAGATTAATTTGGGAAGGGGCAAAAAATTAATAGTCATAAAATGGTCATCAAAATTGGATAGTATCTTAAATAGAGATGAAAATTGATATGTGAGTATTTGATAAGTTGATTTACATTTTAAAAAAATTCAAGATATTTTGAGTAATTATCTAGTGGTTATATTAGGTTGAAGATAACTATTCTGGTTTTAGGTTACCTTGGGAAGGGGCAAAAAGTTAGTTAAGGGGAAATATCCACCAATGTTGGATAATCTTTTATATTAAAACGAATTTTAATATATGAGTATTTGACAAATTTATCTATCCCTTAGCAAAGTTTCAAACCATTTAGAGAGTATCCATCAATTATGCTAAGTAAAAGTTACCTATGACATTTTCTAGATTCATGGAAATTATAGGATTGGGATTGAAATAAAAGGAAAATTGAGGGGATAGATTTAGGATTATTGAGGGGATTAACCCCTAAAGGACCGGCATGCGTTTTTTGGCCGTATAGAAATTTTGGGCAGGTCCGTGTGACTAGAGATTTCCATATTTTAAGCTGAAATTTTAATAGAAGGTGGGCACGAGGAATATTTTTCATATGCACTAAATTTTAGGACATTTCGAAATAAGAGTCAAAAGTTATGGCCAAATATGTTACTTTTTTTCGTAACTGGGCAGTCCGGCTGCAAGAAAAATTTGGCAAAATTTTGATTTTTTTTAAAATATTTTTTTCCTTGTAGATTATATTTTTGTCTATCTAAAAATCTTTGATTCATTTCATTTGGATTTGTTATGAGAAAGTTATGGACATTCTTGTTTTTCGGGCAATTAGAGCATCCTCTTGAAAAAAATAACTTGTAGGATTCATTTCTAAATGCTATTTTTGCAATTTTCAAGAAAAAAAAATTCTCATGGTTTAGTTTACTTGCTAGAACAATCTCACCATTGGGATTAGTGTATTTTAATTCCATTTAAAATACATTAATGTTTTATATTTTCCTCTATCTCGTACCTACTTCTACTTAATAATTTTTTTAGGAATGATAATTAAGTTTTTTTGAATAATTTTTTTTTCCCTAGACTCTCAACTCAATTCTCTACTATAAAGATTTAAAGCACAAAACTTTGTATTGGAAAAATTTTAAGTGAAAAATGTTTAAGAGTCAAAAAATCTAGTCCCACAATGTGCTGAAATATTTGTTTTTTCCACTTTAAACACAGATATCTTGCAATCTGAGCGGTCAAAAATTCTGAAATTTTTTCCACACATTTTCATACTAGTTAGGTGTAAGATCCTACGGTTAAATGTGCCAAAAAAAACATTTTTCATTTTTTTTTTACTCCTTGCTATAGAAATGGCAGTTTTGATGGTTTTTTGGCAGAAAAAAGGCCTTGGGCCTTTAGGGGTTAAGGTTATAAAAGAGATTATATGCACAACATTTCTACAGCAAAGGCCATGTGCTATTTGAGACCAATTTGCACAACATGGTAACAACATATGTTTCGGTTTGCTCCAATCTTGAAAATACCTACTTTACTTTCTTTGACATTTTCATGGTGTAGATTTCCCAAAACATTTCTTCACAAAACATTATATAGTTTACAGAATACATTTATATTTGACCTCAAAAAATAATTTTTTGTTTCAAAAATGACCTACTGAAATGACTTTTATTATTGATTTAAAATAGAAATCCTTAAAAATCACCATAACTAGAAATTAACATTTCCAACCCTAAAGAAATTTTTTTGTAAAAATTACATACATTCAATTGTAAATCAATTTAAAAAGAGTTTCAATTTTAATTTTCAAAATTTATTGAAAATTATTAACTACTGCGGCGATAGAAGACATATGATTTATCAATCATATTTTGTATTTTTTGTGCAAAATCCATCATCAAATTCTTCTTTCAAGTTGCATTTATAGTGCATCTTCCTAGGAAGATGCATTAGTCTAAAACATGGCTTTTTTTTCATTTCTTAAGAAGTGCCAAACTGGCAATATAAAATATTACAGTGGGGCTTCAAATTTCAGCATTCATCTACATATTAGATAAAAAAATATCACATAAGCACATATCACCTATCCATAATTCTATTTTTATGCACAATTTGGTAGTTTCATCCAAGATTTTTTTAAAATTTGAAGTTTTCTAGCAAAAAACTTCACATTTTTTAGCCATGTTTTAGCCATATTATTTTTTCTGGTGCAATTTGGCACCAAAATCCAAAAAAGAAAGCCCCAGTCAAAAAAGAATAATTTAAAGCTTTCTATGTAGGTACTGTATCAATCTATGCAATTAAACAAAATTTATTAAGTTTTGGATTTTGGTATAATGCAGAAAGAACTTACAACTTTTGCAATATAGATAAGGGTGAAGTAAAAACAAACCTTTGCATGTAGAGCATGATGATTTGGAGCTATACTAAAAATATTTTGTATAAATTTTAATATACAAAAGCTTAATCAAAGAAAATCCATAGTGCATTACTTAATCTATATTGCAAAAGGTTGTCCATACTAAACAGGTACCATTACAATAGTTGAGATAATTTTGTTTGGTGGTGCTCCCATAATTTAAGGAATCCTTATTGAATAGATACCATTATAGTATTTGAGAAAATTTCATTTAATGTTGCTTTCATAAAATAAAAAATCCACACTATTCAATGATTAAGTTTTCTTTTATTTTGAACAATGTTACAATTATAGTGAAACCTCTCATAATGCAAGGTCCCTATTTGCATAACTAATTGTAGTTCTTCATTTGCATATTCCTTATGTGCATAAAGTCTATTGCACAAACCATCAATGGAGCTGATTATGTTAAACATCATTGATTTTTTTAGCTTAGCAACCAATCAAATACAATTATTGTACAACATCAGCATGTTTAATTAATTAGCCTTTGGCACTTGATCTTCTCTATGTGCATACATCTAATAACTACTCCGACCATTCCTATGGAGTAAAGAAAGTTTGACTATATATACATGTATATTGTGGTCTTTTGTCATTTATGGTGTTTGCAATGCATGAGTTCACAAACTTGGGACAAAGTACAATATACAATCTATACATCCGTACCTTAAAATTAGGTTGTTTGTTTGTTTTGTTTGTTATGGTGAAATATTAGGAAGCATGCATCCCCAATCATGTTCTTGGTACCGTCAAAAAGCCTTGAGCAAGGAGGTGCAAGGGCTTTGTTTGTGGCATTCCGACTCACGACAAAAAAGACATTGAATATTGAAAAGTTAAAAAATTATTATTTTAACTTTTGTTTTATTTACACAATGTGGCAACCACACAAAGGCACACTAGTAATTGATGATAAATGACTCCATATTTGTAAGAGTAATACTATTTAAGAAGCAATACTAAATAGTGAAGCCACCTACACTACAGTACTGTTATTGCGGCAAGCTGTTGCACAAGAGACAAAAGTCACAAATTTGAATTCAGCATCTCATGAGAACTCATCGCACCTAAATTATAAACTACACTAATTTTAGAGAGAATGAAATCCCAGATAATCAGCAATAACAACCACTTCAATATTGGAATGTCTACTTTATTTTTTATTTTAAAAATCAGCAAACCCTTATTCAAGGGATAAAGGGAATATCAACATTCTGAATGTAGGCTCATGGCATGTAATAAACTCGCAAAAAAAATTACCATACCCTGAAGGGGAAGGTTCAACATTTTCCACGGGGGGGGGTCACTCTATGTAGACCTTTGGATATCACGTGTGGCTAGGGTTGGGGGTATTTAGATATCACGGGCCAATTAAATGGTTCCTATTATTAGCTAATTTTCAAATTCATGGTAATTTAAGCCTCCGTACCATTACTTTGAATTTGCAAGGAGGGTCATTTTTTAATATCCTAACTTCATTATAATGAAAAAAAGTAAAGTGAAAAAGACAAGTACCAAGATTAAAGACAAAAACAAACGGCATGGAAGAAATTCGGAAGCGGAAAAATTATAAACTACCTGAATCCACCAAAAAAATGGGAAGGGAAAGAAGTCCTAAACTACCTTGAGTCCAAAAAAATGGGAAGGGAAAAAAATCCTAAACTACGTTGAGTCCAAAAAAATGGGAAGGGAAAGAAGTCCTAAACTACCTTGAGTCCAAAAAAATGGGAAGGGAAAAAAAATCCTAAACTACCTAGAGTCCAAAAAAATGGGAAGGGAAACAAGTCCTAAACTACCTTGAGTCCAAAAAAATGGGAAGGGGAAAAAAAATCCTAAACTACCTTGAGTCCAAAAAAATGGGAAGGGAAAGAAGTCCTAAACTACCTTGAGTCCAAAAAAATGGGAAGGGGAAAAATATCCTAAACTACCTTGAGTCCAAAAAAATGTGAAGGGAAAAAAAATCCTAAACTACCTTAAGTCCAAAAAAATAGGAAGGGAAAAAAATCCTATACTACCTTGAGTCCAAAAAATGGGAAGGGAAAAAAAATCCTAAACTACCTTGAGCCCAAAAAAATGGGAAGGGAAAAAAATCCTAAACTACCTTGAGTCCCAAAAAATGGGGAAGGAAAAAATCCTAAACTACCTTGAGTCCAAATGAAGGGGAAGGTGATAAAATCGTAAACTACCTTAAGTTCAAAAAATCAGGGAAGTGAAAAATTGTATGATCATACCGCTTTCCAAAAAAATTGCTGAGGAAAAAGCCCCCTGAAGCTCATTACATCTGCCAAAAATTTGAAGTAAAGCAACAATTTGAAAATGCTTCAAGTTGACAGGACATGGGTTTCAGGTCAGGCTTCACAAACTCTATTGTATGCAATGAAAGCTATCGATGTGTTCTTGCATGTGTTTCAAAAACAAGACAAAACGCTGTACTGTACAATATAGCACATATATTATGATTCAAGAATGATAACACATGTTTCCCATACATCACATTGTGAATAACAACATTTGAAGTCTGTAAATAACAAGTCTTTTGCGTCAAATAGGGATCACATACACAATCCAACATCACAAAGCTGCAAGCAAGAAAAATAGGCTGGAATGCAAAAACAGGAATGCATGAATTCGCCAGCCATTCCAAAACACAGCAATCCCAGGATTCGTGCATTGTTCAAGCACATCACACCATGCAACTACAAAATATGTGAGCAACTGCAAAATTCAAATGGGACACCCAAAGCAAACACAACGACTCCAAAATCTCTGTGATCCGGATGCTCAAACAAAGACATTTACAGCATAGAGTCCCAAAAGGGATTTAATGTGTTCAAAACACAATTTTTAGTACAAAAAAGGTGGCAAAGTCTTTCCTAACGCCTACTGTACATGGAGATGTCAAAAAACTATAATGCCAAACTAGAAAACTGAAATGCCTATACAATAGTATCCTGAATAGCCCCCAAAACTAGGAACAAAGTGAACCTATCATACCTGAGACGCTGGGGTAACCCACAAATGAAAATCACGGCGCCAATCTTCACCAGCAGAAACGTGAACCTCATACGGCTGCCATCCTTGGGTCAAGACACCACGAAGCTCCTCCAAGACAGAATCCGGCAATTCAACTAGAGGGGCAGTGCGCACATGCTTAGACAGCGAGGCTGAAACCTGCCAGGATCGAGAAAAAACAAACATGTTGCAGTCGAAGTTGTCCGTGATGAATGCATCTCGGTTGAAGTGGCGGTGGCGCGGCACCTGCAGAAGCTGGAACTGGGCCAAACACACAGCTGCATACTCCACAGACGCGGATACCATATTGTGCCACTCATGGCATGTTGTACCTGCAAACGGAATGGCACGAATCCTGCTTGCCCGCCCTCCATCGCCCGCTGAGAAATCATCCCAAGGATCAGTAGGCGCCGCCAATCCCTGCAAAAAACTTGGGATCAGACAGTCAATTGGAACTGCCTCCACTCGATCACCCCAGCCCTGATCATCGTAAACTGCCCAGCCCTGATCAAGAAAACCTACGTAGGAGCCCATCCTGAGGCCCAAATGAGTAGCGTGCAACACCACAATGCCAAAAAATGGGGAAGAAGACTGCTAGGGTTCTAGGAAAATCACTGGCGCAAAACTAGAAGACAGCGTTTTCTACAAACTAGAGAAGGGCGCGCACTGTTAGCAGGGACAAAATCCGGGAACTGCAGCACAATACAAGTGGCTACGGGGCTTCAAATCCACAACAATCAAGCGGCAGAAACAAGGTAAGGAGAGTAGGTTTGCAACTACGACAGACACAGGAAAACACTGCAGCAGCGGAGCAGAAGGACAACGCTGGAAGACAAAAGCTCAAATTAGGCAGCGCCAACTACAACAATCACAAGAAACGAAGGACTGAGAAAGGTAGTCAAAGCAAACCTGAATTTAAAGGCCACCGGAGTGCACATGGTTGGTATGCGTCTATCCTCCGGATAGAATTTACTCACTCGATAGACATTATGCCCACACTTGTGAGAAACAAGTTCAAAAATCATCCTCTTCTAGACAAGATGGTTGTAGCATGTGAGATGTTAGAAAAATGATCTTGTATGATCACTAGAAACAAGCAGTTCAGGGTGTGAGAATTCTAGAAATCATGAAGTTCCAGCAGAGCACCACTGTGGACCGTCAGTCATTAGCAAAATCATTTACTGTAATTATGTAAACACAAGCGGGAATGAATGATAAAAAATTCTAGGAATGATTAAGAACTAACAAGTGAATACAGCTAGGCTGCATATCATTAGCATAATGAAATTGTATGATCACTAATAGAAGCGGTTTAGAAAGCTCTAAGAACAACAAACTAAGGAGCAATGTGGGCTGCAGGTCATTAGTATAATGATTTGACATTATAACTAAAACAAATGGGAATGAATGAGAAAAAGGGTCTAAAATGATGAACTTACATCCGGGACTTGCTTAGACTGAATGAGAAGACATAAAATGATTTTGTAGAATCACTAAACACTAAGGGCCAGAAACGTTACCTGCTGGGGTGTAAAGACTCACACATGCGAATGCCGGTACAACATCTAATCCTATATTTTAATATTGATTAGAAACTCAATTAAAACTCAATTTCGGCACCTCACCTGAGAAGATTACAGAAACGACAAGATGGTTGAAAAAAAGGATTGCCACAAGTGGGAAATTCTCTTTTAGCGATTTTTGTGATATCCTACTGTAAAATACTCCAAAAACATGCGGTTTCAAGACCAAAAAAATGGAAAGACTAAATTCAAGCACGGCTGTGAATTAATATAAAGGGAGATTTGCAAAATTTGGCAACTGATTTTAATGAACAAGCAGATCTGTTGCCACAAGGAAAAAATAAAATGAAAAGCTGGATTTCCAAACATCAGCTGAATCACCTGCGGTCTGCCACAAATTTGTTCAGCGCATCAGCATCTTCAGAATTCACTGTGTAAACTGAATTCACTGGATTGAAAGAGAGTGTCACGGTAGTTATTATACATTCAATGTCGATCCACTTCATGTCACTGTGGTCATATTTATACTTATTCAAACCTGTTGTTTTACTGAAATACTGCAATAGCACTTGAATTGGATATGCAACTGAGGTTTTTTTGCCTGCTGTGGCAGTGCGGTTTATCAAATCAACCGGATGCCTGAGCAAACCCCATTGTGTGCCCACTTTACGACGCATCTTCTGCACTCGCCCAATCCACCAAGACCCCTGATCCGCACCCTCCAATATGCTAGTTGGACTATTGGTTTTGGACGCAACACTTTGCCGACCTTTCTTACGTTTCCCTGCAGCTTTCACAGTCAAAGCTCTTGTGGTGCTAGTACGTTGGACGAAGTATATGCTACAATCTGATCCCAGTCCAAGAAGGCATGTGTTTGAAGAAGAACCAGCGCTGATGTAATCGTCGTGATTGTTGAAGTACATAGAATGTTTAACTCGTGTCAAGTGGTCCTTGGATAGAAACAGGTTTCCATTAAGCTGAGACACAAGAGTGGATTTGAAAATGGTATGACAACTGTATTCCACCACATGTATTACTTTGGGCGGAGCAATATGTGATGACACTTGATTTTCGTGTGCATTCAACACGTCTGCTACCGCGTCCCTTGTCTCCTCCTCCAAGACAGCTTCTGCATCAACACCATCATCGATGACCTTGTCTTCTAACTCCTCCACTGCTGCAGGTTGTGCAACACGTCGGGCAGCAGCTAATGATTCTGCTTGAACAGTCTCCCGCATGACCTCGTTGTCTCCATCTTCTCCACGCACCGGAGTCACAGCAGGAGTGTAGGCCATAAAACTTGGGTCTTTTTCTTCAATGAGCCAGGGCTTGTTAAACCAAACCTTCCTTGCTGGTGTTGCATGCACGGTGGGAGCCATGTTCAACCCCCGTAAGGTACGTTGCGCCAACCTGAACCCTTCCTACAACGCATCAACAACATCTACATTTGAACTAATCATACTGTAGTCACCTAAGTCACATATAGTTTCCCCCTCCGTTAATGGATGCAATTTCTCCCAAATATTATCCATTTTATTGTGAACCTTATTAAATTTCAGGCCGTTTTCACCATACTCAATGGCAGACAGCTGATTTAGAGTATTCGCCGTATTCACAAGTTCGTGAAAGTCATATGCCCGTTCCGCCCCACTCATCCTCCCGATTTTCGAAAAAAAAAATTCGCATGAATCACTTCTTTTCAGGTGCAGTGGCACAGGGAGGTGAGCGTACAAATCCCTGAAATGGCAAATTAGAAGCACAGCAAAACTACAGGACAACTAAATATCAATGCTTGCTCACAAAGTGGTGAGCTTCAACAATCTCCTTTGAATTCCCAAGAACCCCGTGATCACCATGCTTAAGCCACAATCGCCATAAACGAAAGAAAAAACTAACTTTACCCGCCAGCACAATTCTAGCTCTCAAATCAGCAGTGGGCGAACAAAATATATCTATATACTCGGCACAAATCTGAAGATAAGTCTCAGTATCCAGACATCTTTCTCTATTGACATCTGGAGACTCCCTTAATAGTTTCAAGCATTGATGGACTTTGAATTGACAGATTCGTTGTGCTGAAGCCCAATTTTGCCTATCCTTGCGGTCAACATCTTCCTGCCTTAGCCCATGCTGGTCTGCTGTAAATTGGTTGTACACAAATCCTAGATGTTCAAGCGTACACACATCACCACCTAGCTGCAAGACACGCACTGCAGAGAGAAGAGGATTGATTAATTTCTTCCCATTGTGTATATAATCTTGGTCGTGTAGGCCACGAGCATTCCCTGTCTCTCAACTGAAGAAGTCAGATTCCAACCCTCCCACCCAACACTTAGACGAGAACCGACTAGACTTCTATAATCTTGTAACATCAATTGTCTTCTGCGTGAGTCACCATCGCTGGAATGTCCCACGATAGGCCCCACAGCCGACAAGCAATCCTTAGCCCACAAAGCATCTATAATTCCCCATTGCCTCCTAACCCAAACTGAATCAAAACAGTTACAACTACAACATGCAACGAGTACTAGCCGAGGGAGTTTACCATGCATTGGATTTACAACGATGACTCTAGCGAATCCCCCCACCTTGTTGTTTCTGAAGGAGTTAAGAATCATGTTGTATCCCTCCTCCCTGGATCCCATAAGAGGCTTAAAACTGGACTGACAAGCATGATTTGCAATTGGCCCACAAAACCCGGCTAGGCTGTTCTACTTAGGTTCGTAGGCAACACGTCCCTTCACTTTGGTTTTGTCCTCAGCAAGGATTACAGGAACTGGTTCTATAATGCCAAGCGCTAATTTTGCCTTCCTGTAAATTTCAGCCACAGACACAAAAATTTCAGAATGCTCACCCGGTATGAATTGAACCCCTTTTTTATGATCCCTTTTGACAGTGTTGAAATTAGGTCCTGAGTAATTCAAACTAAACACGTCACACATTCTTTTACCCCCGTATGCCTTCATCACCTGAGCAAACGATTTGGTGTTGTCGGAGTAGCGATTCCCCCTGCTGTCACGGATCAGGTTTTTGGCAACATCGCTGATGAAGTCCCACAACGCAGGTTTACCACCAAAAGCGCCAGTACAATGAGCATTCAAGATATTATTGCAAAACTTAAACAAATTGTGTTCAGAAGATGACTGCTTTGCCATCTCCTTCAAAGTTGGTCGTTTTACCTTTAGCTGAACTATCCTAGCTTTGGCCGACCAATGTTTTAGCTTCTCAAATCTCAACTTCTTCCTCATGTCCCTGCCATGACGAACAAGCTCAGGAAGTGTCAGGTAACCCACTCTCCGCCCCCCAGCAGTAGCCCTAGTGCCTCTCTTTTTGATGGCCCGGTCCTTTCTCACCACCCTTTTCTTGAAATCATTCTGCTGGGGTATCTGAATGCACATGGAGCATGTGAGGTTCTCAAACCCTTTCCCATTAGTACAAAACCGGACACATTCCCTATGTCAAAATGCACCACTAATTTCAGTCACCTCCCCACCCACAGTCAGAGATGCAGAAAGATGGGGTTCAGGAAACCAAACGGAGCCAGAGAATGAATCAGCTAGCAATCCCCTAACATCGTATTTCAATCCATTGTATGTACAATGCAAATCCCGGTAGCCCCAACACATCAAACCCTTCAACAAATTAGCATCTAGACCTGAGTTAGAGCACATACCTCCATCGCTCCCTCCCGATGCACCACTAAACCAGGAATGTAAGCCAGGCTGGTTTGAATGTGCACTAGTGCTGGATGACCTAGTTGGCCTGCCACGCTTTCCTGTCAGCAAGCCGGTCGATTTCTTCTGTATTGTGCGGGACTCTTGAACAACGATCAAATGTTTGGAACCTGATAAGTGATTCCGCAAGTTTGTAGCCAAGTTCTTCTTGGGAGGACACAAATTCAAGAAATCGCAACAATAGGGACATTTCACCTTAAACCAAAAGCTTTTAGGGTTAGCAGTTTGTACATCCCCAACCACAGTGAACGGCAGTACTCCAGCATCGAGCTCTGAATTCACCTCTTCCACAATTGAAACACCCTCTGCAATGCTCTCCTTGTGTTTTGATGGAGATAACAAAATAGATTTTCCTTTGCCGACTGCTAAAGCTGGGTGATCCAGGAAACTAACATTGTGCTTGCGGCACCAATTCTTCACATGCAGAGTACTTTGAAGATGGCTCGTTTTAAAATTTGAAAACAAATTCGCCACAACGATGTTGCTGTGGCTTCCACTATCGCCCCCGCAGTCCTTCCGGCATTCCAGGCAGTGCACCTTTACAATCCCGGAACCGTCTTGATCCCAAGATTTTAGAATCCAGTCATTGTCTTCCAATGATAAATCCTTCAACTCCGTCCTCAATCATTGAGCACCCCTAAGGTACTTCTCCTCCAAATCTTTTGGGATGACTGTCGATTCCCAACAAACAGCAGTTTCTTCGCTGCCATCGCCGCTAATTCAAGATGACCCTAGAGGTTCGTCAGAAATTTCGACAGCCGAATTAGGGTGGCCAGGAAGTGTGTCGCCTGCATCGACCAGAGTTTGCGGATCATCGAAAGTTTCGGCTTCCATTCTCCGGCGCTTGCTCGGCAACGAACTGACAGAACCCACAGGTAATACATAGACATCTTCAAGAATATCATTCAAAGCTTCAATTCTTCTCCGAATTCTGCAGCCATCCTCCACGTCCCAGAATTTGAATGGCCAGTCCAAAACATTTGCAAATTCCAGACGCTCCCTCAACGATGCGTATGATTTTCCGTCCCCTACTTTGAGCTTTCCAAAAAAATCAGGGTCCGCACCCTCCTCCTCCAACGTCCAAAGCTTGATGTGGCGCTCCCTTGGTATTCCCATGATGCGGTCGACCCTAAATCTACCCCCCCTAAACCGGCTCACAGCACCCTAAACCACAAATCCCGAATGCATTAAACCCTAGTATCTTGACTGCAAGGACTGGAATTGGTGACCCCTAAATCCATACCCCCGAATCAAAAGAGACATCACCCGAAACCCTAGTATCCTGAAGCACAATACAGTAGATCCAGCCAAAAGCGCACTGAAGAATGTTGCGGTAAAAAAACTCCTGATCAGCAACCGTAGACTGCGACAGCCACACCCCAGCAGAAGATGCAGTAAATCCAAAGAGACTTCACCCCAAACCCTAATACAAGAAACTGCAATACAGTAGATCCAACCAAAAGCGCAGTGAAGAATGTTGCGATGACAAAACTGCAGCAACCCTAGCCTGCGACAGCCGCACCCTTGCAAAACAAACTTTGGAAACCAAACCGTGCACCCAAACCGTGCACTCCAAACCCTACCCACTCAAAAGGTGCCACGTTGTTGCTGAGTGCCAACGGATACAGGCAATTAATTCGTCCATCCATCATTTTTCCATCCAGGCAGTACTAGCATTTTTCCATCTAGGCAGTACTAGTATTTTTCCATCTAGGCAGGTTGTTGAATAGTTCCATAAATTGAACCTAGTAACAATAAACTCCTAGGATCCATATCTAGGACCCTATCTTAGAAATAATAAAATTAAATATGAGGTATTATTCCCCTAGGTATCTTACTTATAATTGAGTGCACATGACTTAGTACATCGTATATTAGCTCTAAGTTTTTTCTGAATTTTAGCCATCGTGAATTAAAACCTCCCTATATTATGTTGCACGTTGTTTGCTAAGTTTTTCTAAGTGACCCCCCCGTGACATTTTCTATCAAAAAATTATTTAATTTGCCAAAAATTATAAATATTTTGCAAATATCTTTTTCCATGCAAAAATAAATAAATAAAAATTGCAAAACGAATTTTCCAAAATTGCAACAACCATTTTAAAATTTATTTTATGCCAACCTTGGCTACCAGAGACGGTAGTATTCTTTTTAAAGAGGGTGTAAATTTGATACATTATAGGTGTCATTTGATGTTTTAAGTGGCTTAGGACACCCAAACGGAAGAAGTGTCCCATACAAAACTAAAAAAGTTTGGAAGAATGACTTTTTGAACCCCCCACAAAATTTGTTAGTATTCTTGCAAAGAGAGTTACAATTTTTAACCCACTTGAGAATTGGCCATTTTGGATGTGAAACAAGTACCATATTAAGGAGATTCTGTAGATAGGAAGTGGGCGTTGAAAGATTTGAAGAGGGTCTAGTCAGAGTTAGGCCAGTTAGATTGTAATTAAGGAAATGATGGGAACTTTCCAGTTAGCCCTGCCCTTCGAAACCTACTGGTGGCAACAAATTTGTACTAGCTGCTCGTAGACGACAAACCTACACAGAGGCACTTTTGCTCAGAAGAGATTCGGGGGCAATAAGGAACTGCAAGTTCCTGGGCCTTGGGAATGCCCTGGGAACAGTAATCTGACGCGGCCGAGATTGTGCCACATCAGAAAATAATAATAATAATTTTTTTAAATAATTTTAATTTAAAATAAAAATTTAATATTATTTAATTATTTAAATTATTTTTATATTCTAATTGTTCCCAATAGCGGGAATAAGCCTGAAACGAGCCTTTGGAGGCCTCAAATCTCCGCTAATGTCTTAGGAATTGCTTTCCAACTTCTGGATGCAAGGTAAGCGCACAAGCCTATTTTTCAAAGATTATTAATTCTTTGCAAAATCAATTTCTATATACAAGAACTTCATTGTAGCTAAACTATAGAGATCCATCTCCCTTCTTAATGATTTGACAATTATTTATTCAAATGCTTGATGTGGTTTTAGAGTCTCATTGAGCACTTTTCCATCGAGTGGTCAATTTTTTTGTGCGAACATGGGTTAAAAACTTGAGATTCAAGATTTTAACCCCTAAAGGACCGAGGCCTTTTTTCTGCCAAAAAACATTGAAAACTGTCATTTCTGTAGCAAAGAGTTAAAAAAAATTTTAATTGTTTTTTTTTCCACATCTAACCGTAGGATCTTACACCTAACTAGTATAAAAAAGTGTGGAAAAAATTTCAGAATTTTTGACCGCATAGATTGCAAGATATCTGTGTTTAAAGTGGAAAAAACAAGTTTTTCAGCACATTGCGGGACTAGATTTTTTGACTTTGAACATTTTTAACTTAAATTTTTTGCACTACAGAGTTTTGAGCTTTTAATGCTTGTAGTGGAGAATTGAGTTGAGAGTCTAGGAAAAAAAAATTAAAAAAAAACTTAATTATCATTCTTAAAAAAATTGTTAAGTAGATGTAGGTACGAGATAGAAGGAAAATCTAAAATATTCATATATTTTAGATGGAATTAAATTGCACTAATCCCAATGGTGGGATTGTTCTAACAAGTAAATCAGACCATGCAAAAAAAGAAATTTGAAAAATTTGAAAAATTGCATTCAGAAATGAATCCTAAAGTTATTTTTTTCAAGAAGATGCTCTAACTGCCCAAAAAACAAGAATGTCCATAACTTCCTCATAACAAAGTCAAATGAAATGAATCAAAGCTTTCCAAATAGCCAAAAATATAACCTATGAGAAAAAAAATATTAAAAAAAAATTTAAATTTCTGTCCATTTTTTTTTTGCTGCCCGAGCTGCCCCCCGTAGCCTGTTTTGAGCTTATATGGTCATAACTTTTTTTCCCGGGCACCGATTGTAAAAAAAATTATATTCCCTTGAAGCTAATCAATTTTTCTACCTCCAAAAAAAGTTTCAAAAAATCAGGAGAAAATTTCAGCCTGTAGGTACCTGCCCGAAAACGCATTTGTCCCCCGTAGGGACAATGGTCCTTTAGGGGTTAATTAAGGATACCAGGTACACAAGAATTCAGAAAGTTGTCATGGAAATGTCACAAACTTGGGAGTAAAAAGACAAGCTATAGAAAAGAAGGGGTGGGTGGGACGAGAGCAAGGAACACCAATTTTTTGGCCCCATCATTTACATGATAATGATCTAGTATTTGATATATATGAAGGTGCATTAGTCAGAAGGTCTTTTATAATTAATGGTGTTTTATAAATTGATTGATTAAGCACATGAGATTTAGAGGGTGGATTTGATTTTCAAGTGGGAGTTTAACAAAGTGGAAAATCTTTTTATTTCAGTTTCTATTTTTAAATTGAAATGGGAGAACCTTTTGACTTTTGACAAGCCACATGTGCAAAAACAAACAAACAAGAGAAGACCTACTTCAAGGTACATGCATCTTCTACAAAAAATAGTGAAATTAATTTGCTCCATACTAATTTCTTGACATTTGACACTATACAACACTAATTTTTAATTAGATATTGTTGCAATTAGGACTTGTGAACCTCCATTTGCACAAATGGAAATATCTATAGAAGTATTGGTTGACTTTGATGGCTTGTAGAGTAACTTTCTTGGAGTATGACAATCTAATTGTTAAGGCAACCTAATTTCACTATTTTGTGTAGATAATATCTTTTCTAGGTGGTGTAGATTGACCCCTATAAATCACAAATTTGCAAATATGTAAATTGAAAATTCCAATGGACAATCATGAGCTTCTAAATGGATTTCTAATCTATATGCTACTTCCACCTTTCATCTTTCATTACATCATATATTGGTGCATGTCCCTCTCAATACTGCAAATGCTCTATTTGATTTTCATGGACATAGTCATTGTACATGTACAAATGCTTTTTGTTGACTTTGAAGAAAAAAGGAGGAGGCATAGCATTGAGAGGATCTATTACCATGAGAAATTTTGAGTAGCTACCTTACTTGAAAAAAGAGCCAATGCTATTGGAATAAAATTTCTTGTATTTAGTGTAGTTGCTTGTTGGCTTCAAATTAAAGAGGATAGACTTTGCATCAACAAAAGCTACCCTAAGGAAGTTTGAGCAATCAATTCATAGACAAAGTCTCTTGTAGTGTAGTTACAAGTTTGGAATTGGGGTTTGAAGGATTGAAATGAGGGCTCAATGGATTGGAATTGGGTTGAAAAGTCACCATTATATGAATTCAATGAACACTACCATCCGATTTCTATACATGATAAAAGATTCTTGCATTATTCTAAAATGTGAAGGGATACAAGTAGATTGTCATTGGAATGACCAATCGGTCCACAATGGACTTCATATCTTAGAGCATCTATGGTATTTACTTTGCATATCAATAGTATTCAATATGATTCAATACAAGAACGTTTGAGGGCAAATCCTTTCCAAATCCCTTAACAACATGTAGGTAGTGTGACCTTCATCGGCAATTGTTTCTCAATGGATTTCTACGATGCATAGCTCTAAATTATTTTTTGGCTCAAAGACACATCAATGGAGACATAAAGAACAATACGACATACTTGGTGCTTCCTATTATTCAAAACATTGTTGCCTTCTTGAAGCTAGGAATTCTAGGTCCTACTTGTGGTGGTCAAAGGGATAAGGAATCTTCACTTTAGTGGGGAAATTCAAGGGCTCTCCACAAACAATTAAAGTGCGAGCTAGAGGCCTCCAAATACAAAAACCTCAAATTTCCAACGGTTAATAACAATAGTGATAAAGAAGTTATTAAATAATTTTGAAACGACCTATCCAAGCCATGCTGTTATTATACTCATGTGACGATTACATAGTGATTGCTCTTAAAGCCAGAGGGACAAAATCATATCTAAATATCGGCCCATGATCTTGATATTGGCCCTATTGTGTTGCAAAAATCATATCTAAATGGATGTGAAATACATCATTGATGATGAGTGCAAATTTGAGGTCGATGTAGGATACTTTTATTAACAATAATGGATGAAATTTGAATGACATGCGAAGATGCATTGAATGTGTACAAATTTAGGGATTAGGATGTAAATAGAGTTTCTTAAGCCAAATTGAACCCCAAGTACTTTCAACGATCATCTTAGTCTAATTTGGGTTTGAGCACTTACATTTTTAAGGTTTCTTATGTATCACATACAAGCACTTGACATGTCATGCCAACACCTCTATATACTAAAATAGCATCCTACACCTACTATGTTGCAAAAATCATATCTAATTCAATACAATTCCAAAAAACATAATTCAAAGCACACTCAATATGTCTTCCTTTCTTCTTTCCATGAAAATTTGTTTGAAAATGTTTATTCCCAAAGGAGTAGTTTTTGCCCCTCCTATATCCTTTATAGCTGTTTGCTTTTTTCATTTTTACCATTTAAAACCTGAATACTTTCAACTACCATCTTGATCCTATTTGGGTTTGAATACTTTTATTTTCAAGTTTCTCTTGTGTCAAAGACAAGCACTTGACATGTGACGCCAACGCCTATATACTAAATTAGCATCCTACGCCTATATACTAAATTAGCATCCTACGCCTACTATGTTGCAAAAATCATATCTAATTCAATACAAGTCCAAAAAATATAATTCAAAGAACACTAGATGCGTCTTCCTTTCTTTTTTTCCCATGAAAATCTTTACTCTTGAAGGGCCAAATTTTGCCCCTCCCATATCCCCTATAGCTGCTTCCTTTTTTTCTAATTTTTAGGATGGAATTCCGTAGAGTGCTGAACCCATGCCGCTGTCCCCTGCACTGCTTCAGATACCCCGCCTCTGCAGCCGCTGTAGCAGCCGACTGCCGATCATAAATAAGGAAGTCGTCGCCGCCACCTTTTAATTTCCCTCAACGGCTCCGTTCCCAAACCCCGTTCCCCTGTTCCCCTCTCCCTGTTCCCCTTCTCCTCTAACTTAGCTGAGCTCCAACTCCACCTGCTTCCTCCCTGCACCCAAATTCTTCCCGAATGCCGCCCAAACGGTTTCGTCACCAATCCAGGGCAGTTGGGCGCGAAACCCAACTGGCATCCACCCCTCCCTGTAATCTCTCGCAAACCAGATCCTCACTAGGGTGACAAATTTCATGGATTGCGGGTGTGTATTCAGTTAGTTACAGCTGAATCGATTGTAAGGTTGCAGCAATAAGGTTGCAGCAACAAGAAGAGCCACAGACTCACCAGAATTTTATATACATGTCGAGAATTTCAGTTCGAGAGTATTAGGTTCGTGCCTGGGATGCGCAATCGCTTCGCTTGGAAATTCTTGAAATGATGGAATTGATCGTTTTTTAAATTTTTATGTAAGCGTTGCCTGTACGAGGACGACTGACGTTGGCTATGGGGCTTGTGTTCGCTTTCTGTCTACGTTGAGGTTTTACGAAGAAGTTTATGTTTCCTTGTGAAAAGTGCGATCTTGAGTCGGAAGAGTGGCCATAGCTTTTTCTTGGACTGTTAGAATAGGGAACTGCGGATGGAATTGGTGTCGCAATGAGAGGAGGGGGAATTGGTTGCGGAGTGAATGGTGAATTGCGTGGACGGGTTTGGTTTCTTTGTGTAGGGGAGATGTCGGATGTCGATGTGTAAGGACTTGGTGATTCCTGTGGTGGCGAGAGTCAGCCTTTGGGCATGGAGATCGGGACTCGGGATGTGGCTGCATTTGGGGGTCTCGAGAGGAGCCCCTTGCAGCAGAAGCTCACGCAGATGTATAAGGTAGCGAAGAAGTCGACGTCGACGACGCCCGCTCTGGGGGAGTCGAAGTCGCAGTCGAAAACAGCGAAGTCGCTGTTGTTGCAGCAACAGAGCGAGATCGTGGGGTTATGTCGATTGCCACCAAATTTGGTGGTCGTGAAGCCGGAGTTCCAGGAGGAGGAGGATTGCCCCAGGGCCGAGTCTCCGAGGTCTCTTCCGTTGTGCAGGGCAAGCGCCATGTTCACCCCCCAAACTCTTAACAAAAGTCTTCACCAGAAGAAGCCTGAGGTCCAAAGTTTTGACGAAAGAGTTGGCCATAATCTGAGCCTGCTTGCGCCTCCGGCTTTGCAGCGGGTGAAGCGGGAACTTCTGAGTCCGAGCTCATGTGTCACGAATGAAACCGACAGTGTGGAGTCACTCGCCACAGCTCATGCCAATCTCATGGGCTCCAAGCGCTTTCGAACTTCATCTGTTTCTCCACCATGTGTGCCGGATGTTGCAGGAGAGCCCTTTCAGCCATCGCCGGTTGCATCGGAAGCTTCTGAGCCATTGCCAGAGCAGGTTGCGTCTGCGCCTTTGATGACGGCCTTGGTCATGATCCAGGAGAGGTTTAAGCATTCAAGTACTGCCAAAGTGGTGAAAACAGAAGCGGTTGAGCCTTCCGAGAAGTTGATAACTGCTCTGGACATGGTGGGAGGAGGAAGAGGAGGTATTGTTTCTTCCCCAACATCCAGTGACACTGATGAAGCACATTTACAGGCACAAGACTTGGAAATAGTTCAAACTCCCGAACCAGCAACAGCAGCAGCAAAAATAACAACAACAACATCCATGAAGTTGATGACTGCCTTGCACATGATTCCTGACAAGCTTGATCCTGGTTCGAATCCTGTTTTGCTTCATGTGAAGAGTGAGCCCGTGGAAGCATTTCCAGATCTTGAACCCTTGGTGTTCCAAAAGGAGAGACGGTGCAAGGATGAGATCCTGGATTCCCCGCTCGAGACGAACCGAAGTGGCGTCTTCCCACACCAAGAAGCTCATGTTTCTTCAGATAGTGAGGATGGCTCCGAAGAGAGAGCTGAAAGAGTGCCTCGAAGTTCTCAGAAAGAATTCAAGCCTCGAAATACCAATCCGGGCAGGCGGATTCAAGGTGGTCGGTTATACGACTCAGCGTTTGGGAAGACGTGTCATTGGTGTCGTCAGAAGACGGTGGAGCCGCATGTGAAGTGTCGAGAGTGTACCATCCACTACTGTGGGCCGTGTCTGATGAACAGGAACGGGGAAAACATCCGGGAGGAGCTTTGTGAAGGGGTGAGATGGCTTTGCCCCAAGTGCCGGAATGGGTGTGGGTCTGGCTGTGAGAATTGGTGAGTATTTAAAACCTCTGTTTTGTGTATGCAGGGTAGTGGATTTGCTCTTTCTTTAACCCTTAAGGTCTGAATTGTACCTCATGTTTTGAGTAAGTCATAGGAGACTTTCTTTCGTCCAGTTTTTTACCGACACATACAATGCTCTTCACTGTTTTTGGTGACATAAATTCTTTGGCCCTATCTGAATCACGAATCCCTGGTCCTTAGGGCAAAGTATCTATATGTGTTCAAGTATGCAGGTAAGTGGAATTGCACTTCCTTAACCCGTAATGCCCAAATTATATCTCATGTTTTGAGTAGGTCATAGAGGAGCTTTCTTTTGTCCAGTTTTTGACCTGATTGTACAATGCTGTTCACAAATTTTGGTGGCATAATTTTTTTTGCCTTATCTGAATTAGATGCTTTAGTGTATGATCAATACAATCAGGTAATGTTAAACCATGAATCTCTGGTCTTATAGCGGTAAAATATCTGTGTCTTGTAAGCATGCTGGGAAGAGGGTTTCACCTACCTTAACCCCTGGTCGGGCCAGATTGGGCTCATATAGTTTTTAGATGTTTTGAGTAGGGACTTTCTTCTGTCCAAAGTTCTTCACTGATGCTGGTAATAAAACTTGGTCCCATCTGAATTATTTCTTCCACAACATGACCAATTGAATTGGTTATGTCAGAATCATGAATCCTTGGTCTTTTAGGGGTTAAATTATAAGCGTAATTGTCTTCTGTCTTCTGGCATGTAAGAAGATTATGCGAAGTCTCATATCCTGAAGCCAGCGGGAGCGACCATTTTGAGTCTTAGCTGGGTTAACTCGGCCTATTATTTCCAATTGCTCAAGTGTCACATGGACATGCTGCCCAGCTTTGTTGCCTTCATCAGTTACATGTTTACTCAGACCTCTTTAACATGACCTTCTCTAGAACGACATTCTGGAATATCCTGCACACTTATCACACTACCATGTTACTGACTGTAGCACAACTTCAAACTATGTCATAGTCCTTTTTTTTTGGATCCCAGGCAGTCAGATTTTAGAGGTCAAATTGTGTTAAACGTTTATGAAGGATTGTTGTTACATATTTTAAATTGGAGCGTCGTGTTGGATACTTTTGCAGCTGCAATTGTGGGCCTTGCCGGAAGGCACTTGGAAAACCTCCGACAGGTATATTAATAGGAGTAGCACGTAGTGCGGGATTCAACAATGTGCATGATTACCTTGTGTATCTGGAAACTGGTGAGTCACCAGAAGAGATCGCTCGTCGAAAGGTGGACCAGGACTGGACCAATGGTGGAAAGTTCAAATGCAAGGACTCGTCAGGAACATCTGAATCTGGTGATGGTACATCATCGTCAAGTGAAGGTTCGGATGAGTTCACTTTGAATGAGGAAACCTCTTCCCAACTTCACCAAGGCACATTGGACATGAAGTATTTGAGAAAATTTGTTCAGGTATGCATATCATTTAAACATCTGCTTTTGATGTTTCAGTTTTCCATATTTCCTTTTTTCATTCAGTACATCAAAGGAACCGTTCTTGGTCTATACTTTATTTCTAGCCACTTCATAGTTGCACCCTTGACACTCTTTTGCGCTGGATATCAGTCTCAGAAACGGAAGAGCGTTACAATGCGAGCTTCTCTTCCTGCGAAAAGGAGTCATATCGAGCCTTCTCCGGCTATTAGACGTCGAAATGTAGATAGCATTGTTGCCAGATTGAAGGTCACTGGACAGAGTCTTTCAAAGGAGAGAGAGGATGTAGTGAAGTCTTATAGTCGGAGAGTTGTGCAGAAATTTGAGACCTTAGAAAAATGCGTTAAGGATGAAGCATCAATTAGAAAACAGGACAGCGAAATGAGAACCTGGGCGTGCAAAAGGGAGTATGTGGAATTCAACGATGGAAGTAACTTTAGTGGATCAGAGTTGGAAGCTTCGTCAGTGGCAAAAAGAAGAAAGCTAGATTCGAATCAGCGACTTCCCTTCTCTGAAATAGAATGTAAAATGGAGCAAATCACTACTAATGCAGACATTCCTGGTGGCCTGGGGGCGTCGTATTTTTCGGAAAGTGAAGTCAGTTTGAAGATGAGAGGAGCTCGTGCTCTAAATGGTGTAAGCAGTGCTTCAAGCCAAACGATGTCTGAACAGCAGCGGGGAATCGTGAGCGCTCAATACCTTGGAAGATCCACAGTAATGTTTGTGAAGTTTTTGTATGATACATTGTAGTCGTCAAGACTGTGTGTGTTAATTGTGTGATAAATACACCGTAATTTGAAGCAACTATTTCATGTTTGTACTTAGGTTGGGGGGTATGTGCCGCCTTATCTTTCAACTGGTTTGGTCTTCCTCTATGGAGGTCATGCTTTCACTCTGAGCATTGTTAGTGAAAGAGAATTGTGATTGTGCAGGAATGCCCAAGCGATCGTCAAGGGACAGATTATCGCATGAAACTGAAATTTACATTAGCACAGTCCTTTGATGCTAAAGAGTTGGAAGCGTTGGATTATTCTGTGAGATGCCGCAAGCCTGTCCAAAAACTGCGTCACATGCGTAATCGAAGTGTTGACATTGTTACAGAGGACGAAGGGCTGTCCTACCTAGACCATCACCAAGGTAAATTAGACCGTGTACCGTCTTGCAATTACATTATCCTCCTTCTATGATAGGTAGATTATATATCCAAATCAATGTTCATTTACCCCTGGCTGCGGTGTACCTGGTTTTGTGAACTTGTTTTGATGAGCTAATGGAATCTGAATGTGTTTTGTATCAGACTTTAGTGCTAAGTTGGAAGACGCACAAAGTCCTCCAGAAAAGTTGGCTCTACTGCGAGGATTTTTCTTTTGGCTCCAGGTATGGTTGCAGTCTTTGTCGGACCTTTGTAAAGAATTGGCTACTATATCTTATTGAAGCTTGTTTCCTGTGACTTATTCTGTGATACTTTTGTTATGCAGCATTCATGCATGGAGGGTGCTTTCAGGCCTTGGCCGAGCGCAGTGGAACAGTCTAGACATCAGTCCGGGGATTGCATGGAATCTGAGGGGCCAGACTGTCAGGTATTTGTCAGGCTCTCAATTTAGCCTCTTAAGAGTGTGATTACTAAAGTGCATCACTAAATGAATGCTGCTCTCCTAAAATATCTTATTGGTCAACCTATTTCACAATACCAGCTGTTCTAAATGCAAGAAATTGCACTACAAAGCTATTGATTACAGAAAGTCGTTCCTCTTACTTATGTGCTACTACTCAAGCAAAGATGCTCATGGTTGCCTTGATTGGTTCCCTTCTGCCTAAGTTAAATAATTTCTTTCTTATGTTTTTGAATTTTAACTTTCGTCACTTAGCATATTCTCTTTTCTTACGAAGTCGACCGTTCCAGCTATAACGTAGTCAGCGTTTGTGATCATGGGTTTTGTGCTTGTTTGAAAGGTCCGAGATCTTATGCTGAGCGATCGAATTTTTGGTTAAATTTGATGTACAGGTCACAGCCGTTGTTCTTCAGTTGGACGAAGGTAACGAAGCTAATGGCGATCTCATGCGCACATTCACGAATCCGGTTGAGAGACCACTTGAAATGACATCATTTCCTCTTGGATCGAGCGCAAGTAGACAACAGTTAATACCTTACCGGTCCAAAAAGAATTTAGCTCAACCTGTGGTGCCAAAAATGAAAGCTCAAGTAAAGGTGCCACCGGCGATCACTTACCAGGTCGTTCTCGGATTACCTGCACCGGCACTATCCAAGGTACATGCTTGAATCTGGAAACCCTTGCATTTGAGGTCTCTCAGGCAGTCTATCTGCGATTCTGTTGACTCGAAGCTTTTGGCCCATGGCATGCATCAGATTGTTCTAGAGTAGCTGAGACGGAGAATATGCGGTTAACTAGGGGGCTCTTTCCACGCCAGGTCACGTATGAATGGTTGGATATTCACGTAATATAAATAGTAATTGTGCAGAATGCAAGATCTTGAGATATTTTCTACAGTTTCTATGTTAAGGTTCGTGTTTTATTGTCCCCCTGTGGAGGAGGTTGACTGACCTATTAAAATACGTGTGCATGACAGATCTGATGAGGAACCCTTTAAGTGAAGGTTTTGGAAGTCTGGTTGATTCAAGATGCACAATCGCATAAACACGAAGTTGCATGAGCTGCGCACGAAGTAGTGGTTTCAGAATGACGAATCATCTTGATTCTTTACTTCTAGAAGTTTTCAAATTCCAAATTGAAGCTGCGCACTGAGATTCTTTTGTTCAACCGTTCACAGTTCTGGTCTTGAGCAAATTTTCTCTTATGAAGACCTCGCAAGAGATGTACAGTAGAATTAAAACCGGCAAGATTTTTGTAGTTACCGAGTACATATGCACAGGGTTTTAGAATGCATTCAGTGACGCTGCTGAATCATTATCATGCTGGTCATTTGGAGAAGTGTCGCGTCAGGATATTCAGTTTATCTGCAAGAACTCTGAGCTCTGGCCTGTCAAATGGCTGGTGTGTATGAAGAGTCTATTCTTTCTGGACGTTGCTAAATTCCAGCTGCACTGGTGTACAGTATCCTGTTGGTCTCGGCGCAATACTACTCACTGCAAAATTAGAAGAGATGGTTTCACCAACATTTTGTTTAATTAAGAAATGAATTTTATGTTGTACTATTGTAAAACCCTATCATATCATTATTAGGGTATGGCCACACTCAGCCTGACGGGCGGTTTGGGTGGAATATCTTTCAGTTCGTGCGAAAAAAGCGATTGCGGCCATGTGAGAATTTCTCAAAAAGTTCTTGGTTACTGGTTTTAATTTTCCAAATTGCGGTCAAGTTGAACAAGTGTAAACCCAAAATACAGCTAAATTAAATAACAATCAAACTTGAGACCTGCCCTTAGTGTTAAACACTTCTCCAGAAACATCTCAGATTATCAAAGAAAGAGGCTACGGCAAACGTGCGGTGTAAAAGAGACCAACTCGTTATTGGATTTGGGGTCTTTGCTAAAACTGTTCTCTTCACAAAGTCCAGGTGTGGCCACACCTTAGCACGAATGGCAAAAATTTGGATACAAAACCTATACCTGAATAGCATGCTGTTCAAGAATGTCTTGAATGCAATCATATTGAAAATAAATAAATGGGTGATATTACAGGGGTGTTATAGCAACCTACATTAATCTAACCAATAAAAAATCTGTTGCAATTGCAACAACAGCAAAGAGTGCAGTACAGAGCAGTTTCGCAATTCCCTTGTGCCCATCACTATGTGACAGTTTAGCCCAGGGCTATACTACTGCTACTGAATACCAGACAGCAGCATGAGGCAATCTACCCCACGACCACCGCTTACATAATTGAGCTCAAGCCCCTTGCCCCTTGTATCCATGGAATTCTAACCCTAGGAAGGAAGGAAAGTGCCCACATATCCCATGCCCATCACAATGAAAGCGCAGGCTTGCAGGAACAAGTACACAAAGAAATGGTTTCTGCCTCCGAAGTAATAGTCATACGCAGCACAAAACATCAAAAAACCTCCTGTCCAGAGCTCCAATACGAAAACCCTGCACCCAATAACTAGAACCCTAATTAGCATTGTGCAGATAGGATCAGCTGAAAATGAGGGTGTGCTAAAAGCAGGCTCTAATAAACCTATTATAAAATACACACTGATTGGAGAATGTTCAACATTACACCATAGAAGTTCATCCTCATTGAGATTCTGCCCGTAGAATATTCATGACATTTTAAAAATCGATCTAAGTTTAGGCGCAATTTGTCTATGGGCGAGCAATAAATCAGACTTCACAAATACGATGAGATATTGACATGGTCGTCTTGAACATCAGGCTATGTCTCTACATTCTTTTATCCACAATGCCAATGAAGGTGGTAGGAGAGGGTTATGAGATCGCAAGATTTCACGCTAATTCACTTTATTTGCACTGCCTTAGGAGAATAAATGGACTTCTAAATGCACTCAGATATGTTTTCACAACCAGACATGAAGAATTTGTACACAACATGAAAGATTCTGGGGAAATACTGGGAGCGCCTGTGCAATTACAGAGTGGGCAATTAGAGAGGTTTGAGGCTTGATCCTAAACCCTAGAAACCGTAAACCCTGGCTCTTACCTTTCCGACAGTTTCCATCCTTTGGCCAGCACGTTGCTGGCGAAGCGCTGGAGAGAAAACACAACGCCATACTTCTTGCCATACTTGGCTGTGCGGACTCTCACGAGGTTCCCCAATTTCTCCGTGACGATCCACTCGTTCACGTTGCCGATGTCGAGCAAGCCAGTGAGGGAGGCCTTGGTGCGATGCAGCGACATGACATTCTCGAACAGAATCCAAAACACCATCAAATGCAATGACCTGCAAATCAGTCAGGCACTTCCATCTTTTCAGAAATGGCACAAACGTCAATTTCATAATTGCAGATGACCCTCTCGAAACTTAAACTCATCCACAGGAGTCCTTGTTTTTATAGCTTTATGCAGTTGAATGTCACGCAATTGAAACATGCCATGCTAATAAAGATCACCATCAGTGTAAAAATGTGGCTAAATTTAGCACAATTCAGCCTTCTCGATAATTCCTCCGCGAGTCTGCAATCCTCTCTAGTCTACTGAACTTCTATGAGCAATGTCATACACATCCAGAAATTGGCATTTAAAAGTTGTCTAAATCACATGTAAAGAGATTCTGAGGATATAGAGGCAATTACAGACTGACAAAAGAGAGAGTTGAGTGCAGTTTTGTTTTTTCACGAGTGACAAATGAATGTCTTACATGGGTTTAGGTTTTAATGTACATGTGACAAACGCGTAATTACTTGGGTTTTGTGTTTGTGCTTAGGGTTTTAGGGTTTAGGGCAGATTTGAGAACCGGGTGCCTTACTTGGGCGTGGTGATGGCGTTCAAGAGCATGATTATGCAGGGCACATAAACAGCGCCCCAGAACGGCAAATCCACCTCGGGCACCAACACCGTCGCCGGGATGACCAAACAATAGAACGTGAACGTGACAATGTGCGCCACAATTCTGCGCACCAAGAAGAAGGCGTACAACATGTGGAGCCGCTTCCACAGCTTCAGCTTCTGATTGGCCAACACCGTGGGCAACACCTTCCGAAACAAGTTCGCAGGACCACACGCCCAGCGGTGCTGCTGAAAACGGAACGCCTGGAATGTGCTGGGCAGCTCGTTCTTCACCTGGAGAACAAACGGAGGGTTCATTCCATGGGCAGTTTTCAGGTACAACGGCAAAATTTTGATGAATGGTACTGAACTAATACGAAAGGTAAACTCCAGTACACTTATAATGGACGCTGTAAAATTTGTTAACCAAAATTGCGACATGTCAAAAAGTTTCGTTCGTTTTGATTTTGAAACTCAAGTTTTGTCCTATTTTGTTTCCATTCGATTAATGTCACATTCAGTTTTTCCTACCTTGGTCTTAGCGTCACTCTTATTCTCTTCTAGGATTTGACCTCTATGAGGATCAGCATCCAGTGAAACGAAACAAATGCGTCATACATATCAAGGTCAAAAAGTCATTCCACTCGTGTTCATTATCACTCATGTTCTCTTGAGGCACTACCGTGAAACCTGGGATGAATAGACTCTTCGTTCATGCATGCCAACTTCAAATGTTATGATTCTCTCATACGGAGTACTAAACTTCATTCTATTTTTGTCCCATGGTTGCCAAGATGAGATGCATCAGTGTTAATTGAATTTATTGCCTTACCTCCAAGTCATGCAAGTAAACAAACTTCCACCCACAAAGACCCGCACGCACTGCCAAGTCCATGTCTTCCACAGTGGTGCGGTCGTTCCACCCCCCGGCTTCTTCCATGGCACGGATGCGCCACACGCCTGCTGTGCCGTTGAAGCCGAAGAAGCCATAGGTTGCAGAGCCTACTCGTTGCTCGACGGAGAAATGATAGTTTAAGGAGACTTCTTGCATGTTGGTCATCAAGCACTCGTTCCCGTTCACTGCTCATCATTTACAATCACAGAACAATCATCACTGGTTGGCAATTGAACAGAATGTATCTCAACTTTGCACTGAGAGAATTTAGAACGCAGTTCAGGTTTTCTATTAGGGAGTGTCAGAGTGTGAGCTTTGGGTTTCAAAGTAGAGGTAAGCGTGTATTCGGTGACAGACGTTAGAAGCCTGGTTGCTGAGGAAAATTGGTGATGAGGTGAGCAACAGGAGACGCAAGTCCAATGCGGGGTCCCATGAAGCATATTGTTCTCAATAGTCCAGTGACCCGCGTTTGGATACCTTACATAATCAGCTCTTGCAAGTTGATTCATTTGTTCCCTGATCACCAAATAATAAGGTCTCATTGTAGATCATAATCGATCTAGACTATGATCTACATTGGGAACCCATTATTTGATGAAATTGTGACTTCTCGTCGACACAAGCACTAAGCACTATAATCTAGGACGGGGATAGATTTAAGTTTCAGGCCAACGTAACGAAAGTTTGCGATAGTTAGGTAAATATTTCTTCATCAGTTAGAACTTTCCAGGAAGACTGCACGTCAATGCCTTCACTCTCACAATAGAAAAACGATTCCTTTGGCGGGCACCCAGAAATTACCGACACAATATCCAGGTCAACTCCTAATCAATAACAGTTACTTCACCGCGCGCAGTAAATATAAGAATTTTTTAAGAGGTTGAACATTTTCACTGTAGTACTCCGTAGCATTTAAGAGCGCACTTGTATGCCAGTTTAGAATGTTCTATTTCCGTTGTAAGCGTCAATTGCTCACACGTCCACTTGAGAGGTAGATCCGAATCATCCGATCAGGCAATGGGCATCAAGCAGAAGTTACGTTTTTGGCATGAATCGAATCAAACTACGAAAGTACGGCTTCTCCAGGCTAAAGTACAGTACACTAAATAGTGAAATTGGGTTGCCTTGACAAATAGGTTGCCTTACCACACAGAAGTTCCCTCATGTTACCTCATGACTCATTGCTTGTCCAGGTGGAGGTACAAGCCATTCTCTAATCCCAAGCCATGAAGCAGTACACCAACCCATGCAGCAGACTTGTTTCCCACATCATTGCATCCTTCTACAGTAATTGTGATATTGATATAGTGTAGAATGTCAAGACATTAAGGTAGAAGGTCCAGAAACCAACCATCTAAGCACTGGAACTGAATTTTAGGCAGGTGAAATTTCTCAAAATATTTTTCAGTGAATTTTCCTTCAAAGACAAGAGGAGTTGGCATCTAATCCAAGTCGTTTCATATTTTTTAGATCATTTTTGAATTAGTTATGAAATTTTGAAGTTGAACTACCCTAGGGCTCTAAAACCGCCCACCCCTGAAATGTACACTGTTGGTACATCAGTGAAGGCTATGAAAAAAAAACATGTACAAACTGTGTACATTTATGGGGTGGGCGGTTCTAAATGCCCAAACTGTTCTCGAGCCTTCTACCTTAGTGTGGGGCAACCTAATTTCCCTATTCAGTGTAGATTGCACAGCTGGCGTATATTCTAAGGTTCTCTCATTAACAGCAAGACAACTCTCAAAATGACAAGGCGGAAACTTCCCACCAGTTCGGACGACAGTTACTGTAGAAAAACATCAAGGAATTCCAGCGCATAGAACGCATTGAACGTGGAATGCTTTCATTAAAGATGATCGCAGTTCTGAACCTACAATAGTCATTCTTTTCATGTGCTTTATCTACTGTACGTAGCGGTGTTGCAGAGACTGACTTGGGGCTCTATAGCAGCTCCATATCCTATGTCACGAGCAAACTTTGTGATCAACTCTCTAGCATTTGTGACGATTACTGAAGCTGGGTTTCTTGAGAATAAAATTACACCTCACATTCGCTAATTTGGCGAATCACAGTGCAAAAATATGCTCAAAACTTAGGATTTACAACACAGGAGAAATCCAATAAGGAAATAGGACAATGTCCTTTTTTGTCCATGGAAATTGAACAAATGTGCTTTCGAGTCCAAAATCCTAGTGTATCCCATTCTATCGTCACTGGACAGTGACTATGAATTCTTCAAAACTAGATGGACATTTAGGAATTCTGCTCACAGTGTGCCAATGCTCATGGCTCGTTACTGTAACGGTCCTAGTTTCAAGGGCTTTCAGCTATTGAATGTCTCGATTTTGGGACTCTAAAGGACGGGATGCAGCATCCTGTGTCACGAGCACACTGATCAAACCTTTAGAAATTACTGAAGCTACATTTCGTGTGGGTTGAATTCAACCTCATATCTTCTTCGATAGGGCAAATCGTCGTGCCGAAAGATGCTCAAAACTGTGACTTCTAGGTGCTTATAACTCGTTTCGATCTACCGCGGTCCTAGTTTCCACGGCTTTGAGCAATTGCATGCCACGGTTCTAAGGCTCTGAATCGGGCCCTTAATACGAAATTGGCCATGAATCGAATACTTGGTTGAGCAAGATGGTTGTGGGGAGGAGGGGACGTGCAACTTACCGAACTTCCAACGCGCCTGCACTAGTGCGATCTCCGGGTTCTGAATGAGGAAGGGAATGGTACGCATCAGGAAATCAGGCTCGGGTTGAAAATCGGCGTCGAAGATGGCCACATGTTCGCACGTTTGCACGTAGGGGTGCAACATGCCCTGGCGCAAGGCGCCGGCTTTGTATCCCTTTCGGTTGGGACGGGTCTCGTATTTGATGTTGATGCCCTTGCTTGCCCACCGCTGCACTTCGGATTGCACCAGCTCCTGCGTCAGCAAATAGAAAAACAGACAATCCTCAAATACTCTCGTAACGTACATTTTCACGACATCAAGTCCAAGCGCGCAATTTTAAGACCTCTTAAATGGTACAATCCCGAGGTTACAACTGAAGGACGCTTTGTTGACTCGGTACCCGACTCACGAAATGGAGCTCGGAGGCCAATTGCATCAACTCAAGCTACATGAGAAAGATTTGAGTGGGCTCTTAAGTACTCAGAAATTGAATCCTAGGCCCGAACATAAAGAGTAAGGTACATTGGCCGTATCTGTGAAAATGAGAAATTTCGAGAAATTCCCACTATTCTACTGAAGAAAGATTCTATGAATTAATTTTGACTCTCTAAAGTACTCCACTTTCAAAGTCTCTTGTACCTTAGTTTGTAACTTTGCACCGAATGAGAGAGAGCAAGTCGGAGATGGTCTAGTAGTACCTTGATGGAGGGGTCAGTGGAGTCGTCCAACACTTGAACGATTATTCGATCTGCTGGCCACTGCAGACAACTGGTCGCCTGTATGGAAAGTTGATAAACCTGTGGATCGATGACAGCATTCGCGATCAATGAGAAGTCAATGTAAGTAAGAAAGGAACTTAGGCAGGCCTGAAACTTTGGTGAATTATCTTTCCTCTTAAGCATTGGGCTTGCCCTCTTGTTAAAAAAAAACATACCCCCCCCCGGATAGAACTTTCTTCCGCAAATAGTGTGCACCACAGTCGTAGCATACATGTAGTTCCATGCAAACATACCTCTCGTTCGTTGTACATCGGAATCTGCACAAGCACCATAGGATACTTGGAATTCTCGAACTCCAAATCATCCTGGATAGGCTGAAACTTGTACACGGACTCCGGCGTTCTCCCCAGCAGTTTGACGAACACCATGACTCCGCACATGAAAATCCGCTCCACGAAGAGCATGGTCACCATCACCAGGCATACGTTGATGGCGACTTGCAGCAGGGGCGCCACGATGGGCGCCCGCACCGCCAACCATAAACTGAGCAGCTGGTCGACTATCACGGGAAAAGTCCCCGGGGTCACTAGCGTCTCAGTCACTGAATCCGCCATCGCTCGTACGGTGGGAACTCCCAAAAGAACTGGCGTTACAGCACTCCACAAATCGAAAAATAACAATATCCTAAGATTGTAATATGATTTTGCACCAGGAGCGGGGCAATCAGGGTACAGGGGCAAACAGGAATCGGAAATCAGTGGCAGTGCTCCTCCCTGTTGACATTACAGGGAGAAAGTCGTGTCAACAGGGCTGTAGCAGACAGAATTTCAACCAGCAATTGATGTACCCCCTCTGAAACCATAGATGATCTCCTTGCGTAGGTACCAGATCCGCAACACTAATGCATGCACCGGTATCCCTCTGAAACCAGAGATAATGTAGCTCCTTGTGCTAAATCCGTTGTTGATCACGAAGAGTCTATCCCAAGTTCACTAGCTCATGACTTTCACAGTTTTTACCTGCACATGGATTCGACTCACTTATCGTTCCTGTCAGTCACCACAGATTTGAGCAGCTGCTGGACTGGACGTACTCGACTGAGCCCACTAGCTAGAAGCAAGTCAGCTGGACGACTAAACTATCGAACTTGCAATCGCAACAGCCGCAGTGCAAAGCGGATCGAATTCTAACGGGAACGAGAGGAGGGGTAGGAAATCTGATGAGTATACTGTGTATATACTGTATATATAGCAATGCACATGCTTTCCAATCAAAGCGATGGAGCTCTAGATGGAGCTCTAGTTGGAGCTCTAGATGGAGCGTACAATGCAACTGCATCGAAGGTACAAATCCGGTCGAAGTGAATGTCAATGCGTTCGATAAGATCTAGATAGCTAGAGGCTAGACTTCCACGATCGATCTGCTCTGAATCGATCGATTGATCTGGCTCCACGATCCACGATCGATCTGGCTCTGGATCCACGATCCACGATCGATCTGGCTCTGGATCCACGATCCACGATCGATCTGGCTCTGGATCCACGATCGATCAGACTGGATCGATCTGCGTACGTTGTATGGATGGGTTTGACTTGAGACGTGCTCTGCTGTCCTGCATTGTTTCGGGCTGTCCTTTATTTTATTTTAGAACAAAAGAAGAATCTTCATTAAAGAAAGCCTTCATTGTTTCGGGCTTTCAGCTCCGCTACCTGAGGGTGGAGTGGAAAGGGGATGCCGCACAAGGGAAATGGGAAATGGGTGTTCTCGGTCAGATAGCGCCGACGGCGAAAGCAACCTGAATCTGGCTACTGGTATCACCAATTACTCATAGTGGCCTTGCAACAAGTTCAGTGATGCCACTATTCTTTTTTTTACTCCAAAGAAATATTGACCAAATAATAGAGTTAATCGTAAAGTGAGCAAACAGGGGACCAGGAGCCAGAGTTCAGGAAAAATACAGGACCAAACTTGAGAGCACAGAACTCAGGTATGATGGAGTTTGGGGTGACTGCATGAAAGACCGGTAGTGAAACTGTCACAAAGGGAGTGCCAAAGCTTCCTTTTGCTATAATTTTTGCAACATGACTCGCATGAATTTGAAATTTTTATTGGAGATGCCTTTCTTGAGTTTATTCATATCTCATATTTTTCAAAAAAATTCAAAAATTATTTTATATTTAAATATCATTTAAACTAATATGTCACATTTTGAGTTTTAAGGGTTTTTAGTACTATGGAGTATCCAAATTTAATGATTTGGAGCTGAAATTCAATGGTCTATTCCGATAGTAGGAAGTCATGTTCCTACCAAGGGGCATTAAAAAATATTATATTTTATGTCCTCTACGTCCATGCAAAGAAGGCTCCTTTGTGCCGTTGTGCGTGCAATTTTGAATGTTGAAGATGGTTTCAAGATAATTTTCTTTGGTGAAATCTCTTCAATATAAAGTCTTTCCAAATGGTCAATTTTTAGTTTTTTTGAAAATTGCTTTTCCTATTTTGTACAAATTAAAACGTCAAACTATGTATTTTCTTCAAAATTTCAGCTCACACTTTTTTGTGAATAACTTTTGACCTAGATTTTTTTTAGGTCTGAAATTTTGGTGATATGCTATTTATAGTGTTATACTAATTATCCTTATTTTATTTTATTTAAAAAAATTCATATGCAAAAAGCTCATAGTATTGGGAGTACTAGCTGAAAACAGCCAAAGTAGAACAAAAACAGCCAATCATTCATACAATCACCCTTTGGTGCCGTATTTCTTTGTACTATTCTTAGTTAAGCCTTCTTCTAACACCCGGCTACAAATACAAGAAAACTTTACAATTAACTCTAATATGCCCTATAGTTTATTAGAGTCAATCCTAAAGTTTCTCCTGTGTTTGTGAATGGGTGTTAGAGGAAGGTATAACTAAGAATAGTACAAAAGAAACACAACACCAAACTCCATCGGAGCAAATTCAATGTTGTACTGGAACAAGCAGAGGAACTGCATAATTATGGGGCAAGTAAAACACACGCCTTAATGTACACGGCATGGGTCTTTCTTTATTACTAGACTTGCCATTTTCCATCTACGGCACGGCAATTTTAGAGAATTTGAAGAGCATATGAAGTGGTTAACAATAGCAAAAATCATCATTGTCAAACCTTTTCAACCTCGTTATGTGTGCAAATAAATTGGAGTTTCCCTTCTTCTGCATAAAAGGTCTTTATTTAATGTAGAATCTTTCCTCTCCTTCTTTCTATAATGCGAAAAAGTCCATTTGAAGTTTGGATTGCCAGCTTTGCATTGGGACAATTTTTTTCAAAAGTAGCCGGAACGGAATGAGGTCCGCCTACTTCTTCTTCAAAATCTGGATTTTGTGTTTGTAATAGTGTCCACATTGGTCTTGCTCTCACACTTGAGTTTTGGTGCTTGTGCTAATTTTGTCCTATGTTTTTCCCAAACTCTAGCCCTTGGTCTTGCTTTGCACACACTTTACAATAAACTCTAATGTGAAAAGCCATACATGAGGGCCATACTCAACTAATTATTTATTTATTTATTTTACAAGAACAACTTGCACCTTAAAATGTAAACACAGAAAAAATGGATAGAATCATCCACATGTGTATTTTCATCAACGATATTATTTATTATTTTTAGCTTTCATCCAAATTTTGGCAAATCTATCATTTTTTTGAAAAGGATTTGGGATTTTCATCCCACATTTCTAAGTGTTAAATTAACCCCTAAAGCCCTAGTGTCCTCTTCGGGATAAAATGAATTTCAGATAGCTTTTTATGGTCTCAATATTCATTATGATTTTTTAAATTTCTTTGTGAAGATAAAAAAACACATTAGCTTTTTGCAAATATGATTTTTATTTCAATGAGTGCCTAGAAGCACAAGTTATGGCTCCAAAAGCCCTTTTTGAGGTGCGACAGGCAGAACCTTCCTATACCAAATTTTATTTTTATTTTTAAAATTTTATTTCTCATAGCTTGTGATTTTATCTTCATAGGAAGATTTGATTCATACTATTTGAATTTGTTATGTAAAAGTTATGAACAATCTTATGTTTTGGACAGTCTGAGCATTTTCTTGTGCTAGAACAATTTCACCTTTGAGATTAGTATGTTTCTATTCCATTTTAGAGCTATTAATAATTTAGATTTTCCTTCAATCTTGCACCTTTTTCTACAAGTTAAATTTTTTTTAATGAGTGAAAATTAAGTGTGTTATTTTTTGAAAAATTTCTTAGACTTTCAATTCAATTTTTCAACATAAAAAATTAGAAAATTAAAATCGATAGTGCAAATTTTTAAGCCAAAAATCTAGTCAAGTAAGGGTTGTATGCAAGAAAACCTTTTTTTCTTCATATTAAATTCAAATATATTGCAATCTATGCGGTTGAAGTTTTTGAAATTTCTTCCACATATTTATATTATAGTCCATTGCAAGATCTTGTCTACAAAAAAACTTGCACTGCAAGAATTTTTTTTTAAAAAGTTTTTTCACTTTGCCATAAAAATGACAGTTTTTAGTGATTTTTGATGGAAATAAGGCCCTAGAATCTGAGAGGTTAAAGGAGCCAATGCCAAACTCATGTAAGATTTTAGACAAAATTCACCAAATAAAAATTTGGCTGGCCACCCAACCCTTATTGGTATGTAATTTGTTTGATCTTTGAAACAAAAGAAGTGGTAGCAATCACTCTAGAATATGAACTATGCATTAGAGAAAAAATGGACCCTCCAAAGGGTTGTTAGAAAGCCCTCAAAGGACCCCAAAGATTATATTTTATTTAATACATCCATTAATTTTTACACTATTGCTGCTCACTTTATGTTGAGATGTCGGATGATTATTAGTATATGGGGTGGCTCAAAATCCAAGTACTATAGGTGTATTCTAATTTTGATGCACTTTAATCCTAATTATTAAACACCTTGTATTTAAGGGTTTAGGATATACCATCTACCATGAAGAAAGTCCAATTACCATAAACCACCAAGAATGTTTTTGATGGGAATGTAAAAGATTTACTTTATTGACATTTGGTGAGAATGAAGGGTGGGAAGGTTGTTTTTACAATGAAATCTATTTCCTAATATGAATCCTCAAAGGGTTTCCATGGATAATTTGAAGATGAGAGCTTGACCGTTCATCGTCAAAACATAAAAAATGTGCTCATAGTAGAATTTTAGACCTCATTTAAGGTAGGAGGCTGTAAAATCGACCAACCTCTTCAAATGGACCCTACATTTAGGTCTTAAATGGACATGGGGTGGTCCTTAAATGGATCTCTTTAGTGATTTAGAGAATCGAGAGAACAATATAGTTTATTGCAAAAGCCAATCATTGGCCTTGATTTCCTCAAATCACTTTAAAAGTTGCAAGTGGACGGATTTGGGGAGAAATAGGTGCCTACATTAGAAATCTTTGAAAATTCATAAGTAATTCAAGAATGCTTCAAAAAATATGAAACCACTTGTATTATGTATCGTGTGAGCGCTTGTTTACCCACCCTTGGTAAATAAGCGAGCACAACGAAGTTCTCGGTAAATAACCGTTCTGACTCGATCTATGGGTGTCTAGCGCCAATCCATTGTGCCTTCCAAGCAATGGATCTTTTCTATGCTCCTAAAGTTTACTAATTCTGATAATGAAAGCAAAACCCTAATCGGAATTGCTACAGCCGCTAAGTTTGAATCAAGCCCAAGAGGGCTTGGTGGTCTAAGAGAGGGGGTAATCTCAGTCTAGAACTTTCTATCCTAAGTGGAAGAGTACCTCATGCCATTTCTAAAAGTGTAAAGTTGGTTCGATTTAGACTCTCCTAGAGAAAGTTATGGCCGGATGAAGTTTGACCGCTACTCGGTTCCTCAAACTTCATCCATTCTTTTTTAGGGACTCCCAATTCCGATTTGACTTGGAATTTGGGTTAGGGGCCTGACTCCCTATGGTTAACCTAATTCCCAAGTTTTGGTTCAAATGGATGAAATCCTTGAGGGTTCATCCATTACTTGTGCCGGACTTCATCCCTCCTTAATTGCTTGGGGTTTAGGTATTTCCTTAAGTTGGGTTTAGTTTTGGGTTACCTTAAACTTGTTCTAAGAGGTTCTAAATCTATACTTAACCTAACTTAATCTTAAACAGTCCCTAATCCACTTCCTTGTTTTACTTAAGGGGCTTAATTACGCTTGATGAATTACTAATTTTAGAAGTTTTAAGTCTTGTTCTCCGTAAACCCTAATTTTAACTTTCTACTATGACTAGTTACCCAAGATTTGGTGCTTCCTAGCAAACGCTATCCATGGATGAAGTTTGACCGCTACTCGGTTCCTCAAACTTCATCCACTGATTACGGTCAATCCTAAATTCAAAACTAACTTTTAACTCCACGTTTTGGTTCCTAATTACCTCCTCTTTTCAAATCGTATTCCTTGTTCCCCTTGGATGAATTTTGCTAAGTTTTATTCAACATGACTCCCTAACTTCATCCGTTCGTAACTTCTTTGTTTTAGCTTGGATTTGGGTGTATTTTAGGTTTTTGGAAACCTCTAGACCTCTACTATAAGATTCTAAATTCAATTCTAACCTGACCTTGCCTCTTGACTACTCTAGCCCTCGGCCTCCCTAATCAGTATTAGTTTTGGAGAATTTAGAATGTAAGGAGGGAGTTAGTGACCCACCTCATCTTGAAGATCACGGATCAAGTCGCTGAGGTTCCCTTCGCGAGCCATTTTGGTAACTTGTTCTTTTGTTGGTGGAAGTGACCACTTTGTATTAGAAATTCCAACTTGGCTTGTCTAGCTATTCTCTTTTCCTTCCTCCTCTATCCTTTTCCTTATACACTATTCTCTTACACACCCTTAATGTCTACCAACTACTCCCAATAATGCGAATGACGCATTTGTTTCTTTTTCTCTTACGCAAAGAGCAATTGATGGCTCACAATGCCTTGTGGGATTTTTGTTAATCTACACCCTATTCATCATCTTCCCTACTAAAGCATTCTTCTTGGTTGTCTTTCCCAAGCGTTGTTTTGTGCTTTTGAGGTATGTGAGTGTTTCTTTGAAGAGGCGTGATTTGAGTAGGTGTGAGCGTGTGGTGTGTGAGGGCCTTCCTTTCTCTAATTAGTGGAGTCTCCTTACCTTAACTGCTACTTCTTCCTCTTCTATTCTTTTCCTTCTTTTAATAGCCTTCCCTACCTTGATTAGATTCCTCCTACAATATTTCCCCCTCTAATTTCTATCCTAACCCTTCTATCCCTTGCATTTATATTCTAGCCTAATCTACCTCCTACTCTTGAGTTGTTGGTGTTTATGAATGACAAAAAAAAGGAATAAAAAAAAAGACCGAGTTTGGGGCTTGGAGCGGGGGGAGCCTCCGGGGAGGGCCGGGCCGGCCGCCACATGGCGGTGTGGAGCTGCCGCGACTACCGGGCTGCTTGGCTGCCTTGGGCTGCGAATATTGGGCTTGGGCTGCCGAATACTGGGACTTGGGCTTGCCGAATACTGGGGTTTTGGTCTGCCTAAGTTTGCCGGGCTGCCTAATCACAAAAAAAAAAAAATGAAAACCATATGCAAGGAAAAATGAACAAAGGAAAGAAGAGGGGAGGGTCCCTTCCGTAAGGGGGAAATCCCTACTAGTCTACTTAATAATGTTTGTTCTCTGTGACCACTACAAGAGGGTAACTAGGTGGGGGGGACTATCCGTCTAATATTTTGGACACTAAACTTTGGTTAGCTTCCATACTCTTTTGGAAACTAAACTTTGGGCACGACAACGGGGGGGGCTCAAGGCTTCGCCGTATTCCGGTTTTTAACACCGGATTTGGGACTTCTAAAAAGACTCTTAAAGTTAGAGCTCCGTCGTATTGGGTGTTTTAACACACTAATTGGGACTAAACAATGTAACCAAGTTCCAAGTTCCGCCGTAGGGGCTAAGCCCTGCTATTACCACGACAACCTTATCAACACAAAAAAAGGATCAACACCACTTGCCGCCGAGGGTTAATGGATCGGATTGAGTTAGTGACCGCTCACTGTTAGTTCTCTCAATGACTCATACTAAAGGCCCCCCAAAGCGGCATCGCCAAGGTACGGTGGGGGGTGCTTTAGGGTTAATGCAATGACTTAAAATACTCACGAGGACCTCCTTAATCACAAAATATGGCAAACTAGAACCTAACTTGTATATCCCACCTTGAAAAACACCTCAAGGAAGATGAGAGCTCAAGAAAGTACAACAACGAGGCCAAGAAATGCCCCAAAAACACCGTTCAAGGTTTTTGGCTAAAACGCCAAAATATCCACGATCACGTGGACCCAACGGACCCCAAAACAAGCATAGGGGGTGGCTTTGGAGAGAAATGAGGGCCCTTTTATAGGTTTCCCAAGGCCCTCACCTCCCCTCTTTTAACCTAGGTAATCCTATCTTTCCGGATTTTCATCTTTATCTTTTAGGATTTTCACCTATTTTGGGGTTTACGCTGGTCCAAAACTCTAACTACTGGAGATCAACTCCAAATCAAAAACCGATTGCGCCATTGGCTTCAGAAGGCCATTTTTAGTGCAGAGGTCCTCCTACCCCCTATTCCAACACCAAAATCCCACTGTAAACCATTGCCAACTAGAGTCAGTAAAAGAGGTAAAAATTTACTTTTTGGAGGTTACCTTTTCTGACAAAGGTAACTAGCCAGGGTGGTCTGGGAGGTGTTAGGGAGTAACAAAAGACCCTTTTTTTACTTTGTTCCGACTTCGTGTACTCCCGGGACGCCGGTCAACTCCACGTAAATCCCGCCACGTGGATAATTCGGAGGAATGTCGGTGATTCGGCCATCTCCCGCTATCGAAACACCAAGAAACTTGTCGAGGCGCATTATTAGCATAAAAGAAGCTAACTTAATTTTTAGTGGGATTTTACCGCCCCCTGGATAATTGTCGTGAAATTCCCATCGTGATTTTAGGCGGTTGACCGTCCGGAAGGGGTATTTCTTCAATCCAGAAAATTCCGAAACTTCTTGGGGAACCATTCATGGAGTTTCCCAAGAGATTTGCAAGTTCACATCTTGATCTTGCATGTCTTGATACGGAGGGCCAAAAGATACCTCCGTTGGTTTATCGGCAATCAAGGAATCTTCCGTATACGGGGGAATTTTGGCGAATGGATTTCGCTTTTGACTTCCTGGTACGGTTCCGACCCAAGATCACAATCCGGTGACCATAGATCCCTCCACTGGCCTGTCTTGAGAAAGTGACACCTGAATGCTAACAATTGGGGTTTCTACTATTCGTTGATGGATGGGGAAACTGAAACCTCTCTCAGGGAATCTATCTAAGAATCTTCCTAGACTTCCCTCAGACCAATTTAGCCCAGCACGATCACATGTACAGTGGTTTTAGGCTATTTTGGGTAAGAACCCTCAAACCTGCTAGTTCCCACTACTTCTGTGGTTCTAACCTATTTACAAGTGGGTTTTAGGGCTATTCTAAGGAGAAAAGGCTATTTAGGACCAAGGGGCATATTGGTATGTAACATGCCCATTCTAGTTTTACATTCTTTTTAGGGCCTTTTGTATATAATTACGACTTAAATTGTAAAATTTAGGAAAAAAGAAGACTATGAGTCCCAAGTGACAAATTGGGAGCTCACATATCGCACCATTTTTTTTTATATAAAATGATCTAAAAATATCCTTGTTCATGAAAACCTAAGAAAAGGTGGACCAGCCTTTAAATGGTCGCTTGTAGAGCCTCCTACCCTAGGCATAGTAGAATGTTTTTTTTCAAAAAAACTTTGAATTAAGTTATTGTGGAAAATTAAACTATCTGTCATCTCCAAAAACCTGTTTGTGATTTTAGGCCTCCAAAAAAAAGTTATGGACAAAATTCAGAGATGATGTTTGAAAATGTTAAAGACAATGTTCCTTCCAATCCCTCTTTGAAATTTTTCCATAAATTTTGATTGGAGTCTCAAAATCTCAAATGTATATTTGGAGATGAAAGCTAGTTTGATTTCCCACATTAACTTTGGTCAAAGTTTTTTGAAAAAAATTATTTAACTATGCCTAAATGAAGTCTGAAATTCTATTTTAAGCATTGTAATTTCTATGTTTTGACAATAAGCGGTCAGGCTTTTACCTTCAAATTATTCTATACCCTTTTGAGGACTTATAATGGACAATAGATTTCATTATAAAAACAATCTCTCCACCCTCCATTCTCACCAAATGTCAATAAAATAAGTTTTCCACTACAAGAGAAAAGGTGTTTTAAGTGAGTTTTTAAGTATAGTCCCAGACATAAGATTATAAGTAATAACCTTTAAAGAGATTTTCAGCAAAATTTTACTGGAAACATTTGTGAAAATCTCCTTAAAGGTCATTAGTTATAATCTTATGTCTAGGACTATACTTAAAAACTCACTTAAAACACCCCTTTCCCTTGTAGTATTCACATTCCTATTAAAAAATTTCTTAAGGGTAGATGGTAATTGGACGTTATTTTGGACATTTTTTTTGACAACCTGTACTATGAATACTTGGATTCATGGCTAATTATTAATACTTTGTACTCTAATGCACCTAATTTTTAAACCTACCTCTGATGCACCTTGATTATTAAGTTCTGACTACACCCTTACAAAAGTCAGATAAACTGAGCACACAATTATTAAGATTCTATAGGTACTATAAAAAACTCGCGTTTTTCTTGACGGATATTTCTAGACATCCACCTGTTTTCATGTTAATATTAATGACAGACGTAACATGAAACAGGTGGATGTTTAGAAAAATCCGTCAAGAAAAACGCAGGGTTCTTATAGTGAGGGCTAGTATTGATGTAGAAATCCTTGAGGATGTCCCTGCGGAGTGGCCCTCAAGAGGCCTGATTTTTTTTCTAATGAATGATTCTTTGGTGTAATAGTAAAGCTTTAGGATAATGCCAACTCAACAATATGGTGAGGTACTATGAAATTAAAATATTGGATGTTTCATTTGGTCTATGATCTACAAAACTATAAGAAATAAGATATAGGGGATACAATCATTGAATTAGCAGGCTTGGCCAATTATGGATGGCAAAATTAGTAGTCTACTTCAAGTCCTTGGCTACTTATTATGTCCCAAAAAACGGCTCAAAAATGAACAAAATCAAAATATATATAATATTTTTATAGTAAGAAACTATAGTAACTTGTATTTATTTCATCTTTGATTAAGTAGGGTGACAATAATGATATTTTTTGTTTTTTTGTTTGCATTTCACATTGTATTGCATAGTGCAACCACTTCCAAGAATGCAATCAAGGATTATTGCAAAAAACATTGATATTGCTAGTTTGCCACAAGAGAAGTAACAAAGCTTTCTTTTGTGATAACTTTCGAAGAATGACTTCCCAAATGTCCAACTTCCCAAGTCTTCCAAAATAACCAAATGAGATTTGATGTGCATAAGAACATTGTTCAAGTAAAAAAGTACCATCATTGTGCTATGAATTTGAATGAAAGACAATTAATCAATGTTTATGTGTCATGAGTAAAACGATAGGTTAACTACTTTTTGAATAGTGAATTAAGGCTTAAGACAAACATTGGATGTTTTTTAATACTAATATAATGGATTTACCTAAAAAATCTTCTACACGTAGAGTTGTTGGAACGGTGGATGATGCCTTCTTATACGTCTTTTGACAAGGGCCCAAAATAAAATTTTATGAATGGTAAATAAGCAATTGCAAATACTTTTTGTGTGTTGGAGACCGTCCTTGAGGAGTGAATCATTTTATCTTTAACCATATGACTACAATTTTTTAATATTTTTCCTTATGATAAACATCTCATTTTAATTCACACCAAATCAAGTTTATTTTTTGATAATAATGAGATCCCATTCCATTGGCTAACAAGGAATTTTTTTAATATAGAATAACCGTTTAGCTCTTGAACCATAGGACAAAATGGATGGCGTAGAAGATTTTTCAAGTCCATGATGTTAAGCTTGAAAAGCATCCAATGTTTTCTTAACTCACTACGGTATTCAAAAGATGGTCCATTATCCTCTCATTCATGACAAAAAACATTAATTGATTGTCAATCAACTTCATTGCAATCAATTGTGATGGTACTTATATTTGAGCAATGTTTTATCTACATAGACGTCAATACTTGCACATGATTTCAACTTACAATCATAATGGGAGAAGACAATGAGCAAAAACCTTATAAACTTAGTGAGAGCAACTTCAATGTCTAGTTTATTCAAAAGATGTAATACAAACTAGTTCTAGAATAGGGTGATTGCAAAAAACACTTGTCCTATTTTTTGTCCCCTTCTCCTTGGAGGGGTAGTTTTTGGCTTACAACTTTTGCATCGTTCTTCCGTTTTGCGTGAATTTTGGAATGAAGGTATATGCGGTAGTTGCAAACATTGAATAATTTTTCAAATTAGTTTACTATTTTTAACCTGATCCCAATTAGATATCTACCTTGGCCATTTTTTTGGGGGGAGGAGTCCTATTCTTGACCCAAAATGCAAATTTGAAGCCACAAATTGGACATATTGGAGGTCTACTATCATTACAAGGATTGACAATGAGCTTTTATGAAAATAGCAGTATGTTGATTGCACACATAGAATCAAAGTGACCTTCCTTTGTGCAAAGGCTACAAAGAGGGAAAACATTTCTCATAGGAATTCTTTGGTGCAATGCGAGCGCAAAATGTTTTTTTTTAATTGAATTTTTTAAATTTCCAAAAATAAAAAGGTCCACAAACCCTTTTTTTGTTCCCAATGGCTTTTATAGTATCCCACAACTATCTATAGTATTGCATAGTACTAAATTGATGGTTTAGATTTGCAGGCGCCCTAATCAACGGTTTAGATTTGTAGAGACGTTGTTGACACATAGTATTGGTAGTACAACATAGTACCACTAGTCCTATTGCCAAAAACTATGTTTTTGAGCCACAAACGTGAAGTGTTTCTTGTAATCACCCAATAGTCCTTAAAATTTTGGTTTATCAACATTACAAGAATATATTTGAAACAATCTCCAAAGTATTTCAAAGTGTCTTCAAAATATTATTCAATAGTCTTCAATAAGAATCATGCTCACATTTGTGATTTTTCCAACTATCAAACATCAATCATTTATTTTTCGAATTTCAAAGTAGGTTTTTTTCACTAGTTTTTCTCGCTTTATCCAAAGGGTGCTCTAAAAGTATGCCATTAGATAGGCTTTTGGTGCCATAGAGAACTCCTCGGATCGAGGGAGCCATTTCTTGGTGTCAAAGGACCCTACCTCTATTTTGGAGCAATCATTTGAAGGTCTTTGGTTCTTTGTAAAGGTCAATAGAAAGCTCATTGGCGCTAAAGACTCCTCAATGTCAAAGGGCTCATATGTCATTAGATAGAGTCTTGGTGCAAAGACTTCTTCAAATCCGAGGAGACATTTATTGGTGCCAACAGATTCTACTTCTATTTTGGAGTCATTTGAAGGCTTTTTGTAGCCCAAAGAAAGCTCTTTGGATCTAAAGAGCCATTTTTAGTGCCAAAAATTCTCCCTTAATTTTTTTGGTATGTCATTAGATAAACTCTCAATGCCTTAGAAGACTTTTCACTTCCGAGGAGCCACCCGCTTATAACAACAATGCTGCCAACGGCTCGATCAAACACCCTACTTCTATTTCGGGGTTATTTGAAGGTCTTTGGTTCTTTTTGAAGGTCCTTCCAAGTCAATGGAAGGCTCTTTGTAGCCAAAGGAAGGCTCCTTGACGCTTAGGAGCCATTTCTTGGTGCCAAAGGCTTTTTCTTACCTTTTTTGGTATGTCATTAGTTAGACTCTTTGTGATGGAAGTAGCGGAGCACTCTTGATCATCCATTGTTTGGAAAGCTTGAGGATTTGGAATGTTTGTCTTGTGAATTTTCTTTCACAATTTGTAGGTTTTCAAGGTCCATCTTAGTAATAATCAATGATCTAGAGCTAGTAATCAAACTCTTCTTAGTTCCCTTATAATGCAAGTTCAATTTCTCATGAACGGAGTCAGTTTATTGTTCCCCCATTGTGACGGTTGTATTGACCAAGTTAGTGACCACTTGCGAGTTTAATTACCTCCATTTTGAATAAATTCCTAGTGCCATTGTGAGGATGTTATGAATTATTCTTACCGTTCAATTCATGATGTATAAGAATGAGAAATTTATGGAGTTTGTGAAGCTGAAGTGTCAAACGCATGCATATCAATCATACTTATCATATTTATTAATGGAGGAAACTTGTAGGTAGTAAGTTGGAATGCAATGCATTGAGGTCTAACATCGGCGATAATAATTTAAGTGGCCACTTGAAGGACACCATATTGAAATAAATAATAGTGCATCACCTTTTTGTAATGTCTTGCCAAAGGATTGGCACCGTCTAAGAGTAATTGGAATTGTTGTTGAGAAAAAAGTAGTACTCATGATTCCAAAGGGCATGTTACAGTCAAAGGATTCAATCTAAGTGAAGCCTTGACTAAAAAAAATTTGAAGGCCAACTTTGGCATTATTTCATTTTCAAACCATTTATCAATTTCATTATTTTTTTTCTCTAGGAGATTAAATACTTATATATCAACCTTTGTAAATATTTTCTACTTTTGATATTTTAAAGAAACATTTTGACATGTTTAAAGGACATGGGAATGGCACTTTTGAATTTCAAACTTTTTTTTTTGTATGAAGGAAATATTGTTTTGATATAGAATTAATAAAGTGTGCATCATACATCAATGAAGGGCTTAGTGATATTCATTTTGGAAGAATGTGAAAATAAAATTGTATATATAGAATAAAAAATATATCTTTAGATATACTTTAATAAAAAAAGAAGTCAAATTTCAAGATTGCATTTTGAAAAAAAAGTTCATTAAAATATACTAAAATGTTCATTTTGCGGTATTGTTGCTTATGTAAGCCGGGATCGATTGCAAGTTGAATTGTGTGTGGCGTAAATTCAAGGCACAAGAGGGGTACCGATCAATGTCATCAAGTTGTCACATTGGAATTGTATCGTGGTGGGTGTCTTGAATCCAAATTGAAGGCATGATGATTTCCAACGGAAGGCATGCTTTAGCCATCGCCTCCGCACAACAAGGCCCATTGCGCTTGTGAGATGGACCTTGTCGCAACTCGTCCTGTTGAAGGTGATTGTGGACGTAACGTGACTGCTTTGGTTAAGAAATAGGTTCCGTTTGTTTAATACAATGATAAATTGGAAAATGTAAAGAGGAGTTGAAGTTCTATTTTTTTTGTCAAATTATAAACCTCTTACAAGTTTTTAAAGTGTGGTGTCCGATTGGTCCAAAAGAGTCTCTAAGCTTTCCCAAAATTAGCAAATAGTGTATGCATAATCGTGGTCATCCTACCAGTAGCAACAATCACATTATTTTATTACATGGCCACAACATGAAGGAATATAAATTCACTTGCTTTGATGAATTTACATTGAAGAGGTAGAAGTTCTTAAAGTAATCACTAATAACTCTATCACCATCATCGAGGGCATTGATTTTGGCCACTAACTAATCTAATGTATTCCTAATCTCATTTATTAAAAATAGTCTATCATGAGTTGATGTAAGACTCTAATCGATCATTTTCTAAGTGCATGTCACAAGTGGTTTGCCTATCATAGGCAAGTTTACCTTATATTGATACACTGTGCAAAGTTACTACGACTTCAGGTTTTTTTAAATGTCATAGAAACACACTCAAGCAATCAAGGAGGACGTGTAAAGACTGCAAAGACTTTAAAAGACTAGAAATAATCACAATTGGAGATTTCAATGTACAAAAAAATGCATAATTTGGATATCATATGCAAAAGTTATGAAAGGTAAAAGTCTTTTTTGGTACAAGATAAATGTTCAAAAATCACTTTTTCAAGAATAGGTACATATTGATTTAGAAGATGTATTTAGTGTGAATCTTTGATTAAGTGGTGCTTTTTAGCACCTGGCACATTTGGATGTCCCGCTACTTTAGTAAAATACACTCAATACTGTGCATTTTAATGAGATGTATGTTGATCATCTGACATTTTTTCAGTTGAATGAACCTTGGACATTTCATATGACATTTCAGAGTATGTAGACTTATCTTGTTCATGTATTGTCCTCCAATAATGTTATTACATGTGCAGCATGCTGGAGTGCGCCATCAATGCAATTATAAGGAATTTGATCAAATAGAATGAACATCATTGTCATTACGTCATAGGTATTAAGGAATACAAGTGGGCAGGATTAAAAAGTCCCTTTCTTGGTGCCAAATAATCCGCTTACAAAGCACAATTTTGAGTACTGATTTAAGCATCTATTGTATTTTTTCAAGTACTAAATTGCAATAGAATCTAAATATTAAAAAAAATTAGGCCTTAATGTTATAAAATGTATCAAATATAAGATATTAAGACACTTATTAAATTCTAGTACTGAAATTACAATAAGTTTCAAAGACTGCATTATTTTAAGGCTAACCAAAACGGTCACATTACGTCCACAATCACCTTCAACAGGACGAGTTGCGACAAGGTCCATCTCACAAGCGCAATGGGCCCTGTTGTGCGGAGGCGATGGCTAAAGCATGCCTTCCGTTGGAAATCATCATGCCTTCAATTTGGATTCAAGACACCCACCACGATACAATTCCAATGTGACAACTTGATGACATTGATCGGTACCCCTCTTGTGCCTTGAATTTACGCCACACACAATTCAACTTGCAATCGATCCCGGCTTACATAAGCAACAATACCGCAAAATGAACATTTTAGTATATTTTAATGAACTTTTTTTTCAAAATGCAATCTTGAAATTTGACTTCTTTTTTTATTAAAGTATATCTAAAGATATATTTTTTATTCTATATATACAATTTTATTTTCACATTCTTCCAAAATGAATATCACTAAGCCCTTCATTGATGTATGATGCACACTTTATTAATTCTATATCAAAACAATATTTCCTTCATACAAAAAAAAAAGTTTGAAATTCAAAAGTGCCATTCCCATGTCCTTTAAACATGTCAAAATGTTTCTTTAAAATATCAAAAGTAGAAAATATTTACAAAGGTTGATATATAAGTATTTAATCTCCTAGAGAAAAAAAATAATGAAATTGATAAATGGTTTGAAAATGAAATAATGCCAAAGTTGGCCTTCAAATTTTTTTTAGTCAAGGCTTCACTTAGATTGAATCCTTTGACTGTAACATGCCCTTTGGAATCATGAGTACTACTTTTTTCTCAACAACAATTCCAATTACTCTTAGACGGTGCCAATCCTTTGGCAAGACATTACAAAAAGGTGATGCACTATTATTTATTTCAATATGGTGTCCTTCAAGTGGCCACTTAAATTATTATCGCCGATGTTAGACCTCAATGCATTGCATTCCAACTTACTACCTACAAGTTTCCTCCATTAATAAATATGATAAGTATGATTGATATGCATGCGTTTGACACTTCAGCTTCACAAACTCCATAAATTTCTCATTCTTATACATCATGAATTGAACGGTAAGAATAATTCATAACATCCTCACAATGGCACTAGGAATTTATTCAAAATGGAGGTAATTAAACTCGCAAGTGGTCACTAACTTGGTCAATACAACCGTCACAATGGGGGAACAATAAACTGACTCCGTTCATGAGAAATTGAACTTGCATTATAAGGGAACTAAGAAGAGTTTGATTACTAGCTCTAGATCATTGATTATTACTAAGATGGACCTTGAAAACCTACAAATTGTGAAAGAAAATTCACAAGACAAACATTCCAAATCCTCAAGCTTTCCAAACAATGGATGATCAAGAGTGCTCCGCTACTTCCATCACAAAGAGTCTAACTAATGACATACCAAAAAAGGTAAGAAAAAGCCTTTGGCACCAAGAAATGGCTCCTAAGCGTCAAGGAGCCTTCCTTTGGCTACAAAGAGCCTTCCATTGACTTGGAAGGACCTTCAAAAAGAACCAAAGACCTTCAAATAACCCCGAAATAGAAGTAGGGTGTTTGATCGAGCCGTTGGCAGCATTGTTGTTATAAGCGGGTGGCTCCTCGGAAGTGAAAAGTCTTCTAAGGCATTGAGAGTTTATCTAATGACATACCAAAAAAATTAAGGGAGAATTTTTGGCACTAAAAATGGCTCTTTAGATCCAAAGAGCTTTCTTTGGGCTACAAAAAGCCTTCAAATGACTCCAAAATAGAAGTAGAATCTGTTGGCACCAATAAATGTCTCCTCGGATTTGAAGAAGTCTTTGCACCAAGACTCTATCTAATGACATATGAGCCCTTTGACATTGAGGAGTCTTTAGCGCCAATGAGCTTTCTATTGACCTTTACAAAGAACCAAAGACCTTCAAATGATTGCTCCAAAATAGAGGTAGGGTCCTTTGACACCAAGAAATGGCTCCCTCGATCCGAGGAGTTCTCTATGGCACCAAAAGCCTATCTAATGGCATACTTTTAGAGCACCCTTTGGATAAAGCGAGAAAAACTAGTGAAAAAAACCTACTTTGAAATTCGAAAAATAAATGATTGATGTTTGATAGTTGGAAAAATCACAAATGTGAGCATGATTCTTATTGAAGACTATTGAATAATATTTTGAAGACACTTTGAAATACTTTGGAGATTGTTTCAAATATATTCTTGTAATGTTGATAAACCAAAATTTTAAGGACTATTGGGTGATTACAAGAAACACTTCACGTTTGTGGCTCAAAAACATAGTTTTTGGCAATAGGACTAGTGGTACTATGTTGTACTACCAATACTATGTGTCAACAACGTCTCTACAAATCTAAACCGTTGATTAGGGCGCCTGCAAATCTAAACCATCAATTTAGTACTATGCAATACTATAGATAGTTGTGGGATACTATAAAAGCCATTGGGAACAAAAAAAGGGTTTGTGGACCTTTTTATTTTTGGAAATTTAAAAAATTCAATTAAAAAAAAACATTTTGCGCTCGCATTGCACCAAAGAATTCCTATGAGAAATGTTTTCCCTCTTTGTAGCCTTTGCACAAAGGAAGGTCACTTTGATTCTATGTGTGCAATCAACATACTGCTATTTTCATAAAAGCTCATTGTCAATCCTTGTAATGATAGTAGACCTCCAATATGTCCAATTTGTGGCTTCAAATTTGCATTTTGGGTCAAGAATAGGACTCCTCCCCCCAAAAAAATGGCCAAGGTAGATATCTAATTGGGATCAGGTTAAAAATAGTAAACTAATTTGAAAAATTATTCAATGTTTGCAACTACCGCATATACCTTCATTCCAAAATTCACGCAAAACGGAAGAACGATGCAAAAGTTGTAAGCCAAAAACTACCCCTCCAAGGAGAAGGGGACAAAAAATAGGACAAGTGTTTTTTGCAATCACCCTATTCTAGAACTAGTTTGTATTACATCTTTTGAATAAACTAGACATTGAAGTTGCTCTCACTAAGTTTATAAGGTTTTTGCTCATTGTCTTCTCCCATTATGATTGTAAGTTGAAATCATGTGCAAGTATTGACGTCTATGTAGATAAAACATTGCTCAAATATAAGTACCATCACAATTGATTGCAATGAAGTTGATTGACAATCAATTAATGTTTTTTGTCATGAATGAGAGGATAATGGACCATCTTTTGAATACCGTAGTGAGTTAAGAAAACATTGGATGCTTTTCAAGCTTAACATCATGGACTTGAAAAATCTTCTACGCCATCCATTTTGTCCTATGGTTCAAGAGCTAAACGGTTATTCTATATTAAAAAAATTCCTTGTTAGCCAATGGAATGGGATCTCATTATTATCAAAAAATAAACTTGATTTGGTGTGAATTAAAATGAGATGTTTATCATAAGGAAAAATATTAAAAAATTGTAGTCATATGGTTAAAGATAAAATGATTCACTCCTCAAGGACGGTCTCCAACACACAAAAAGTATTTGCAATTGCTTATTTACCATTCATAAAATTTTATTTTGGGCCCTTGTCAAAAGACGTATAAGAAGGCATCATCCACCGTTCCAACAACTCTACGTGTAGAAGATTTTTTAGGTAAATCCATTATATTAGTATTAAAAAACATCCAATGTTTGTCTTAAGTCTTAATTCACTATTCAAAAAGTAGTTAACCTATCGTTTTACTCATGACACATAAACATTGATTAATTGTCTTTCATTCAAATTCATAGCACAATGATGGTACTTTTTTACTTGAACAATGTTCTTATGCACATCAAATCTTCACACACTTACCGGTATTACAATCACATGATTCTAGCCTACAAGCATGTGGTTTTGAATTTCAAAATATTTCATCATATTGTAAGGAGAACTAGGGACATGAGCTAAACGTGTGATTTTTGATGGTTTGGTACTTGTTACCTTAGTAATGTCACAATTTAGGTTGTGTATAGTAGATGGAAGTATTTTTAATATTAGATGATAGTTTAGAATGAGACTCATTCCAATATTTGTGCTTTTGTCATTTTTGGAATTACATAATTTTTAATAAATGAAAAGAGAGCGTTTAATGTTTAGACATTATTTTGGATTTCTTTTGCTACATAAAAATTGTATATGTTTCAAAGTTGTCAAATTTGCTACACACTACTTTTGATTCTACAAATAGTATGTTGGCATAATAAATGAGTGGAGCCCCTCTTGCTTTTGCACTATATAAGCAAATTTGCAATTGATTTGAGGTCAATATGACAAGTTACATAGGTGAGGCAAACAATGGATTTACCCTCTAAAAAACTGACTTTTTTTTACTTTCTATGATGAAAGTAAGTTTTAGAACAACTTCTGAAGATACTTGAATTTCTAAAGTTTCATTGCCCCCTTTAAAGACAAAATGGATTTAGGATAGGCTCCTATGTACGGTCTCATTTTTCATCACAATTTTTAGAAACTTTCTTTAAAGATAGGAAAACATATCAACTTTCTAGAGAACATAATTTTTATTTCAATTGGTGCCTAAAATCAAAAGCTTTGCCACTATAAGACTTCAACGGGATTTGTCCAGCAATACCAAAAAAAATCACAAAATGTCAAAATAAATTTTTTAAATTTTTGTTTCTTAAAGAATGACCTTTTTCTACATAGAAAGACTTTATTTATTCTATTTGAACTAGTGATGAAATATTTTTAGACAATCTTGCTTTGGAGGCAATCCAAGCATTTTCTTGAAAAAATAACCTATTGTATTCATTTTTACTGCAATTTTGACAATTTTTCAATAAAAATTGTTTTCCAGGGTTAAGTTCACTTGCTAGGAAATTCTCTCTATTGTAATTAGTATGTATTTGTGTTCCAATTTCATCTTAGAGCTATTGACAATCTAGTTTGTCATCCAATCTTGGACCTACTTCTATTTAACAATGCTTAAAAGAATGGAAACCAAGTTTTGTTTTTTTTAAATTTCTTTCCTAAACTTTCATATCAATCTTTCATAATTGTTTTTTAATTCAATATGTATAGTACAAGTTTTTTAAGCTAAGTGGATCTAAAGCCTTATAATCTAAGCAAGTGAGGTGCAAGAAAAACAATTTTTTAGCTTCAAACACAAATATCTTGCAATTCACGCGGTTAAAGTTTTTGAAATTTGTTCTACACATTTTTATACCATTCTACTAATATATGTGTAACATTGTATAATTATATAAGCAAAAAGCAATTTCTAAAGTTTTTTTACTTTACAACGGGAGAATATGACATACAATCAAAGTGGATGAAAAGTGCTTATGAGTTTTGATCCTTCCAAATAATCACCAAAGAGGCAAAGACTGTATTCTACCATGTCAAAGACCAGGCTATCCAAATCTTAGCTCAATCAATTTTTTATAACTTTCTACTTATAAGTTATCACCCCGCTATTTATTAGACATATTTAATTGATTAATAAGGCTAAAAAACAAAATATTCCCAATTCACCTGGCTTGTCAAAAAAGATGTGAAATTATGGCAAATCAATTTTTAGTGACATACAAAGATGCAAAATTGCAAATTTTACACAAAGAATGTACTCTAGAAATTATTGAATAAGTTAATTGCAACTATAATTGATACTAATAGCACTTGTAAGCACTTATTATTATTATTAATATTCATAAATTATTTTCATTGGATTTTATTGCATAGTGAAAATAGACTCAACACAATTTAACATGCATAATTTAAATATTGTAATAAAAGTATTGTTTGGAGGTGTACCAAAAATCAACACTACATGCTCTTAGGCTCCCAAATCCTAATAGTGGATCGTGATCGTCTATAAGGCACAAAAACTGGTGTCTTCTTGCATGATTTCCAATGACTTCTATACTTTGAATTTCAATATCTTTACAATGCTTCAAGATTTTAACATATGACTGATTTGAAAACATGGTTTATATGATATGCTAGTTTAATCTATTTTAAATTTAGAGGCTATTGTTCCAAGTCCTTATTTATTGGTGTTTGAACTGACAAAATTGTACATTGTCTCCTTGTATGCGTATGAATGCAAGAAACACTTATACTATTTTGCGTCACACCTTGCGTTTTGATTAGTTTTTTGGCGATAACTTTTGTGTTTTGGCTCCAAATGACTCAAGATTTATAGGTAAGATAGGCAATTTCGTTAAAATGGCAATATTTTCTTAAAATGGCATGAAAACAGTTCAGAACGGCCGTTCTAAAATCTATACCTGTCCTACATGGTTCAAAATGGCCCTTCTGAAATCTATACCAGTCCTAGATGGTAAAAATGGCACATCGTCAAAGTGGCACTTGGAATACCGCCATTTTAACGATATTGCCCATTAAGGTACTCATGACTATTATACACCTTGACTAGTTTTTTTTGTAATTTTCAAAAATAATTTACTATCCAAAAATAGCCCCCAATTTTATGTCATTCTTGCCAATTTGGAGGGTTTTAGTACTATTTAGTATCCAAAAAAACAAATTTTGAGCTAAAATTTGGAGGGGTAGTTCTTCTAGAAGACTTGTATCTATTGTCTAAAGGAATTTAAAAAATAATTAATTGTATGTGGTGTGGAAGTCCACAAAGTGCGCTTCTTTCTGCTTGCATTTTGTAGCATATAAAATATTATTTTGGAACTGTTTGGGTGAATGACCATCTCCGTAGAGTTCTTACAAATGGAAATTTTTTATTATATATATATATATATATATATATCTGTGTGTGTGTGTGTGTGTGTGTGTGTGTGTGTGTGTGTGTTTCTCTATTTTTAACTAATTAGAACATCAAAGTATCCATTTTCTTGAGATTTGGCACTTTTCTAGTTTTCATGCTTAGAGAATTTTTTAATGAATTTCCTTTAATGGTTACCTTCATCTTGAAGGTATATACATTAGCAATATTTTTTTAATTAATTAATTTTTTTTCTAATTTTAAAGTACTGTAGGAAAAAAATGATGAGTACTGTTAAAATGCAACAAAATCGGCAGGTGTTTCTTGCATTCACGTATATGTGACTTCCAAACAAAATTCAAACAAAATTAAATCAAAATAGGTTGTAATTAAAATTTTGAGCTTAAATTCTCCTATAGATATTTATGGGTTGTTGCAAGAAAGAGTGTCCGTTTTTGTTCCACTTTAGCTGTTTTTGGCTAATATTCCTCTTACTATGAGCTTTTTGCATATGAATTTTTTTAAATAAATAAAATAAGGATAATTATTATAACATTAAAAATAGCATATCACCAAAGTTTTAAACCTAAAAAAAATTTGGGTAAAAAATTATTCACAAAAAAGTGTGAGCTGAAATTTTAAAGAAAATACATACTTTGACGTTTTAATTTGTAAAAATTAGGAAAAAACATTTTCAAAGAAAACTAAAAATAGACCATTTGGGAAGACTTCATAATGAAGAGATTTCAACAAAAAAATGGATCTTGAAACCATCTTCAATGTTCAAAACTGCGCGTGTTAGGGAGCCTTCTTTACATGGACGTAGACAACATAAAATAAAATATTTTAAAATGCCCTTTGGTAGAAATATGGGTTCCTACTATGAAAAATAGAACATAGAAATTTCAGCTCTAAATTATAAAATTGGGGATTCCATAGTTCTCAAAACCCTTAAAACTCAAAACGTGACATAATAAGTTAATTGATTTCTAAATATAAATGATTTTTTTAATTTTTGAAAGATATAAGATATGCTGACACTCAAGACAAACATCTTTGATAAAAAATTCAAATTTATGCAAGTCAGCATGTAGAAGTTATTGCAAGCGGAAGCTAAGATACTCTGGCTGTGACAAATATCCAGTACCACTCTTTCTTGCAATGACGTTTATATTATATAAATTCACCACAAATTTCTAATTCAATTTTTGGATGATTAAATATCATCATGTATTAATAAAAAAAATTGATTAATTAAAAAAGACTTATGATTTAAATTGTACTTTTTTTACCATAAAAGTATTGTCATTATTTGGCCAAATTAAAATTCAATGAGAGGTTTCAAAACTAAAGACCTTAAAGGCAACTTCTTTTAGCAAACTAAGACTTCTACATTTGATTTATACACACATAAATTTAAAATCAGGTCCTCGGGTACGCAACTCATGTATTATACACACGGGTCATCGGCATTAAAACGACTTAGAGGACGGCTTTTGTAAAAATTATATCAAATTAAAAAGACTAAAAAGTTGGGTGAAGACCAAATTAAAAGAGAATTAAATGTAAAAATGTTAAATTGCGTACATATGAGGAAAAAACTCACAATATATATGAAGAATTGAAACACCTATGCATAGTTTTAAAAATTCTTTACAAGAAGTTCTCTCCAATTAAAATTAATATTTTATTAAAAAGCCCCAAAAGTTGGGTAGCTTGTCTTATGATACATGTATTAAAAAAAATCATATAATTAGTTTTTTAATGCTAATATTGTCCCCAAAGAAATATCATTTTATATATACAATTACGTTTTTGGATTCCTTGTTAAAAAGGCTACAAGAATTATCTACACTAAAACAAATTGTATCCCTTGAAATTGGAATAAAATGCATTATAAGTGATTATAATCAGGGCCATATAATATGAGAGTTGCGTACCCGGGATCAATTCCTTTGAATTTTGTAATAATGATTATCTAAACATTTTTTTAAATGGTTTGGAAATTGACCTTTATGTCAATATGCACTAGAGTTCACACTGTGTCATTAATATCTAAGGTAGAAGCACCAGTAACCGATCATTTAAGCAATTTTGGAGCAGATCGTACACATTATGAGGTGGTGAAATTTTTTCACATGTAGGAAGATAGGAATTATGGAGATAGCAAAGTTTTCAGAATTTTATTCTGAAAATTGAAAATACTGTGAATTTTGGGAGTCAAAGAATACTCTTGACTAGTAGCCAATGTCTAGAGTCTTCCAATTCCGATCATTCAAGAATTACTTTCCTGCTCATACTTCCTACTTTCTTGCTCACTACTTCAGGACATATGTCATAACCTTATAAGTCTCAACCTTGAAAAGGACAAAAAAAACATTGCAAGCTTGAGTTCCAGCCTAAGGTTGGAAATAACACACCCTACACGTTGGCTACTGGGCGTGGTTGGCAATTGATACCTCTACCTTAGCTCAAAGATAGGTGTCTCATTGATGATTATGGGTGCATATATCCCAAATCCTATAAGCATACTGAGGTGTCTTAGCACCTTCCTTGTGTATGTACTTTTTCATGAGTCAGAAAGAAACTAACAACCATAATAATGAAATGTTCACTTGTCTAGCTTGAGAAAGAAATTGGTTTTGGTATTGGTTTAGGTTCATTTCTGAAGGACGAGGACAATGGAACACACATAGAAAGCTGCTTCAGCATCAAATAATTACAAGTACACCGCAAATCAATTGTGATTTATGTCTCCGGAAGCCGGTTCAGATGCTGAACCAGATAACAACGCCAAGAACAACATGGACATTCCTTCCGCTACAAGCGAGACTGCTGGAGCTAGATTGCAAACCGAATGACTTTTCTCCTCACCATGCGAAGGTACGACTTGCTCCTTACATACACTTCGCACTTCCAAAGTGATTATTTTTGAGAAACATTAGAATGGGCATGGGGTGGGTTTGAATGTCGTGATTTTCAGACGTTATTTGTTATTCCCATATATGACACGAAGATAGCGGAACTCGTGCAAGTTCCATGTACATCAAAGATTCTGAATTTCCTGGCTTCTACTCTCCTCTCGTCATGCGAGGTAGCTGCGCTTGAATTGTGTCTTTAATAGTTTTGATGGGCAGATAAGTCAACGAAATTGTTCACATTCAGAAGAACCGAAGTCAGAATTGCTTGTAAGAGACTGAAACCTTGGCTTGAACCGAGCAACCCACTTAGTATTGTCTTCAGAGAAAGCGGACAAGTTTCTGAATCTATCTGTGGGAATCTGCGAGAGCAGCCTCCTTTGGCAGCAGGCTCTTGTTCTTCATCACAAGCTTCGATTTCAGCTGAAAGCTTTCCAGTGCAAGTCCTGGTAATAGAGGAGGCGTACACATCAACTTCCGGCCGGATGACCGTTATATTGGAAGTTTCACGATGATGAGTGCTAGCACGAAACATATGCGAGACTGCTATTCGATCTGGTGAACTTGCGGATGCACTCAGGCATCCAATCATCTAATTTGAATAAGGTAAAGATGAGCAAAGGTACAGGTTTCCATCAAGGGCTGATGTAAGTTCCCACCCGTGATTCTCGTAGCATTGAATCTTGATCGAGTACTTCAAGGTACGATCATCAATGTCGGAGTAAACTCTGTTCATAAATGTGTGCATTGTTGCAGGAGTTAGATAATTAATGTGGAATTGCAGGCACGATGGCAGCTTCACCAAGCCCTTGGACTGAATTTATCCAGTTTCCCCGGGGCCAATTTCCTTGGGCATGTCTCCGGCATGTCACTTGTAACATATAACCGAAGATAGGGGAAATCTTCGCCGCCTGCCTCCAAGTTGTATTCCTCGGGGAACTCCTCGGGATATTCAACTGATGCAAATGTCAAGCATTAGCTCCGAATCAAAAAGAACCTAGGCTTTGCCATTGAGCATCATAAACTTAAATAGAGATAAGATGAATTTTTTGTTAGAAATAACATGCCGCAAAAATCTGGAAATGCGGTAGAGATAGTGATATGGTTGGCTTCCGAAGTTTCAAGTTTTAAACCTGCCGTGAGCATCTGCCCTTAGATAAGTGACAGGAACACCAGCACTAGTTAAAGATAGAGCGCTCGCCACAAAATATCTCTTGTTATTTCCACTTCAGTCACAGAATCAAGGCACGAAGACAGTGGCAGTATGGTACAAGATAAGTGCTCCAGAGATACAAACAATTGCTCTCTGACATTGAGATATTACTGCAACCATTCACTCACTATACGATTGTCTCATGTTTATGCACTCACCAGGCCCGGGTACGCAACTCTCATATTATATGGCCTTGATTATAATCACTTATAATGCATTTTAGTCTAATTTCAAGGGACACAATTTGTTTTAATGTAGAAAACTCTTGTAGCCCTTTTAACAAGGAATCCAAAAACGTAATTATAAATATGAAATGATATTTCTTTGAGGACAATAATAGCATTAAAAAACTAATTATATGAATTTTTTTAATACATGTATCATAGGACAAGCTACCCAACTTTTTGGGCTTTTTTAATAAAATTTTAATTTTAATTGGAGGGAACTTTTTGTAAAGAATTTTTAAAACTATGCATAGATGTTTCAATTCTTCATATATATTGTTAGTTTTTTTTTCATATGTATGCAATTGAACATTTTCTACATTTAATTTTTTTATAATTTGGTCTTCACCCAACTTTTTGATCTTTTTAATTTGATATAATTTTTACAAAAGCCGTCCTCTGAGCCGTTTTAATGCCAATGACCCCTGTGTATAATACATGAGTTGCGTACCCGAGTCACCAGGCTGCACAGAATGGATTTTGGCTCCAGATTTCACACTACTTTGGACGCTTTCCAATGCATGCATGTTAGCCTCCAGGTGAAGGTTCACAGCCAGGGGCCTTAGAAGCCCTGTCCCAATTTCGAGTTCCTCCACTGCGGCCTGAGCATATGATTACATCATTCAACTGAATAATTGGAAATTTACATGTCGTGTCGAACATGATTGTTGTAGTAGAGATCTCCGCTTCAATCAATCTGGCGATCGATCGAGCACCTGATGTAGGCACTGAAAAATTTACCTTCGCCAACAGAGACCAACACGTATCTCCCGACTGTGATTTTTCACATTGACCACAAGGTAGCTATTGGAAAATGAAAATTATTTACATTTTCTGCCAATCAATACCGCCAGAGGCCATCGATATATAACAAGAACACACTTCCATTCGAAGCCATTGATAGTTACAAACAATGAAAGGGGCTAGTTTATTCACACAAAACGAACTGAAGGGTGGTCATCGATCTGGCCGAGATGACTCACATCAGTCACACATGTATGCCATTGCAGGCTTAATAGTTTATTTTCGATAAATAATCCTTACCACTATCCAAACTTTCAGCTAGCCAGGACTATCCTCTCAACTCCCATAAGCATACGTACTGACGTACAGTTATTCAAGACACTAACTGACTCCACTAGTGAATTCCGATCCCACCCATTCTCTAAATTAGAAGGGCTTGGCAACCTCCATCCTGACCACCCCCAGTCACTCAATCTGTGGACAGAGGTCGTCCATGCCATGGCAGTTGGATGAAATCAACGGATTCGCACATAGTGCAGAACACCACACGGACACTGAAACTAAGACGACGAAATCAAGATGAAAGAACGGACATCACACACACTGAACGCACATTTAACATATCAAACTTCACCAAGTGCTCCCGTCACACGTGCATACGCACACGCTGTAGGAACCGACGACCCTCGCTGGTGCTGATCCATGCATTTTCCATCCCCCAGCCAGAAGCCAGAAGGCAGCCCCATACGTACAGTAGATAGAGCTGCAGGCGCTGGAAGGGAGTATTCGATCAGCAGCCAGCTGTAGAATTGCTCGCTTACTCCATCTGGGCGTCGGCGACGCCAGTGGTGGGTACGAAGACGAGGTCAGAATCGACGAGCCAGTGGCAAGCTTCGTCGCCGCGGGGAATGTTGAGCACGTTGAAGGCCGGGTGGGTGCTGAGCCACAGGGAAGTGTCAATGTGGCACACGCCCACGGCCTGGATGTCGGCGTCGGAGGCGCTGGGCTGGAGCGTGGCGGTGATCACTTTGGTGCCCGTCACGCGGTGGCAATAGTAAAGGGACGACGGGAAGTTCACGACATGGCACACCACGATCTTCTGGCCCTCGGCCACGGAGCCTTTGCGAAAGCCCGTGATGGTGACGGGAGCCTTGGAATTCGCGGCGCCGGGGGCGAGCGCCGGCGTGTTGCTGGTGGACAGCACCTTCACCTTGGAGCCCAGTTCGGCAGAGACGAACTTGGCCATGGCGTCGCTGGAGGCGGCGCAGGTCATCTTTTCTCCAGGCAGCGGCCCGTAGCCGCACAAGTGCGCGGCGGTGGCCGTGGCCGTGGCCAAGTCGCTGTTGAGAGCCACGTCGAAGTGCCGGACGAGCGCCAGGATGTTGGAGGAGGTGATTGCGGGCAACTGCCTGGCGGAGGACGCCGTGAGGAAGGCCCGCTTGGGGGCGTCATCGCGGAGGTTTGCGTCGAGCGTCATCTTGCCGCCCACCACCAGCGCGGACTCGAGGAAAAAATCCCTTTGTAAATCATTGATGGTGCTGATGGAATGGTCGCGCTGGACGCTGGCGGCCTTGGAGGACGGTGCTTGGAGGGTACTCTCGGCGCACACCAGACCGTTGGAGCTGCAAATGGCAGCTATTTTCCCAGCGTCCGTTCGGTCGCCGGTGGAGATGGGGCTCGCTCCGGTCACCTGCCAATGCACGGGAATGAACATCGCGACAAATTAGTTGGCTTCGCGACTCAATCGATCGATAGGAGCTTTCTATTACATGCTTCTCCATCGCTAATGACCACAAGCAATCATCGCACATGCCAGTGAGAGCAATTAGAATCATCAAAATCATATGACTAGATCGTAAACATCCAATTAGTTTCCTTTGCAATTCATCAATCTAGAACATGCATGGCTCGCTAGCTACATGCCTACATGAAAAGAGAGAGCATGCAGCTACCTTCTGAGTCCTCAAGAGCATGCAAAGTGCAGCTAGCTAGCCAGCAGTTAGCGGGCTTGCATGCATCCCAGCAAGCTCGAGGTCAATCACTGCGACAAAAATAACGGAATTCAAATGGTATGGTACTTGTTCGATCCAGTGAGTGCGTGATCGACTACTTACGGTCGTGACCGCGGCCATGATGAAGAGGGTCTGCAAGAAGACCGTTAAGCTCCGCTGCTCAGCCATGCTGCAATCGAAGGACCTGAACCTGGAGTCACTGTATGTAGCAGCAGCAGGCAGGAATGATCGAAAGCAAGCAGACTGAGGCGAATACCGATCAAGCAAGTGCAATGAAGAGATGACTACTGAAGTGCATATGCAAGTGAAGGAAGGCAGTGTGATTGGGAATGCAGGGAGGCCTTGAATTTATAGGTAACTTAACCGCCCTCGAGTTTTTAATTCACAGTTGTTTCATTTTCAATTTTGTTGGCTTACTCTAGCTAGCTTGACCTACTAGCTTGTCAAGGGCGTCCTTGAATTGCTTGAATGGATCACTCATGCCTGGCCCCCGCTAGCGTGCTGTGTCCCTTGCCTCCCCTGCCTACAGGCGCTTGATTGATCACGGATCATTCGTTGATGATTCCGGGCCAGCCCTGACTCGCTTTGACGGCTTCAGTATTGACGACAACTTTGAGAACGATCTGCACGTTCGCAGCTAGCCCAGCTCCGGGACCCAGTTTAGTTGGTGCAGACGATAGAATTGCATCGTGATCTAGCTGAAAAAGCAATCCCTTACGCACGCCTGTCTCCACGATAGTTAATTGGATTCATTGCATTTGTGCATGCGATTGGCCTGAGCGGCTACTTTGGGTCATGGGGAGCAACCTCCCACCTGCATTGCTGTTCCTGATGTGAGTTCTGGCCGACCTGTCTCATTTTGGAATCTTCTGGCTTGATTCTTTGGGCTTTCGGTATTATCTAAGTGTCTATCCATGTGACCTGGCTGCTGTCATGGAGTTTTACCCTGAGTTTGAATTGCACTCCTCCTGATGACCTGATCGAGGTAAAAATGCCCAAATCCCTTCATGTCTAGCTAGCTGCAGGACCCAACGAATCGTCCTGCACGGATCTGAGTGACTCCGTTTTAGTCCAAATACGCAGAATCAGACAGCGATGCTACTACGGTATACAGTACATTACGTCAATGACTATCACATGTGTGAAAATTCAATTTGATGTCGATGAACGTTAAGATGGCCATAAACTGGCATAATAATGCGTATTTACCTCTATATACATTTCGATCGGATCGAAAGGCACGCTTTGGTCTACTAACTAACATGCCTTGGTCAACTCGAATGAATGTTGGATTTAATCAAACTCCCAGACTGGATCAATCGAAACACATAGCCAGCACCTGTTTCGTTTCAATTCTTTGAATGTTAACTAAATTATGGCTCATCGGTACCTTGCCAAATGTTCAGTCGTTGACACTCTGGCACGTCGAACCTCATGTCATCTGATCCAAGAATTTCACGTACGGGTTTTGCAAATACTCGGGCAATAGTAATGTACCAAGTAACAACTCGATCGGCTATCAGCCGAGACAAGCAAATTTCAATACTCAAAATCCAATCGAGTATAATTTATCTGATTAAAAAATGAATGATTGTTTCTTTCACTGGTTTATATAGTTATTCTTGAGGCAAATATAATTAATGTGCGTATTGGATACCTTAATTCGAGCTTTATTCGTAATTTGTCTGGGGAATGCGCAAGCATTTTCAATGATAACTGTCACAGTGGCATTATTCGAGGCATTAAAATAATTATATGCTGAATTGTCTTTGACTTGCAGCTGATTCGGGCACCAGTTCTTTGCCGTAAAGTCCCCCGGTGAGTCTTGAGGGCTGAAAACATTCGAAATGCATGTGAAGGTGCGTCCTGCTGCGGTCCCCTTTTGTTTGATAAAAACTCATTCAAGTGGTTATTTGTTTCCATTTCTGTGATTGAAAGTGGCGTGGTTGGCTAAATTTCACTTTCAATTGTTGGTGGATTGCTATTGAATTGGTCAAACGATCGCTTACACAGTGTGCTCAAATGGAATCACCCATGAAAAAATCAGAATTTTGGTTGAGTGTTTATCATCAAATTGAATGATTACTGCAAAAAAGATTGCATATCACTTATAATTTTATATTGTAAACTTGTGAGTTGTGAATTATTTTTGTCGTTTAGATTTTACGATCCCCAAAGTTCTATGACCATGTAACAATTTGAAACACTTTGAAACTGTCATTTCGAAATTGCATAGAGCAAAAATATTAGACATTTGTTTCTTTCACTACTAGGATTTCCAGGGCTAAACAATGTTTGTCAAGCCATGACCACTCCTTTGAGCAATGTCTCAAGCAAAAGAAATGTCGTCCAAGAATCAAACATTGCTTCAATGTTCTCGATGTTGTTCACACATTTGAAGGCATTGTCCCATAGTCTTAGTCATGGTAGATTGGTAGAGGAGGAGAGAAGATATAAATACTATACGAAGTTCAAAACCTCAACCCCTAATCTAGTAAGGATTCTGATTTTTTTAGGGATATTGAGTATCCAGTGAAACGAGTTACGACACCAAGTTTGATAGGCTACCTCTTCTAATAAAAATATGCCTTTGTTAAGAAAAAAAATTCCAACAGCTTGTTGTAGATGTATTTTGCATTGGCCTAAAGGTGATACTTTTAGCATGAATTTCTTAACAATTCAAAATGGTATTTCAATTTTTCTTGAATCTTCCCTCTTTGTTCTTAGTTGGAAACAATGGCCATTTTTAATATAATTTTTTGAAATACATTTTCTAATTTCCGGAATGGAAATGTAGAAGTCTCATTTTCCTAGTTAAATTATAGCATTTGAGAATATTTCAAACCATATTTGGATTGCTATTTTACATGAATATGTACATAATTTAATAAAAAATATCAATCCAAACTAATTGTCAGAGAATTTGTAAGATGAGCAATCAGCCGGTGTACCCTGTTGGAATTTCAATTAAAACATTATTTTTTATTATTTAAAAAATTAAAAATTAAAAAAAAAATTCACTATATTTGCACATTTGCCAAAATTGAAATAGGCCTCCTAAAGGGTCGTTGTAAGAAAAAACGTTCAAAAAGCGTAGCTTTTTGCACAGTACTCATTTTTTCTTTTGAGAATACTTTAAAATTAAAAAATCAATTTTTAAAAAATATTAAAAAAATGTTTAATGTATACACCTTTACGAAGAAGGTACCCTAGGTCCTAGGAAGGAAAAGCATAGAAAATTCTTTGAGTAGGAAAACTAGAAAAGTGCAAAATCTCAAGAAAATAGGTATTTGCATTGTAATTTCACATTTTAATTTGTAAAAAATAAGAAATGCAATTTAAAAAATAAATAAAAATCGGCCATTTGGAAATAGTTCATAGTGATGAGATTTCACCAAAAGATTGATCTTAGAACCATCTTCATTGTTCATAAATTGCACGCAATCGGAGTGTTGTTTGCACTCATGTGAAGGACTCAAATTAATATATTTTCAAATTCCATGTGGTAGAAATATGCTTTCCTACTATGCAAACAGATCAAGAAGTTTGAACTCCAGATCATTAAATTTGGGGATTCCTAATGTAGTAAAAATCTCTAAACCTTACATTGTGACAAATTAACAAAAAAGATTTTTAAATATAAAATGATTTTTTTTTATTTCTAAAAAATAAGGGATCTAATTACCATCAAGTTAGACATCTCAATAAAAAAATTCTTGTTCATTGAGCTCTTGCTTCAAAATTTATAGCGGATGACAAGAGAGTCACTCACTCTGTAATTAGTAAATAAGACGCGGCTCTTCGTTGCAATGATCTTCAGGCCCATATTTTTTGTAATGGCTTGTGGCTTAGTATAGAATTTATAGGTATACCTAAAGACTCTATAGTATTGGTGGGGCCCAATGAAGCTCTCATTTCAAAAAATCTGAGCCTTGTGGAGGGCCGTTTTAGTTTCGGCAAATGTGCAAATATAGTGAAATAAAAAATATTTAAATAAAAATAATAATAAATTTAATCAAAAATCTGACAAGGCACACAAGTTGACTTTCTTTGGCAGGATTCTTTAGCGGCCAGTTTGGGTTGATATTTTTTTGCAATTACACATTTTCATGCAAGAAAATAGCCCTCCCATGGCCTAAAATTTTTTCTAATGAATTCACAAACATGGACTATTTTTATAGCAACTTTATTATTGCCATCCATTCTTGTTATCCAATGATGAACGTCCATGTATTGTTAGAGTGGTAGATCTAAACTCCAACTGACGATCCAAATTTAATGTTCCATGCCCACAATAATACTCACAATATTTGTGGTAAAAATAACATTGATAGAAAAAAAACTAAAATCTCAACAAATACATCACAAAGTTTAGACCCTACAATTTGGCAACAATTATCGTGCGGTTATTGTTGTTTCATGGGTTCGTACCATAATCGCACTAAATCAATGTATTTTTACGCACTGAATCAGTGCGAAAACAATGCGTATCAATAGCGTACGGTTTATGTACTTTAACTATACAATTGTTGTGTCAAAACTGCATAGCAATCATATAGTTAAAGTACATAAACCGTACGCTATTGATATTCATTGTTTTCGCACTGATTCAATGCGTAAAAATACACTGAGTCAGTGCGATTATGGTACGAACCCATGAAACAATGATAACCGCACGATAATTGTTGCCAAATCGTAGGGTCTAAACTTTGTGATGTAATGCAAGTGTTTCTTGCAATCAGTACTCATAACTGTCATTTCTATAATTATATTGCATTGAATCAAGAAAAAAAATTATAAACAAAGTTTTTGAATCTTAAAATGTAAGATCTTATAGTCAACTTATATGAAAACATAAGGGAATATTTTTGTAAAGTTTGACCGTATAGATTGGAAGATATTAGCATTTGAACTTTGAAGTGAAGAAAACGTGTTTTGGGGACCTTGCCTTGCTAGATAATTATAAGATTTTGAATCCTAAAACTTTCAAGAAGAAAATATTGAGAAGAAATTTTTAGGCTTTGACCATGTAAATTTCAATTGAGATATAGTTGTTTAAAGTGAAAAAAACACTTTTTTTTCTCCTTTCCATACTAGAGTAAATGACTCTGAATCCTCTCACAATGTTTTGAAGTAAAGAAATTTATGGTGGAAAATTGAGTCTAGCATTTAGAAGAAGAAAAATTCCAAAACTTAAACTTAATTTGCATTCTTAAAAATATTGTAGACTAGAAGTAGATACAATATGAAAAGAAAACTTTAATGCTTTTTTATAACTCTAATTAAAGCATGTCAATTTTAACAAGGACATTGTTTTAGTAATGAATTTGAACCATGTAGACTTCCTCTATTGGAAAATTTTAAAAATCTGAGTTAAAAAAGTATTCTATGCGGGATTTTAAAAATTAGATGCTCAAATTGGTAAATTGCCCCTAAATTAAGGGCCTTCATAACTTTCACATCAATAATCAAAATTAAATAAATAAATAAATTTCTTGTAGACAAAAATATATTTAATAAAATATAAAATATAGATAATTAGAAAATTATTGAAATAATATATTTTCAACTAATTAGACTTGAAAAAATTTACTCCAAAAGGTTTTGCAAAAAAAACTAAATGATAATTTCTTCTTTTTTTTGTTTAAATTTCTAAAAAATGATAAAAACATTCAAAAAAATAACAAAATTAATTCATTTTTAACAACTTGATGTAGATAAGATTTCACCCAAAAAAATGTAAAAATCAGTATACATTTGAATGTCTAGAAATGTGCTCACAACAAAGCCTTTTTAAAATCTATTTAAAAGACTTGTAATAAGGTTTGTCTTAGAATTCTTTTGGCAAATTTTTCCACTTTTAATAGACTCAAGAACATGGTGTCTAAATTTTGAAGTGAAATCACCATTTTGGATTGATTCATACAATACTAATAAAACTCTAACGCCTAAAGTGAAACAAACTAAAGAAATTGGATAATAAATAGTAAATTTTTCTCAAAAATTACACAAAAATATTGATTGATTTAAGTAGGAAATAATTATACTATTTACCTTCAATAAGTATTTCTAGTACAATGAGAAAAATCTCTAGAAGTTATGCTCAATTTTGTGTTGGCTCGTGTGTTGGATACACAACATGGATAAACAATAATGCTAGTATTTCACTGCTTTAACTCATCTTTTGATTCCTATCATCATTTTTGAAATAAAATCACATTTCTATAAAGCTAATATGAACTTAGGACTATCCTAAGAAGAATGTTTCAAAAAATCATGCCAAAAATTAAATATCTCAATTTTCAATTGTCCAAATTTTCAATTGTCTCCCAAAGAACAATGATACTTTAGGGGTCAATTATGTGTAATCAACCAATCACAAGGTTGTAAAGGTTTGCATCAATTTTGAATTATGAATGCGCTATTGGACATAAAAAATGGTGACATTCATAGATTTACACAAAGCTCTCCAACTAAAACAAGTTTAGTTTTACTTGATAAAGCTAATTTTTGGAATTCTAACAAATAATGCAACAATTTAGCATTGGTCCTATTTAATTACTATAAGGGACTATGAATTCTTGTTGCAATAGGCACAATACCACTAAGCCAATTAAGACGTTTCCTATAATAAATGTTTGTAGAGTTAAAACATTATATAGGTGCCACAGTCTTTGCCAAAGTAAACAAAAATCTACCGATGAGGAATTGAAGATAGCCACTAAAATGCTTCCACCATTGACTTGTAATTATTAAATGTTGAAATATATTAATAATTTAGTGTATTTCTTTTAATATGCAAGTTATGTCAATTTCATATTAGCTCATTTACACAAAACATTGGAATGTATATTTTTCAATCTTAAGTTCTAAATAGAAATAATATTCCATTTTTTAGATTTGTTGTATTTATATCTGTTGAACACTCTAGAATACATTGCAATTCAAGAGCTAATCTTTTGTAGTATAGTTGTCCATTGCAACACTTTTGAAATGAAATATGGTCATTAAAGATATGACTATTCATTGAAGAATGGAGTTGAATGATTGGATATTATTTTCTTCTTTAGATTAAAATGCAATGGCATTGACATTTAGATAATAACTGATTTAAAGTGACTTCTTATTGAAAAGTCTTTTTCCATCTAAAATTTATAATTACAATAAATGTACATTGACTCAACCGTTTTGACATTTTATTATGACTATTGTCTATTCAAAGTGATTTCTATTGTGATTTTTAGATTGAGATAATATTTACAATCTATTGAAGAAATTTTAAGTATCCCCTTTCAAAATTTTGAAAAAAAACAAATGAAATATTGAAATAACTATTGCAATTATAATCTTGAGGAATCTAAGTGTCAAAATCTAAATTACACAATTCTGTGCATTTTTCCATTCAGGTCACTGCAAGAAACACTTGTCTTTTTTTTGTCCCTTTGGCCTTGGATAGGTGTTTTTTTGCTCATAACTTTTGCTCACAATTAGAAAAAATTATTCAATATCTACAACTATTACATGTACTTTCATTCAAATTTCGTAGAAACAAACATAATTAATTTAATATTTTTAAATTGCCCTCAATTGGATGTCTATCTTGGCCATTTTAAGGGTTCTTAATACTATTTTTGATCCAAAAATGTGAATTTGAAGTGAAAAATTGTGTTCTAAGGAATTCTACTAAAGTTATACAAGACCACAAAGAATTTTTCTAAAAATTGTAAAGTTTCCATTTTCCACATCACCACATGAGCTCAAAGGGCACTACCTTTGTGTATGTATAGAGAGCACAATTTTCTCCAAAAGATGCAAATGGTTGAGAAGGAGTACCTTCAAGTTAAGAAAATCAGATTTTTTTAGTTAATTTTTTTGAATTTTTATTATTAAAAAAAAATCAAATTCCAAAGTATCTATTTTTTTGGCATTTCCATAGCTCTTTTTTGTGCATAATTTTTAGAGATAAATTTTTCTAGGCTTGAATTTTCACACATATATTTTAAAAGCTTTATAAAATTATTCATATTTTATTTCACTCTTAAAAACTTTATTCCAAAGTCACACTCTATTCAAGTTTTCTTCTTTCAAATACAATTTGTAATGAATATACAAATCCTTTAGGATTTTGTGTTAATCTCCAATTTGAATGTGTCATTGTAATGGTTGCATTGGAGTACTTACTTAAATGTATTGGTATATTGTTGGAAATATGTTATTTGTAGTATTTTTCTAATTGTTGACATTTTCTTTTCTTTTTATATATTTTTTCCAAAAGCTCTATTATTTCCAATACTAACCCTGAAATGCAACATAATTAGCACGTGCTTCTTACTTTCACCCAATTATGCCATCCAAAATAAAAATAGCTAATCTTGGGTAGCAAAAAAATCTCAAAGAAATTAAACAAAAGTTTTAGAAACTTTCTTTTCATGTTTTTATCTACAAAAAGATCTTTGATTTATTCCATTTGGATTATTGGTGTAAAAGTTATGAGCAACCTTGTTTAATAAGCAATTTAACCATTTAATTTAAAAGAAATGTATAAAATATGTTTTTGAACCCGATTTTCAAAATTTTCCAATTAAAAGAGGTCTACATAGAGTTTAGATTCTCTACTAGAACAATCTAACTCTTTATTGGAATTGATATGCTTTCATTCCATCTTTTGTTAGTATTATTTACAACTTGTACTTACTTCTGTTTTACAATTTTTTTAAAGAATACAAATTAAGTTTCAGTTTTTGAAATTTTTCTATTTAATTTTCAACTCAATTTTCAACCATAAATTTTCTTACCTCACAGTGTTGTTGTACAAATTTTCAAATTAAGAGGATTAAAAGTCTTAACAATATACTCTAGTATGGAAAGGAGAAATAAAGTATTTTTTTTCACTTTAAATTATAATATCTTGCACCTAACATAGTCAAAACTTTTCAAAATTTCTTCCACACATTTTCATATTATCTAGTGTAAGATCTTATAGATGATATTTTAATAGACAAGGTTATAATAGTATATTTTATAATTATTTAATTTATTATCATATAAAAAAATATTTTATGTACAATTTTGGAGTTTCATATAATATTGTATTGCATACAACATACAATGTAGGGTCGTTGCAAGAAACACCGTCAATTTTTGTTCCACTTTGGTGTTTTTGGCTAGTACTCCCAGCACTATGAGCTTTTTGCATATTAATTTTTAAAAATAAAATAAGGATAATTAGTATAATATTATAAATAGTATATCACCAAAATTTTAGACCTAAAAAAAATCTGAGTCAAAAGTTATTCACAAAAGAAAAAAGCTGAAAATTTGAAGAAAATACATACTCTGACGTTTAAATTTGTAAAAAATAGGAAAAACCATTTTCAAAGAAACTAAAAATAGACCATTTGGGAAGACTTCATGATGAAGAGATTTGAATAAAAAAATTATCTTAAAACCATCTTTATTGTTTAGAACTGCGCGCGCAAGGGAGCCCTCTTTGCAAGGATGTGGAGGACATAAAATAAATTATTTTTTAATTCCCCTTGGTAGAAAGATGAGTTCCTACTACGCAAATAGACCATAGAAATTTCAGCTCTAAATCATTAAATTTGGGGACTCCATAGTACTCAAAACCCCTAAAACGCAAAACGTGACATATTAGTTTAATTGCTTTTTTTAATATAAGATGATTTTATTTAATTTCTGAAAAATATGAGATATAAATACACTCAAGATATACATCTCCAATAAAAATCTCAAATTCATGCGAGTCAAGCTTAAAAAGTTATTGCAAAAGAAAGATTCAAAACTCCATTTGTGACACATACCCAGTACCGGTGTTTCTTGCAATGACTCTGTACACCATATTCTATACTTCAATAGTCTATATAGAAGTAATGCATGCATTCAATAATATAGTATAGTACTTGTTGAATTAAATCCTAAAGTCCCAAAGTCATTTTGGAGAACAAATAGATATTCAAATAGGCTCGTACAATCTCAATTTTTGGTGTAATTTTTTGAAATGTTCTCTCAAAATAAAAAATAAACATTTGCTTTCTAAAGATGCAATTTTTATTCTAATTGGTGCTCAGGAGGAAAAGTTATGCAACCAAATTTTAAAATAATCAAACTTGGGCATTGCAAGAAATATAAAAAAATTGCAAGAAATTGATATAAATTTTTAAATTTTTTCCTTGTAGAATATTATTTTATCTATATAAAAGTCTTTAACTCATTTCCGTTCAATAAGCACGAGAAACTTATAGAACATTTTTTTTGCAAGCATTTTGAATTTTTTGTAAGAAAATAAATGTAATGACTTTGATTCCAAACTCAATTTTTCAAATTTCCAAAAAAAAGTTCCACAAAATTTAGTTTGTTTGCTAGAACTCTAGAAGCCTAAAACCATCTCAATCTTGGATTTGCATATTTTAATTTAAATTTAGAACTATTAATAATTTAGTTTTCTTTTCCATCTCTAACCTACATCTACATAAAAAAAATTTAAAGGATTAAAACAAAGTTATTGTTTGTTTATTTTATTTTTCAGTACTTTCAATTCAATTTTTCAATATAAATTTTTCTGAAATCAAAATTAAAAATTCTAAATAAAATTTATAAGATTCAAAATCTTATAATTAAGTAACAGAATGTTCCATAAAATGTTTCTTCATTTCAAAGTTCAAATGCTAATTGTAGAAAAATATCACTAATGGTTATCCTCAATGACTCAAAAGTGTCCACAATGACTTATTTACAATCATTGTGGACAGTCTTTAGTCATTTACGATAGTCATTTATAGCTTGTTTTCTACTAGAGTTATAATAGAGTTAAATGTAAAGGTCATCCCTAGTTATAATAGTGGAGTCAAAGGAAGGCTTAACTAAAAATAGTACAAAAATGGTGAATTTCATTACTAAGTGCCATTTTCAGACCATGACATCTAGGACAAGTTTACATTGCTAACATCTAGGTCAATAATAAAATTTAGAAATCTAGGACTAATATAGATATTAGACCGCACGGTCTGAAAAATCTAAGATTGATATAGGTTTCAAATATCTAGGGCAATTGTAGATTTTAAAAATCTAGGAGTGGTATAGATTCAGGTTAAAAAAAAACAGTTCAAACTGTATGGTCTGAACTATTAAAAGTGCCAAATTAACGGAATACCACCACTTTAATGAAATTGGCCATAAAACTATAAAAGAAATACCACACCAAACTCCAATAGACCTAGTTTTGGTATTCGAAGAAATTTTGTCCTCTGATTTCCTCAAACTTTGATTCCTTGTCCCGCATTGCACACTCTTTATGATTAACTCTAATATCCTCCAATCTATATATGCAAACAAACTTCACAAAAATCATCCCTCATTTTTTAATATAAGTTGAATGTAAAATCCTGCAATTCAATATTCAAAAATCTTATTATTCAATATATTGACTAACACAAAAGAAATATAGAAATGCAAGTTTTAAAGGACTTTTGACCAAAAAAAAGGTCTTACTAGATTAGGGGTTGAGGTTTTGAACTTTGTATAGTATTTATATCTTTTCTCCTCCTCTACCAATCTACCATGACTAGTAAGACTATGGAACAATGCCTTCAAATGTGTGAACAACATTGAGAACATTGAAACAATGTTTGATTCTTGGATGACATTTCTTTTGCGAGAGACATTACTCAAGGGAGTGGTCATGGCCGAGGTTATGGCTTGAGAAACATTGTTTACCCCTGGAAATCCTAGTAGTGAAAGAAAAAAATGTTTAATAGTTATATGGGCAATTTCATTAAAATGGCAATATTTTTTTTAAATGGCAAGAATACAATTCAGAAGTCAGAACAGCCGTTCTAAATCTATACTTGTCCTAGATGGTAAAAACGGCGCACCATCAAAGTGGCACTTGGAATACCGCCATTTTAATCAAATTGACATTTTTGCTCTATGCAATTTCGAAATGACAGTTTCAAAGTGTTTCAAATTGTTACATGGTCATAGAACTTTGGGGATCGTAAAATCTAAACGACAAAAATAATTCACAACTCACAAGTTTACAATATAAAATTATAAGTGGTGTGCAATCTTTTTTGCAGTAATCATTCAATTTGATGATAAACACTCAACCAAAATTCTGATTTTTTCATGGGTGATTCCATTTGAGCACACTGTGTAAGCGATCGTTTGACCAATTCAATAGCAATCCACCAACAATTGAAAGTGAAATTTAGCCAACCACGCCACTTTCAATCACAGTAAACGGAAACAAATAATTACTTGAATGAGTTTTTATCAAACAAAAGGGGACCGCAGCAGGACGCACCTTCACATGCATTTCGAATGTTTTCAGCCCTCAAGACTCACCGGGGGACTTTACGGCAAAGAACTGGTGCCCGAATCAGCTGCAAGTCAAAGACAATTCAGCATATAATTATTTTAATGCCTCGAATAATGCCACTGTGACAGTTATCATTGAAAATGCTTGCGCATTCCCCAGACAAATTACGAATAAAGCTCGAATTAAGGTATCCAATACGCACATTAATTATATTTGCCTCAAGAATAACTATATAAACCAGTGAAAGAAACAATCATTCATTTTTTAATCAGATAAATTATACTTGATTGGATTTTGAGTATTGAAATTTGCTTGTCTCGGCTGATAGCCGATCGAGTTGTTACTTGGTACATTACTATTGCCCGAGTATTTGCAAAACCCGTACGTGAAATTCTTGGATCAGATGACATGAGGTTCGACGTGCCAGAGTGTCAACGACTGAACATTTGGCAAGGTACCGATGAGCCATAATTTAGTTAACATTCAAAGAATTGAAACGAAACAGGTGCTGGCTATGTGTTTCGATTGATCCAGTCTGGGAGTTTGATTAAATCCAACATTCATTCGAGTTGACCAAGGCATGTTAGTTAGTAGACCAAAGCGTGCCTTTCGATCCGATCGAAATGTATATAGAGGTAAATACGCATTATTATGCCAGTTTATGGCCATCTTAACGTTCATCGACATCAAATTGAATTTTCACACATGTGATAGTCATTGACGTAATGTACTGTATACCGTAGTAGCATCGCTGTCTGATTCTGCGTATTTGGACTAAAACGGAGTCACTCAGATCCGTGCAGGATGATTCGTTGGGTCCTGCAGCTAGCTAGATATGAAGGGATTTGGGCATTTTTACCTCGATCAGGTCATCAGGAGGAGTGCAATTCAAACTCAGGGTAAAACTCCATGACAGCAGCCAGGTCACATGGATAGACACTTAGATAATACCGAAAGCCCAAAGAATCAAGCCAGAAGATTCCAAAATGAGACAGGTCGGCCAGAACTCACATCAGGAACAGCAATGCAGGTGGGAGGTTGCTCCCCATGACCCAAAGTAGCCGCTCAGGCCAATCGCATGCACAAATGCAATGAATCCAATTAACTATCGTGGAGACAGGCGTGCGTAAGGGATTGCTTTTTCAGCTAGATCACGATGCAATTCTATCGTCTGCACCAACTAAACTGGGTCCCGGAGCTGGGCTAGCTGCGAACGTGCAGATCGTTCTCAAAGTTGTCGTCAATACTGAAGCCGTCAAAGCGAGTCAGGGCTGGCCCGGAATCATCAACGAATGATCCGTGATCAATCAAGCGCCTGTAGGCAGGGGAGGCAAGGGACGCAGCACGCTAGCGGGGGCCAGGCATGAGTGATCCATTCAAGCAATTCAAGGACGCCCTTGACAAGCTAGTAGGTCAAGCTAGCTAGAGTAAGCCAACAAAATTGAAAATGAAACAACTGTGAATTAAAAACTCGAGGGCGGTTAAGTTACCTATAAATTCAAGGCCTCCCTGCATTCCCAATCACACTGCCTTCCTTCACTTGCATATGCACTTCAGTAGTCATCTCTTCATTGCACTTGCTTGATCGGTATTCGCCTCAGTCTGCTTGCTTTCGATCATTCCTGCCTGCTGCTGCTACATACAGTGACTCCAGGTTCAGGTCCTTCGATTGCAGCATGGCTGAGCAGCGGAGCTTAACGGTCTTCTTGCAGACCCTCTTCATCATGGCCGCGGTCACGACCGTAAGTAGTCGATCATGCACTCACTGGATCGAACAAGTACCATACCATTTGAATTCCGTTATTTTTGTCGCAGTGATTGACCTCGAGCTTGCTGGGATGCATGCAAGCCCGCTAACTGCTGGCTAGCTAGCTGCACTTTGCATGCTCTTGAGGACTCAGAAGGTAGCTGCATGCTCTCTCTTTTCATGTAGGCATGTAGCTAGCGAGCCATGCATGTTCTAGATTGATGAATTGCAAAGGAAACTAATTGGATGTTTACGATCTAGTCATATGATTTTGATGATTCTAATTGCTCTCACTGGCATGTGCGATGATTGCTTGTGGTCATTAGCGATGGAGAAGCATGTAATAGAAAGCTCCTATCGATCGATTGAGTCGCGAAGCCAACTAATTTGTCGCGATGTTCATTCCCGTGCACTGGCAGGTGACCGGAGCGAGCCCCATCTCCACCGGCGACCGAACGGACGCTGGGAAAATAGCTGCCATTTGCAGCTCCAACGGTCTGGTGTGCGCCGAGAGTACCCTCCAAGCACCGTCCTCCAAGGCCGCCAGCGTCCAGCGCGACCATTCCATCAGCACCATCAATGATTTACAAAGGGATTTTTTCCTCGAGTCCGCGCTGGTGGTGGGCGGCAAGATGACGCTCGACGCAAACCTCCGCGATGACGCCCCCAAGCGGGCCTTCCTCACGGCGTCCTCCGCCAGGCAGTTGCCCGCAATCACCTCCTCCAACATCCTGGCGCTCGTCCGGCACTTCGACGTGGCTCTCAACAGCGACTTGGCCACGGCCACGGCCACCGCCGCGCACTTGTGCGGCTACGGGCCGCTGCCTGGAGAAAAGATGACCTGCGCCGCCTCCAGCGACGCCATGGCCAAGTTCGTCTCTGCCGAACTGGGCTCCAAGGTGAAGGTGCTGTCCACCAGCAACACGCCGGCGCTCGCCCCCGGCGCCGTGAATTCCAAGGCTCCCGTCACCATCACGGGCTTTCGCAAAGGCTCCGTGGCCGAGGGCCAGAAGATCGTGGTGTGCCACATCGTGAACTTCCCGTCGTCCCTTTACTATTGCCACCGCGTGACGGGCACCAAAGTGATCACCGCCACGCTCCAGCCCAGCGCCTCCGACGCCGACATCCAGGCCGTGGGCGTGTGCCACATTGACACTTCCCTGTGGCTCAGCACCCACCCGGCCTTCAACGCGCTCAACATTCCCCGCGGCGACGAAGCTTGCCACTGGCTCGTCGATTCTGACCTCGTCTTCGTACCCACCACTGGCGTCGCCGACGCCCAGATGGAGTAAGCGAGCAATTCTACAGCTGGCTGCTGATCGAATACTCCCTTCCAGCGCCTGCAGCTCTATCTACTGTACGTATGGGGCTGCCTTCTGGCTTCTGGCTGGGGGATGGAAAATGCATGGATCAGCACCAGCGAGGGTCGTCGGTTCCTACAGCGTGTGCGTATGCACGTGTGACGGGAGCACTTGGTGAAGTTTGATATGTTAAATGTGCGTTCAGTGTGTGTGATGTCCGTTCTTTCATCTTGATTTCGTCGTCTTAGTTTCAGTGTCCGTGTGGTGTTCTGCACTGTGTGCGAATCCGTTGATTTCATCCAACTGCCATGGCATGGACGACCTCTGTCCACAGATTGAGTGACTGGGGGTGGTCAGGATGGAGGTTGCCAAGCCCTTCTAATTTAGAGAATGGGTGGGATCGGAATTCACTAGTGGAGTCAGTTAGTGTCTTGAATAACTGTACGTCAGTACGTATGCTTATGGGAGTTGAGAGGATAGTCCTGGCTAGCTGAAAGTTTGGATAGTGGCAAGGATTATTTATCGAAAATAAACTATTAAGCCTGCAATGGCAATCATGTGTGGCTGATGTGAGTCATCTCGGCCAGATCGATGACCACCCTTCAGTTCGTTTTGTGTGAATAAACTGGCCCCTTTCATTGTTTGTAACTATCAATGGTTTCGAATGGAAGTGTGTTCTTGTTATGTATCGATGGCCTCTAGCGATATTGATTGGCAGAAGATGTAATTTTCATTTTCCAATAGCTACCTTGTGGTCAATTGTGTGAAACATCACAGTCGGGAGATACGTGTTGGTCTCTGTTGGCGAAGGTAAATTTTTCAGTGCCTACATCAGGTGCTCGATCGATCGCCAGATTGATTGAAGCGGAGGTCTCTACTACAACAATCATGTTCGACAAGTAAATTTCCAATTAATCGATCAGTAGATTGATGCAATAAATCTCTATTACTTTGGTGGTAAAATATCCAAAGTTTATGAGTTAAGAGCACGAACATAGCTCTAGTAGATGCGTAGGGCGATCATATGCTCAGGCTGCAGTGGGGGAACTCGAAATTGGGACAGGGCTTCTAAGGACCCTGGTTGTGAGCCTTCACCAAGGAGGCTAACATGCACTGGAAAGTGTCCGAAGTAGTGTGAAAACTGGAGCCAAAATCCATTCTGTGCAGCCTGGTGAGTGCAGAAACATGAAATCAATCGTATAGTGAGTGAATGGTTGCAGTAATATCTCAATGTCAGAGAGCAATTGTTTGTATCTCTGGAGCACTTATCTTGTACCATACTGCCACTGTCTTCGTGCCTTGATTCTGTGACTGAAGTGGAAATAACAAGAGATATTTTGTGGTGAGCACTCTATCTTTAACTAATGCTGGTGTTTCTGTCACTTATCTAAGACAGATGCTCACGACAGGTTAAAACTTGAAACTTCGGAAGCCAACCATATCACTATCTCTACCGCATTTCCAGACTTTTGCGGCATGTTATTTCTAACAAAGAATTCAGCTCATCTCTATTCAAGTTAATATTGTTCAATTGTGGCAAAGCCTAAGTTCTTTTTGATTCGGAGCTAGTGCTTGACATTTGCTTCAGTTGAATTCCCCGAGGAATACAGCTTGGAGGTGGGCAGCGAAGATTTCCTCTATCTTCGGCTATATGTTACAAGTGACATGCCGGAGACAGGCCCAAGGAAATGGCCCCGGGGAAATTGGATAAATTTAGTCCAAGTGCTTGATGAAGCTGCCATCGTGACTGCAATTCCACATTAATTTTCTAGCTCTTGCAACAATGCACACATTTATGAACAGAGTTTACTCCGACATTTATGATCGTACCTTGAAGTACTCGATCAAGATTCAATATCACGGGTGTTGGGAACTTATATCAGCCCTAGCCTTGATGGAAACCTGTACCTCTGCTCATCTTTACCTTATTCATATAGATGATTGGATCCCTGAGTGCATCCGCAATTTCACCAGATCGAATAGCAGTCTCGCATATATTTCGTGCTAGCACTCATCATCGTGAAACTTCCAATATAACGGTCATCCGGCCGGAAGTTGATGTGTACGCCTCCTCTATTACCACTTTACCAGGACTTGCACTGGAAAGCTTTCAGCTGAAATCGAAGCTTGTGATGAAGAACAAGAGCCTGCTGACAAAGGAGGCTGCTCTAGCAGATTCCCACAGATAGATTCAGAAACTTGTCCGCTTTCTCTTTAGACAATACTACTGTAAGTGGGTTGCTCGGTTCAAGCCAAGGTTGAAGTCTCTTACGGGCAATTCTGACTTCGGTTCTTCGGAATGTGAACAATTTCGTTGACTGATCTGCCCATCAAATCTATTAAAGACATAATTAAAGGGTGACTACCTCGCATGGCGAGAATAGGAGAAGAAGCCAGCAAATTCAGAATCTTTGATGTACATGGAACTTGCACAAGTTCCGCTATCTTCGTGTCATATATGGGATTATGAAATAACGCCTTTAAATCACGACATTTAAACCCACCCCATGCCTATTCTAATGTTTCTCAAAAATAATCACTACGGAAGTGCTACAGTAAGTGTATGAAAGGCCTGAGCAAGTTCTGCTTTGAAGCTCGCATGGTCAGGAGAAAGGTGATTCGGTTTGCAATCTCCAGCAGTCTCGTTTATATATAGTGGAAGGAAAGTCCATGTCCGGTTTTCTTGGCGTTGTTATCTGGTTCAGCATCTGAACCGGCTTCCGGAGACATAAATCACAATTGATTTGCGGTGTACTTGTAATTATTTGATGCTGAAGCAGCTTTCTATGTGTGTTCCATTGTCCTCGTCCTTCAGAAATGAACCTAAACCAAGACCAAAACCAATTTCTTTCTCAAGCAAGACAAGTGAACATTTCATTATTATGGTTGTTAGTTTCTTTCTGACTCATGAAAAAGTACATACACAAGGAAGGTGCTAAGACACCTCAGTATGCTTATATAGGATTTAGAATATATGCACCTATAACCATCACTGCTTAAAATGAGACCTACCTTTGAGATATAGATATTGATGACACGTAGTGCACATTGACATAAATTTCAATTTTCGAACCATTTTTAAAAATGTTTTTGATAATGATTTTTACAACATTCAAAGGACCAGATTTTTAATTTATGTATGTATAAATCAAGGGTGGAAGTCTTAGTTTGCTAAAAGAAATTGCCTTTAAGGTCTTGAATTTTGAAACCTCTCAATGAATATATTAATTTGACCAAATAATGACAATACTTTGATAGTGAAAAAATCCAATTTTTAGTTTAGATTTAGATTTTTAGTTTGAAGATTCTCATACAAAATATCTTAAAAATTTGAACCCATAGTTTTTTTTTATTATAGAGATTTAATTAATCAAAAGAAAATTATTATTACATGATAATTAATCAACCAAAAATTTAAATAAAAATCTATGGTGAATTTATGTAACATAAATATCTATAGGAGAATTTAAGCTTGTATTTTCAAATACAACCTATTTTTATTTTATTTTGTATGTATTCATGTTTAGAATTCATGTATGAAAGGAGATAATGTACAATTTTGTCACTTCAAACACCAATAAATAAGGATTTGGACCATAGCTTCTAAATTTAAAATAGATTAAAATAGCATATCATATTTACCATGTTTTCAAATTGGTCATATATTAAAATCTTCAAGCATTGTAAAGATATTGAAATTCAAAGTGTAGAAGTCATTGAAATCATGCAAAGAGACACCAATTTTTATACCTTGTAGACAACCATGATCCACTATTAGAACATTAGAATCAGGAGGGTGTAGTATTGATTTTTGGGACACCTCCAAACAATACTTTTGATATAATGTTTAAATTATGCATGCTAAATTGTGTTGAATCTATTTTTACTAGGCAATAAAATTTAGTGAAATAATTTATGAATATTAATAATAATAAGTGCTTACAAGTGCTATTAGTATCAACTGTAGGTGCACTTACCTTATTCAATAATTTCTAGAGTACATTGCTTTGTATAGAATTTTCATCTTTGTACACTAAAAATTGATATGCCATAGTTCCACATCTTTTTTTGATAAGCCTGGTGAATTGGGAATTTTTTGTTTTTTATCCTTATCAATCAACTAAATATGTCTAATAAATAGTAGAGGATAAATTACAAGTAGAAAGTTAGAAAAAATTAATTAAGCTTAGATTTGGATAGTCTAGTCTTTGATACAGCAGAATACAATCTTTGTTGATTATTTGGAATTGAAGGATCAAAACTCAAAAGCACTTTTCACCCACTTTGATTTTTTGTCATATTCACTTGTGGTAAAGTACAAAAAACTTTAGAAATTATTCTTTTGCTTATCTAATTATAAAATCTTACACTAGATTCAATATAATGGTATAAAAATGTGTAGAACAAATTTCAAAAACTTTGACCTCATGGATTGCAAGATAATTGTGTTTGAAGTGAAAAAAATCGTTTTTCTTACAACTTGCTTGCCTAGATTATAAGGCTTCAAATCTACTTAGCTTAAATTTTTGTACTAGACATGTTGAATTTTATTTTATTTTATTATGTTGAAGTATTGATTTGAAAGCTTAGGAAAAAATTCCAAAAAAATACACTTGATTTTCATTTTATAAAGCATTATTAAATAGAAGTAGGTCCAAGATTGAATGACAAATTAAATTGTTAATAGCTCTAAGATGAAATTGGAACACAAATACATAATAATACAATAGTGAGATTTTTCTAGCAAGAAAATTTAACCCTAGAATACAATTTTTATTGAAAAATTATAGAAATTGCATTAAAAAATGAATACTATAGTTTATTTTTTCAAAAAGATGCTTAGATTGCACCCAAAGCAAGATTGTCTATAACTTTTTCATCAATAGTTCAAATAAAATGAATAAAAATTTTCCATGGAAATAAGAGCCTTTCTATGGAAAATAAAATTTTATAAATTTTACTTTGACATTTTGTGATTTATTTTGGTATGCTTGACAAATCCCGTTTTAGACTTACAATAGTAAAGCTTTTGCTTTTAGGGCCTAATTGAAATAAAAATCATATTCTTTAGAAAATTAATATATTTTCCTATCTTTAAAGATCATCTCAACAAATTATGATGAAAATTGAGACTGTAAATAGGAACCTATCCTAAATCCATTTTATCTCCAAATAGAACAATGAAACTTTAGGGGTTCAAGAATCTCCAAAAGTTGTTGCAAAACTTCCTTTCATCATAAAAGGCATAAAAGGCAATATTTTAGAGGGTGGATCCCTTGTTTGCCTCACCCATGCAACTAGTCATATTGACCTCAAATCAATTGCAAAATTTCTACTATATATAGTACAAACACTACAAAAAGGGGTGTTTTAAGTGAGTTTTTAAGCATAGTCCTAAACGTAACATTTTAAGTAATGAATTTCTAGAAAATTTTCAGTAAAATTTTACTAGAAATACATGTAATTCTAGTAAATTTTTACTGAAATTTTCCTAGAAGGTCATTACTTAAAATGTTATGTCTAGGACTATACTTAAAAACTCACTTAAAACACTTTTTTTTCTTGTAGTGAAAAGCAAGAAGGGTCTCCATCAGTTATTATGCCAAGAATAGTGTATGGCAAATTTGACAACTTTGAAGCATAATACATTTCTATAGTGGCAAAGGAAATCTAAAAGAGTGTCTAAACAATAACTGCTCTCTTTTCATTTATATGAAAATGATTGCATTCTAAAGTTGACAAAATCACAAATATAAGAAAGATTTTCTTTGTAGACTATTAAATAACATTACAACAAGAATCATGCTAACATTTTTGATATTTTCAACTATCAAACATCAATCATTTATTTTTTGAAATTTAAAGTAGTTTTTTCACATGTTCTTCTTGCTTTATCCAAAGGGTGCTCTAAAAATGTGCCGTTAGATAGGCCTTCACTACTATAGAGAACTCTTTAGATCGAGGGAGCCCATTTCTTGGTGTCAAAGGACCTTACCTCTATTTTGAAGCAATCATTTGAAGGTCTTAGGTTCTTTGTAAAGGTCCTTTTGAACCAATAGGAAAAAAAAGCTCATCGACGCTAAAGAGTTTTTAATATCAAAGGGCTCTCCCTTACTTTTCCGTATATCATTAGATAGACTTTGGATGCCATAGAAGGCTTCTTCAAATCCGAGGAGACATTTCTTGGTGCCAAAGGACACTACTTCTATTTGGGGGTCAATTGAAGGCTCTTTGGATCTAAAGAGCCATTTTTAGTACCAAGGAACTCTCCCTTAATTTTTTTGGTATGCATTAGATAAACTCTCAATGCCATAGGAGCATTAGAAGGGATTTGGGGTCAAGAAAGGGCCGTTTCAGGCCCGTTCCCCAATCTGTCCCCATGCTGTGAATAGTGGTATGGGCTGTCCAAAAAATATATTTAAAAAAAAAAAAAAAAAAAAAAAAAAAATTACCAAATTTCATTTTAAGAAAAACAAAAACAAAAAACCAAAACCAAAACCAAAACCAAAAAAAAACAAATTTCATTTTAAGAAAAAAATAAAATAAAAAATAAATAAATAAAATTGAAAATCTGATGTGGCCGAGTCCCGACCACGTCACCCTGCTGCGGTGGCGCAGTTTCAGCAGTCAGGAACTATTCAACACTTGTGGAGAACTCATGGGAACTCGCGGCCCTTTAGAGGGCCCAAATTCTCTCTAATGACTTTTTACATCCGAGGAGCCATTTTTTGGTGACGCAATGTGATTTTTGCCCAGTGCTCTAAATGTCAAAGTGAAGAAATTCAACCAAGTGCGGGTAAATGGCGAGAGTAACTATGACTCTCTTAAGGTAGCCAAATACCTCGTCATCTAATTAGTGACGTGCATGAATGGATTAACAAGATTCCCACTATCCCTATCTACTATCTAGCGAAACCACAGCCAAGGGAACAGGGTTGGAAAAATCAGCAGGGAAAGAAGACCCTGTTGAGCTTGACTCTAGTTCGACTTTGTGAAATGACTTAAGAGGTGTAGGATAAGTGGGAGCCCTCAAAGCGCAAGTGAAATACCACTACTTCTAACGTTATTTTACTTATTCCATGAGGTGGAGGCAGGACTTTGTCCCTGCTTCTAGTCTTATGGTACGCCTCGGCGTGCCAATCCAGGTGGAGACATTGTCAGGTGGGGAGTTTGGTTGGGGCGGCACATTTGTTAAAAGATAACGCAAGTGTCCTAAGATGAGCTCAATGAGAGCAGAAATCTCGTGTGGAACAAAAGGGTAAAAGCTCATTTGATTTTGATTTTCAGTACGAATACAAACTGTGAAAGCATGGCCTATCAATCCTTTAGTCTTTCGGAATTTGAAGCTAGAGGTGTCAGAAAAGTTACCACAAAGACAACTGGCTTGTGGCAGCCAAGCGTTCATAGCGACGTTGCTTTTTGATCCTTCGATGTCGGCTCTTCCTAGTGGTGACTTGGAAATAAAAATGGGGAGTGATTTGATCTAAGGGTCAAAAAAAATATGGAATGAGAAGTGGTGGTGACTTGGAAATAAAAATGGGGAGTGATTTGATCTAAGGGTCAAAAAAAATATGGAATGAGAAGTGGTGGTGACTTGGAAATGGTGAGAAGTGGTGGTGGCTTGGAATGAGAAGTGGTGATGCTGGTGCGAGGTGGTGACGGTGTGAAGTGGTGGCGCATGGTGCATTCGGGACAAGGAGGCGTGAGGTGGTGACCCTGTGAAGTGGTGACGCTGGTGAAGTGGTGACGCTGGTGAAGTGGTGGCGCGCGCGTTGTGAATCATGACAAGGGGTGACGGATAGTGAATCGGGACTAGTAAAAATGGGCAAAAAATTAAATGAAGTTGATTGGATCAATTATTTTCCACAAATCATAAAAATATCAAGACTTAAAATGATGACTTCTTCATGAAGTGAAAAAGTTTGACAACAAAGCAATACTACTCCTTCACTTGTCTCCTTCAACTCATATAGAAGTGAATGGCCATTGTTCAGATTGCCGATGTTACTGAAGGAAACACAATGGACATGAAAGCCATTGAATGTTACTCCCTCCATCACAAAATGATCTTCTTGTTGCACTTTGTGACATTGCAAATTGGTCAAATTCAACTTTCAATTGCTATTTAGGACCAACAAAAAAACTTTGAATAGTAATTCCCCCCTCCATCCTTACAATTATCAATCAAAAAGACAAATGAAATGACTAAAGGGATCAATCAATACTATTTGTTCTTATTTTTTACATCTCTTGAGTGTTTTTCAATCGAAGGAGATGAAGGTCATGGGAGGCTAAACAGAGGTCTTGGAACCATACTAATTGCCTACAAAATGACAACCTCACACTTAACAATTAGGTGCCCATTGGTAGTCTTTGACAATCCCTCCCAAATCCCACCTTTCAATAGGGCAAAACTGCACTTTGAGAAAGGGCTCCAAAACTTAGAGTTTTTAGGGCACTAGAAGTGTAACAAATTGTATTGAGAGCTCGGGGGGTGTAGTGAGCGGTAGCAGTAGAAAACTACGTGCGAACAAATGATAGGGTGCCTAAAAAACATTTGAGATAAAAATTATAATTTGATTTTTTATACTATAGGGTACAAAAATTCCATGACATGTCTTTAAACTACTATAGGGTATAGAAAAATAGGTCCAATTAGAAAAAAATTAGACCTAGGATACCCCCCTTTTTATTCTTTTTTTTGGCCAAAAGTATTAAATGCTGCTGCCTTGTGAATGGCATATTCAAGGTGTTCAATAATTTTATAGACTCTACTCATTTTTGTAGTAGACGTTGGTTGGCTTTAGGTGGCTGTCATGCAACTTAGAAAATGAGCTAATCACATATTGTTAAAAATTTAGACATACTAGCTTGCATCATACACCATATTTAGTACCTGCAAGAACTTATGAGGTTGTAAAATTTTGCAATTAACTTCAATTTTGAATGATCCTTATATCTGTAATGAATGATTTTGACTTAAAAATGGAAACACAAATACTATCAACACCAAAAGGTAATTCTACCAGAATTTTTTGAGAACTTCAAACATTGCACTCTTTTTAAAACTTTGGGTAGGGTTATACGGTTTGAATTTTGCACATTATTTTTTAAAATTTATACTGGAGTTGAATGTTTGTGTGACATACCCAAATTTATTTTTTTGAAACTCATTGCAGCCCATGGGTCAAAGTTATGTTGTCCAATAGCTTCAGGCAGCTTGGACAAGGCCTCTTCCTAAGGATTGATTGTTGATGTTTTTGAATTGAAGTAAGATAGAAACACCCAAAAGTGATCTTGTTCCCATTCTTGTACCCTAGCTTATCACTAAATGTGTCCTTAGACTTTCATCAATGTATCCTACAAATGCTTAACTCTCTTTGATTCGTTGATGCATTTGAAAGACATATACTTAACTTTGATTTACTAACTACGGATTTTTGCAAATTTCAATTTAGGGTCTACCTATGTGACAATTTCAGTGGTCTACGGAGCTAGCATTTTGAAAAATCATAGAAATTACATACCACATCCAAAAAATCTATTCTTTTTTTAATATTCATGATTTTTACTTGCTAATACTACATAAATGTTATTTTTAGGAAAAAGTGTCTCCAACTATGTTGAATTGCTTAATACTAACGGTTTTGGATGTTTATTGTAGACACATGTGTTTGATTTTACTAATTTCTATAGTAGACGGTGGCTGGCTTCAAGTGGCTTTCTAGTTTTCCCATTAGTTATAGTATTGCATATTTGAGTTTAGGTGTACAAGCTCAGTTTTGTTTGTGTCTCCATAACTAGACATGATAAGCACATTTTTTTTCACTCATTGTGTTTGTAAACACAATGAGGACATTCTATTTCATACTACCATTGCACACTAACATGATTGTGCGAAAATATTTTTTGCATTCTATTTCATACTATGATTTCATACTACCATGATAGTGCAAAAATAATTTTTAAATATTATTGTGCATACGGTGAAGACATGTACATTGAATCAAACAATGTAGGTTAAAGTAAAGTTGATATCAAAAAGCAATCTCTGTATCATTCATATTAATCATGTAAAAAGGACCTAAACCTAAAGTTCAATTGATAGCATTCAATAATATGATCCCTTCCTAATAAATGAGTGCCATTGACAATTTTTATGGAAGATACAAAAGTAGTATTGACTACACTTTTTTGTTGAGTTCTAGTTGTAAGTAGTCATTAGTGGGGGAAAGAAAAGAAAGTTTGAAAGAAATTTAATGTAGGACAAAAATTGTAGTAGAATTTTTTTTTAAATCTAAATTACCATATCATTTATTCATATCAATTTAGAATTATAAGTAATGCAAGCCCCTTCTCTAATAACCAAAAGTAGGAAATTATATAATGATAGCGTGTTTAAAAATTAAAAAAAAAGTAATACCCCCCTAAAAAATACTTGGTGTTCGCACCTATCTCCTTATTTTTTTACACACTGACCCCCCGAGATTGAGAGCAAAAAATACATCTTTAAAATGTTATTTTTAGCCTTAATCCGAAACATTTTATTCAATAGGAATATCATTTTGGGATGGTGGGAGTATGTTATTGCCAAAAACTCTATCCATCCTACCAACATTCATCCACTTTGACTATTTTTCATCCATTTTTCATCTATTTTCAACTCCAAACTTCTAAAACTGCACAAGACACTAAATCTTACCTATAATAAAGATCCAACAGGTAATTTTGGAATTCTCATAGGATAAAAGTTTTAAAAAGCCTCCCATTTTGAGTCGTGTCTAGGGTACGTTCTAGACTATTCATAGCTATTTTGGGGTCTCTAATTGCAAATATGAATCCAAAATTTGCAAAAGAAAATTATGTGAAAAATATAAAAAAATTCATGTGTTTTCTCTTAGGGTAAATTCATCTTGTTGGCCCCACTTTGTAAGTAGGATTCAACGTCCTGCATTCTAAAATTCTTGTTGTTGAAATCCACTAAAAACGGGGGACGTTATATCTTGCCCACGAAATGGGCCCAACAAGTTGGAATTACCTTGGGGAAAAACGCATGAATTTTCTTTTTCACATGAATTTTCTTTTGCAAATTTTGAATTTTTATTTGCAATCAAAGACCCCAAATTAGCTAGGAGTAGTCTAGAACAAACCCTAAAAACAACTCAAAATAGTATTTTTTTTATGTTTACCTTGGAGAACCAAAATACAATGTTGGGCCTACTTTGTGGGCAGGATTTAACATTCTGCATCTAAAACCAACTCGTTGGTTAATTTTTTTCCAATTCTTTTTCCCCCACTAAGTGCCTAGTCAACTTTTTTTTCATCCCCTTTGGTGTAATTAAATGATTTGATCTAAGGGTCAAAAAAAATATGGAATGAGAAGTGGTGGTGACTTGGAAATTAAAATGGGGAAGGGATCCTTGCGCATGACTTAGAGTGGTCTTCCAAAACTTGGGTTGTTGGGGATGGTCTTTTGATGCTGGACGGGGGGGCCTACCGAATCCCACAGAGAATACTATGTGGGGGAAGGGTTCCTCCGGGGCCGGCTGCTACCTTTCAAGGGATCCTCAGGAGAAGTGCGGGTGGACGACTTGCTTGGTACCTACGGGTGCCGATGTGTTTGTTGATATCCATTGTGCTTAGTACTGATGCGATCGTTTGTCGTGAGTGGTGATGGCGGGTGTTCCGGGGGATGTGATTCGCTTTGTGAAAGCTTGGGGAAGCAAAAGTTTGAAGCTTTGGATTTTGTGCGTCAAGAAACCTGGTGCCATTGTATCCATTCGATTTGCTTTAACCCCTAAAGGACCAAGCCATTTTCTGGCTCCGAAACCTTTCAAAATTGCCCTTTCTACTGCGAGCATTCACAAAGTTTTGGAAATGTTTTTTTTGAAAATGTAACCGTAGGATCTTAAAGTTAACTTGTATGAGAGTATGTGGTGAAAATTTTGTGAGGTTTCACCATACGGATTGAGAGATATTTGCATTCAAAGTCAAAGTTGTTTTTTTCCCACTGTGCCCCTGAATTACAGATGCCTTTGACCGCCTCATACTCAAATTTTTTGCACTACACACCAAAAATTTAAAAATTTTTCTTAAATTTAATGAAGTTAGGAATACATATACCAATTTTGAGGGCAATCAAACAAACCTAGAACCTCCAAAAAAATCTTGTAATGCCACTATGTCCTAGAATTTGACAATACACTAGGTCATCTTTGAATCACTTTTCCCACCACATAATTAGTGATTTTGAAAATCCAAACGGTGGATACAAAGACATACTTATATTTGAGAAGTAGGAAAAAAAAAGTGAAAAAAGTGAAAATCTGAAATTTCTACGACCTTCTGAAGTTCGCAACTGCTTTTCATGAAGTTCACAGACTGGGCAGCCCTTGTAAAAAGGGACCCTATATGTTCCCACTGAGTTCCTAAGGTGTCTCCATGCTGTTCTAGTGGAAGAGAAGTAGTTCTCACAATTTTCAACCAAGTATTTATCTCAATTTTGCTATTCCTCCCAGATGGCACATTCTCTTCTAATTGTACCAAATCAAGTTTGCACATGCCCATGGCCTTGGCTCATGCAGGTGGTAGGACTTTTATATACAAGTAGTGGTCTTACAAAATGGAGGTTGGCCTCCTCATCACTTGTGACAAAAATACAAGAAGTTAGTGACAATTGTAAGTAGCTCCACAAAATGAGAGATACACAGAACTTGACATTCTACTATGACTGTGACAGAAGAACTTGTATACAACTTTGATGTAAAAGGCATTCTAATTTTATAGTTCTTTCATAGGAAGAGCAAATAAAGCGTAACGTAAAATATGGTCGAGGCCCATTTTACCCTCCAAAAAATTAGAATGCAACTAAAATTTCGAACTAATTCAATAATAATGCCTTGTAGTATAGTACTTGCATGTACTCCTTGTCTTTGCAATGACATTCTGAAAATGTGAACTTCATGCCAAAAATGTCAGAAACACTAAACATGAAAAAATAATATTCACATAATTTGTGCCTTCATCGAAGACTCTCGTGGTACCATTGAAAACAACCTTTCCGGAAGCACATGAATTTGTTGTCACAAGTTGGGCAATAGGTCTTCGGCCTAATCAACGGAGTAGATCCATCATTGCACACAACACATGCCCTCCAGAAATTGCTAAATGCTAGATAACAAATGCGTGTACGTCGTGGCATTTCAATGCATTCCAAACGCCTCTTCCTCGACCAATTGTTTGTGAGTGCTTGATATAATTGAGTGTGGAACTGAAGATGCGTCATTGGAGGTCGAGGTGGCCTTTTCTGCTTACATTTGTCTAAATAAATAATGTACATGTTCACGAGGCTTGTGTCAATGAGGAAAAAAAAACGCGGTGCCACCACTTATGCGAACGAGTCTGACAAGTGTACGAGGCACGCAACTAGTCTGCAACGTCAACCCCCCTCATGTACGTCGTATGTTCCAAATGCATTGGTGACGTCTACACTGTGTCGTGATTTGCGCCACTTCGCCTCGGAATGGACACCACTGGAAACTGACAAGGAAATTGCATTGGCCTTGTGTGAGCTTTCAATTTGTCACTTGGGACTCGTAGAATTATTTTTTTGAAAATTTGCAATTTAAAGTTGATTTAAAAGTATACAAAAAGCCATAAAAAGAGTGTAGAACCAGAATAGGATTGTGTTATATCCATTATAGTATTTGGTCTAGATTTATGTTTATACTTAGAATCCCCCCAAACCTCGCCTAAAGATAGAGTAGAAATAACAAAATGGCTAGATTTGGAGGATTTGAGTCACCCCGCCCCCAAAAGGCTAAATCCCACCATGAATGTGGCAATTCATGGCTAAGTTGGTCCAAAGGATCCATAGCGAGGCCACTAGGTCGGGTCCTAGAGTCAGATTTAGAATTTCCCATTAGGTCAACAAATTCCCAAAATCCCGATTGTTAGCATGCAAGAGCCACTAACGCAAGACAAGGCCTATGGAGGAATCTACAGCCCAAGGATAGCGTTCTAGGATAAATCCCATGCCAGAAATCCAATGACAAAATCGATTCGCTAAGATTTTTCCACTTGCAGAAGATTTCCGCACCGTCGTTAATTCAAGGAGATGGCTAGTTTTAATCTCCACTGACCAATCGTGCCAGGTACGGAAACACACCTATATGTCTTTCATGTGACTCTTTGAGAGGTCTCACGAAAATTTCCGACATCTTCCGACTTGCAAAAGAACTTTTTCCAGGTGGTCAACCGTTCTATCCTCCAACGGGAATTTCATGGAAATTATCCAGGTTACAATAAAGTCTCACTAAAAATTAGACTAGCTTGTTTTATGTTAATAATGCGCTCCATGAAGTTTCACGACATTCCAATAGCGGCAAGTACCCGAACCGGGGAGATTCCTCAGGAATTAACTACGTGGCCGGGTCCCCGCCACGTTGACTGGCATTCCGGGACCATATGATGGCAAAGTCAACCAAAAGTCCTTTCCGACTCTCTCACACTTACTGGAGACTCTAGACTAATCACATTTCTCAAAATAGGAGACCCCCAAGATCTAAGATTTTACCACAATTTGATTTTTAAACTAAATTAGCCTATGATGGGTTTTTGGCCTTGATATGGAGGGTAGAGGGATTTAGGACCAAACACAGCGATTTGGAGCCAACGGCGCAATCCGTTTGACGATCGGAGTTAATCTCCAAAAGTTAGGATGTTGGTCAAGTATGGATGGTAGAAGTAAATTTTTAGGGATTAGGATGAAAATCTTTGAGGATGAGGATGAAAATTCAAATTGATAAGGTTACCTTAGAACTCTAGAGGGAGGGTGGGCCCTTGGAAACCTATATAAGGGCCCCATTTCTCTCTCTAGAACACCCCCAATTCTTGTTTTGGGTCCGTGGATCCAAGTTATTTTGGATATTTTGGCGTTTGAAGCAAAAAACCTCTACGGTGTTTTTGGAGAACTTTTGGCTCCGTTGTTGTAGTATTTCAAGCTTTGAAGGTCCTTGGGGGTCCTTCTATCTTGCCTTCTGTATTCTTCATGTCCTTTTTCTTGTGTCTTTGTTGCAAGTGGAGAGCCCTCCTCTCTCTTGTGCGTTTTTTGCTAACTTGTGCGTGTTGGGAGAGTCTTTTTGTATCTTGTTCTAATCCTAAAGCCACCCCCCATCGTACCTTGGCGATGCCGCTTTGGAGGGCCTTTAGTGTGTGAGCTTTGTGTCGCCACGTGGTCCTAACTCGTGTGTTCTCTTCATATATTTTCCTTACACCTTCTTCGAACTTTCTCCTTGTTGAGTAGACCCTCCTCCGGGACGGCGAAGCTTTGAATCCTATGTGTGTTTTCTTTAGATGTTTTATTTTTCCCTCTTCTAAAGTCTCTCTTGTTGAATGGACCCTTATGAGCTCCTAATTTGTCACTTGGTACTCGTAGAATTATTTTTTTGGAGATTTGCAATTTAAAATTGATAAAAGTATACAAAAACCCATAAAAAAAGTGTAGAACCAAAATAGGATTGTGTCATACCCATTATAGTATTTGGTCTAGATTTATATTTTTACTAAGAATCCCCCCAACCCTGGCCTAAAAATAGTATAGAAATAACAAATTAGCTAGATTTAGAGGATTTGAGTCACCCCGCCCCAAAAGGGCTAAATCCCACCATAAATGTGGCAATTCATGGCTAAGTCGGTTCGAGGGATCTACAGCGAGGCCACTAGGTCGGATCCTAGAGTTAGATTTAGAATTCCCCATTAGATCGACGAATTCCCAAAATCCCGATTGATAGCATGCTGGAGCCACTAACGCAAGACCGGGTCCGTGGAAGAATCTACTGCCAAGGATGGTGTTCTAGGGCGAATTCCATGCCAGGAGTCCAATGGCAAAATTGATTCCCCAAGATTCCTCTATCTGCAGAAGATTCCTGCATCGTCGCTAATTCGAGGAGATGGCCAGTTTTAATCTCCATTGACCAATCGTGCCAGGTATGGAAACGCACCTACACGTCTTTCATGCGACTCCCTGAGAGGTCACGTGAAAATTCCCGGCATCTTCCGACTTGCAGAAGAACCTTTTCCGGGTGGTCAACCCTCCTAACCTCCAACGGGAATTTCATGGAAATCATCCAGGTTACAATAAAATCTCATTAAAAATTAGACTAGCTTGTTTTATGTTAATAATGCGCTCTGTGAAGTTTCACGACATTCCGATAGCGGCAAGTATCCAAACTGGCGAGATTCCTCGGAAATTGACCACGTGGCGGGGTCCCCGCCACGTTAACTGGCATTCCGGGACCATACGATGGCAAAATGAAGTCAACCAAAAGTCCTTTCCGACTCTCTCGCACCTACCGGAGACCCTAGGCTATTCACATTTCTCAAAATAAGAGACCCCCAAGATCTAGGATTTTACCATGATTTGGTTTTTAAACTAAATTAGCCTATGATGGGTTTTTGGCCTTGGTACAGGGGACGAAGGGATTTAAGATTAAATACGGCGATCAAGAGCCAACGGCACAATCCATTCGGCGATTGGAGCTAATCTCCAAAAGTTAGGATGTTGGTCCAGCATAGATGGTAGAAGTAGATTTTTAAGGATTAAGATGAAAATCTTTGAGGATGAGGATGAAAATCCAAGTTGATAAGGTCACCTTAGAACTCTAGAGGGAGGGGTGGGCCCTTGGAAACCTATATAAGGGCCCCATTTCTCTCTCTAGAACACCCCCAATTCTCATTTTGGACCCGTGGGTCCAAGTTATTTTGGATATTTTGGCGTTTCAAGCCAAAAACCTCTACGGTGTTTTTGGAGCACTTTTTGGTCCGTTGTTGTAGTATTTCAAGCTTTGAAGGTCCTTGGGGGTCCTTCTACCTTGCTTTGTGTACTCTTTGTGTCTTCTTGTGTACCCTTGTGGAGAGTTGAGAGCCTTTCTTCCTCTCTTGTGCATCCCCGTGGTCTAACTTGCGTGTTTTAAGAGTCTTTTTGTGTCTTGTATTAATTCTAAAGTCACCCCCCACCGTACCTTGGCGATGCCGCTTTGGAGGGCCTTTAGTGTGTGAGCTTTGTGTTGCCACGTGATCCTAACTTGCGTGTTCTCTTAAGTATCTTTTTACACCTTCGTCTAACCTTCTCCTTGTTGAGTGGACCCCCCTCCGGGACGGCGAAGCTTTGAACTTATCTTGCGTGTTTTCTTTAAAAGTGTAACCTTGTCTTCTTTTAAAGTTTCCCTTGTCGTGGGGACCCCCCCATAGGATGGCAAAGCTTTGAACCTACAACTAGTTCTGAGTCCTAGAGTGTGTGTTAAAACGATCCCGAACGGCGGAGCTACGGACCCCCGGAGTGTCACGAGTCCTAGAGTTGGTGTTAAACTCAACTTGACGGCGAAGCTTTGAACCTCCCGGGTACCTAATTCCAAAGTCTAGTTTCCAAGACCTTCTTGGAAAAGTCTAAAATTTAGCTTCTAAGATATTAAAGTTTTAGCGTGAAGTAGGTGTTGAGGGCCAAGTTTCACAAGCCTAGCATTTGTACACGTGATTTCGCTAGTCTAGCATTTTCTCGGGCCTAATCCCCCGAACGGCAAACCTCTGACTTTGCCACAAAAAATCCAATTTATTTTTTGCATTAGTGGGATCCCCTAAGGGACCCCATGCGTGTGGATTTGAGAAAAAAGGCAACCAACTAGTAGCCAGCAACAGCCGCGTGGCCAGCATAACCAACCGCGGTCCCCAACAGTCCGGTACCCCGTTGGGCCCGGTACACTACATGTCCGGCGCTTGCCTGGTTTGATAATTGGTAGCCCTAGTCAACTGATCTTGGCTCACATACATACATGCTGGATTCCAGACCAGAAATCGGAATGATACCCTACAGGGTCCCATTTTTCTCTTCTTTTTTTGATTTTTTGACCAGTTAAGAGTTAGTTAGAAATCCTGTTAGGAAGGAGGAAAAAAGGCTCAGTTAGGATCCAATTAATAAGCTGGTAGAAATTTAGTTAGGAAGGAAAACCAATTTAGACTTAGTTATACAAACCAGCTTAGACTTAGTTATACAACCCAGTTTAGATCCAGTTATACAAACCAGTTAGATCCAGTATACAAACCAGTTTAGATCTAGTTGAAAACTAGTTAGAATCCAGATTAGGACCCAGAGTAATCTAGTTTAAGCTAAGTAAGAAACCAAAGGCTCAACAAAAATCCAAATTGTACCAGGAAATAAAAACAAAGGGAAGGGGAGGAAAAAGAGTCCACGCCTCCACGTCACACCTGTACACTAAACTCGCAATCTCCACTCTAACCAACCAAAATACTCACGTGAACAATGGAGGAAGATTAAAGAAGGAGAAGGTGAAGGTGAAGTAGGGAGCAAAAGGAGAGAGACAATAATTAGTGACCTATGCCTAGGATTAGGTAGGTCTAAGAAGGAAATCCCAAAGAGCTCCTTGTGACCATTAGAAGAAGGATTAGGATGACACAAAGGCAAAATTGTGTAAGAGGATAGTAGGCATCTTAAAAATCTCCTTGGAGTTTGAGACCATAGTGTAAGACTTATAAAAACTTAGGTGGAATAGTACTAGTGTAGAACGAGAAAAGGGGAAAGAAAAGAAGGGAGAAGAGGAAAGAAGGAGTTTAAATCATCAAAAATTGTAATATTTTCTAAATAAGCGGTGAGCTCGAAAAAAATTCAAAACAAAACCAAAGACTACCATAGAGCGTGAGGATGTATACGTGGACGTGGACGAAGTTATTTCCGAAACCGGTAGTGAAGAGGTGAGTTTTTGATTTAATCTTTGATGTTTCTCCCTAATTAGCAATTATTTTCCTAAATCAGCCCTTAGAGCGTGATTAGCATCCGAGATTAATGCAAATTAGAAGTTTAGATTCAAAAAGTTATAGATTGAGGATAGAGGTTTCCAAAAACATATTACACTTATGATTTGGCTTTAACTCGACCGCATTAGGCTACGTTAAGGGGTGGGGGTAGAACAGAGGAATTTTGATTAAATTTGATCCACAAGGAACAATGGACGGAATTTAGGATTAGATTAGAAGGAGAATTTAGGATTAAAATTAGGGAACAATTAACGGTTAAAAAACTAGAGTTAAATTAAGATTTTGATTAGGAAAGTTAAATTCTAAAGTCAAAATTTAGAATTAACTTTGGGAAGCACAAAGTTAGAGTTAACTTTGGGAAGTAAAAAGTAGAGTTTAAAATCAACTTAGGAAGTAGATTTTTGAGTTAGAAATAGAGTTAAAATTAGAAGTCAAAACTTAGAGTAAATTGTGGAAGTAAGTTTAGAAGTTAAACCCTAGAACTAAAAGTTGGAATTAAATTTAGGAGGATAACATTTAGAGTTAATCTAGGATTAAAACAATAGGATTAAATTTGGAAGTAGAAAGTTAAACGTGTAAAGTCAAAAGTTAAGATTAAATCTGAAGGTTAAATTTTAGAGTCAATTGGGAAGTAAAAAGTTAGAGTGAAAAGCTAAAAGTAGAAGTTAAAAGTTAAAGGTAGTGGTTAACTTTTAAAGTTAGGTTAGGAGTAAAAACTTAGAGTCAAAAGTCAAAACAAAGTCAAACCGTAGAATTAAATTTAGGAGGGTAAATTTAGAATAAGATAGGGAAGTAAAAACTTGAAGTAAAAATCAAAACATAGAGTTAACTTTAGAGGGTAGATTTTAGAGTTAGTTGAGAAGTAGAAACTTAGAGTCAGATCTCAAAACAAAGTCAAACGGTAGCGTTAAATTTTGAAGTTAAATTCTCTAATTAGTTGGGAAGTTAAAAACCTCGAGTACACTTAGAAGTTAAAAGTTAGAGTAAGAGTTGAAACCTTAGGGATAGCTTTTACAAGTAGAACTTCTAGGTGGAGTTTTAAAACCAGGATAGTCTTAGAGGTTCATGGAAGGAACATAGGGGTTCTCCTTTTTACGTAGTTAGGGACGTTAGAAATGACGCCAACTACCCAGTCTACCCTCGATATAGGAAAGATAGTTCGGGAGTTAGAATTTCACCATCACTCTGATCATCGCAGTTAGCTTGCAAGTCACTACATGCATTTCTAGTTATTCGCTGCCATCCACGGCACTTAGGAAACATTAGCAAAAAAGATCCATTACTTGGAAGGCACAGTGGACCGCGCTTACAACACCCCCATATATTAAAAAAGTGGATAAAGGCATAGAACCTGGTCGGTGTTCGCTTTATTACCAAGGGTGGGTAATCCAGCGTCCACAACCCCCCTCCGGGACAACGAAGCTTTGAACCCCTGTGTGTGTTTTCTTTAGATGTTTTATTTTTTCCTCTTCTAGTCTGTCTCGTTGAGTGGACCCCCCTCTGGGACGGCGAAGCTTTGAACCTCCGTGTGTGTTTTCTTTAGATGTTTTATTTTTCCCTCTTCTAAAGTCTCCCTTGTTGTGTGGACCCCCCTCCAGGACGGCGAAGCTTTGAACTAGCAACTACATTAAGTTCTAAAGTGTGTGTTAAAACGGTTCCGATGGCGCAAAGCTTTGAACCCCAAGGTATCAAAAAGTCCTAAAGTTGGTGATAAAACCAACTTAGCGGCGGAGCTTTGAACCTCCCCGGTGTTTAGTTCCAAAGTATAGTTTCCAAGACCTTTGTAGAAACATCCAAAGTTTAGCTTCCAAGATATGTAGGTTTTCTTTGTGTTTGGCAAGTTCCGTATTCCCAAGTTTTAGTGAGTCTAGTTTCCCCAAGTTTTATTTCCCCAAGTCCTTTCGTTAGTTTTTAGCAAAATTCAGTCTTTACTTTAGTTTTTAGCAAAATCTAGTCTTTTCTTTAGTTTTTAGCAAAACCCAGTCTTTTCTTTAGCTTATAGCAAAATCCAGTCTTTTCTTTAGCTTATAGCAAAATCCAGTCTTTCCTTTAGTTTTTAGCAAAATCCAGCCTTTTATTTAGTTTTTAGCAAAATCCGGTTAGAACCAAAAATCAAAATCCAGTTCTGGACCAGAAATCGGAATACTACAAGAAAATGGGTACTTTCGTGACTGCAAAGGAATGACTGCATGTCCGGTTTCACTAGAAAATGACTGCAATTCTCTAATTGCACCATTTGTGGAACCAAAATCTGTCCCCAGTCATTTTGGAGTTGGCACGGCAACTACGGGATGAACAGTCGACAGAAAAGGGCCGCAGGAGCGATGTTCTCGTTCTGTGTTGTCAACTTATTGGCGGGAATAGGGATGAATCCAACGTGGCTGGCAAAGTCATTTCTGAGTCATTTTTTTGTCATAAATTTGACTGAGCTTCACTTTTGAGCGACTCAAGAATGACTATTGAATGACTGGCACGACTCTTTTAGAGACCCTAGTTAGTTTCACGGTTTGGACCTCTGCCCATACTGACACGGGTAGGTAGTCCTTTAAATTTTACAAGCTGAGAAAAGAAATGGAAAACTTTCAATTTATACAAAGCCGTTCTAACCCAATACACCACACCGCACTACGATTACAAAATCAATTGGAGTTGTTTCATATTACAAAATGACTACACCAATTGATACAATTTTGGACATTGAACTGTTGAGACAATTCTGACATGTGGGGTCGCATACATCGCAACTGCGCCACCTCTATGCTGTCACTGGGAAATGACTATAAGCGACTCTGTAAGGACTTCTTGCAAACTAATAAATTACTATGTGGTCACTACTCTAATTCTTAGCCTCTAATACTACAGCAATGACGACTTAATATCCTTCTTGAGCTGATAAGTTCTCTTCCATTGACAATTTTATAGTCCTGACTAGATTAACTACCTCCGCTGTAATAAGCACCCATTGAAGAGCGGTCACCCCTACAATCTCTACAATAGTATTAATAAAGATGTCCTTTGTGGCTTAGCAAATGACTGCCAGTTAACTACTTATAATAATCTAGGAGTGATGGGCTACTAATTGCTTGTTATCCTCATTTCCAAATGTAGAACTATTGGATTTCCCTATTAGAATCACGTTTATCATGCATTTTCTGACCATTGCTATGTTTTTGCACTTATTAAGGGCACCCCGGGCATCTACAGCAGCACCTATTGAAAACAATTCCCACAATGAAGCCTAATATTCCTCCTATACTAATAGGTTCTCCTTTGCTGATAATTCAATGGTGTCTACCACTCCTCCATGGTTTACTTCCTAGATGCAACTACTTCGTTGATTGTAAGCAACCCCGAGGACAAGGAAGACAAGGCTCACAAGCATCACAGTACTTTGAGGGGACTCTTTGAACGCTACTTTGTACCCTGGCTACACTCCTATGACTTCAATATGACTTTGTCATAGTCATTTAAAAGTCGCAGTGAAGGATTGTATTGCGTAAACGACTCAAAAATGACTCGGGGGGGGCACCTAGTATTTTACTACAAACCACGTGCAAACAAGTGGTTTCTAATGAACTATAATTTCAACTTAAAATTTTGAGGGTTGCTTAATAATGACTATAGGTTTCTATTGCCAAAATTTCAAACTAAAATAATAGTTGAAATGATTTGTACAAGAGGTTGAAAATGTCCTAAAACGTCATGTTTTTCAACTCAAATATTTATAGAGATCACATTTAGATGACCATTGCATCAATACTCAACTCAAAATGAACTTTCAATAGAGAGCTATTTTCGGGAATTTTTTGTTCATTTTTTAGACAATTTTTTAGGATATAATATAGGGGTGTGAAAGTTATTTTTCAATTGTACAGTGTATCTAATTACTTCAAAAATTTGTGACTAATTATCATTAACAAATAAAAATATCAATAATTCAAAACATAAACTTTTGAAGTAGGAAAATCTAGTCATATTTTTTTTATTTCATTTTATTTAAATTTTAGGATATAATATAGGGGGTCCAAAGTTTTGTTTGCACATGTTTTCTAATGGACACTCTAAGTGACCCCCCCGAGAAAAATGACTAACAAATGACTTCTATACTATTGGCAACCAGACACTCAGCCTGGCATTCCCACAGACTGCACATTCAACAATTCTGGAGGACTGTTGACATCATGGGTAGTCATCATCACACTTTCTTTGCATGAAGTGAGGAGTCTTAGAACAACTATATATGTCTATGTTTTGGGGAAGTCAAATAGGTGACCCTAAATCCCTAATATTCTTCATGTGCCAATCATTTTCAATCCATTTAGCAAATTTGTCTATAACTTTTGATTTGAGGCTCAAAATGTAAAATGGATTTTTGAAGATGAAAGTAAGATTGATTTTTTAACTTTTATTAGTTCAAATTTTTTTGGAAAAAAATAATCTACTATACCTCAATAAGGTCTAAAATATTATTTGTAACACAATTCCTGCATTTTCAATATCCCACATGGTTTGTCTTGCCTACTACTACCCCACTTCTATAAAAGGCTTGTCATTTCATCTCTTCATACTTATACACTAAGACATGCAGGTCATGCAAAATATAAGTATGGTGTATGCTGTATGGTGTATTGTATAATGTATATGGTGTATTGTATATTTGATGTATTATAAATGGTATATTGTATATGGTGTATTGTATATTTGATGTATTATAAATTATATATTGTATATGGTGTATTGTATTTGATATATTGTGTATGGTGTATTGCTATGGACCTTTGAATGTATCCATATGTGATTGTAGAATGACTAGTTCCCTTCTATTTGTCATTATATTCCTTTTTGTACACAATGCATCGTCGCAAATTTAAAATGTTTCCAAAAAATGAATCTCCCTATCCTTAGAAAGTACCCTAAACCCTAAATCTATATCACTTCAGAACAACTACATGCATCACTTAAAAATGACTAGACAATCTTGAAAGTACATCCTACAAATGACTGCAGAATGACTGGACACGTGTCAAAGCGTCATTCGTTCGTTGAAGATAAAATTGCAATAAATGACTGGACACGTGTCAGCCCCGCATTGGTCGACACAACTCCCTCACAACTGCAGAATGATTCATGCAAAGGTCCACGTCAGCAGCGGTTGGCCAAATTTTTCAAAAAATGGGCAACTGCTCGGCCTTTCCAGAAAATTTTGTCCCCAGAACTCAGTGCCATGTCAGGGTTGTCCCCATCACGTCACGTCCGGACGTCCGTCTGACCGACGGTACGTCCGGATCCAAATCTAGCATCCGTCGGGATCCAAAAAAAAAAAAATTTTTTTTTTTTTTTTTTCGCGGACGGCCTGTCCGTACAAGCCGTCCCGGTCGACCGACCTGTACGGACAGGCCGTCCCAGTCGACACACCGACCGTCCCGAAAAAAAAAAAAAAAAAAAAAAAAATTTTTTTTTTTTTTTTTGGTTGACGTTATCCTGACGCGTCATGACCGACGCTGATGGACATCCTAACGGGAAAAGCCAGCGTCACGTCATAATAGACAACCCTGTGCCATGTAGACCCTCCCATCTGTTCTTCATCCAAGGCCCCATTTGTTGGTGATATTAGAGCTGCATTCATTTAAAGTGACTTGTCCACTATAACTGCAGGACCTGAAGTCGCGCCAGAGTCAATTATGTCTGGAATGACTGTAAAACTGTCATTTATCGCAGTCATTTATACCCCTCTTTTTTTGTAGTAGAACCCAGTTAGAACCAAAAAATCAAAATCCAATTCGGACCAGAAATCGGAACCCAGTAGGACCAGATCAGTACAGTCAAGAACAGTTCAGCCAAGAACAATTTAGAAATAAAAATAAAATAAAAATAATTAAAAACTTTTGAATTGATCCCCCAACCAGCTAGCCGGGAGGCAGGCTTGGCTCGGCAGTACAACAGGCAGTTGGGGCCCCAACATCCGGGCTCCTCCATTTCGGACTTTTTTTTATTTATTTCAATTCTCTCAGACCTAAACAAAACAAAACAGATGTTGGACTAACCTATTGCTAGCCAGAATTGGAGTAGGATTAGGGTCTAAAACAAAAACAAGTTAGGAGGGAAAAAAGAAGAAGAAGCACCACCACACCAACAACAAGCAAATTCCAACTCTCACCAATAAGAAAATCACACCTACACACAATGGAAGGAGATTAGGGAAGGAAGAGAAGAAGTAGGCAAGAGAAGGTGAGAGACGATAAATAGTGATCTAGGCCTAGGCTAGGTACGCTTAGGAAGGAAAATCTTGAGAATTCGTCGTGATCATTGGGAGGAGGATTAGGATGACACAAAGGTGGAGTTGTGTAAGAGGGTAGGAGGGACATTAAAACCTCCTTGGAATTTGAGACCATAGTGTAAGGCTCCATAAAAGTTTAGGTGGAATAGTACTAGTATAGAAGGAGAGAAGAAAAAAGAAAAGAAGGGAGAAAGGAAAAGAAGGAGTTTAGATCGCACGGGTGTACTAATTTTCTAAAATAAGCGGTGAGCTTAGAAAAAATTCAACGAAACAAAAAATTACCATGGAACACGAGGATGCACATGTGAACGTGGACAAGGTCATTTCTGACACCGGCAGTGAAGAGGTGAGTTTTTGAATTAATCCTTGGTGCTTTTCCCTAATTAGCGTTGATTTCCTTAATCAGCCCTTAAAAGCACGATTAGCAAGCTGAGATTAGTGCAAATTAAAAGTTTAGATTCAAAAGGTTAGAAATTAAAAGTAGAGGTTTCTGAAACATATTACACTTAGGATTTGGCTTTGAATTGACCGTGTTAGGATAAGTTAAGTAGTAGGGGGTAGGACGGAGGAATTTTATTAAAATTTCATCCAAAGGGAATCATGGACAGAACTTAGGAATTTAGAGTTAACTTTGGGAAGTAAAAAGTTAGAATAATTTGGAAGTTTAATTTAAGGGTTAAATTCTCAAGTCAAACCTTAGGATAGTTTAAAAATAAAAGTTTAGAGTTAATTAGGAGTCAAAAATCCAAGTAGAAAGTAGAAATTGAAGGTAAAAATTTTAAAATAAATTTAGGAGGTAGAAATTAAGAGTAGAATTAGGAGTTAAAATTTGGAAGTTAGAGTTAAATTTAGAGGTTAAAATTTAGAATCAATTGAGAGTTAAAAGCCAAAAGTAGAAGTTAAATTTAGAGTTAGTTTCTAGAAGTAGAAAATCTAGAGTTGAAAGTGAAAACTTAGAGTCAAACCTAGAAGTTAAAAATTGGGATTAATTTTAGAAGCAAAAATCTAGAATTAAAAGTCAAAATCTAAAGTTAACTTTGGAGGGTAAAATTTTAAAGTAGTTTAGAAGTAAAAACCTAAAGTTAAAAGTTAAAATGTAGAGTTGAATTTGGAGGTTAAAATTTAGAGTTAATTCGAAGGAGTAAAATTCTAGAGTTACGGTTGGAAGTAAAATCTTAGAATAGAAGTTGAACTTCAGGGGTAGATTTTGGAAGTAGAACTTTCAGGTAGAGCGTTAAAAACCAGAGATAATCTTAGGGGTTCATGGAAGGGATATAGGGGTTCCCATTTCACATAGTTAGGGACGTTAGAAATGATGCCAACTACCCAGTCAACCCTAGATATGGGATAGATAGTTAGGGAGTTAGAATTTCACATTAAATCATTATCACTTTTGATCATTGCGGTTAGCTTGGAAGTTATCACATGCATCTCTAGGCATTTCTTTTGCCCATCCACGACACTTAGGAAAAGTTAGCAAAAAAGATCCATTGCTTGGAGGTACAATGGATCGCGCTTACAACACCCCCATATATTAAAAAAATAGATAAAATCATAGAACCTGGTTGGTGTTCGCTTTATTACCAAGGGTGGGTAATCTAGTGCCCACACCTAGCGTGAATTGAAATGATTAGAACGGGTTTCCTATCCTTCCATAAAATAGCGGACATGTGACGCGACTTGTGCATCTGCCACTCTAAAGTGCCCTGCGGCTCCCTATTGAATACATTTGTATTTTTGAGGACACTTGGAAGCCCAACTTGATTGTTCTGAATAGTGCCTGTGGTATACGTCCCTTTCTCTAATAGTTCTTTGAACAATGGAATGTTAGAAAAAAAGTTATCCATTGCTATAACATGGCCCTTGCCCTCAATCGGTGCCACTAGTCGAAGCACTACATTATGAGCTAGACGTGGTGCCCCCCTAGCTGCTAGACGTGGTACATGTGCTCCTTCATCTACAATGGGGTCCTTGTTGCAATATACTTCAAAATCCCAAACATATTTAGATGTAGCATCTGCTAGACATCAGACCTTCAGGCCCCATTTCTGCGGCTTTTGTGGCATGTACTGTTGAGCCGGGCAGTACGTGTCCTTGTATCGAATCATCATCTCATCCATTGTTGTAAATTTTCCCAAACTTCATGCTGCCTTACAACTATCTCGAACAGCAATCAACAGCCATCGAACCTGGCCCATCTTATTGTATCTAGGTCTATTTCTATCACTCTCATACGCGGAAGGATCTGTAATGTGTAGACACCTTGTCACACTTTCAAAATGAGCGTGAGCCATTAGTCCACTAATTGTTGGACAATGAAAAATAGAGCCTATCTTTTGCCAATACGTTCTTACATTGGGCTGCCTCTTCATGTCCATGTATAACGTGATGGCAATATAAACTTTGAGCTCCGCAACTGTCAAAGGTTTCCAATTCTCTCCTCCAAAAGTTTTGCCTTGACGGTCAACAAAAATAGCATATCTATTCGTTTCCGTGATAATGCGAAGCAGAACCACATGTGGCCAGAATATGTCGAATAAATTCAAGAATGGAGTTAATCTCCAATAGTTAGAGTGTTGGACCAACATAAAATCCAAACTACATGAAAATCCTAAAAGATAAGGATGAAAATCCAAGTTGATAGGGTTACCTAGGTTAAAAGAGGGGAGGTGAGGGCCTTGGGAAACCTATAAAAGGGCCCTCATTTCTCTCCAAAACCACCCCCATTCATGTTTTGGGTCCGTGGGTCCGTGGGTCCAACTTATGTTGGATTTTTTGGCTATTTTAGCCAAAGGCACTTTTACGATGTTTTGAGCACGTGGTGCTCCGTTGTTGTTCTATTTTTAGCTTTTGAAGGTCTTGGGGTCCTTCTTCCTTTGTGTCTATGAGTTTTGAGTAGTCTTGGGTATTATTTGACTTATTTCTGGGTCACTTGGGTCGCTAACTTGTGAATTAAAGTCCTTTGCTTGAAGTGCTAGCTTGCTTGGGAGTTCTTTGAGTTTTGTCCTAATCCTAAAGCTCCCCCCTCCGCGCCTTGGCTTTGCCGCCCACCGGGGGATCTTTAGCGTTTAAGGATTGTGTTGTCCAACTCACGTGTCCGTATTAACCTCCGAGTGCTTCTCCTTTAGTAGGGGACCTCTTTTGCTCTCTCTAAGGACCCGTGGTGTGTGGTCCTCCCCCCGTACGGCGGAGTTGTGGGCCCCCCTAGGATCGTGACGTTCTAACAGGCTGGGTCCTTCTTCGAAGTTGGTTGTTGACATGTGGCTTCCCCCTTAGACGGCGAAGCTTTGATTCCACTGGTACCTAAGTCTTAGAGGAAGTGTTAAAAACCCGGTTAGACGACGAAGCTTCAAACTACCTCGTGTTCTCAAAGTCTTAGAGTTGGTGTTAAAACCAACTCAACGGCGAAGCTTTGACCCCCCCGGAAGTTACGTACAAGGTTTAGTTTCCAAAACCTCTTGGAACTAATTCAAGGTTTAGCCTCCAAAATCCCCCTACGGGCTTAGATCGAGTCACTTGTGATCCAGTTTAACTTTGCTTTATGGGGAGCCCGGCTAGCACGCTTGGGCCCTTCCTAAAATCCTAGCCAGCCAAGGCCCCAATCAGCCAAGCCCCAGCCAGCCAGGCCACTGCAGCAGCCGGGTATCGCAGCCCCGGGTACCCCAGCAGCCGGGCCACCGCAGCGCCGGGTATCGCAGCTTCTGACCACCGCAGCAGCCAGCCACCACAGCACTAGGCTCCGCAACAACCAGGTCGTGGCCAAAATTTTGATCTTCTCGTTCTTTTTTTTTTTGTCCGTTTTTTTTTGCATTCTAGGCTCTAGGGAAGGAAGAAAAAAAAACACAAGTGACAAAGAAAGAGGGGAGTCAAGGCCAGAATCTGAATAGTAGAAGTAGAAATTAGTATACAAGAAGTAGAAATTAGCATAGTAGAAGTAGAAATTAGCAAAGTAGAAGGATGGAAGCAAAATAGTAGAGGTAAGGGTTGGGCAAACGGACGTGTAAGCTAAGATCTTGTAGGGTTAGGGAAGAACTCGTGTTAAACCACCAAGTAACCTGCAAACTCACACAATCACTCCACGTACAACTCAGCCAAGCTCTCCACACACCATAACCAAAAACCTTGAGCATTACGAACAAGGAGGAAGATGAAATAGGAGAGAAGCATGCTAGTGGATGGATTAGGGGAAATCTCAACTAACAAATTTGGGCCATTGGGAGAGTAAGCATAAGAGTAAAAAAGACCGTGCCCTTGGGCGTAAGAGAAAGGTCAACCACGTAAGCACTTGGGAAGGCCAAGGTGTAAGAGGTGTAAGAACGAAGTCAACGCGTAAGAACTTTGGAAGACAAGTTGGTTGGTGTAAGAAGGGGTGGAAAGAAGGAGAAGAAAGAAATCCCACCACATTTACCACTTCGTTCTCAAATCTTCCCCAATTCAAGAATCACTCAAGGAGTCAAAAATCCAAGAAGAAGGGACATGGCCGAGGGGAGGAACCTCGACCGTTTGATCCAAGACCTCCAATATGAGGTGGGCCCCTAAAAACCCCACTCTTCCGTATTTAACTTTGTTTTATCAAGATAATTAGAAGGAGGCCGAGAGCTAGAGTAGGGAAGAACCAAAGTCAGGGTTAAACTAAGCTTAGAACACTGTATTAGAAGTTCCCGCGATTTCAAAAAGTCATCATTCATCCAAATCCGAGCTAAAACGAAGGAATTATAGGCGGATGAAGTTAGGGAGTCATGTTGGATGAAACTTAGCAAAATTCATCCAAGAGGAACAAGGAATAGTATTTGAAAAGATAAAGTGATTAGGAACCTAACCGTGAAATTAGAAGTTAGTTTTGGAATTAGAGCTAGCCGTAATTAGCGGATGAAGTTTGAAAGACCGATTAGCGGTCAAACTTCATCCATGGATAACTTTTGATAGGAAAACCCAAATCTAATGTGATTAGTCAAAATAGGAAGCTACAATCAAGATCTCCTTGGAACAAGTCTTAAGTTCTACGATTAGTACATTGGTAACCACACTTAAGATCCTTAAGTAAGATTAGAAGGCGGATTAGGGGCTTTTAAGATTAAGGTTAGGTTAAGTATAAATTTAGAACATCTTAGAACAAGTTTAGGGTAACCCAAAACTAAACCCAGCTTAAGGAAATACCTAAACCCCAAGCAGTTAAGAAGGGATGAAGTCCGGAACAAGTAATGGATGAACCCTAGAGGATTTCATCCATCTGAGCTAAAACTTGGTGATTAGGTTAAACTTAGGGGATCAGGCTCATAGCCCAAATCCCAAGTCAAATCAAAATCCGTAATCCATAGAAAAGCATGGATGAAGTTTGAGGAACCGAGTAGCGGTCAAACTTCATCCGTCCCTAACTTTCTCTAGGAGAGTCCAAATCAAACAAGCTTTATACTTTTAGAAATGGCATAAGATACTCTTTCATTTAGAATAGATAATTTTAGACTAGAATTCACTCCTCTCCCAAACCACTAAGCCTTCGTAGGCTTTGACCCAGACTTAATAGTCATAGCAATTCCAATTAGGGTTTCGTTTTGTTTTCTTCATTATCCAAATTAACGAGTCTTAGGAGCATAGAAAAGATCCATTGCTTGGAAGGCACAATGGATTGGCGTTAGACACCTATAGATCGAGTCAAAACGGTTAATTACCGAGAGCCTGGTTGTGCTCGCTTCTTTACCAAGGGTGGATAAACAAGCGCTCACATAATGGTGCGTCTGCCGGGAGACTAGCATAGGTCCCTGTCAATTACTTTGAAGACTAACAATCAAGTACATGCGAAAGGAGAAGAGCCAGAGCAGTGTCTTGAGTCGACACAGCTTGACTACTCCGACCATCGTCGACTTCAGCCAAAGAAGCCATACCGGGACGACGAGGACGGGTATAGTGACTCCGAAGACAACAAGCTGCTTCGAGTGGAAGACCTACTGCTTGGCCCTGATCAGTTGGGGGGGTCCTTCGAATATTGGGAACACTTGGCGCGCCAATACTTGTTTAGTCCAAACCAGCACACTCCCTCCATCGTTCGAGCCTTTGAAGCCGGAGTCTTTGGGGTAGCTGAGGAGGAGATTGCCAAGTGCCTCTCCTTCTATTGGGAAGTGGTACTTGCCACTTGGAGGTTCGAGAACGCTTACATCAAGGCGTGTTTCAACGCCAACCTCCCTTCCTATCGAACGTACAACCCCCTCACAGAGGTGCCCTACGTCGACATACGATACCTGTCCCCGACCCCACTCTGCAACGAAGTTTGCCGATACTTCCGGTTCGCTCAGCCAGCCGTGGATTTCGACCACTTCCTCGAGAACCCTTACACCTAGCCGGAGGATTTCTGTACGTGACACAACGGGATCAGCCAATTGATCCTAGACTGCTGCCACGGCATATCATCTCGACTTATACCAGCCACATTGGACGCGGCTCACCAGCTGCGGTACATTACAGAGTACGCCTCCGCTTACAAGCCTTGTCAAGACGCGGAGGACTTCAAGGTCTCCAACTTCAACCTGCCTTGAGACGAGTGGATCCACCAACCTCGTTATCACCCGCTACACTACGAGTATCCGAGCCGTGGGAAGAGGAGCCGTCTTGAACGACTCAAGCACGCGACCTTCTTCACCAACGCTGCCTCGTGAAACCGACACTTGCCAGCGATCACTGCGATTGAAGATCAACAGGCTCCGTTCTTCTTCGAAATACGCCCTACTGCGTGCGAGATAGTCACGACGTTGATTTGTGCTGACCAAGTCATAGCCCCAGCCTAGGCTAGCGTTGGTCCCTGCTTGCAGTTCATTTACCTTTGCTTGTATCGCTCCTATATTTTATACATGTGTGGATTTGTTTGGTGTGAATCAAGACTCAAATAGATGCCACCTAGACCTTCCGTCACCCCAATCTCTGACAGGATACTGCGACCTAAAGGAGGAGCGGGAAGCTCAGCTCGATCTAGGCCGCCAAGTCCCTCTCCGTCCCGATCGTACCACGAAATTAGCTCCCCAGATTCATTCGAGAGGGTAAGCTCACCCGATTCCTCTGAAGGGATGGGTGACCATGAGGCCCAAGGGCCTCCGGTACCACTTGGACCACCGGGCGGCGGCGACTTCCCGCCAGTAGGAGCCGCTGACGTCCCACCAATACCAAGGGCGGATCCAATGATGCGTCCAAGGGGGTTATCCATCTTGGTACCCTAAGGACTGCGAGAGATCTTGGTTCCCCATCACCTTCCTAAGTTCTCGGGATCTCCGGATGATGATCCCACCGCTCATATCGAACGGTTTCAAGAGATTCTCACTTCTCACTTAGTCACTCACCCAGGCTACTACTTGATCTGGTTTCCTAACACTCTGACTGGGACGGCTTACTCTTGGTACCGTTCACACAGGGAAGGAATCTTCACCACGTGGGAGGAGCTGTCGGACGCCTTCCTTGGCTATTTTCGACCAGAGATGGGGCAGCAGCAAGCCTTGGAAGCCTTGTCCGATATTCACCAAGGACCAACCGAGGACCTTTCGGCTTATATCCGCAGGTTCCAAATTGTGTGTACCCGATACGTGGGGAACTTCCTGGACGACGGGACCGTTCGGAACTTCTTCATCCAAAGGAGTTGACTCTCCGACCACTATCTGGGACATTCTCTCCCAAAGGCCTCGGTCCCTCGAGGATGCCCTACCGGCCGCCCAAGACGTTGAGGTTATCAACAAGGAGAACAAGAGGATGGTACAGCGGGGGCATGACCCCATACCGGCCTTCATTCGAGTACACCACTACGAGTCAGCCACGGCACTATATCGCTCACCCCCCAAGGTCAATGGGATGTACCTAGACCCCTTGTCCGCACAAGAGCCAATGATGCTGCTGACTGGACCAGTGGAGCAGATTTGTACCGAGGTACGACAAGCCTCCAACGACATGGCCCATGCGGTGCGAGAATTGACCGAGCAGATGGCTTGCCTCGTGAAGGGACAACAAGGTTCCCAAAACCTTCCGAAGTACCATGAATCAGGGTCACACACCTCCGGCAATTGGTGCAACTACTGCGGCCAGCCCAATCACACGTCCCCATTTTGTCCTCTACTCAAGGACAATCCACCACGACAGTCTGAGTACCAAAATCGAGTATGAATTTTAGAATTATAGGTCTAAAACGTCTTGCAATTTTTGAAGAATGACAAACGTGGTACGAGAACCTAGTACGCTCTGCAGCTGTGGCCCTCCAATATCAAAATCCAATCACCTAAAACTGCAGAAAAACAAATTCACTAGTTCAGGGACACTGAGATTTCCTTTTACAATTCAAATGCACTGAAAACAACATGATTGGTGAAAAACGCTGTTTTTTTGAACTGACTCTGAAACAAAAATGCAGCAAAGCATAACTACAACAACAAAAAAAGGACCTTCACCAAAAGGGAGAACTACAAAAGCAAATCATAAATTCAACCACCTAAATCCTACCACATTGAACTCAAGAAACAAGCACAGCAACATCCGTCTACAAGCGGCAAGCTGAACCCTAAACCCTAGCAGCAGAACCTAAATCCTACCACATTAAACTCAAAACAGAAGCACTGCAACATCCATTTACTAAATAACAGAAGCACTCCAACATCCAATTACTAAGCAAGCATCGTCAACAATCTGAGCGAAACAGGGTTTTAAGAAGTTTTAATATTGAAAAGCAAGAGAGATAAAAAAGAAAGGACTTGTTGCTTACCGAGAAAAGAAACCAGCTCTTTCGAATTTGTCATTCTCCGAAGTTGCAGTGCGTGTTGTCCGCAACACCAAACCCCGCTCTCAAGAATGCTCCCACAGTTGTTGCAGTCGCTGACGAATGCTCCCTCAAACTCAACTCACTCAAATCTGTCAATCTAAATTGAACTCTCAAATCTCAACTCTGCAATTGAAGACTGCAAATTCAAGAAACCGTGAATGGTGCGCACAACCCAAATGCCAGCAGCAAAGATGAATAGTAACAAAATAACGTGAGACGACTCAGAAATTGCTCGCTCAGTCACAGAATGCGGTCGCTCGCTCAGTCAGTCACAACATCGGCTCGCAAGGTCGGAGTCGCTCGCTCATTGTGAGCTCCCAATTTGTCACTTGGGACTCGTAGAATTATTTTTTTGGAAATTTGCAATTTAAAGTTGATAAAAGTATACAAAAATCCATAAAAAGAGTGTAGAACCGAAATAGGGTTGTGTCATACCCATTATAGTATTTGGTCTAGATTTGTGTTTTTTACTTAGAATCCTCCAAACCTTGCCTAAAAATAGTATAGAAATAACGAAAAGGTTAGATTTGGTGGATTCGAGTCACACAGCCTCAGAAGGGCTAAATCCCACCATGAATGTGGCGATTCATGGCTAGGTCGGTCCGAGGGATCCACAGCGAGGCCACTAGGTCGGGTCCTAGAGTTAGATTTAGAATTTCCCATTAGATCGACGAATTCCCAAAATCCCGATTGTTAGCATGCAGGAGCCACTCACGCAAGACCGGGCCCGTGGAGGAATATATAGCCCAAGGATGGTGTTCTAGGGTGAATCCCATGCCAGGAGTCCAACGGCGAAATCGGTTCGCCAAGATTCTTCCACCTATAGAAGATTCCCGCATCATCGTTGATTCAAGGGGATGTCCAGTTTAAATCTTCATTGACCAATCGTGCTAGGTACGGAAACACACCCGCACGTCTTTCATGCGACTCCCTGAGAGGTCACGTGAAAAATCCCAGCATCTTCCGACTTGCAGAAGAACCTTTTTCCGGGTGGTCAACCCTCTTAACCTCCAACGGAAATTTCATGGAAATTACCCAGGTTACAATAAAGTCTCACTAAAAATTAGACTAGCTTGTTTTATGTTAATAATGCGCTCCGTGAAGTTTCACGACATTCCGATAGCGGCAAGTACCCGAACCGGCGAGATTCCTCGGGAATTGACCACTTGGCAGGGTCCCCACCACGTTGACCGGCATTCCGGGACCATACGATGGCGAAACGAAGTCAACCAAAAGTCCTTTCCGACTCTCTCGCACCTACCGGAGACCCAAAGCTATTCACATTTCTCAAAATAGGAGACCCCCAAGATCTAGGATTTTACCACGATTTAGTTTTTAAACTAAATTAGCCTACGATGGGTTTTTGGCCTCGGTACGGGGGATAGAGGGGTCTTGAACTAAACACAGTGTTCTGGATCCAACGGCGTAATCCGTTTGGCGATTGGAGCTAATCTCCAAAAGTTAGGATGTTGGTCCAGCATAGATGGTAGAAGTTGAAATTTAGGATGTAGGATGAAAATCTTTGAGGATGAGGATGAAAATCCCCGTTGATAAGGTTACCTTAGAATTCTAGAGGGAGGGGTGAGCCCTTGGGAACCTATATAGGGGCCCCATTTCTCTCTCTAGAACACCCCCAATTCTTGTTTTGGGTCCGTGGGTCCAAGTTATTTTGGATATTTTGGTGTTTCAAGCCAAAAACCTCTACGGTGTTTTTGGAGCACTTTTGGCTCCATTGTTGCTTATTTTCAAGCTTTGAAGGTCCTTGGGGGTCCTTCTACCTTGCTTTGTATACTCTTTTGTGAAATTTTTGGTATCTTGTTGTAAGTGGAGAGCATCTCTCTCCCTCTTATACGTGTAGTGATCTAACTTGTGAAGTTTAAGAGTCTCTTTTGTATCTTGCACTAATCCTAAAGTCACCCCCCATCGTACCTTGGCGATGCCGCTTTGGAGGGCCTTTAGCGTGTGAGCTTTGTGTTGCCACGTGCTCTAACTTGTATGTTTCCTCTTTGTGTTTTTTTTTTACACCTCTTCTAACCTTCTCCTTGTTGAGTGGACCCCCCCTCCTGGACGGTGAAGCTTTGAACCTCCTTGTACATGTTTTTTCTAAGTTCTTCCAAACCTTCTTCTAACCTTCTCCTTGTTGAGTGGACCCTCCTCTGGGACGGCGAAGCTTGGAACTTACGTGTGGTTTTTTTTTCCTTTAAAAGTTTAGTTTTTCCCTCTTCTAAAGTCTCTCTCATTGTGTGGACCCCCCCTCCGGGACGGCAAAGCTTTGAACTAGTAACAAAATAGGAGTCCTAAAGCGTATGTTAAAAGTGTAGACGGCAGAGCTTTGAACCCCCGAGGAGTCTAGAAGTCCTAAAGTTGGTGTTAAAACCAATTTCACGGCGAAGCTTTGCACCTCCCCCGTGTTTAGATCCAAAGTCTAGTTTCCAAGACCTTTGTGGAAACCTCCAAAGTTTAGCTTCCAAGATATGTAGGTTCCTTTGCACTTAGTGAAGTTTAGTTGTTCCCCACGGTTTATTTAATTAGTTGTATCCCAAAAAATGTTAGTGTATCTAGCACCCCCCAAAGTCCATCCCCCCCTAGGTTAGCAAGAATCTAGTCTTTTATTTTAGCCTTAGCCAAGTTTCCAGTCCCTTTAGCCTTAGTCAAGAATACCGTCTTTTTATTTAGCCTTAGCCAAAATTCCAATCTCTTTAGCCTTAGTTAAGAATATAGTCTTTTTATTTAGCCTTAGCCAAGATTCTAGTCTTTTAGCCTTAGTCAGAAATCGAGTTTCCAGAACCAACATACGGCCAGCCAACATCAGAACCAGCATACGAGCCAGCCAACATCAGACCAGCATAACGAGCCAGCCAACAAGCAGAACCAACAACCATAACCGAAAAAAAAATTAATTAATTAAAATTTTTTGGCCGACCCCCCAGCCAGCCAGCCAGCCGGAGGGCCAGCAGCTCTCCCGGTACAGCAGGTGGCTCTCGGTACAGCAGGTGGCTCTCGGTACAGTAGGCTCTCTCGGTACAACAGGCTCTCAGTCCAGCAGGGGAGGCTGGGGCCATTCGGACTCCTCCCCAAATTTTTGATTCTCTCGGATTTTTTTTATTATTTTTGGTTTTCCCAAACCAGAGCACAAACAAAGGCAAACCAAACCAAAAGCATGTTGGACTAATTTTGTGCTAAGTGGGGTTGAAATAGGACTAGGGCAAAAAATACAAAAGGGAAGGGGGAGAAATAGAGGTTGCCATTCCACGTGCCACCTGCACAAAAACATCCGATCCAACCTGCATCACCACTCACACCTACACACAATGGAAGGAAATTAGGGAGAAGGATGTGTTATAGGAGTGGAAAGGAGAGAGACGATGAATAGTGCCTAGTTAGGAGATTAGGTAGGAAATCTAGAAGAACTCCTTGCAACCGTTGGGAGGAGGATTAGGATAACACAAAGCAAGGTTGCGTAAGAGGGTAGGAAGAACATTTAAACCCTTCTCATAGTTTGAAACCATAGTGTAAGACTCATAAAAGCTTAGGTGGAATAGTGCTAGTGTAGAAGAAAGAGGAATAAAGAAAAGAAAGGAGGAAGGGAAAGCGGGAGTTCAGATCATCAAAAATTGTAATATTTTCTAAATAAGCGGTGAGCTTGGAAAAAATTCAAAACAAAGCCAAAGACTACCATGGAGCGTGAGGATGTACACGTGGACATGGACGAAGTCATTTCCGACACTGGTAGTGAAGAGGTGAGTTTTTGATTTAATCTTTGATGTTTCTCCTTAATTAGCATTTATTTTCTTAATCTACCCTTAGAGCGTGATTAGCATTTGAGATTAGTGTAGATTAGAAGTTTAGATTCAAAAGTTGATAGATTAGGAAGAGAGGTTTCCGAAAACAGCTTATAATTAAGATTTGACCGTAAACCGACCGTGTTAGGCTAAGTTAAGCAATAGAGGGTAGGACGGAGGAATTTTTGAATAAAATTTCATCCAAAAAGAACCATGGACGGAAATTAGGTTTAAATTAGAATGAGAATTTAGGATTAAAATTAGGGAGTAATTAGCAGTTAGAATTAGAATCAATTTACACTTTTACTTTTTAAAGATGAACTTCTGAGGTCAAAATCTAGAGCTAACTTTAGGGAGTCAAAAATTAGAGTAGAAAGTAGAGGTCAACAGTAGAATTGAAAATCAACTTAGGGAGTAGATTTTTGAGTTAGGAATAGAGAAGAAAAAATAGAAGTCAAAACTTGGAATAACATTTAGAGTTCATCTAGGATTAAAACGATAGGGTTAAAGTTGGAAGTAGAAGTCAAAAGTCAAAAGTCAAAAGTTAAGATTAAATTTAAAGGATAAATCTTAGAGTTAATTTAGGAGTAAAAACTTAGAGTTAAAAGTTAAAACATAGAGTTAAAATTCAAGGATAAATCTTAGAGTTAATTTAGGAGTAAAAACTTAGAGTTAAAAATAAAACATAGAGTTAAAATTCAAGGGTAAATCTTAGAGTTAATTTAGGAGTAAAAACTTAGAGTTAAAAGTTAAAACATAGAGTTAAAATTCAAGGATAAATCTTAGAGTTACTTTAGGAGTAAAAACTTAGAGTTAAAAGTTAAAATATAGAGTTAAAATTCAAGGATAAATCTTAGAGTTAATTTAGGAATAGAAACCTAGAGTTAAAAGTCAAAACATCGAGCACAAGTCAGTAGTTAAGAATCAAGTTAAAGAAGTAAATCTAGAGTTACATTCCAAAGTTGGAATTGTAGGGGTAGCTTTAAAAAGTAGAACTTCTAGGTGGAGTCTTAGAAACCCAAGATCGTCTTAGGGGTTCATGGAAGATACATAGGGGTTCCTCTTTCTACGTAGTTGGAGACGTTATAAATGGCGCCAACTACTCAGTCGACCCTCGACATAGGATAGATAGTTAGGGAGTTAGGATTTCACCATCACTCTGAACATTGCAGTTAACTTGTAAATTACTACATGCATTACTAATTATTCGCTGCCATCCACGAAACTTAGGAAATGTTAGCAAAAAAGATCCATTGCTTGGAAGGCACAGTGGATCGCGCTCACATCACCCCCATATATTAAAAAATGTGGATAAAGGCATAGAACCTGGTCGGTGTTCACTTTATTACCAAAGGTGGGTAATCTTGCACCCACACTCACTCACCATGTCGTCTTGCTTCCTAAATCGCTCACTCACAAAACTAAACCGCTCACTCATAGCATCGACGCGCAAGCTCGGCAAACGTCGAAAAAACTAAAACTGGACACGGTCTTCGAGCGTGCCGCAGGGGGGAGACAACCCACCGATCCCAACCCGAGCCGCCAAATGCGAGGCAGGCTCGGTGCCGAACCTCCGCATCAGTGCGGAACCTCGGGGTCGGTGCGGAACCTCGGGAGGGTCCCAAACCTCCACCCTTGGTACCAAACCCATGCTTCAAGTCCGCTACACATCCATACCTTAACCTTGGAGCGCTCCGACGTCCATTTTCTAGACGATGAACAGATTCAGATCCTTGTTTCTGTCTCATTCCTGCTTGGATGAAAGTCATCCTAATTTTTGGTGATACTTTATCAAGTTGTTGTCCTATCCATCAGTTGGATTTGGTGTTACTAGAATATATACATTTCTAAAATTACAAATGTGGAAGTATGTCAAGTGGTCAATTTGCATTGACTTTAGTTCAAAACTAGATGTGCAAAAATGAGGTCAAAGATGTAAAGGTCACAAAAATTTCAAAAAATCACCATATGAAGAGAACCTTATTTCAAATCCATTCCAACAAGTTTTACTCAAAAAATGATAATATTGTACTTGTAATTGAATTTAGAAGGAATTCTAAAATTTTCTTTTCAAAATTTATAGAAAAAGATTGGTGATAGCATTAGTAGCTCTAACCGTACGGATAGAATTTAAAAATCAAAATCTACAGCTTTCATTTGTATACCAATTCCAAAATATTCTTCCAAATTGTAGTTTATAATGGTTTTTCTCAAATCGTCAATTTTGGAGATGAGTCCAGACGTTTAGGGGTTAAGGCAGGTTGTTTGTTTGTTTTGTTTTCTTGTTTCACGTTGAGATCTCTCAGACCGTGCGTCCCCTGGTGGCGTTCTTGGTACCGTCAAAAAGCCCTCCGCTAGAAGAGGTGCATGGGCTTCATTTCGTGGCATTGGGACGTACGGTGGAAAACTTATCAGTTTTTGAGTTATTTTTTGTTTTTAAAATGACTTTCAATTTTGTCTTGGGTGTAAGGTAGGAGGCTCGAACTACGACCGGGCATTTTGAACCGAACAGAACACCCAGGTACATTTTGCTTTCTTCAATTTACCAAAATGTACAAAAGAGGTACATTCTAGGAGGTGGTTGCTTTTACAGCCCTTTGGCTTTTTACCTTCAAAATTTCATACCTAATTCCACAAACTCCGAAAAATATGAAACAACTTGAGCCAGATGCCATTTCTTCTTGTCTTTCAAGGAAAATTTACTGAAAAATATACCAAGATGTTTTACCTCCCCAAAATTCAGGTTCAGCGCTTAGATAGTCGCTTTATAGACCTCCTACCTTAGCAAGGGCACAGGGCTACACTAGTCTTCTAAGTTTGCATGGTATATTCTTTGCTTATTTTGTTTTAATAATTTGTTTGTTTTGTTTGTCATGTTCAAATCTCCCGGTGAGTGCGTATCACCCCACAACGTGCTTGATACTGTCGGAATTTCGTGGCGTTATGATCTACAGTGGATAAATTAAGAATTTTTGAGTTATTTTTGGATCTTAAAAATTACTAAATTATAATAAATTATATATCTTTTAAACCGTGTGTCAATAATTTACCATGTTCTTGATACCATTTGAAAGCCCTCAACAAGGAGGGGTACACAAGCTTGGTTTTGTGGTGTTTGTTCTCGTGTTTGTTACTACAATGGAAAAGTTCTAGGGTTAGAATTATTTGTGCTTTTAAAACTGACTTTGACTTTTGTTTTGGATGTAGCAACGGCTTAGGGCTTCAGTATTTGGTACCTTAAAATGTGTTATTTGTTTTATTTTCTTATGGTTTAGTACCTTCACTTAGACTTTCTAAATTGTTTTTGTTTTGTTTTGTTCACTTATGGTCCGATACCTGAACTTAGAGTATTTGTTTTGTTTTATTTTGTTTTGTTTAATCTTGGTCCACAAATTGCGATCTTTAACCTTTCAAGCAGTAACTAGTGATTTATAAATCACCTCTTTCATTATATTGTATTCATAAATAATTCCCCCCTATAAATTGCAGAAGCTCTCAGAAGAAGGCCTAATACCGTAGAAGACCTTTTGTATTTAGAGACAAATCATTTTTTATAGTCAAATCATTTTTCATTTTGGCATTTATGTCCTTAATATCGTACGCTCAAATAGTCCATAACACATAAAATGTTAAAAATTTATGTAATTCACCTATTGAAGGTTGCAATATATTTAATATAAAACATAGAAATGAGTCCTTTTAACTATATTCATACCATATTTTTTTTAATCTTCAAAAACAAAAGTAAAAATAGAAAAAAATGGATTGTGACAGTCCTTTTTGTGTCACCCTAGCTTGCAATTGCCCTTGGAGGTGTGTATTGATCAGTAAATATGGATTTAGGGTGAAAATTAAGTTTTCCTTTATACATTTTTAGAACTTACTTAGTGACTTACCAAGAGCTTAAAAAGCAATGGCCACATAAACTTAGTTAAATCATTTTTTATTTTGGACTTAAAGAATCATGATTTCGCTGTTGAGTGAATATTAAATTAAAATTATTTTTTCTATTTTAGATGTTTTCTACAAAGATTAACACTTTTACTTTCTGCACAAGTGGGTTACTTATAAGAAGTTAGCAAACAACATGCAACAAAATGTAGTAAAGGACTTAGGTGTTAGTTCATAGTGTCTAAAATTTTGAAATAACTAAACTAAGAGCTTCCCTAATACCTAGTAATATACAATGTACTAAATCATGTGCACCCTTTTATCTCTCTTCAGAACTTGAACATCTTTTAGGGCCCTCTCTTGGTAACCAATTCCATGACATTAGAAAGTTTAGTTCTTTAAACTACAAGGAGTGGCGAATTCATTTTTTTTTCTTTCTCGTAGCCTGTGTTAGGAAATGGGGCACTAAATTTAGTGCACCCATGAATTATTATTCCTTGGAGTATTTACAACTTGTACATTTTTTTTGGCCTTCTTTTGGATACCAATTCCATGACATTTGAGATTTTAGTTCAATAAACTACAGGGCCTGGCTAATTCATTTTTTTTCTTTCTCGTCGTACAAATAAGAGAATGGTGAACTAAATTTAGTGCACCCATGAATTATTATTCCTTGAAGTATTTACAACTTGTACATTTATTTTGGCCTTCTTTAGGATTCCAATTCCATGACATTTGAGATTTTAGTTCTCTAAACTACAGGGCATGGCCAATTGTTTATTTTTTCTTTCTCGTCGTGTATGTTATGAAACGGTGCACTAAATTTAGTGAATTCATGAATTATTATTCCTTGGAGTATTTACAACTTGTACATTTTTTTTGGCCTTCTTTTGGATACCAATTCCATGACATTTGAGATTTTAGTTCAATAAACTACAGGGCCTGGCTAATTCATTTTTTTTCTTTCTCATCGTACAAATAAGAGAATGGTGAACTAAATTTAGTGCACCCATGAATTATTAATCCTTGGAGTGTTTACAATTTGCAAAAATGTTTGAATTTGAACTTCCTTGAACCGTACACTTTGTTACAATTTCTGTAAAATCATTTGCATAGAAATATCCATGACATTCTACATTATTTTGTAGACATTAAACTAATTATACGGCCTCTGTTCATTCCCAATTCTTTCTAATTCACATAGGAGTGGATTTGAAATGGATATGCATTGCATTTTCCGTCAAATGTATTTTTGAAAATGATGTTGACATTTCAAGCAAACTGCAACGTCAACACTGATGCATTAGACATGATTGCAATAATGGACGTACACAAAAACTGCGAACTTAACATTTATGGAGTTCTTTTCTTCTTTAAACTTCGGTTCATTTAAGATGTATTGAAGTAATTCAATTTAGTACTCGTTTTGAAAGACTCCATTTTCCATGCACTTATAATTATGGAATTTGAAAGTGCCTGCAGTATATGTATTTAACCTAATTTAAAGAGAACTATGTGTAATTGTACGAGGTACTTGATTTATTATAAAAAAATCATGACCTTGTACAATGATAAGATACAATTGAATTTTGAAATTCTCATAATGATTAAACTTTGTTCAATATTTCACTTCCAACTGCTATAGGCCATAGTTTCATATTCATACCAAATCATTCAGTAGCATTCATGATGAGAGGAACCGCTGACATTGAGCCAGCACGCATTCTTAATGGTACCATCTAATGTGCAAGCCATAAATGATTTGAAGAGCCCCATCAAATGTTGAATTGGAAGGCAATTGTGCTTGCAATCATTTTTTCGCATTGAAAAAGCCTCTAAATTTCTACTGAAGTTCTTTAGGAATAAATAATTTTACTTACATCTTCATGAAGTGATCACTTCTTTCCCTCCAAAATGTGCAATTCCAGTCTGATAAAAAATGAACCATACATTTTGCTATTGTTAACGAAATCCAATTCAAAATTTCATAAGTAAAGGGCACAATGTACTAAGTAAGTTCTTATTTTTATTTTTCATGTCAAAGGTTGTACATGTTTAATAAAGGTCATCGCAGATTCAGTTTTGTGGTTTAGTATTGAAAACAAATTAAATTATGAGCTTCATGCGTTCATGCTCAAGTCATAAAATTTGATGGCGATTGGAGGAGGGGAAAAAATGTGCAAGTTTTGAATAATCCCCACATTAAAAGAAGGGGCACAAAATTGAAAGGCTTATAGACTTTGAATGTGGGGAACATTTGGAACTTGCATATGTTTTTTACCCCTCCAATGGCCATCAAGTTTCATGATATTTGGAATTGAGTTCCCTAAACTAGAAGGCATGGCTTATTGTTTTATTTTTTAATTCACGTAGTAAATAAAAGAGAAAGGGTTTACAAATTCAAAAGTCTTGTGGAATGTAAATGTTAGAAAATTTTACAACTTCCACGTAAATTTTTTGGGGGGTAAACAAAATGTGAAAGCTGTAAAGGTTCTACATTTTGTTTGCAGGGGCAAAACAAAATGTGAGAGTTGTAAATGTTTCATTTTTGGGGGGAGGGAGTTAAACAAAATGTGGAAGTTGAAATTGAATTCACGTTTAGTGTCCACCGGCCTCTTAAACCAGTGGGGTTTTTTTTTTTAATACGCGAATGACTATAGAAATGAATAAGCCCTAAGAAAACTGTCGTTCAAGGAATATAATCCAAAATGTCATCAAATTCGTTGGTTGGTTTAAACAAAATTGAAAGACTGCCTTGTAGTTTCATTGTCATTGTAGATATGTACCCCAAATGTCATGGAATTTGTTGGCGACTCAGAGGGTAAAAAAATTTGCAAAGTTGTAAATGAACTCCACAAGGAAAGCAAATCCATGGCCAATTCATTTTTTTTTCCTTCATTACAAGAATGAAAGCAAATTTCAGCCTAAACCATGGATTGCCCTGTCAATACTAGTTGCTTTATAAAATCCAATCTTAAATGTCATGAAATTTAGGAGCACTTGGAGGAGGGATAAAAATGTGCAAGTTCCGGGTAATCCTCACATAGAGAATGCATGACTGAGGACAATAAAGTTTTGCCCCTCACTTTTGAAAGAGAAACAAATTTAAAAATAAGCCATGTCACACAATTTGTAGAATCCAACTAGAAATGTCATGAAATTTAATGGCGGTTGGATAAGTTGTAAACACTCCAAGGATTAATAATTCATGTGTGCACTAAATTTAGTGCCCCATTTTCTAACACACACTACGAGAAAGAAAAAAAAACAATTGGCCATGCACTATAGTTTAAAGAACCAAAATCCCGAATGTCATGAAATTGGTATCCAAAAGAAGGCCCAAGAAAATGTACAAGTTGTAAATACTCCAAAGATTAATAATTCATGCGTGCACTAAATTTAGTGCCCCATTTTCTAACACACACTACGAGAAAGAAAAAAAAAACAATTGGCCATGCACTGTAGTTTAAAGAACCAAAATCTCAAATGTCATGAAATTGGTATCCAAAAGAAGGCCCAAGAAAATGTACAAGTTGTAAATACTCCAAAGATTAATAATTTATGCGTGCACTAAATTTAGTGCCCCATTTTCTAACACACACTACGAGAAAGAAAAAAAAAACAATTGGCCATGCACTGTAGTTTAAAGAACCAAAATCTCAAATGTCATGAAACTGGTAACCAAAAGAAGGACAAAATAAGATTGGAGCAAGTTGCAAATATGTATAGGATTCAGAATCCTTTAAATATTCTATTTAATATATCCATGTCACATTCATGTCTACTTGAATTTAAAAAATTGGAAATGAATGGATGGCTTGTATTTTAATGTCCAAGAATATCAATTGGATATTTGTATGGGAATGATTTAAGAAGAATTTCAGCATGCTGTAAACATTCTTACAATTTAGTATAAAAGAACTAGGCCTTTTATTCCCAATATCATGCCTTATCATTGTACCTGGTCATATTCTTTTTCTAATGAATGATGTACCTAGTCATATTTTCCATACTAGTTCCTTTTAAGTAGATTAATTACATATACTCTAGCCACTTCCAAATTTCATATAATTTTAAATTCATTGAAATTGTAGTATTTTAGAACGACTAAATTGAATTATTTACTTCTCAAGCCAGGCATCGTAAATCAACTGAAGTTGAATGAAGAAAAGAATTCCATGAATTCTACCTTTGTAGTTTTTGTGTAGGCAAATCATTACATGTCTAATTATGAATTAGTGGCAACGTTGCAGTTAGCATAAAATGTCAACATTATTTTTTAAAATCCATTAGACAAAATAGTTGGGATAGAGACCACAGCAACCATGAACTAAATCAGAACCTTAATTTAACCCCTAAATGCCCGAGGCACCAAATTTTGGTGTCAACAAAACTTTGAAGTTAAATATACCCTAACCAAGTTGCTGTTTTAATTAATTTATATTTTTGAAAAATTCTTGTTGAAGTCTACTTTTAGTGTTAGAAAGCCAATTTTTAAAATGATTGATTATGATTAATTTTTTGTATTCAAGATTTGGTGCAAGGGTAACTATCCATTGCAATCTTGACTTTCCACAGTGTTGAGGGCTCTTGGAAATGCGCCTCAAATACACTAGACCTTGGAGGCAAAATCACATTAGAAATTCATTATTTAAAAAAATTGTAGAGTAGGTTTTCAGAAGCTGTAAATTGATTGGGGTTATGCATATTAGATTTTCCACATTTTCCACAATTTTCCACATTTAACATGCAAAATGAAGGCTAAAAGATTTTTATAGTTTTAACACCTTCATGATAAAACATTGTAATCTTTCAATACTTCAATGATATTGTTGTGTTTTCTTTTCCTATGTGAGCTCTAACATGTCTAGTTTGAATTTGTACGGTTACAACTCCGAAAAAATTGATTCAATTTATCAAAATGTTGGTTTTTTGTTCAGTTTAGAGCAAAATCCAAAAAGCTCAAAACAGGCCTTTCGGCATTTAGGGGTTAAATTATACCCTACTCTGGATTTTTTAAATACTATGCGTAGACTCTAGACCCTAGACCCTAGACCCTAAAAGGAAGACTAAACCCAAAAACCCTAAACCCTAAAGGAAGCCTAAACCCAGAACCTTGAACCCTAAAGCAAGTCTAAACCCCGAATCCTGGACCCTGAACCCTGAACCCTAAAGGAAGCCTAAAGCTCTAAACCCTAAACCCTAAACCCACCCTACAAAATAGATTAGATATGAATACCCCATTCTCTGTAGCCGTTGCACATTAGTCGCATGATTTTGAGTAATTTGTGCTGGCATTTGTCGCAAACACACTGTAGCCCAACCTTAAAAAAGAGAATATTTCATGTCAATGGTCCAAGGCAAGGTGCCACGACAAACTCCTGAATTGGACAAATGCCAAATCTAAGAGTAATCCACATTCCGGAATGTAATGTGGCTGGCAAAGTAGTGGCGAAGTTAAATTCCCTCTATTTATATATGCAGAAGATGGAAGATGCCCTTCAAATATAAAAAAGTACATTTGTCAGTCCCACCGCTTACCTTTTTATGGATGATTACAATGTCAACGCACCCTGAACCGAGGAGGTACTTCCCCCCTAAGCCTGGAAAGTTTTCAACGGTTCAAATTCCAAAACTTCCCGCCTAGATTGTCCCGCCATCCAGGCATCGTCTCTCTCCCCGCGAGCCCCACATTTACTCAACCAAGTTCTTCTCCATTTTTCTCTTTCATCACCGTTGCAAACATCGCTGTGGCGCAGACTTTGAATTTATGCTACGCGATTTTCTTCTAGTGTTTCCGGAACCACTACAATCTACGGGCCTGAGTTTCGCTCTCATTCTCGTAAGCTTATTGTTTTGTTTGTTGTTCATTTCCGTCGGTTTCATATTGAGTACTTCCGAGTACAAATGCTGTGACTACGTAGTGCTGTAGTTGGATCCGAAGATTTGGTCGTCCTGCTTGATTTGGATCGGGTTGTCTTCTGTGTTGATCATTCAGAGGAAATTCTTGACTTCTGTGTTGATTTCGGTATGCATATTGAGGACCGCATTATACGCCGTAAATAGCGGAAGTAATGATTTTTCCGTCCACGACGTGGAGTACAGGTTTTCCTTGGATCGAGGATATTGAAAACTCTCAAATGATATTATAGTTATCTTCGACTCGAACATAAACGTGATGCCATGAATGTTTAAACCACTCGAAGTTTGAGTTGAATATTGTTCTCTCCGGTATGTTTATACTATAGGCTAACCTATGATGAAGGATTTATATGACATATATACGAAATCAATTTTATCTTCGACTTGAGGATAAATGTTTGTCTGTTAAGAAATATGACAGTACCTCAGTGTCTACAAATCAGTGCCTCATGGATTTACCAAATAATTCGTCTAGTAAATATGTACATTATCTTCAACTCGAAGATACTCTACAGAGGTGAACAGAGATATTTTCACTAGTTTATCTTCGACTCGAAGATAAACTAGTGAAAATATCTCTGTTCACCTCTGTAGAGTATCTTCGAGTCAAAGATAAAAATATTGAGTGTGCAAGAAAATATTGGTGTCTTCATCTTTGAGTCCAGGATAAAATATTCATTGTCTAGGAAATTTCACCGTTGGTTTATCTTCGAGTCGAAGATAAAATAGTGGGAGTGAGAGAATACATGTACATATCTATCTTCGAGCCGAAGATAGAATAGCGGGATCCCAAAATATTTTACATCTATTTTATCCTTCAGTTTATGATAAACTGTCAAAGTGAAAATAAAGTTCACCTCTTCATCTTCGAGAGGAAGATACAATAGTTTCAGTCCGAAATATTATAGCATTGTTGTATCTTCGTGTTTATGATCACATAGTAAGAGTGTGAGAAATTCATCTAAATCTTTATCTTCGAGACGAAGATAGGGTAGTGACGGTCCCAAATTTTTTACAGTTGCTTTATCTTTGAGTCTATGATAATATAAAGAGAGTATGAGGAATGTGTATATATTTTATCTTCGAGCTGAAGATAGTGTAGTAAGAGTCTACAATATATCACTGTTGTTTTATCTTCGAGTCTAAGATAAAATTGTCGGAGTGTGAGAAACATTTCCACCTCTTAATCTTTGAATAGAAGATAGAATATCTTTCCTTCCAAAACATTGTAGCGTTAGTTTATCTTCAAGTCTAAGATAAAATCGTCAGAGTGTGAGAAACATTTCCACCTCTTCTATCTTCGGGTCGAAGGTAGAATAGTCAGGTTCAAAATAAATTTTCGCTTTTTTATCTTCGAGTCTAAGATAAATTAGTGAGAGTGTGAGAAATAGTTTCACTTATTCATCTTCGAGTCGAAGGTAATCTAGTCGTAGAGTATTTAATATTTCCACCGGTTTATCTTCCAATCTGTAATAAATTATGTATGTTAATTCTATTGGTTATATCTAATTTTAAGATAATTTTGTCAGAGTATATGTTCGAGTCAAAGATAATGTGGTCATATTGTTAGGGGTTTTTGCTTTGATTTATTTTCTACTCTGAGGTAATATAGTTTGACTGTAATTGTAATGTCAGCAGAGCAAAATCTAGTTAAGGTGAGTGAGCAATTCATTCAGATCTAAGGGCATCACTCAAAACTACATAAACAGTTCAGGTTTTTCATGTGATGTCTTAGAGTATTCATTGAATTCATTGTATACAGGTGCTCATGGAATTGGTACAGTGCTCATGGAATTTTAATAATGTACTGCTTGTCTAATGTCTTCGCTTCTTGTCATTTAACTTATTTTGATTTTACTGGCTGCAGAATGGACAATCCTTTCGCAAACGGGTTTGTAGATCCGGTGCCAACTTTGCCGGTGGGTGTGGCACCCTGTGAGGGCATCCCTCGTGCCTCATGGTATACCAAGTGCATGACACTGACAAATGAAGCTGGGACGGAGGTGGCAAAAGGAATTTGCCACAGCGTTGATGCAGACCTTGTCATTGATATGGACGGGAAACCGCTTGGAGACGACTGGGTCGCAATTCGAATTGCGGAGTCCTTTTGTGAGGCCGATGTTCCGTTGCAGTGGATGTGGTCAATGCACTCTTGGCCGATATCGAGGACCTATCTCAACGGTGCTAATCTTTATGACCATGATCAGACTTTTATATACAAGGCTGCAGTCATTGCATCTACCCGGCGCGTTTGAAGTGGAGTTCGTTCTTATGATAGTTCTCGGGAGAGGAAAGAACCAAACAACCCTCCGAAGAGAGAAGCTCTCTTCACCCCCCAAGCAATCATTGAAGTGTCTACCAAGAATTGTTGTTCGAAGAACTGTTTACAGCCGTTTCCGCGTGGCCGGGCAGATTCAAGCCATTCGGTCCGTTCTTCATGTGGACGGCGGAGTGAAATTACGTAAATCGCGTCTCCTTGACATGCACAAGCAAATCCACTCTAATGCCAATGGGAGGGACATGATCACTTTGTCACATCATGAAGTTTGCCCCATTGCCTGGTGCACCATTCATGGGATATCGAAAGCTACCTTTTATAGGTACAAGGGCATGGCGTTACTTGATAAGCCGCCATTGCACCATGGTAACCTTGGCTTGAAGAAGCCACGGACTCAAACCGTACAAGCGACGGCCACACTTCGATTGATTCTTGAGAGGGAAGCGGATCTGATGCCTCACAAATCAAGGACGCTTCAGTCCGGGGAGAAAGTTCCATCCATGGTCCTGCCTTCATCATTTCAATGGAAGGACCATTTGCCGGAGATCAACAACGTCAATTCGACCTTTCAGTTGCCACATATTTCAGCAAGCGGGTTGAGCAGCATCCGTCGGGCTTCATTTCCGGAATACTCTCCAAAAGCTTGTGGTGACAATTTTGCTCGTTGTGCCGAGTGCGATAGATTCATGCAACTCAGGAGCGCTTGTACTTCACGTTCGCGGGCGCAAGAGTTTTGGACTATACAGTTGAAAGTTCACCTCAATAGACAGCAGGCTCATAGGGAGCTGTATTATGCAAACCGTGCGGTGTCCGAGAAGTATCCAGAGAAGGTTATTACCATAATTCATAACAAGATGGATCACTCAAAGACGGCTTCTCCCCATTATTCTCACAAGAACAAGGGCACCGATTCATTGATGAAGTTGCCTCTCGCTATTACGGGCATGATAGCCCACGGGCATGGAGATGTGAGATATGCGCACTATGGCTTAGACATCTTTGCAATGGACTCTAATCACACCGTGGGCTCTATTGCGAAGTTGTTGCGAGATCTTAAGGCTGAACCGAAATTCTCCTCGCGCCACTTGTTTCCCGTGGATGTGATTAATCCATTGTCAAAAGCCTTGCTGGAAGGCTCAGAAATATGTGTGGAATCTCTCCCCCCTCGTTTTGAGGATGTGGTTGAACCCCAATGTCTTCCTCTAAAATTGAATCTACAACTTGACAATTGTGCAGGTGACAACAAAAACAGGTGGGTTTTTGCATTCTGTTCTCTACTTGTATACAGAGCCGTTTTTCGTGAAGTCTACAAGAATTTCCTCGTTGTTGGACACACTCACGAGGACATTGATGCTCTATTCGATCGTTGGAGCAGCATGTTGAAGACTAATGACTATCTCACAGTTCCGAGGTTGATGAAGTCCTTCATGGATTGCGAAATGCAACCCGTAATTCCTCATCTCATTGAAGAGGTTCCTGATTTCAAAAAGTTTGTAGAGGGGTACTTGCATGCAGGGGATGAATCTCTAATGGGTCATTCACAGGCCCAGTGTCACGCCCCTATCTCCCCTTGGGGTGCCCGAAGTGTCTTGGTGAGCAAGGAGGACCTTGGGGTGACTCCCCAAGCCTTACAATAGACTAGAAAGGGAGTTTTGTGAGACTTCCGATTAAACAGGGCGCAATAGAGCCCTGGATTTGTAAGATGTGGTAGAGTGTCTTACATTCTTGGAAAGCCCTTGAGAATACGCATCCAACCGTCCTTAGAACGCGTGATTTGGAGTTGTGAGCTAGGAGTTATGGACGTTCAAAGTTGACTATGTTCTAGTGGCGACCGGGACACTTAAGGGCTAGGAGAGAGGGTTTTCAATGATTCCTTCAAGGAAGTATGGCATGTAGCATATCATTGGAAAGCTACAAATACAAGAAAGCTAGAATGACTAGCATTACGAGGTTCTAAGCTATGAGCCAAAAGTTATGGCCAAGAGAAGGGCCGTGGTGAAGGTGTGACGCCTCCCCCGGTGAACCCGAATCTTTGGAAGGCCATAACTTTGTGAGATCTTGTCCAAATGGGACGAGTGAAGAGTCCATTGGCATCTACTTGTCGCGCAGATATCTAAAATGGGCTCGCATGTGGTATTTGGAGCTCTAACCGCAAAGTTACGCCGTTTGGAAGTTCGGGAGTCCAAACGGTGACGAAACTTGGCCATTTCGGGTGGGAAATGGGTGGTCTTCCAAAACCCAAGTGGGTTTGGGGTGTACCTTTGATCCACAAGGGGGGGGGGTCTGCCGAATGCCACAGAAAGTACTATAGGAGGGGTTGGTCTCCCTCCTCACTCACTCTTGGAGCCTTGGTGAGTCCCGGTGAACTCAAGGTTGGTGATGTGACTTCACCACCGGTCCAAGGTACCATGGGACACTTGTGTGTGTGTCCCGGGGCACCGGTTGGGTGGAGTCCCGCTCCTTGCTAGGCCACACTCGATGTGTCCCGAGTTGTGAGTCCCAGTTAGCCATGTTGGAAAAAGTAGCAAATGCAAGATGGGCTAGCATGGAGTGGGGTAACACTCAAGGGCGGTTAGGACCGTGGTGAGTAGTGCCACCATGAGTCCTTATACATTGAGATGGAAGTTCCGCCCCATGTTACCAAGTGACATGCCGAGTGTCACGAGTGGAGTGTGTGTTAGTAGTCCTGGTGACTGGGACTTAACAAAATGAGTTGGAAATGAAGACTAACTTTGTATGTGCTTGGCATGTGCAGTGTTAAGCAGTTTGTGACCCAAATAAAGTTGTGAAGTGTCATTTGGGTCGCGACACCCAGCAATTCAAGTTCTTTAAAGATTCGAATGGGTGGCCCTTGATGCAGTACAAAATTCAATGTACAAACATTGATTGGTTGCCAAAGGAAGGTGGGGGGATTCGCATGTAGAAGGAGACAACTGATGGGCGCCCTAAATTGCTAAGAGGCAACCCTCTACCTTTGTCACCTAAAGTGATGAAGGGCTTCGATGAGGTTTGTAAGGGTGTAGACGGGTACATTGCTGTGTGGTCTGGAATGGCCAATCAAGACTTGTCTGCGGAGTTCCGGAGGAAGAATGAGCCAGTGATGAAGTACTGGGAAGGTGTGAGAAGCGCTTTGCATGAACCACTTGTAGCACGTGATATATTGCAGGATGGATTTTGGCCAAATTCAATAATCACCAATGAAGAGGAAGACCAATACCTGAACCAATTCCTACAGGACGGTAGTGTGCGTGAAGAATTTGCAGAGGATGCACCCTTTGTTGGAAAGAAGCGTGACCGTCCACGTGCTTTGTTCCGTGTTGGTCGTGATGTGTTTGCCGGTTATTTTCTCGCAGTATGTCCTGCGGATGGTGACCATCGTCCGTTTTGGCTTGCTCGAGCTTTGTCAAACCCTAGTCCGGATCCAGGGCATATCAATTTCATTCACTTGCAGTATTGGATGCCAATGTCATTTGAGCACGTTGACGAGGATACATATCTTGGGTGGGACACTAAAAAAGAGAATATATGGTGTGAAGACACAGAGGTCTCCTCGAGTTGGAATCATACGGATACCCTAATGACAGCTTCGAAAGCTCGCGTGAGAGCAGAAACGGTAGATCCAAAATTCAAAATCCCAAAAACGCAAATCTGCATCATCAAAGAATCCGTGGAGGCCAACATTGTTGCTGAAAGGAAGAAAGCATCCTCGGCACGAAGATGAATAGCTTATAGGCATAGGAAGTCATTATTTAGGAGTATTAGTTGTTTGTAGTTTAGGTATTTTAAAAATAAAAATAAATAAAAATAAAAATGAAGGAAACAAATATGAAGGACAAAAAAAAATAGGTATGAAAGAGAGTTTGTGTGGATTTTCAAAGTTGATAGGATATTTTTTTACCATTTTATGTCCAAAAGAAAATGGGAAAAAAAATAGGAAGGAAGAAGAAGTAGTAAGATTTCGTTTGCAATTTCCTTTAGTACATTGTGCTGATTTTTATTTGATTATACTGGAAATGGATGTTGTGTATTTTTTTTAATATAAGAAAATTAAATTTATTGTTATTTTCTATATTATGTGGAGTATTTTTCTCCTTAGTACTTGTATTTCAAATGTCCATGTTTGTTTGTTTAGAAGGGCACATGCACTTTTATCATTTATAATGAATATTTTTGAATTTCTATATCTGTAATTATGCAGAATGTTTTTGTAGCCAATCTAATAATTATTTATTTGTTATGAATGATCTTAGTTTGAATGTCATTGAATTATTTGGAACACCTTTCCTTGTAAAAATGCAAAGCGAGTCTACTTGAAGAGACAAAAAAAAGCACATGAATTTAGCAATGGATCCATATTTCGACATAAAATATGGAATTGTAGTGTGTAGAATGACATGTGTTGGTGTTGTTTCTCATACGTACCTAAATTTGTAGTTCTCTTGGCATATTACAATCTCAATTTATCAAATTGTCTCAAATTATTGAACTCTTTTTCATACTAAATATAGTCTCAAAATTAAAATGAGACGTCACCTTCTTTCATTTTAATGAATATGACCTTATTTTTTCCAACATTTTTCTTTTTTCTTTTCTTTTCTTATAGATTATGTTTTTGTCTATATGGAAAGTTTTGATTCATTTCATTTGGATTTGTTATGAGAAAGGTATGGACATCCTTTTTTGGGGGGGCAATTACAGGCTTACAGCATTTTCTTGAAGAAAATGACTTGTAGGATTCATTTATTCAATTCTGAATGCAATTTGGAAAATTTTGCAAATAAATAAATTTAGCATGGGTTACTTTATTTGTTAGAACAATCTTATCATTGGAATCAGTGCATTTCATTTCATCCTAAAAGATAAAAAGATTCTAGATTTTTCCGTAATCTTGTACCTACTTCTATTTAACAATTTCTTTAAGATTGAAAATGAATTTATCTGGAATTTTTTTTCTCGACACTCTAAAATGAATTCTAGATTTAAAGTTCAAATCTATAGTCCAAATATTTTAATTCAAAAATGTTAAAAGTCAAGAAATCTACCGCCGCAATGTGTTGAAAAACTTATGTTTTCTACTTTCAAGCTTAAACGCAAATATCTTGCAATGCATGTGATCAAGAATTTTAAAAATTTTCTCCATACTTCTGCATACTAGTTAGGTATTAGAGGACTTAGAGCCTACGGTTAGATGCTGAAAAAAATCTATTGAAATAATTTTATACTCTTAGGTACTGAATTGGTAGTTTTCATTTGATTTTCGCAGAAAAAATGCCTCAGTCCTTTAGGGGTTACAAAATTATGAAGGAGAAGTCGTTTCAATAATGAATAGAAAATGAAAATATCAGAAGCTCAAAGATGGATTAAGATATAACTAATTCCAATGGTGAGATTGTAATTGGCAATTTGTCAAATATTAACCTATTTTTGTGGTTAGGATTCTATTTTTTTTTCCCTTGCACAGTTCATTTTTTTTGCCTTTTTGGGTATTTCATCCTCATGGTTAGACATTGACAGAGAATACTTTTAAGAACTTTCAATTTTGGAAATAGAAAATTAGAAATGGCAATTCCTAGTGTATTTTGGTGGAAGAAGGGTTAAGGTCCTTTAGAGGTTTACTTATTTGGAATCGTATCACATTCTTATATGAAGTTCAAGTAACATAACCATTGGTAGATTACACCAGAAGTCTCCTTCTGTACTTTATCCGTTCATGCAGAGCAGCAGAAGGAAATGCAAAATCAAAGTGAACCTCAAATCAATGGTCAGATGATTTAAACAATTCATTTTTTAAATAGCAAGTGAGCAACGTATAGTAATATTGATGGTAAACACTCAAATTCCGGTACAAAAAAGTATTGTAATATATAAGCAAAATAAAAGCAATATAAAATTGCAATACATCACTACAGTTTGAACTTTGAAGCTTTAGAAGACTATTTTCCGAGATAAAACAAAATTACAAAATAAAGCTCGACATAACAAGCGTGGATAGGTGGATATGCTATGACCACATGCTAGGGGCCTATCATAATTTATACTATTATGAGAAGCGACGTCAATGCAACCGAAGAATGAAAATGCTTAGACGATAACATTCGGGTCGTTTCGAGTACCACTTCCTTCACCACGTTCGTAGTTGGATGACTCTCCAACCCCAAGCTTCCTCCTGGCACGAGTTCGTGAAGCTGGTCCGTCCGCATTCAAAATGGATTCCAAGACATTGGAGTCTTTCAGAGCTTGGAGGGTCCTTGTTGTCCCCAGAGAGTGTACTTCCAACAAATAGTCTAGTGCTTGACTCACGTAATAAGGTCTATACGTGGAGTCCATGTACTGCGCATCATTCTACTCTTCTAACGAGGCATTTTCATCATTATTGGCCGTCCTCTCCCCTTGGAAATTCCAACGGTGCCCTTCAGGATGAGGACCCCACTTGAAGGTGGAAGAACTCTTATCAAAATATCCACCAAGGCATTGGAAGAAGAATGCCCTCCTTCCTTCATTTTGTGGGCCTTTTCCCATCAGCCTTGGTGCAACTTGAACAATTTCGGCCGGGTCAGTTTCCCAATTCAATTGAGCGCTAGGTTGTCCCTTTTCTTGGTCATGCTGGGCCGATTGCCAACTCCAAACCAAGTCTCGACCCCATAAGCTCCGCTCTGCCGTTGTGTCAACGTTGTGTTCCCAAGAAGGTGGCATGTAAGTCATCAAATTGAACATGGCATACAGACGATCATGGAATGGTGCTGAGCAGAGAACGCAACGTCGTCTAATCAAACATTGCGTGATGAGGCATTAAGGGTGGTAGACATGGGCACAGGATCCAAGAGCCCAACCGCCTTCAGGTCCAAATTGGTTTTGATATATAGGACACATGGTTTGGTCCAAGACAAAAGAAGCAAGCTTCGGCCAAAGCAACGTCCGCCCTGCGATGTCGTCGTGGGAGGACATTTGATTTCCGTGGTCCCAACCGTTTTGCGCCCAATCTATTAGATTTTTTCCCGGCGCGGCCATCATAGGCATGTCATCGGGAAACATGTCTTCCACCAACACCCATGATGTGAGCCCGTTCTCTCGTTTCGGGGCATTTGCATGAAAGTTCTTCGAAACTTTATCCAATTCCACTACGATTTGTTGAGATCGGTCCACGGTTAAAATGCACGCGACCTTCTAACGATAGTATGTTGCCAGCAGCTCAGCCAAACGCTTTCTAAGCAATCCATTATCCTTAAGAAGTTCCTTATCCTTATCTGACGGTGTGGAATGTAGTACTGCTGGAAAAGAGAGTGAATCTTGGGTGCCATGGAGATCAGTCATGTCATTCATAGTATCTATCATGGTGGCAGTAGGAAGCGCACTTGGAATTAATGAAGCATGCCTAATACGCTTGGAAGGCAGAGAACGGTGAAGGATGTCACTGGTCAAGTCCCCTACTACCTTCTCTAGCTACAGTGGATCGTAGTCAATGAAGGTGTCATCCATATCCGACAAACTGAAAGTCTCCCGCTCTTTGTCTCGAAGGCGCTGTAGTTCTACAGACTGTTGTGAAATGAGGACCTTTTTGTGTTCACACTCGGACTGCAGTTTGCTCACATCAGATTCTAGAGAAGCTATGGTGGCATCCTTTGTCTTCAAGAGGTCTAGGGCCTTTGCCAAGGTCATCACGTTGTCAGTTGGTTGTACTCGAGATTGCGGAAGAAGAACGTGGACGGTTCGTTCCGTCGCCATGTCTTCGTCTTGGCTAAAATCGAAGACGTTGCTCGCATGTGGTGGTGGTGCAACTGGTCTTGAAACCGCCATAGAGACCGATGCAATTCCAATTCGATTGATTGAACATTGCACCCTTGGTGCTGGTCTGTCATGACGTCCTCGCGAGGTTTCCCCTGCCTCGGTACTTCCATTTTGAATGTCGATGGGGGCTAAAAACTCCTCAACAACTCGTGTTGTCCTGGGAAGACGCGTACCATCTGAATTGTCATCTTCTTTGGATTCCGCGCTCTCAATTTGAATAGGGGGTTGATTCTTAGGAGTACTTCGAATAGGTCCAAGTCCACCCTCTGGAAAAGTCAAAACACCTTTAGGTATGGAACTGTTTTCTGGACGTGTAATGTACGTACTTTCCTTGACCGTGCTCCAATCAACCTCTTTATTTAGTGACACCTCAACATATGCTCCTCTCGCAAGGAAGAGCGGGACTTCATTTCTTTCCACGAAGGCGGTTTTGTAAAGGACTTGCCACAACTCGAAGCATCTCTGAAGGAAAGTTGGACTTTCACAGTACTTCAAGTTTGCCTTGTTTGTGTGCCGGTTTTGATAATGCCGCCATGCTGGAAATAACTTGTCGATGTGGCACCATTCAATATAATCTTCGCAGGTTTGTAATGTCCATGGTTCAGGCTCCTCGTCCCACCCTTTAAATGCAAGGTGATTTGTACTATTCAGCACATGCAATCGTTTTCGATGTATAGTACCTTTGCGCTTCCGATTCTTGTCTAGAACAACCTTTCTCACTGCCCCGACATTTCAAGCAGCAACTGAAATGGGAACTGACCCATTGGTGTTTCCTGTGCTAGCCATGAGTAAATGTCCACCGTGAGGCTCGCCAAAATCCAAAACCGCAACCGTAGATAATAAAAATAGTTATTTTTCTTCACTTAAGGTATCGCATGTAGCCATGAATGGGTACAAGCCGTATAGCCCAAGTGAAGAAGGAAGGTACCAAAAAAGAACACGGGCGACGGATTTATATGAAAACGACCGCTGGTCCAAGGGGCGCGTGCAGGTTGAGAGGAGAACTCGTGTCGGGTGGGAGACCGCGGCTAGCGACCGCTGGTCCAAGGGCACGTGCGGGTCGACAGGGAGACCGCGGGTCAAGAGGGGCACGTGCGGGTCGAGAGGGGCGTGTGCAGGTCGTCCGGAGACCGCGGGTGCGAGAGGGTGCACGTAGGGAGAGCTGGAGACCGCGGGAAGGGGCGCGTACTAGTCTGGTTCGAGACCACAGGTACGGGGCGCGTGCGAATGCTGCTGGGAGACCGCGGGTCGACTTCTAGTCCGAATTGGACCAGCCTGTACCCGAAGTCGCCCTTGACCCGAAGTCGCCCTCGAGGAGAAGTCGCCCTACCCGTGGTCGCCTTGGCCCCGCAGTCGCCCTCCACCCGAAGTCCCATTTCACCCGCGGTCGCCCTTGCACTGTGCCACGCGGACGCCACATGGCGTCCAACTAGGCTAAGGTAAATGGAGGGTAATTAAAAAAAAGTCAAGGGTAAAAGTTGACTTTACTAGACGGACGAAGGGGCTCTTGTCTGTCTGTGACGTTGTGTTTGTCGAGTTGTCGACAGGTCGGGGAAAACAACCCTGGGTAGGGTGTTGTCAAAACAATAATTTATGATTAGAAGGAATTTTAGAGACCTACAAAAATTAAATAGTGAAGTTTTTATTTCAATCTCCATTCTTTATTTTTGTTTTTAGATCAACAAGACAAATAATTCAAGAGTATGAGAACTCTTTGAGAATTGCAAATATTAAATAGGAAAGTTCATACTGAAATCTTCGCCTTTATTTAGTTTATAAAATGAAAGTGACAAATACTTATAAGTAGTATGATTTTTTGAAAAATAAAAAATAAATTGTTGTATCCTTACTTCAATCTTTAGCCTTTATATTTTATTTTTAGATCAATGTGGCCATTAATACATGAATAAAATGATTCTTTGAGAATTGCAAAAATAAAATGAAAAAGTTTTTTTTTAAATCTCTACCTTTTATTCTTTACTATTAAGATCAACCCCGAGATCAACATGACAGAAGAAATTTGATTAATAGAACAAAGGGAGAATTGTAAAAATTAAAAGGGGAGGTTTTTACTTGAATCACCGCCCTTTATTTTTATTTGTACATTACGTTCAAAGTGAGAAATCATTTATGATTAAGTAGAGTCTTAGAGAATTTCAAAGATAGATAGAAAAGTTTTTAGTTAAATATTTATCCTATATATATATTTTTTATAAAATTTATGTGACAAATAATATATGAGTTGGATTATTTTTTGAAAATTGCAAAAAATAAATGAATGAGTTCTTATTTAAATCTCTATGCTTTATTTGGAAAGGAGATTGGCCTTTTGTCTACTATATGAGTATATGTAGTCTCTTCTCTTGTCATCCCACTTGCATATGCTCCTTGAAGGAGAAAAAAATCTTTTGAAGAAAATCTAATTTTTATTTTACAGCAAGGGGCTCCATCATTTAATATGCAAACATATTATTTGTAGAATAAAGAGTAGTGCGTATCAAAATTTGACAACTTTGAAATATAAGCAATTTTTGTTGTGGCAAAGGAAATCTAGAAGACTGTCTAAACATTAGTTGTGCTCTTTTCATCCAAAATTTGATAATACTTGGGATTTTGATGTACAATTGTCTAGGTTATAAACGCTTAAGAGCATTTATCCCCCCACATTCTAAAATTGATACACTATGACAATATGATTTCATATATATAAAGAATCCTTACACTTCTTGTTTTTCAATATATATGCATCAAATGAATTCCATAAGTTCTAAAGGACCATTAGAGAAAATTTAAGGCCTTAAGAGGGATAATAGATCTAGACCAACAATGGAAATAAACAAATAGTTTATTTTTGCACTTTTTGCAGTCTAGAGTCTAGCAACCCTCTTGAGGCCCCAAATTTTTTCTAATGCAAGTTTCCTTAATAGACTTATAATTCTTGCTAATTCTTTACACCAAATTTTTTTTTCCATCAATTTTATTATATTCATTTGGTGGAAATTCCCAATATTGACTCTTTACAAGACAAGTGTGTCTAATTCCTCCTTTTAAAAACTCAACATCCACTATATGAATATTAAATGTTTTTAAGAGCTTGCATAATATTGGAGCTACACAAATTGATGATTTTCATATAAATTTGTTGAATAACTAAGTTTCCTCAATTATTTAGCAATGTGACTAGCAATTGGTGCTTCATGATTTTGTGCAAGGTTTTGAATTAGTTCAAGTTGGGATGGAAAGAGAAGCAAAACTTGCAAAAATGAAGATTTTAGTCTTTATTTATATTCTTCTTAAACCATAATTTGTTTTGCCCAAAATGTTCTAGACCGACATCCTCCTTCTACCATGCTCTTTGAGACTAGATTAAATTAAAAGTTTATGACACTTCTAATTTTTACCCTTTTTGTCAGTGAGGATCACAATTTTGGCACTCTCAATTACACCAATATAACGAAACTGATGCTTCATCTAAGAAGACCTTTGATTATGTTTTCTTTTCCAAGTGAAGAATAACCGCCCACTACTTTTATTTTTGGCAAATTTTTGCCCGCCAAATCTTACTTGATATTGGTTTTAGCTATCATTCTACTAGGAAAAAAGAAGAAAAAAGGCGATGAAAATCTCAAAAATGCCTCTGAAGAATATATGTTTTGCTGAAGTTTGCAGAAGCAAGGGATGAAATGATGAATGAACAAAATTGGATGATTTCTTTAACTTGTCTGCAATCCAATGCAAATTGCGAACAAGAAAACATAAAAAATTCACTGCTGCCACCACATTCTTTTCAAAGAACTGTATGGGCCCGTATGGCCAGCCAAATTATTATTTGGCGGTTTCCCATTTGTTCAAAATATACATACACACACACACACACATATATATATATATATAAATTGATCAAAATCTTACATGAGTTTGGCACTGGCTCCTTCAATTTAACACTCAGAGAATTTTTTGAAAAATGGGATGAAATTTCAAATCCTTGTCATAAAATTGATAGATTCACCAAAATTTGGATTAAAGCTAAATAATAGGGTCAGTGGTTGCAAGATTGAAGTCCAGTCATTTTTGGTAGCGTTGTGCCAAACTGGTTTTGTCCTCTGCTATAACTTTTGAAGCATGATCCCAATGAACTTGGATTTTTTTTTACTTATAGATGTCTTGATTGTAATTATATCCCTTATTTTCCAAAAAAATTAAAAATAGTTTTATATTTAAATTGAATTTTGCAGATAATTTGTCACACTTTCAAGTTTAGGGGCTTTGAATACAATAGAGTACTTTAAATTAATGATTTAGAGCTAATATTTTTTGTGGTCTATTTCCATAGTAAGTGGGCATGTTTCTACCAAAAGGCATCTAAAAATAAATTATTTTATATCCTCTACATATGTGCAAATAGGGCTCCCTTACATGCACACTTCTAAACATTGGAGATGGTTTTGACCTCATTCTTTTGGTGAAATCTCATCACCGTGAAGTCCTCACAGACTACCAATTTTTAGTTTTTATATATTTCACTGTAGTTTCTTTATTATAAATTAAAACATCAACATACCCCACTTCTACCCATAATTCTATAGTATGTCTGAGAATATGCCCCCCTAAAGGGATATGTCAACATTTTAATTTCTAATAAATCAACCATAGTAAAATTTAAATTTTTTAATCTTGGCAATTTGTGAGGACTTCATAGTGATGAGATTTCACCAAAAGAATGAGGTCAAAACCATCTCCAATGTTCAAAAGGGAACATACAAGGGATTTCTATTTGCACAAACATGGAGGATATAAAATAATGTATTTATAGATGTCCTTTGGTAGGAAAATGTTTGCAAACTATAGATATAGACCACAAAAAATTTAGCTCCAAATCATTAATTTAAAGTACTCTATTGTATTCAAAGCCCATAAATCCAAAAGTGTGACAAATTAGCAAAATTGACTTTTAAATATAAAATTATTTTAAAATATTTAGAAAAATAAGGAATACAATTACAATCAAGACATCTATAAGAAAAAAAATTCAATTTCATTTGGGGCATGCTTCAAAAGTTATAGAGGAGGACAAAACTCGAGACAAAACTAGTTTGGCAAAACACTACCAAAAACAACTGGTCTTTCTTGCAACCACCCAATAATAATAGATATTTTGTAGATGAGTGTACACATATGGATGATTCTATGATTCTATCCATTTTTTCCCTTGTTTACATTCCAGGGTATAAGTTACTTTACCCAAAACAAAAAGAAAACAATTTTAGTCCGAATATGACTTTTCACAATAATCATAAGCCATATCATTTGAAACACATTATATCTTTGGAGTAGAAAAAGAGAATAGTAGCACCTCCAAACCATTGTCAAGAAGAACCGACAACTAGTGTAAAATGAAGTGATGAACTGATCAAAATCAGAACTTGACGGATTGAAATTCAAATCATTAGGCAATAAAACTAGATGCAATGAAAACAAGGTGGAAATTGACTAGACAATACAAAAAATAGGTAGAAAAACTACCTCAATTTCTTCAAAGCGGGCTAAAAATTGACTATTTAGAAGTAAAGAAAAATGGATACAAAAGGATTTTCCGAGGGTACGGCCAGGTTTTAGTTAAGGCACTCACAGACAACTAATTATCAATAGTAGGATCAATTGGAGACTATATATACTTGACAAACAACCAAAAAGGGTGACTGGGTGAGTGAAGTTACTAATTCACTACATGTGAATTAATCAAATATCGTATCTTCATATTAATGGGCAATTTCATTAAAATGGCAATATTTTTTTTAAATGGCATGAAAATAGTTCAGAATGGCCGTTCTGAAATCTATATCAATCCTAGATGGTGAAAATGGCACACTGTGAAAGTGGCACTTGGAATACTGCCATTTTAACAAAATTGCCCATATTACTAATTAGATGTTGAACCAATTAGCTGATGGCACTACAAGAGAAAAAGGTGTTTTAAGTGAGTTTTTAAGTATAGTCCTAGACATAAGATAATAAGTACTCGGGGGGTGCACTTAGCACATTTTAAAAACCACGTGCGACCTAATTTAGGGAGGATTTTATTCTTTTAAGATAAAATTTATAAAGGATTTACAAATAAATTAGGGAACAATCAAAGTGGCAAATCCATTATAAATAATTTAGGTAGCCTGAAAATATATGCCATTCCAAATTTATACATGTAATAAAGGGGCTGAAATATAGGATCCTATGTACTGTAATTAGTAGATTACGTTCTGTCCAGCTGGGTTGAAGGTGCCTGGATGAAAAATGTGGCCGATCCATGACAGTTTTTGGTGGATGAGATCTTGTCGCTCATGATGGGCTTTAGGGTTCAACTGAACCTTGCTGCTGAGTGCCGTTGTCCCTTCTGTTTCAGATTGAGTTTGTTTTTGGAAGTACAAGTTGTGATCGACTTAGCGCCTGTACATCTGAGGTTAGAGAGTGTTTTTGGGTATGGAAATTTGGTATGAGGGTTCAGGACATGTGCTGCTGCGGTTTAGGGTGCTCATGTTCTCTCTTTTTGAGAAAATGTCGGCATACATATGTTTTTGTGCTCCGGCGCGTACTTCACGTGGGTTCTCATTTAGGGTTCACGGTTCCAATTTTGGGATCTGTCTTTGGTGACTTGCGCTGTGCGCTTAGAGGTGACTTGATTCTGTTGTGCCTAGCAACTTGTCCGCAAACAACCCGACTGAAACAACAGTAAACATTTTGAAGGCCGATCCAAGGCAGATTTATTCTTTTTCTGATTCACTTCCTTCTTTTGAAGAACTGCGTTTGCATTGTGTACTTGTAAGTTTTCTGACGCCTTGGTAGTGGACCATGTGCAACCTCAGGGTTCAATTCATCATGGCGATTCAAGTAAAGATATGGACGATGGACTCTGATTTCGGTATCCCCAAATTCTACAGTAAGGTGAAGGTATTGGTGGACGAAACTTATGCTTCCCTGAGGTTGCGGTTGGAGGAAAAGCAAGCCCTAGAGTGGCCGTTTCAATTTTGGGACAAAGAAGACTGTTGTAGAATACGGTAGAAGATGGAAGGATTGAACGATGTTATTGCTGACGTCTATGTTCTGCCTGTGTGCTGTGAAGACGAAGAACCGACAAAACGGCGTCGACTTGAGGATGATGCTGCACAGAGTCCACCAGAAGCCGGTATTGCCGCTGTTGTACCAACTCCATTACAACAAGTAGATGGTGTCTTCTCCCTCATAGATGAACGAGGGGACGTGCAGTTGATGGATCCCGTTGGAAGTTCTAGGGTTACTGGCTCATCAGGGCTGACCGATTCTCTAGAGCACTAGCTAAGTTCGACCCTCATGTCAAACATTGTTTGGGAACAGTACCTCGAACAAGCAGAGAAGATGAAGAGGGATTTGAAGTGCTCATCGCAAGAAGACAATCGGTGGTTGCTGAGGACTTTGGACTTTAATGGAAATGCAGTAGTGAAGATCTTCTGCGTGGAATGCCGTAAGGAGATTGGTGGGGACAGTGGGAAGCACGACAAAATCAACATTCAAAATTTGTTTAACAATTTCAAATCAAAGCACTTGCTGACCACGAACCATGTCAAAAATTGGTGTGCTCACAATGATGTGCTATATGTTGATCATCCCCAGTCCATTGCTCCAAAAAGGAAGGCTATTCCGCTGACTCCAAAGCTGCACCAGAAACTCATAGATGAGGGGATTTTGATTATGGGAGACGTGAATGACAGCTTAGGGGAATCAAAGAAGCCCTTCAACGTGTTGGGATCGTTCAAGGGGTCTATCCCCAAAAGCTTTTGGATGAAGGTGCAATGTTGCTACTGCCGGGACTTGCTTAGTCTATGCCTTCCAAAAAAGAATTTGGAGTCGAATTTGCGTCAACACTTCACATCGTCAAAGCACCTTCAGGCCCTGGAACAATCGAAGATTACCACGAAGCAGCGTCCAATTCTTAGTAGACGGAGGGGGCGGCCTTTGGCATCAGCAGGGGTTAGTGTACATTCCAACCAACCAGATCTTGGGAGATGGTGGAGGACCGAGTCCATTCCTGCTGAGACTGACCACGGTGAGTCTTCCACATTTGATCGAAATGCTTGCTTGCCTTTGCTGTGCTGGGGTTTTTGGGGTCCAACTTGCAGTTACGGTGGTGTTTCATATCGTGTCACTGAACTGCTTCAAGATCCCCATGTGGGAGGGTTATGGTATCTTGAACCCCATGTTAGTGCTAGTTTTGTTCTAAATGGTGAAACTGTTTCCATTGATGGTACGTTTAGGCACAAGTCATGCAGTAGGGTCGACACTTTAGGAGATGGTTTTCCCAATCTTTCGTGCTCTATGTGCTTTGGAATCCCAAATGAAACTGACTTCAGAAAAAGAGTCGTCAGGGAAGATCTCTCTGCTGAAAAAAAGGGGACCAGAAGCACTGGAGCAGGAAGGAGACTTGGATATTTGTCCATTTCTGAATTGGCTAAGCATGGTCGTCTCTTATGTAAAAAGTTGCAAGCAAAGAAACTGTTGCACTTATCGGCAAGAACTAGGATTGTTCAACTTAAAGTTAAACGCCCCAGCTTGCGGGAATTGGCCAGGGATGCTTCTAGTAGTCACAATGTCACAAAATTCTGCCATAGTATCATCAACGCCCATAGATCAGGTGCTTTTGGTGGAAAGCCGGCTTTGTGGGACTTCTTAAGTGATGTTGCACAAAATGTAAATCGGGATGACAAAGGGAATCGGTACACTAATAACAGTAGGTGTCTTGGAGAGGTAATGAAGGTCTACGGAGGTCGTAGAATGATTGATGTATTTGCTTTGAACTTTGCGGGCCCAAGCTACTGCCAAGTGAAATGGGATGCAAAGAAAGGAGTCCAATTTATACCTGGTGAACACGATGAGATTTTTGCAGCTGTAGTAAGCGCATATTTACAGGGATGCTAAGTTGGAACACAACATTGTAGGTCCGGTACCAGTAATACTTGCTGAAGACGAAACAAAGGTGAAAGGGAGAGTGGCATGGGAACCTAAGTGGGATACTCTTGCTGGATTTTGTGGACCATGTGAAAACCATGTTTGCGTGTCTGGTTTTAGACCAGTTGTGGGTAGCGGTGAAGAGGCCTACTGCCGACTTGTAGGATCGTTTACTTCAAATAAAACAGGTGGTTTTGCTTGTGTCGTTGTTGTAAATCCGATGCACGAAAAACTTCCCCGTCTTGTTCTAGTTGCATGCTGTACATGCAATTGTTTCAATTCAGATTGGGTTAGAAATCAGTGGCAGGTCATTGACAAGCTCTGGGAAAAAGATTGTCTCGCTGCTGTAGGGCTGATTATTGGACATGCCAGCGACGGTGATTCTTGTAGGAGACAATTAATGTTGGTAGATTACAAAAGTGAGTTAGGAACTTGTTTTCACATAGGCTGGGAGGGGTGGATGTTTACTGTGTCATTAGATGAGAAGGGGGACGCTAGGGGATTACACGACCAAGACTTTATTCACAACGGTAAGAAATTAATAAACCCTTTGCTTTCAGCTGCTAGAACATTGCAACTAGGAGGAGATTTATGTCTCCACAGCCACATAGAGCAGGTTTTCCATGAGTTCAAGCTGAGGACCATGGTTTAAAACTAGAGGATGTTGAGAGAAGGGACCGCCAAAATTGGGCAGCAGCGCAAAGGCTGTGCCAGTCTAGAGTTCGGGCTTGTTTGGCGGGGATGCGCGCTTCAGATTATCCACATCGGGAAAGAACACTTGGTACTGAGTCGTACTTGCAGATATGTGCAAACTATATAGACATTTTTTGTTCTCCGAAGCTGGACCTCCGTTCTAAGATAGTGTTGTGTGGAAAGGTGTCTTTCTTTTTCCGACTTTGGAGGCTTTGGTTGCAAAATGGAGACCACGGTGTATTTGCAAATTCATAGAGACTAGTAGAGAACAAGAACTTTGTAAGTTTGCAATGCTTTATTGATATCCAATTGTCATGTCATTTTGTGGTTCTCTTAATCTGTCATTTCAGAGACCGCTACCCGGAATTAGCTGTTCCACTCCATTTGACCGAGAGTGATTCGTGCAAAAAAAAATTCTCACGCATTGGTAGTATGAACAGCCTTGAGTGTGCGTATGACTTTCACAAATTGGTGAACACTGCCAATACTCTGAACCACATGTCAACTGTGGAATATGGTAAGAACGGATTACAATTTAAAAAGCAACACCAGAAGATGGAGACTGTGTGGGAATCGTTGCACAAGCTTCAGACCGGTGAGTCCAAATGCAACCTCGGTGACTACAGCTTGATACCCTCGAATGCTGAGGTTATAATCGCATTCAAGGAGGGTTTTAAAGAGGCCCAAAGGATGCTGCGGGCTTTGAACATGGCGCCCAGTCCACAGTGTGTAGCCAAGAAAAAAATATGGTACGAGAAGCCATGGGTAGTGGAGCGAGCTGACCCGAAGAGCTTTGCTTACAAACCGAGTTCTAGACCAATATCCAGGGAGGATGGTGACTCGGAGGTTTTGCGTGACTGATTGCGAGAAGAAACCGCATCCACTTCGGGCAATAGAGATGCACCGTAGATGAGGGACACGGTAGAGGACGACATTTTTGAAGATGGGGCAAGGCAGTCGGCCATACTACAGGAGGAAACATGTGATGCAATAACGGATTTGCTTAATCGGGCTGAGGTGCAAGTATTGACAGTCCAAACTGATGAGAAGGTAAAGCCAATTGTCGAAGTGGACGGTCATTGCATATATAAGTCAACGCTAGTCTCCCAGCTGAATGGTAACAATTTCCTATCCAAAGACAGGCTTGCGCGAATTAAGCATAGTATTCAATTCAACAACCATGACAATTGCATGCGGGCAGGCTTGTCATCGGGGACTGGTTTGTTATGTATAGGATCAGACTGCGGTGTGCACTTTGTTCAAAGGAGCACAATTAGATTGTCTTCCAATGTCAGATCTGCTACAAAGCGAAAAAGGGGCCATCCATCCAATGCTGCTGCGGTTGGGACTGCTACTAACATTTTAGACACTGTAGATGAGGGTGCTTGGTGGGTGGGCAGGGTGCAGTCCAGGAGGCGGCGCAATGGAAGACAATTCGAGGTACTACGTCAGCCCGTTGACCTTCTCTCCCGTATGGAGGAAAATGGGAAGCGTAATCCTCACAATCCTCACATTGAAGTCATGTTACAGTATTATAGAAAACACATCGGGCGAGACAAATTTAAGTATGACCACACCGACAGCCAATGGATCGATGTAGATTGCATTATTTGTACTGTGATCATGACCTACAATCCTATAAATGAAGTGTATTCTCTGGACAGAAATGATGCGGAGCAGTTGACAAAGTTTGTGACCGACCCTAAGCCTTGAAGTGCCACTCAATTGTCTCCCTAATTTTTCTTTAACCTCATGTTCTTTTGTGCTCTCTAAATTTTTTTTAACTCCTTTTTTTTTGGATTATGTTCCCATGTATTTGTTGAAGTCCACACTCTTTTTTCAAGTTCTCATTTTATTGGCATGTTCCAATTCCTCTCTAAACTCTCCAATTCTATGAACTCCCCATTTTTTTTGAACTCCCCATTCTTTTGGACACTCCACATTGCTAGCTGAATTTTCCATTTGTTTTAACTCCCCATTTTTTTGGACACTCTCTATTTTTTTGAGCTCCCCATTTTTTTTGAACTCCCCATTCTTTTGGACACTCCACATTGCTGGCTGAATTTTCCATTTGTTTTAACTCCCCATTTTTTTGGACACTCTCTATTTTTTTGAGCTCCCCATTTTTTTTGAACTCCCCATTCTTTTGGACACTCCACATTGCTGGCTGAATTTTCCATTTGTTTTAATTCCCCATTTTTTTGGACACTCTCTATTTTTTTGAGCTCCCCATTTTTTTTGAACTCCCCATTCTTTTGGACACTCCACATTGTTGGCTGAATTCTCCATTTGTTTTAACTCCCCATTTTTTTGGACACTCCCTATTTTTTTTAACTCCCCATTTTTTGTTTAAATCACCTATTTTATTAACTCTCCATTTTTTTGGACACTCCCTATTTTTTTTAACTCCCCATTTTTTTTTTAAATCACCAATTTTATTAACTCCCCATTTTTTTGGACACTACCTATTTTTTTTTAACTCCCCATTTTTTTTTAAATCACCTATTTTATTAACTCTCCATTTTTTTGGACACTCCACATTCCTGCTTTACCTTCACTATTTTCTTGGATGCCCCCATTATTTTCTAAACCTTGTTTTTATTTTGTAACTTGCCTTTTCTTTATAACCTCCCCATTTTTTTTAACTCTCTATTTCTTCTTTATGTTCCATTTTCTGAATTCCCTTTTCTTTCTGAAAAATCCATTTCTTTGTAATCTTCCCATGTGTTTTATATCTCTCCATGTTCTGTGACACTCCTCACTTTCGTTTTGCTCTCCGTGTTTGCTTTCTCTCTCCACATTCTGGAAACCGCTCTTGTACGCTACTCTTGTTGTCTTCCTTGAGTGAATGCTGGAAGCAGTCTTGGTTACTTGAAGATGCCGACCCTGAATGCTTTCCTGGACTTGGTAAGTCGCCACTTAATTTAGTACCTCTCATTTTCCGGGTCTTTGCTTGTCTTGTGTTGTCTTCATATTTCGGATATACTGCTTCTCATGTGTTGTATTGTAGGATTGGAGTCCTGAAATGCCTTTTCTTGGTGCCACACTCAAAGTGGCCAGGAGGATAGGGACGTGCTCTTGAGGTATGTTTGGATTCGGGTTCCCCCAGCTTGATGTCGTTATTTGTTGGGCTACTTGCAGGTGTTTGGGTGCATTTCATTTACATTATGCAGAGCAGATAGTGTCCCATTGTGACTTACCTTAAAAAAACAGAGTACAATACTTTACTTTTGTCCACAAAAATGAATGAACGCAGTCCTCTAGGTCTGGAACTTCTGGCTTCTGTTGCAGTCCTAATTTTCTGCCGTCTGTACTCATGTTCTTCATTATTGCCGAAACTGCCACGCATTGGCCCGACATGTGTGGAGCATATTTTGAAATTCAAGCAAGGCATACAGCTTCAGCAGGTTTGCATTCTTGTAGGGTAGGCCTAGGCAATTGCATGTGACTTTCCATGCTACAGTCTCTGAATTTTGCTCATAATTCAGCAAATGCAGGCCGCCACACTAACATGTTGACCAATATTCAAATGTACAAGAATGGGGGGCAAGGTTAGGATGCATACCCATCAGGTCACAGCCGCCTTCGTTGCAGATCTTCAGCATCCTCCTGATAAGAAGGTCAGGCAAGGGTTAGGCTCAAGCTGTGTAATCACAGAATCTCCCAGGTGATCTCCCCTGAACCATTGATTCCATCCTTGCAGCTCTAAATTTCACATCACTCTTCCCATCAACTTCTCGTCATTGCAGTTGGGACCAGAGGTGTAGTGTTATAAGGTCTTGGGTGAATTGCACTCCATTTGCATTTCAATTTGGTAGTGGCAGGTGAGTCCATTCTTTCTCTCCAATTTGTTTTGCCTGCGCTTCCTCGGTCACCTGCATTGCGAAGTATCAAAACCGATGCTTTCCCTATCTGAAATGTGTTTCGGCTGCGCCAGATTGTCTCGCACAGACCAGGAAGGATTCGTCTCGCTCAGTTGTTTGTCGCATTTGTGTTTGGTTTGTCGTTGACGCAGCAATTTTGGGTTCTTAATTGGTCGAGGATGTTGGGTTTCCTAATTTGAATCTAGAGTCGACGTCACACCGCCAAATTTTGCTACTTCCGTCGGAGGATCGGCGGAAACTCAAAGGTGTGCAATTTCGTGATCGGAGGTTTGTTTGTAGGTGCGACTGTTCTTCGAGGCTCGCTTTCCTGTTTTTGTTGTTTTGGGAAAGAGGGGGGGCGTTTCCTTTGCAAATTTGTGCTTCCAGGGTTTGCGCCGCCAAAAATCAGCAGCGCCGGATTTCTTCTCCACGTCGTGCCGTCTTTCATTTTCCCGTTGTCGTTTCTACATCGCTGCCTTTCTTGCTTCCCGTTGTTGTTTGTGACATGTAGTTTGAAATGTGGGTGCGTTTTTGGCAGCCAATTGAGCTTGCGGGATGGCGCCGCCAAAACGCAGTGCGGTGGAGGCACCGGCAGATCGAGACAAAGAGCCCAGGTAATCAATCATCCGATTTGAGTTTCCTTTTTCTAAAACCGCTCAATGTTTTTGGTTTGCCATTAATGACGCAATGATTCATTTGTTTGGTATTGATGGTACTCTTGCATTAGTGTCGTTGAATGAACAGCAGGCTTAGTTTAGAGCACGTTTTAATTCCCCTGTTTTGTTCAAGTTTCTCTACAAAGCTTACACCCTTGTTCAATGTCCGTCTCAGTAGAACTTGGTTTCCAGGCGACATGTTTGTGCTTAAAGTTCGCTGTGATTTTGGCAGATTGAAAAAGGCGAAGCAGGGGGAAGATGGGGCGGAAACGAAAATGCTGGCCATGGACTCCTTTGCGATGTGGGCAATGCACAAGTTCTATTTGTAGACAGGCTGGGATGCGTCCACAATCACGGATGAAGAGCGAACAACCACGTTGAAGCTCATGGCACGACTGGCCCTTCTTAACAGCCGCGTAGGGGATGTCATCAGGAACACCTCCGAATTTGCTGCACTTTGACTTTCTCAGGCAGATGCTGCAGCAAGTCCAGCCCAATATCGGCTGACGTTTGAGGAAGTACTGCTTTCACGATTTGAGCAGAATTTTGCGTTGCTGCGGAAGTCGTGGGTTCTTCAAACCTCCATGCCCAGTCATCTACAAACATCCCCACTTGGCGATTTATCCACTGCCAAGCTCATACAGTTACGGAGCTTTTTGAAGGCAGGGTGGGGTCAGGAGTTTTGTGTTCCTCCTGGTGGTGTTAGCAGCTCTAATGAAGCTGTTTGGGTTACTCCAGTGTAGAGATTGTGAGTTGCCCTTTTGTAATTCGTTTTTTGTTTGACTGTGAGCTGCCGAGACTGCAATTGCGAAATTCATCATTTTTTGCTTAAGTCCTCCACATGTGATTAGCGAGTGAACATGTGTGATGAGACAAAAATTTTAGCAGGACCATTCTTTTTTGAGAACACAAACATTTAGAATTCTTTGGGATTTACAGGCAACAGCGTGAGTGCTGCAGCAATGTTAGGGCTGCAGCAATGAGGATATAGGACACCGTTTTTGACCAATTGTGGTTGTTAACACATATCATGCTCAAGTACGTTTTTCCGGCAAAAGCAGACATTGAATGCTCTTTGGAAACCTTGTATAATGCATGCTTTCAGATTTTGTGTTTCTGGTGTCCTCGTGTATCATGTCTTTGTATATTTCCTCGTGTATTATGTCTTTGTATGTTTCCTCGTGTATCATGTCTTTGTATGTTTCCTCGTGTATAATGTCTTTATATGTATCATGTTTGGTGTCCTCGTGTATCATGTCTTTGTATGAATTCACATGTAATCCAAGTTCTTCTGTAGTTTCTGAACCTGTGGGGAATGGCTAACAAATTTTTGAAGTTCTAATAGTTTGATCAGTCGTTCATGCATTGCAATTTAAAGTTAAACGGAAGTTTCTGTCTTTGGATTTAGAGCATGCTCTAGAGTTCTATACTGAATGCAAACCTTAAATACTTATAATGTCAAAATGCAACACAGAAATGCACGAGAAAAAATGCATTTTCCGTCTCTTTGTACTTTTTTTCTAACTATGGCTTTAACTTTGCTTTTTCATGGACTTTTTTTCTAACCATTGCTTTGACTTTGCTTTTTGATGGATTTTTTATTTATAAGTAATATACCCTATAGAAAATTGCCTTCATATGGACATTATAAGTAATCATAGAGTCCCATAAAATAGGCATTTTTTAAAATGTAAGTAATTATAGGGAGGATTTTATTCAAGACTAGGAGGTAAAAAGGCCCCTAAAAAATACCCCTTGGCCGCACGTGGTGCACAAAATGTCCTAGGAGTGCGCCTCCCAAGAATAAGTAATGACTTTTAAGGAGTTTTTAAGCAAAATTTTACTAAAAACATATGTATTTCGTAGGAAGAAAAATGGAATTGGCATCTAACCCAAACCGTTTCATATTTAGTTTTAATTACCTTTGTAGATTTGGTTATGAATTTTTGAAGTTGAAATGCAATGATCGCTAAAAGCTACTACCACCTCCTGAAATGTACACTGATGGTACATTGAAGAAAGCCAAATATACCTTTGTGTTAGTGGTAGCTTTTCGAGCATGAGCAATTTTAATTCTTAAAGGATCAGGGATAAAGTAGGACCACCTATATCTGATCAAATAAGCGATTACAGAACAGATGAGGAGCAGAGTGAGGCAATGGAAATTTTTCTCATGTAGACAGATAAGAAATATTAGGACTCTTAATTTTTTGTAATTTTATTGTCAAAATTGAAATTACTATGAATTTTGGGAGGCAAAAAGTGCTCGGAACCCATTGCCAATGTCTAGAGTCTTCCAATTCCGATCATAGCTAAACTACTTTCCCACTCACTACTTCCTACTATTTTGCTCATTGTTTTTTGTGCACTTTGGGACATGTGTCATGACCTTAATCGTCCCAACCTTGAAAAGGAGAAAAACACACATTTCAAGGAGAAAAAAACACATTTCAAATTTGGGCACCCTCCTTGGTCCGAAATAGTGCATCCTACAGGTTGCCCATGGCTCCTTGATCTGGAATGGGTGGTTCTACCTTAATCATCCCCCTGGATACCTTGTGAATCATTCCCTTCAAAAAATTGCAAAAGCATTGGGCACTGGAAGTCAAACTATTGTAGAAGACCTTCCCTTTCACAACAAAATTCGGAGGATGAATATTAGCACTTCCGTCCTACTAGAAGGATTCTGTTTCATTCATGGGACATTTTGTGTCCGCGGCGTCGTTTATGGGTTAAAGCAGACTACCTTATCCTGAAACTTTGCAGGCTTGTTAGATTTGGATGGCCCCTCTCAGTCCCAATTCCAGCCTTCCAGGGCGACGGTTTGCAGACGGATCCCATTTTGTCATGTACAGAGCAAACAAACCGATCCCATCATGATCAAATTCCACCTTTTATTATTGAACTTTCAGTTTGAGTTCCTGCGAAGGAGCTGAGAAATCCCATTTTGAACTGAATTCCTGTGTTTCTGACGACCTGGACACAGGCACTTGAGTTCCCCGGAGACAGAAACTCACTGAATTCGTGCATCAGGGCTCTCCATTATTCGACACTAACTTAACTTAAAGTCTTAAAGTCTACAAACTTTTATTAGAATCAAAAGCAAAAATAACTTATTACCCAGACACCAAGTTCAGTTGGGCCAGACTGACTGCCAGAGCTTTGAAAATTGGGAATGATTTGCTCATCAATGATTGATACCTGAACAAGCAAACTCCGGCCACGTCAAGCACTATGTTATGGGAATGGCAAATCAAGGCAGCCACCTACTGTACATGGCACAAATTCGTGCCAGTTTGCATGCTCAAGTACCTAACTAGGGCTTCCTGCCATGTGAGATCCGTGAGAAAAAAAGCACGTAGTAGTAGACTAAAATCTTGAAGAGTTTCTAGGTTCAACTCCTACGAAAGACATTCCATTTTTGCCAAGATTTTTGCATATACATGTATGCATTTTTGCAGAAACGAAATTCCGGATACATATTGGCTTTCGCGGCGAAACTGAACACGCAATCCCATTTCCCTTGCGCGGCATTCCCTTTCCATCCCGCCCTCAGATGGCGGAACTGAAAGCCTGACAGAAACAATGAATGCTTTCTGCATGTAATGAAGGTTCTTCTTTTGTTCCAGAATAAAATAAAGTAAAGCACGAAATAATGCAGTCCAGTGCTCAGAGCACGTCAAGTCAACCCCATCCATACAACTGCAACGCAGATCGATCTGGCTAGACCTTATCGAACGCATCGACATTCACTTCGACCGGGCTTGTACCTTCGCCGCAGTTGTACGCTCCATCTAGATCTCCATCGCTTTGATTGGAAAGCATGTGCAGTGCTATATGTGTACAGTATACTCATTAGTTTTCCTACCCCTCCTCTTGTTCTCATTCGATCCGCTTTGTACTATACTGCGGCTGTTGTGGTTGTTACAGCGTTTGCAAGTTCGATAGTTTAGGACGTAGTCCAGCTGACTTGCTTCGATCTAGCTAGTGGGCTCAGTCGAGTCCAGTGCAGCAGCTGCTCAAATGTGTGGCGATTGACAGGAACGACCTGTGAGTCGAATCCATGTGCAGGTGAAACTGTGAAAGTCATGAGCTAGTGAACTTGGGACCCGATAGCTAGATTCTTCGTGACCAGTAACGGATAGCGCAAGGAGCTAGATTATCTCTGGTTTCAGAGAGGGGACATTAATTGCTGGCTTACAACCAATATTTCGTTAAAATGGCTGTGTTGCACAAACTTGGGGCTTTTCAGTGTAGACCGTGCGGTCTTAAATCTATACTAGTCCTAGACTTTAGGCCAACAGAAGGAATTGAATGGAAAAATGGCGGATTTCATGTGCCATTTTAACGAAATTTCTACTACAAACCCTTGGTGACACGATTTTCTCCCTATAATTTCAACAGGGAGAAGCACTGCCACTGGTTTTCGATTCCTGCTTGCCCCTGTACCCTGATTCCCCTCGTTCCTGGTGCAAAATCATAGTACAAATTAACTTCTGATATTGTTAAGCAAGGATAATCTTTCGCTTTGTGGAGTGAGATCATGTCGATGCAGAGGTTACTAAGCTGGGGGAAGCGATTTGCCGGTGTATGAAGTTGCAAGCAAATTTAAAGGTGTTCTGTAACGCCAATTCTTTTCGGAGTTCCCACCGTACGTGAGATGGCGGATTCAGTGACTGAGACGCTAATGGCCGCGGGGAGTTTCCCCGTGACAGTCGACCAGTTGCTCAGTTTATGGTTGGCGGTGCGGGCGCCCATCGTGGCGCCCCTGCTGCAAGTCGCCATCAACGTATGCCTGGTGCTGGTGACCATGCTCTTCGTGGAGCGGATTTTCATGTGCGGAGTCATGGTGCTCGTCAAGCTGCTGGGGAGGACGCCGGAGTCCGTGTACAAGTTTCAACCCATCCAGGATGATTTGGAGTTCGGGAATTCCAAGTATCCTATGGTGCTTGTGCAGATTCCGATGTACAACGATCGAGAGGTATGTTTGCATGGAACGAAGAGAGTTCGAAGGGGGGGGGGGGGGGGGTCTGTGTGTTTTTTAAACGTACATGAGAGCAAGCCCAATGCCCCACATACTGCTAAGACAATTCTATGTTTTGAAGTTTCAGGGGAAAGATACCCCACCTCAGCTAAGACAGTTCTATGTTTTGAAGTTTCAGGGCTACCTAAGCTCTTTTCTTACTAACATTGACTTTTCATTCATCGTGAATGTTGGCATCGATCCACAGGTTTATCAACTTTCCATACAGGCGGCCTGTTGTCTGCAGTGGCCAGCAGATCGAATGATCGTTCAAGTGTTGGACGACTCCACTGACCCCTCCATCAAGGTACTACTAGACCATCTCCGCAGCTAGCAAGCGAGGCGACTTAATCTCTCTCATTCGGTGTATAGTTACTAAGGTACAAGAGACTTTGAAACTGGATCGGAGTACTTCAGAGAGTCAAATTAAAACATTCAAGCGCACAAACACCATTACTTGTGTAGGTCATCGAGTGAAAAAGTGTCAATTTCTCGAAATTGACACATTTTAACACTACGGCCATTGTACATTATTTTATGTTAGGGACTAGCTAGGATTCAATTTCTTAGTACTTAGGATCCCACTCAAATCTTTCTCATGTAACTTGAGTTGATGCAATTGGCCTCCGAGCTCCATTTCGTGAGTCGGGTACCGAGTCAACAAAGCTTCAGTTGTAACCTCGGAATTGCACCAGTTAAGAGGTCTTAGAAATGCGCGCTTGGACTTGATGTCTTGAAAATGTACGTTACGAGAGTATTTTGACTGACGATTCTCTGTTTTTCTATTTGCTGACGTAGGAGCTGGTGCAAACCGAAGTGCAGCGGTGGGCAAGCAACGGCATCAACATCAAGTACGAGACCCGGCCCAACAGAAAGGGATACAAAGCCGGCGCCTTGCGCCAGGGCATGTTGCACCCCTACGTGCAAACGTGCGAACATGTGGCCATCTTCGACGCGGACTTTCAACCCGAGCCTGATTTCCTCATGCGTACCATTCCCTTCCTCAGTCAGAACCCGCAGATCGCACTAGTGCAGGCGCGTTGGAAGTTCGGTAAGTTGCACGTCCCTTCCTCCCCACAACCATCTTGTTGAAAATCTCCGGCCCCTCCAGTATTTCACTCATGGCCAAATTCGTATAATGGGCCCTGATTCAGAGCCTTAGAAACAAATTAAAGAATCAACTTGGAAGAGTTGAGAATGTAAGGTAACCAAACAGTCACAAGACTATTGAGAATAATATGCAGCATTATTGGACCCCGCATTGGACTCGCGTCACTTGTTGCTCACCCATCACAAATTTTCCTCAGCAGTAAGGCTTCTAATGTCTATCACCGAATACACGCTTACCGCTACTTTGAAAACCAAAGCTCACACTCTGACACTCCCTAATAGAAAACCTGAACTGCGATCTAAATTCTCTCAGCTGTTCACTCTCAAGTGCAGAATTCAGATACTTTCTGTTCAATTGCCAACCAGTGATGATTGTTGTGTGATTGTAAATGATGTACAGTGAACAGGGACGAGTGCTTGATGACCAAGTTGCAAGAAGTCTCTTTAAACTTCCATTTCTCCGTCGAGCAACGAGTAGGCTCTGCAACCTATGGCTTCTTCGGCTTCAACGGCACAGCAGGCGTGTGGCGCATTCGTGCCATGGAAGAAGCCGGAGGGTGAAACGATCGCACCACTGTGGAGGACATGGACTTGGCATTGCGTGCGGGCCTTTGCGGCTGGAAGTTTGTTTACTTGCATGACTTGGAGGTAAGGCAATAAGTTCAGTTATCCCTTGAGTGTCCGTTTGCACAAAAGTGTCTGTTTCCATATCTGTAAGACTTCTAATTGGAATCATTTGAAATTTTTGATTACCAATGGAAAAAAGAATGTCTGCTGTGTAACAACATTGAATGGTGTCAATGTGCTTAGAAAGATTTTGAGTTAGACAGGGAGGTTTATTTTGCACACTCTCATTTTAGTTCAAGTTCTACTTTGTTAAATTGGTCATATTGTGGTTGCCAAGAATGAGATGCACCAGTGTTTTTTCCAGAAAACAAAAATAGAATGAAGTTTAGTACGAGAGAATCATAACATTTGAAGTTGGCATGAACGAAGAGTTTATTCATCCCAGGTTTCATGGTAGTGCCTAAAGAGAACATGAGTGATAATGAACACGAGTGGAATGACTTTTTGACCTTGATATGTATGACGAGTTTGTTTCGTTTCACTGGATGCTGATCCTCAGAGAGGTCTTATTCTAGAAGAGAATAAGAGTGACGCAAAGACCCAGGTAGGAGTACCTGATTGTGACATTGATCAAATGGAAACAAAATAGGACAATGCCTTGGTTTTGTAGATCAACAAATCTTGAAGCTTCAATTATAAGTGTAATGTAGTTTACCTTGCATATGAGTTCAGTACCATTCATCAAAAGTTTGCCATTGTACCTGAAAACTGTCCCATGGAATGAACCCTCCCTTTGATCTCCAGGTGAAGAACGAGCTGCCCAGCACGTTCAAGGCGTTTCGTTTTCAGCAGCACCGTTGGTCATGTGGTCCTGCGAACTTGTTTCGGAAGGTGTTGCTCACTGTGCTGGCCAATCAGAAGCTGAAGCTGTGGCAGCGGATCCACATATTGTACGCCTTCTTCTTCGTGCGCAAGATTGTGGCGCACACTGTCACGTTCACGTTCTATTGTTTGGTCATCCCGGCCTCGGTGTTGGTGCCCGAGGTGGATTTGCCGTTCTGGGGTGCTGTTTATGTGCCCTCCATCATCACGCTCTTGAACGCCATCACCACGCCCAAGTAAGGCACTCGATTCTCAAATCTGCCCTAAGCCCTAAAAACCCTAGATGTGTGCACATGATGTTAAACTCATACTCAAATCAACTACATAAACACAAGGACTCTTGTGTATGAGTCTAAGTTTCAAGAGGGTCATCTCAGTAAGTGAATTATGAAATTTCACGTTTGTGCCATTTCTGACAATATTGAAGTGCCTGACTGCTTTGCAGGTCATTGCATTTGTTGGTGTTTTTGGATTCTGTTCGAGAATGTCATGTCGCTGCATCGCACCAAGGCCACCCTCATGGGCTTGTTCGACATCGGCAACGTGAACGAGTGGATCGTCACGGAGAAGTTGGGGAACCCCCCCAGCACCACGCTGGTCAAAGAATGGAAACTGTCGGAAAGGTAAGAGCCAGGATTTAGGATCAAGCCTCAAACCTCTCTAATTGCCCACTCTGTAATTGCACTGGCGTTCCCAGTATGTCCCCAGAATCTCTCATGTTGTGTACAAATACAACATGTCTGGTTGTGAAAACAAATCTGAGTGCATTTAGAAGTCCATTTATTCTCCCAAGGCAGTGCAATTAAAGTGAATTGGCGTGAAATCTAACAATCTCATAACCCTCTCCCTTCCACCTTCATTGGCATTGTGGATAGAACAGAGGAGGACAATCTATAGACATAATCTGATGCCCAAGGCGACCATGTCAAAACATCTCATCGTGTCTGTGAAGCCTGATTTATTGCTCGCCCATAGACAAATTGCAACTAAACTTAGATTGATTTCAAAAATGGCATTTAAATATACTACGCACAAGTTGAATTTCAATGAGGTTGAACTTCTATGCTGTAATGTTGAACATTCTCGAATCAATGTGTATTTTATTATAGGTTTATTAGAGCCTGCTTTTGGTACACCCTCATTTTCAGCTGCTTTTTTCTACACAATGCTAATTAGGGTTCTTGTTATTGGGTGCAGGATTTTCGTATTGGAGCTCTGGACAGGGTTTTTATTAATGTTTTGTGCTGCGTATGACTATTTCCAAGGTAGGAACTACTTCTTTGTGTACTTGTTCCTGCAAGCCTGCGCTTTCATTGTGATGGGCATGGGATATGTGGGCACTTTCCTTCCTTCCTAGGGTTAGGATTCCATGGATACAAGGAGCAAAGGGCTTGAGCTCAATTATGTAAACGGTGGTTGTGGGGTAGATTGCCTCATGCTGCTGTCTTGTATTAGTAGAGCCTTGGGCTAAACTGTCACATTGCCTGGGTACATGGGAAATACGAAACTGCTCTGTACTGCACTCTTTGCTGTTGTTGCAATTGCAACAGATTTTTTATTGGTTAGATTAATGTAGGTTGCTATAACACCCCTGTAATATCACCCATTTATTTATTTTTCATATGATTGCATTCAAGACAATCTTGAACAGCATGCCATTCAGGTGCAGATTTTGTATTCAAATGCTTGCCACTCAAGCTAAGGGTATGGTCACACCTGGACTTTGTTAAAAGGGAGCAGTTTTAGCAAAGACACCAAATCCAATAACAATTTGGTCTCTTTTACACCGCAAGTCCGTCGAAGCCTCTTCCTTTGACTATCTGAGATGTTTCCGTCTTTAAGGTTTTAAGGTCTCAAGTTTGATTGTTATTTGATTTCGCTGTATTTTGGGTTCAAATTTGCGGGGTGGTGTGGTAGAGTAGGAGCGATGTTATAGTTCACCATGGCCGTCAAACTGTTGGGCAGAGGGCTGGGGGTGACGCACTTGGAATTGCAGCTTGCGCAGAGGGACTCTCTTTAGTTCAGCATCAGATAGGTCGGTAAATAAGTTGATTCCGAGAATCACAGGAGAAATTTCAGGAAATGTCCATCTACGATAGTGGAAATAACTTAGATAATTACCCCAGCAGAAAAGATCACCTCGAAGAAGGGAATCCAAGGATAGCTGCCATCGTCAACAATCAGTAAAGATTCCAGAGAGTGGAAGACCAAGTAGTCTGGACATCTGCCACTTGCCTCCACTTGCCCTCAATCTCTGAATCTGAGAAAAAAAGGGTACTCACATGAACATCTAATTGTCGGTTAACTCATTGACTGGAAGTGGTGGAGAACGCATAAATGAGTGCGCATTGTTTTGAGCAGTCTCTCACTTGTGTTGCAACTCTGGGCTTTGGCTTCAAATTGCTGTGCATTTCGTCGTAGTGGTGGGTTTAGGGTGCAGTTGCGGGAGTTTTGTGGTCGTCCTTATCATGTTCTGGACTCTCTATCTACGAGGTGGGTGCAGTATCCTTCAATATCGAGCGCCTTGAATCATTCTGCTTCTACCGACAGTTCCATACTAGCGCAGTGCGGGAGCTCCGGCGTGTACATCGGAAGCTCCGTGGATGCTGTTCTTTCATGCGGTGAAGGGAAGCAAGCTCTGCTCTTTGTGAAGAGGTATAGTTTGCTCTTTACTAGCTACTACTCCCAGACTCTTCAACAGTAATTTATTTGCACATTTGTGTTGTTCTGAGTCTAGATTTTTGCACATGATATGCAACGCCATGCCTTCACCAGCTCCTTTGTGGAGTTGAAGCATCATAATGCTTTGAGAGCAGTGAGCGCGTTCATATGATGCTCTCTGTCAATTAACCCCTCACCGCCCACACTCAAACCAGCAGGCGCGGTTGGTTCTGGACCCGGCGCAGAAGACCTCATAATGTGAGAGATTGTGGAAGAATCTGTCAGAAGTGACCGTGCGGATTGAGAAGGACTTTGCTGTGCTACTACTGGGATGTGTTTGTCCGGAAATTCAACGGGTACATTTCCCGAAATTTGCATCGAATGTGCGCAGAAAACAAGAGAAAATGCTCTTTTTTCGCCTGGAGCGATTGCTTCGGCATTGCTGGTGGGCAGCTCAGTTGCACTGTGCACTTGGAATTTTGGGGTGGGACTCGTTACACACTGAAGAATGACTTGCCAGAATTGCAGACACAACAATGCATCACTTTGAACGCACATGGGATCGAAAGTTCATGAAACCGGCTTCAGGCACCGGTAAAGACCGGAAAAGCTCGGATCTAGTTACCGGGAGGGCAGGTCGTTGCAGTTACCTGCACCTCTGAATCGGCCCGGGGGGAAATTGCAATTTTCACAGCATCGCTCAAAGCACTCGGCAAATTTGATAAGAGGTGACAACAGTGAAGAGGAATCAATTAGTGCACACGAATTACGATTTTGCAAACAATTCCACGCATACAGAATCGATCCTAACGGAGCTGGAAGCCTGGAAACTTCACAAGCGATCCCGCAGACTCAGAATCGACCAAGTTCAAGTACAAACTCTCGAAACCGACATGGAACCAACAGAATCATGAAGCAAAACTCAGAATTTGCAAACCGGAACCACAGGCGCAGGCACCACCGTCAACCTCAGAAATGCAGAAGCGCCTGCGCAGACAAATCATCGCATCCTAAGCCCAACGGTAAGGCACCGGCGAACGCCGATCACATTCACGAAACCGCCATGTCCGACGATAGACATCGAGCCAAACAATCGATCCGAACCGAAATTGTGTTTCCTCAAAGCCACCAGAGATGCGGATGGAGTAGCGTGCGCAATTGAACTTTAAATCTGCCATCGAAAGAACTTCGTTCATTTCCTCCCTGGGAAAACCATGGGAACCCTCCTACGGATTCTCAGTGGCCACTTTTGGGCCTGTCGGGCGGTGAGGGGTTAAAATGAAGGGCCTTGTTGCATACTCCGTAACATTAAGTAGTAGGCTACCTTTCACCCAATAGAATGGTGTGAAATATATCACACCATCATTAGCTAAAATCCATATGTCATTCTTTGTCAAAGTGTATCAAGTGATGGGTCGGAAATGTAACTTACGATGGACTTATTGACCAGAACCAGCATGCCTCCAGTGACTCCTACCACCCTAATTTCTTTTGTACCCATCATGCACACTAGATGCATTTTGTGGATGAGACCTTCAGAGAGGCAAAGGCAGCCTCTCTAAAGGCTATTGAATGTTATATTGTGGACACATGTACTAACCATGAAAATAATTATGCTAAGGTCGGACATCCATAGTCCATCACTTATTTAAATCTATGTGGATGAAAAATCATTTTTCATTCAAATGTGTGTACATTCATCCAAACAAACATTATTATCCCAAGATTTTGTAAATCAATAGTGATTTCATCTACTAAAAAGGGGAAATATGTAGTCCAATTTTTCATCAAAAACTTTTTGTATGGCTTTTTATAATCCATCTTAGAGTGACTATATAATAGATAAGACATTGTAGCAAAAGAACTTTATGATAAATATGTTAGTCTTGTGCATTGAATGGCTAGAATAATAACCACCCTAAAAGACCGGATTGTTTTTCAAGTGAAAATTTCAAAAACTACCATATATTAGTGAATTGATCTAAATTAAAAATATAATTTTTAAAAAAAAATCAATTATACAAAAGCATATCAAACCATGATTGCAAAGTATAGAATTTTTTTGAGTCCATTTGACATTGTAAATTGCAAGATTATAATGTTTGAAGTGCGAATTCTTTTTTAACCTTGCTAGACATAGGCAAGAGACTTTAAACCCACTTGGAGTAAGATTTCCCCTTGACTTGAAGCTAAGCCTCTATACCATGCATGCAAAACTTTAGAAGCAAGGAGGGATTGAACTTACTCTAAATCACTTGGAATCAAAACATAAGGCCATGTAAACGAACAATATACTAGAATTTTTTTGATTATCTTTTGTGAATTAAGGATATTTTTTGAGAAGAAATTTGAAAGGTGAATCATAGTGTCAAATATTTTGAAAATGACAAAAATATTTGATGAGGATTCTAATCTATAGGTACAAGGTAGACATTCAACAAGTGCTACAATAATGGCTCCAATCACTTCCTTCACTACAATTGCTATTCACATATAGTTTTAGAGTGTTTTTTTTCTCATTATAACACCAGCTAAGAACTTCATGTTCCTAGTAAGATTATGATTGTTGATACAAATCCAAAGCTATACTTTGAAGACTCTACATCAGTCTTTCATCCAACCACGTCTACAATTTTTTTTGGTGTCAGTTCTTTACAACTAGGTGTTTATTTTTTTAGTGAGCTTGTGCATTGTAATAAATATGCAAGCATGCATTGATCACTCTACAACAAATTTATATAATTGTGACATGTTCCACCTCTAAACTACAACATTGGAAAACATTGAAATAAAACATATGAACAACACCCAATCCGAAAAACCATCTTCTTCACAATTTCTACTCAAAGCCTTCCCACACTCATAAGATCCTAGTGCCAAGTGAGAAAATTAATACATTTTATCAATCATTCCATTCAAAAACTATCAACCTTCTTCTGCCAACTTTCGTAGCATATATCATCAAATATCATAATTATGCACAAAGACTCTTGTCAATTACAAGGACATGAGTTGCAAAAGTTTGACTATTAATATTAGATAGAAGAGAATACAACTATTTACAACTGAGTCTAATTGTCAAAGGAATTAAAAGTATGAGAAAGATTCTATTCTTGTATAAGGTAGTCTGCTCTTAAAACGACCATTCAAGAATTGTTTGCCTTTTGGGAGAAGCTAAACTCCTTGAAACAATTTTCAGTAAATTTTTGTTGGAAGAAAAATGGAATGGGCATCTAACCCAAGTCATTTCATATTTTTTGGACCTTTGTGAAATTAGTTACAAATTTTTGAGGTTGAAATGCAGTGGTCATTCAAATTGACCACCTCCTAAAATATACATAGTTGGATATATTGTTGAAAGCAAAATGTATGTGTGCGCCATGATTGGTTTTAGAGGCCATCCCTTTTAGAATAAACTACCTATTAATTAATTTATTCTATCTAAGGAAGCACTTGGATAGGTAGTTTGAATATCAAATATTGACTTCTTCAATACTCAAATGCCAAAAAGTGACAACTAAAGCTCCAAATATACTATTACAAATATTAAATGCACAATGTCACAATCCCACAATTGTTACAATGTATTCCATTAGGATGGTCATGTGATCATCCTTATACAATTTCATTTGCAATTTGGAAGCAATCTTGAGTTCAAAATCTAGTTTTGGTGGAATAAAGAAAATGCCTATGTTTCTATGCAAATTGTTGCAAATGATGCAAAACTTGCACTACTAGTTCTACTAAATTCCACAGCACTATTGGACCTTCTTAAATCTTACTTAAGGAAAATATCAAAAACATCAACTTGGTTACCTTTGTGATTTCCATGGCCATGGCCAATGTTGTGACTTCAAGTGCACAAACTTCTAGAAGCTCTTCCTAGCCAGCTTGAATGTTGTTGGAGCTCCCAAAGCTGATAAAAAGAATTCAGTGCTTTAGAATCTACATAACTCCTCTTTTCAAGTATATCTGCCAATTGACTCATGTTGTATGTCCTGTGCTCTCCTAGGATTCCAATTCTTGCTAAACAAAGGATTTGCATCTCAATATATGAAGCTCAATGGTAGCAATAAGTGAGCATGAAAAAATGTTGTGTACACAAGATTAAATCTAGTTGCACCACACATGCAAAATCTATGTTACAGAAAGCTCCGTCAAAAAATCACACAAATCATGGCTGACATGACAAGTCTAATCTTCATTGAAACATAAGAGAATTGAACATGAAACAATGTCGATGAGGCCTTCTAATCTCGAAGTAGAAAACATTCAATAAGAGCAACAATATGAGGGAAAACCATCTAAAATTGTCCAAAGAAGGGTTTGAACATGATTGTTGTTATTGCTCTTTTCTTGTGTCTTGCTAGCAGTCCAAAGGGAATTCTAGAAAATTTTAGGAAACAATCTTTGGACATTGAAGGAGTGAGCTATGAGTCTTCATACTATCTAAATTTGATCCTAAAGTCTCTTGAAAAGGTCCTAGTCAATTTTCTCACATGTCCTTTGCACTTCAATCTAGAGTCTACGATCAAGGTCCTAAATTGAGGATTGTATATAAAAATTAAATTGTTTAGGAATACAAAGCCCATGATTCAAGGTCATAGCATTCTTTAACAATTGTAAACTTTACTTGCTCTACAGCAAAGGGGGAGTGGAGGAGGTTTTGCATTGACATAAGCGACTTGCAAGGAACTTTGAGCGACACCTCACTGTAAACGAGCCAGCGCTATAGAAACAGACCCTCCCATACCGTCCTGCTTGTTTCATGGGGCAACTACAAAAACAATTCGACATTCTCTGCCGTATAACGCACACATGGTGCTGTCACCTTCTTGAAGCTTTTTGTACCTCTTACGTCACGATCGTGTAAAAAAACAGAGTTTGGATTCCTTTTTCCACCAAGTTCAGGGAGCCTCTCAAGAAGGTTATGATGTTATTTGGATAACAACTCTGTACCGCACTCTCACGTTACCTACTGTAGAGGCAAGGAAAGTCTTCAGAAAACAATATAATCGTCGTTGAGGATCGCAGTAAGCAAAGAAGACAAGTGGAATCTAACAGTGCTCATACATCCAATTGCAGATTGAAGATCAAGGTCGTCATGCACATTAGCAAATCTGACGAGCTTCTGAGGATTGAAGACAGTGGTGAGGTAAGATCGGAGTTACATATCACTTCAACAGGAAGTAGCAGTTGCGACACTATCGTCAACTATTTTGCAATGGCTTTTAGCGGTTCCGTACTTGGCTCAAAACTTTATGGTATATTGCAAATCATTGCGAAAGTGCTGCAAATTTGTTGCAAAGTCTTGGGCACGGAACCGATGCATGTCTATGTCTAAACTTGTGCAAAAACTCTTGCACTCTCAAATAGATGCAAAGACATTGCATACTGTTATAGTAAACCATTGCAAAACTGTTGATAGATTTCTGACGGTCATTAGGAAACCTCGACAGAAGCTATTGCAATAGTAAGCTTCCGTACCAAAGTTCGGAGTTTGCACAAGAATTGGGTTTCCCTGCAGCGGATTCTCTGAAGGAAGAATTTTGCATACCTGCAGAGCTAGGAAGCCATGGCGCCCACCATCCCCGTGGAGGTTTGTAACGCGCTCGCAGTGGTGGCGCTCAGCGTGATTGCTTATCAGCTGATGACGAAGGTGCTGTGGAACGGGCTATGGGAGCCCCTGAGGTTTCGTCACATCATGGCCACGCAAGGTGTCAAGACACTACCGTTCCGGTTCCTCGTTGGCCAGCTCCCGGATCAGAAAGCGTACATGGACGCAATTCCTGAAGTTGTACCCATCGATAGCTTCGCCGCTTTGTCACCGTCTGTCACGCCTCTGTACGCACTCTTCTTCCCCAAATTTCCAGGTAGTACGTACTCCGTCTTAGCTTTCTCAGCTCTTGTGATGTACTCTGTGGTGTATGAATTCTTACAATTTGGTGACGCAGGTGAGAAGTGCTTTCTCTGCTGGGTTGGGAAAGCCACGCGCCTTGTGGTCCGAGATCCTGAGATTGCGAAAGAATTGCTTATCAGCAACTACGCGTCCTTGCAGTGGAGTCACTCGAGGTTTTGGTTCACCCCTCTGCTTCTTGGGAAAGGCTTAAATATGCAAGCAGGAGAGAAATGGGCGACGGAGAGACGCATACTCAATCCGTTCTTTCATCAGGACGCGCTCAAGGTATAGTACGCCACTGGAGTTAAGGTTAAGTGTGTCAACCTGTTGAAGTGGGTGGTGGCTATGGCGTTGTGTGGCATGATTGGAGTAGTCATCCGGAGGTATGCATCTTGTAGGGAATGCTAGAGGCTATGGTGGAAGGGAGTGCGATGGAGATTCGCAAGTGGGAGGAGATTGTAGCCCAAGCTGGAGGCTCGGAGGAAATCGACATTGAGGCAGATGTCCATACGATGTCCGGAAGAGTGTTGTCGATGACGGCATTTGGTGGCGACTTTGAGAAGGGAGATTTGATCTACAAGACCCAGAAGAAGCTTGCCATGGAGCTTATGAAAACGGTCCATGACCTAAAATTTTGGCTCATTCCGTTCTACAGGTAAACCTCAATTTCCATCTTGTACTACTGCCTTGGAGCAGATGCAGTTACGCGATTTCCTTTCCATAGCAATCGCTGACCTCTAGGAGCTCCAAAACAGAAAAATGCCGACGAATCAAAACAGACGTATTGACGAGATGCTCTCCAAACTCGACAACCTCCTGCATGAACTCATCCATAGCCGGCTGCAAGCAGTTCGCAACAAGGAAACAAGCTCCTTCGGCAACGACCTTCTGGGGAATATGCTCACAGCTGCCACCGACGGATGGGAAGAACAAGTGCCCCAGTTCAACTTGTCATCGGTTCTACACAACTGCAAGTTATTCTACTTCGCTGGTCAAGACACAGTCGCCAACACAATACTGTTCACAATGCTAATGCTGGCATTACGTCCCGAATGGCAAGCGCGTGCCCGCAAGGAGGTTCTGGAGATTCTCGGCGACGAAGAGAATTTCAATCCCAGCGCATTGTCTCGCCTCAAAGTGGTACAACCCCTAAAACCCTAATTCATTCACCTCGTCATCCCCAAATCGTAATTTAATTCTCGTGCTAAACTAACACTTCACGATTTCGGCAGGTGGGGATGATGCTGAACGAGACCATGCGAACATTCACCCCTGCACCATCCATCACGAGAGTGGCAACGACGGATTTGCATCTGAAGAACTTGTTCATTCCCAAGGGCATGAACATTGAATTTGCACTCGGCGCTCTTCACCAAGACAAGCAGTACTGGGGCGACGATGTTGGGGAGTACAACCCCGAGAGATTTGCGAATGGCGTGTCGGGAGCGTGCTCCCATCCGCAAGCCTTCAATCCGTTTGGGATGGGGCCCAAGACTTGCATTGGCAACAGCTTCGCCGTGATGGAGATGAAGATCGTCCTGGCTAGTGTGTTGCGACGGTTTGAGATTGTACCATCGCCGAATTACAAGCATCACCCGATCGTCCTCTTCGTGACCAGACCCAAATTCGGGTTTCCCATCATTCTCAAAGCGCTGTAAGTGAACCCTGAAACGCTTATGAGGACGCACTGAAACGTCCTTGGGATGGCTTCACCTGACACTGTAGGATGGAAAAAAAACGTTTTTTCATACAATTTTTGCAGTATTTTGAAGTTGTTGGAGTACATTTTCAGAGAAAACGGGTTGTCACACCTTCTCCCAGAATGAAATTTCTATGAAGAATGAGAAGGTACAGTAAAACCTCTCTAAACCGATAGGTCCAGGCCTGTCTGACAAGATTATCTAAGAGAGGTTTATGGAGGGCCATTTTTAGTCATAATCTTTGTATTGGGGACAAGTCTAGCACTAGTCTAACAACATTAGCTTACAGAGGTTTATCGGCTTTTAGAGGAACAAATTAGGGAGGTTCTACTATTTGAGTCAATAGGGTCCCTTGGATCTCTATGAAGAAGGTGTGACCCCCTTTTGAAAAGTGAAGAGAAATAAAGAGAAATGGAGAGAAATAAAGAAAAATGGAAAATGGAGAAATTTAGTCTTCACACCCATTCTTCACCTTGAGAGGAGAAGAAAAAAACTTCTCAATCTTCAAAAAATGGGCTTGAGTGCCATGTTCTCAATACAAAGAAAGATTGAGAATGGAAAGAAGGTGTGACTGTAACTCCTAATAGTATTGCAAATTCCTTCACTACTATAGCATTTTTTTGCAATTTATTCTTAACCCCTAAAGGACCGAGGCCTTTTTTCTGCCAAAAAACAGTGAAAACTGCCATTTCTATAGCAAACAATAAAAAAAATTGAAAAAAGTTTTTTTTGCAAATCTAACCATAGGATCTTACACCTAACTAGTATGAGAATGTGTGGAAAAAATTTCAGAATTTTTGACCGCATAGATTGCAAGATATCTACATTTAAAGTGAAAAAAACAAGTTTTTCAGCACATTGCGGGACTAGATTTTTTGACTTTAAACATTTTTAATTTAAAATTTTTGCACTACAGAATTTTGAACTTTAAATCTTTATAGAGGAGAATTGAGTTGAGAGTCTAGGAAAAAAAAAGAAATTCAAAAAAACTTAATTATCATTCTTAAAAAAATTGTTAAGTAGAAGTAAGTACAAGATAGAAGGAAAATCTAAAATATTAATATCTCTTAGATGGAATTAAAATTCACTAATCCCAATGGTGAGATTTTTCTAGCAACTAAACTAAACCATGCAAAAAAAAAATTTGAAAAATTTGAAAGATTGCATTCAGAAATGAATCCTACAAGTTATTTTTTTCAAGAAGATGCTTAAACTGCCCGAAAAACAAGAATGTCCATAACTTTCTCATAACATATCCAAATGAAATGAATCAAAGCTTTCCAGATAGATAAGACTAAGTGATAACCCAATGTCAATAATGAATGACTAAATATGCCCATTGTATTTTGTATCATGCAAAATTCTTTGAATGGTACAATTAGCAGTTTATAAGAGTATTATACCGTGCTTAATTAGAATCCCTCTAAAATAAGTCTAAGGAGCATGCAAGGCCTTCTTTTTATCAAAAAAACACTCAAAATTGTCATTTCTATTGCAAAGTGTAATTTTTTTTAAATTTGTCCTTTTTGCATATTTCACCAGGGGACCTTGTACTAAATTAGTATTAGATTGAACGTGTGAAAGAAATTTCATAGTCTTTGACCACGTAGATTGCATGATAAATGAGTAAGAAGTGAAAAACGTTTTTTCTTGCACCTTCTCCAACTAAATTTTAAGGCTTTGAGTCTTCTCAAATTAAATTCTTTACAATGTAGATTTTGAGTTTTCAATTATTCAAAAAACCATACACTTGATTATCATTCTTAAAATTTTGTTAAGAAAAAAGATGTACAAGATATATAGAAGGAAAAATAAAATTGTTAATGGTTCTAAGATTGAATTGAAATACACTAATTCCAATGGTCAGATTGTTCTAGCAAGTGAATTGAACCATATAGATCTTCTTCTTTTTCATATTGTCAAAATTTAATTAAAAAATCTTGGGTGTGTGATGTCGCTAGTTGCTTGGAGCTTGGAGCCCAATTCTCTCCCAAGATAAATGTAAACATTTGCCTACTATTATATAGTTGGTTGAACTTGTATTTTGTACTATATGCTAGCTCATTTAGAATTTTGATTCCAAATACAAATTCACATTTTTAAAATTTGATCATCCATGGTAAATAATGAGCTATTGCGTTATCATTTGTTGAAAAATTTAGAGTATAGCAGTGAGGAATAAGAAGAGCTAGCAATATTTCACATCTAGGGTAGAAGATATAGTGTCAATGCTGAGGCTAGTTGTGCAAGGTTGGAAGTGCTCTCAAGTATACTCTGGAATGAGGACCTCTATGACCATTGTCATTATGGTAATGGTACAACTTGCAAAAGGATTACAAAGCATAATTAGGGCTTGGATAAGCATTATGTGGTTTTCTAACATACCTAATCACAAAATTATGGTTAGTTTTGTAAATAATTAAGTAAAATTTGAAGCATGTCCAAAATTTTACAAATTTTGTAGACTAATATCCAAAAAACAAAGAAGATTTTATTTGAAAGTCTTTAGTCATTTTGAAATTTAAGTGTCCTTTGTATTGTCTTCTCAGAGCCACTTGTAGAATTTTACATGAACAAATTTTTAACCCTTGAGCGCCCCATTGCCACAAATCTGGCCTCCCTGAATTGAAAGATTGCCCTGTTTGACTACTATAATCTTTTCAAATCATTTGTCCATTTCCTTGCAGCTCCAGACTTGTTTCAACTACCGATCAGTACTGTCAATTCCTGAGGATCTCATTTTAGGTGACAATTTAATTAGATTGAGTTCAAAAAGGTCTTGATTTCAATAAGCACACGTTGAGTGCTTAGGGGTTAATGTACACCAATCATAAAACATGGTTGGAGTTCATTTTTCTTCATTTTGAATCTAAAATGTTGTAAATAAATTTTTCTTCAGTAATATGAAAATGAAAAAAATGATATTTCGTACAATCTGAATTCAGAAATTAAAACATCTTGAGTTTTTGACGCACAAGTGTTGAAAATGACCTACAGTAGTTGACTTGAAGTTGAGCCTCTACACCATAGAACCCTGCATTTTGTTAGGTATATGCTTGCAAAATTTTAGAAGCAAGTAAGGGATCAAACTTACTTTAAATCATTTGGAATTGAAACACAAGGTCATATAAACAAACAATATATTAGACATTATTTATTCATATATATAGTTTTAGAGGGGTTTTTTTCCATTATGACACCGGCTAAGAACTTCATGTTCCTAGTAAGATTCTGATTGTTGATACAAATCCAAAGCCACACTTAAAGACCCTACATCTTTCACCCAACCACATCTACAATTTTTTTTGGTGTCAGTTCTTCACAACTAAATGTCTATTTTTTTAGTGAGATTGTACATAGTAATAAATATGCAAGCATGCGTTGATCACACTACAACAAATTTATATAATTGTGACATATTCCACCTCTAAACGACAACCTTAGTAGCATTGAAATAAAAAATATGAACAACACTTAACCCGGAACACCATCTTCTTCACAACTTCCACTCAAAGCCTTCCCATATTCATAAGATTCTAGTGCCAAGTGAGAAAATTAATACATTTTATCTATCATTCCTTTCAAAAAATATCAACCCTCTTCTACCAAGTTTCGTAGCATATATCATCAAATATCATAATTATGCACAAAGATTTGTCAATTGCAAGCCATGACATGAGTTGCAAAAGTTTGACTACTAATACTAGATGGAAGTGAATACAACTATTTACAATTGAGTCTAATTGTCAAAGGAGTTAAAAGTATGAGAAAGATTCCACTCTTGTATACTATAAATCAATTTATTCTATCTAGGGAAGCACTTGGATAGGTAGTTTGAATATCAAATATTGACTTCTTCTACATTCAAATGCCTAAAAGTGACAACTAAAACTCCAAATATATTAGCTATTACATATATTAAGTGCACAATGTCACAACCCATTGTTACGATGTATTCTATTAGGATGGTCATGTGATCATCCTTATATACTTTCATTTACAAGTTGGAAGCAATCTTGAGTTCAAACTCTAGTTCTGGCAGAATAAAGAAAATACTATGTTTCTTATGCAAGTTGTTACAAATGTTACAAAGCTTGTACTACCAATCCTACTAAATTCCACAGCACTATTGGACCTTCTTAAATCTTACTTTAGAAAAATATCAAAAACATCAATTTGGTTACCTTTGTGATTTCCATGGCCATGGTCAATGTTGTAACTTTAAGTGCACAAGCTTCTAGAAGTTCTTCCTAGTTATTAGAGCTCCCAAAGCTAATAAAAAGAATTCGGTGCTTCAAAATCTACGCCACTCCTCTTTTCAAATATATTTGTCAATTGAGTCATGTCATATGTCCTAGTTCTCCCAAACGATTCTAGTCCTAGGATTCCAATTCTTGCTAAACAAAGGATTTGCATCTTAAATACTTTACAATATATGAAGCTCAATGGTAGCATCAAGTAAGCATGACAAAATGTTGCACACACCAAATTAAATCAAATTGCATCACACATACAGAATCTATGTCAAAGGAGGCTCCGTCAAAGAATCACATAAATCATGGTACTCATGACAAGTTTAGTCTTCATTGAAATACACAAGAATTGAACATGAAACAATGTCGATGAGGCCTTCTAATCTTCAAGTAAAAGGGAAACATTCAATAAGAGCAGCGGTATGAGGGAAAACCATCTAAAATTGTCCAAAGAGGGGTTTGAGCATGATTGTTGTTATTGCTCTTTTCTTATGTCTTGCTGGCAGTTTGAAGGGAATTCTAGAAAATTTTAGTAAATAATCTTTCGACATCAAAGGACTGAGCTATGAATCTTCATACTATACAAATAATTGTATCCAAAGTTGATCCTAGACTCTTTTAAAAAGGTCCTAGTCAATTTTCTCACATGTCCTTTGCACTTCAATCTAGAATCTAAATTGAAGATCGTATATAAAAAATCAAATTGTTTAGGATTACAAAGCCCATGATTCAAGGTCATAGCATTCTTTAACAATTGTGAACTTTACTTGCTCTACACCAAAGGGGAGGGGAGGATGCTTTGCATTCACATAAGCGACTTGTGAGAAACTTTGAGTGACACCTCACTGTAAACGTGAGTCAGTGCTATAGAAACAGATCCTCCCCTACCATCCTGCATGTTGTAGAGGCAACTATAAAAAACCAAAACAATTCAACATTCTCTGTATGACGCACACATTGTGCCGTCATCTTGAAGGTTTTGGTACCTCTCACGTCACAATCGTGTAAAAAAACAGAGTTTGGATTCCTTTTTCCACCAAGTTCAGGGAGCCTCTCAAGAAGGTTATGATGTTATTTGGATAACAACTCTGTACCGCACTCTCACGTTACCTACTGTAGAGGCAAGGAAAGTCTTCAGAAAACAATATAATCGTCGTTGAGGATCGCAGTAAGCAAAGAAGACAAGTGGAATCTAACAGTGCTCATACATCCAATTGCAGATTGAAGATCAAGGTCGTCATGCACATTAGCAAATCTGACGAGCTTCTGAGGATTGAAGACAGTGGTGAGGTAAGATCGGAGTTACATATCACTTCAACAGGAAGTAGCAGTTGCGACACTATCGTCAACTATTTTGCAATGGCTTTTTAGCGGTTCCGTACTTGGCTAAAAACTTTATGGTATATTGCGAATCATTGCGAAAGTGCTGCAAATTTGTTGCAAAGTCTTGGGCACGGAACCGATGCATGTCTATGTCTAAACTTGTGCAAAAACTCTTGCAATCTCAAGCAGATACAAAGAGATTGCATAGTGTTATAGTAAATCATTGCAAAACTGTTGATAGATTTCTGACGGTCATTAGGAAACCTCGACAGAAGCTATTGCAATAGTAAGCTTCCGTACCAAAGTTCGGAGTTTCCACAAGAATTGGGTTTCCCTGCAGCGGTTTTTCAGAAGGAAGAATTTTGCATACCTGCAGAGGAAACCATGGCGCCCACCATCCCCGTGGAGGTTTGTAACGCGCTCGCAGTGGTGGCGCTCAGCGTGATTGCTTATCAGCTGATGACGAAGGTGCTGTGGAACGGGCTATGGGAGCCCCTGAGGTTTCGGCGCATCATGGTCAAGCAAGGTGTCAAGACACTGCCGTTCCGGTTCCTCGTTGGCCAGCTCCCGGATCAGAAAGCGTACATGGACGCAATTCCTGAAGTTGTACCCATCGACAGCTTCGCCGCTTTGTCACCGTCTGTCACGCCTCTGTACGCACTCTTCTTCCCCAAATTTCCAGGTAGTACGTACTCCATCTTAGCTTTCTCAGCTCTTGTGATGTACTCTGTGGTGTATGAATTCTTACAATTTGGTGACGCAGGTGAGAAGTGCTTTCTCTGCTGGGTTGGGAAAGCCACGCGCCTTGTGGTCCGAGATCCTGAGATTGCGAAAGAATTGCTTATCAGCAACTACGCGTCCTTGCAGTGGAGTCACTCGAGGTTTTGGTTCACCCCTCTGCTTCTTGGGAAAGGCTTAAATATGCAAGCAGGAGAGAAATGGGCGACGGAGAGACGCATACTCAATCCGTTCTTTCATCAGGACGCGCTCAAGGTATAGTACGCCACTGGAGTTAAGGTTAAGTGTGTCAACCTGTTGAAGTGGCTATGGCGTTGTGTGGCATGATTGGAGTAGTCATCCGGAGGCATGCATCTTGTAGGGAATGCTAGAGGCTATGGTGGAAGGGAGTGCGATGGAGATTCGCAAGTGGGAGGAGATTGTAGCCCAAGCTGGAGGCTCGGCGGAAATCGACATTGAGGCAGATGTCCATACGATTTCCGGAAGAGTGTTGTCGATGACGGCATTTGGTGGCGACTTTGAGAAGGGAGATTTGATCTACAAGACCCAGAAGAAGCTTGCCATGGAGCTTATGAAAACGGTCCATGACCTAAAATTTTGGCTCATTCCGTTCTACAGGTAAACCTCAATTTCCATCTTGTACTACTGCCTTGGAGCAGATGCAGTTACGCGATTTCCTTTCCATAGCAATCGCTGACCTCTAGGAGCTCCAAAACAGAAAAATACCGACGAATCAAAACAGACGTATTGACGAGATGCTCTCCAAACTCGACAACCTCCTGCATGAACTCATCCATAGCCGGCTGCAAGCAGTTCGCAACAAGGAAACAAGCTCCTTCGGCAACGACCTTCTGGGGAATATGCTCACAGCTGCCACCGACGGATGGGAAGACCAAACGCCCCAGTTCAACTTGTCATCGGTTCTACACAACTGCAAGTTATTCTACTTCGCTGGTCAAGACACAGTCGCCAACACAATACTGTTCACAATGCTAATGCTGGCATTACGTCTCGAATGGCAAGCGCGTGCCCGCAAGGAGGTTCTGGAGATTCTCGGCGACGAAGAGAATTTCAATCCCAGCGCATTGTCTCGCCTCAAAGTGGTACAACCCCTAAAACCCTAATTCATTCACCTCGTCATCCCCAAATCGTAATTTAATTCTCGTGCTAAGCTAACACTTTGCGATTTCGGACAGGTGGGGATGATACTGAACGAGACCCTGCGAACATTCACCCCTGCACCAACCATGTCGAGAGCGGCAACGAAGGATTTGCATCTGAAGAACTTGTTCATTCCCAAGGGCATGAACATTGAATTTGCACTCGGCGCTCTTCACCAAGACAAGCAGTACTGGGGCGACGATGTTGGGGAGTACAACCCCGAGAGATTTGCGAATGGCGTGTCGGGAGCGTGCTCCCATCCGCAAGCCTTCAATCCGTTTGGGTTGGGGCCCAAGGCTTGCATTGGCAACAGCTTCGCCGTGATGGAGATGAAGATCGTCCTGGCTAGTGTGTTGAGACGGTTTGAGATTGTACCATCGCCGAATTACAAGCATCACCCGATCGTCCTCCTCGCGACCAGACCCAAATTCGGGTTTCCCATCATTCTCAAAGCGCTGTAAGTGAACCGGCCTGAAACGCTGCTGAGGACGCACTTGAAACGTCGTTGAGATGACTTCACCTGAGACTGTAGGATGGAAAAAAAACGTTTTTTCATACAATTTTTGCAGTATTTTGAAGTTGTTGGAGTACATTTTCAGAGAAAACGGGTTGTCACACCTTCTCCCAGAATGAAATTTCTATGAAGAATGAGAAGGTACAGTAAAACCTCTCTAAAACATTTTTTCATACAATTTTTTTTTAAAAGTTGTTCCAAGTACATTTTCAGAGAGTAGGTGTTGTCACACCTTCTCTGAGAATGAAACTTCTTAGAAGAATCAATGGAAATGGGTCCATGTGTTTCAAGAAAAAAAAAAAAAAAAAAAAACTCCTATGAAGGATGAGAAGGTATGGAATGAAAAGAGGAGCCAATAGGAGCCCTTTTCCATGAAGAACTGGTGTGACACCCCTTTAGAGATTGGAGAGAAATGGAAAATGGAGAAGGTAGAAACTTCTTCACGTCCATTCTTCATCTCAAGAAGAGAAGGAAAAAACTTTTGAATCTTCATAGAATAGACCCTCTGCAATTCAAGGAGAGATTGCGAATGGAGAGAAGGTCTAACAACCCCTAATAGTATTTGCAAATTCCCTCACTATTATGAAATTATTGACTTTTTTTAACTCCTAAAAGCCCCAAGGGGCCAAAAGTGTCCTCACATAGTTTCAAGTCCACTTCAAAGTGTTGTAACTTTTGCATCCAATGTCTAAATTCAATCAAACTTATTGGAAAATTTGCATTCTCTCTTCTAATTTGTGCGGTAAATTTTTGAGATCAATCCAAGATGTATTGATGTTTTGGAAGCCAATCAAGTTCACAGGTTCAATTTGAGTTCACCAAACTGCATTCGATGGCTACAACTTGGGGGGGGGGGGCTTGTATCTCCTTCATCCAATGTTTGTTTTCAATAAAAAAAAATTTGTTGGGTTGTGTTTCCTTTGAAGTCTAGTTATTGTAGTAAAATTTTCATGTCAATCCAAGTTGTTTTGAATGTTTGGGAGCAATTCAATTAAAGTTCAAAATCCTGACATTTTTCGATTACAATGAACTTTGGCGGCTTGTTTCTTCTTCATACAATTGTCGTTTCCAATCATTTTTTTTAGAAAAGTAGCACATACTATTCTAGTTTGTATGCTTAATCCCTAAAGGACCAGAGGAATATCCAAATTTTCGAAATTGTAAAGATCTGTTACAAAATGCAACTTAAAATAATACTTTAATAATGACTCTCAAACAATCAGTTGTAAAGTATGATTTATAAATCACACCCATACAGTTAGATCAACAATTATACAAACCAATATTTTACAATAAATTTGAAACCAAAAACTGAAAATTCCTTCTAAAAATCAATTGTAGATTGAATATTTATAATTTTTACAAGAATTTTTTTTCCTATAAGTTGAAAATGCTAAGTTCCAATCACAATGATTTAGAAGATTTTTATTTTGTTTTTTGTTTCAAGTTGTTTTTGAAAGGTCATTTTTTGAACTGAAAAAATAACTTTTGGAGGCTAGACCTAGTAATATCCATTGAATTATAGAATATTTGCAAAGCAAAATTTTCATAATCTGAACCATACAAATGTTGAAAAACTAATATAAGAATCTTCAAAAAAAATTGATGGATGAAAAAACACATTTCGATGAGTTTGGAACGTATTTCTGTTCATTCATTATTCAAAATCTGCACTCATGATCCTTAAGGGTTAAAATTTCATATCAATTCCAAAAGTTGTGAGTGACTGAGAAGCATTTTAGTACAGTAGAACCTCTCTAAACCTAACAGTCCCAGACCGGTCTGACAAGATTATGTTAGCAAGGTTTATTGGCTTCTGGAGGGTCATTTCTAGTCACAACCTTTGTTATGTGGCCAAGTTTGGGACCGGTATGACAAGATTGGTTTACAAAGGTTTATTGGCTTCTGGAGGATCGACTTAGGGAGGTTCTACTATAGAAGGTTCTACTATAGGAGGTTCACCCTTAGATGTATTTTTGGCAAAAAATTTTGCTATTTTTGATATTTCAAAGCCATTTTGCAAACACAATAATCTATTGAATGATATTTTTTCACCAATGTGTTTGTATGTTGGTTTTGAAGGACTTTATAGTACAAATTTTTTTCATTTGAGTAGGTTTAGAAATCAGATTTCACCTCCAAATGTGTTGCTAAGAAAATTTCAACATCCTTTTTCAATACTAAAACATTATAATGTTGCAATCTACGTGGCCAAATGATTCACATCATGTACAATATTTACACTACAAGTTTGTACAATTGAGATTTCTATACCTAAGTGACATTTAGATCTATAACACTTCAAAAGTATTGATGTTTTTTAAACCTAAAAAGACCCTGGGCTTTTAGGGCCTAAAGAATTTTGTTGAATGTTGTCGAAGAAGATGTTGAATCCACAAATCACCATTGCAATATATTTGGGGCATTTTTTCTATTTACTTTTGATGTGATTTTTTAAATTTGAGTTCAACTAATGAAATGAAGCTAATTAAATTTAGTTTTTACTCTTATTGAAAATTTTGAAAAATTCATAAATTTCAAAATCTTGTAGCAATATGAATTTTGGGCCTATAGACATGGTTTGTTGATTTTCTATTTTAACCCCTAAAGGACCGGCATGCGTTTTTTGGCCGTATAGAAATTTTGGGCAGGTCCGTGTGACTAGAGATTTCCATATTTTAAGCTGAAATTTTAATAGAAGGTGGGCGTGAGGAATATCTTTTATATGCACCAAATTTCAGCACATTTGGAAATAGGAGTCAAAAGTTATGGCCAAATATGTTACTTTTTTTCGTAACTGGGCAGTCCGGGCAGCAAGAAAAATTTGGAAAAATTTTGATTTTTTTTTTAATATTTTTTTTCTTGTAGATTATATTTTTGTCTATCTGGAAAGCTTTGATTCATTTCATTTGGATTTGTTATGAAAAAGTTATGGACATTCTTGTTTTTCGAGCAGTTAGAGCATCTTTTTGAAAAAAATAACTTGTAGGATTCATTTCTAAATGCTATTTTTGCAATTTAAAAAAAAATAAAAATTCTCATGGTTTAGTTTACTTGCTAGAACAATCTCACCATTGGGATTAGTGTATTTTAATTCCATCTAAAATATATTAATGTTTTAGATTTTCCTTCTATCTCATACCTACTTCTGCTTAATAAATTTTTTAGGAATGATAATTAAGTTTTTTTGAATATTTTTTTTTCCCCTAGACTCTCAACTCAATTCTCAACTATAAAGATTTGAAGCACAAAACTCTGTAGTGCAAAAATTTTAAGTGAAAAATGTTTAAAGTCAAAAAATCTAGTCCCGCAATGTGTTGAAGTACTTGTTTTTTCCACTTTAAATGCAGATATCTTGCAATCTGAGCGGTCAAAAATTCTGAAATTTTTTCCACACATTCTCATACTAGTTAGCTATACGATCCTACGGTTAGATGTGCAAAAAAATCATTTTTCAAATGTTTTTACTCCTTGCTATAGAAATGGCAGTTTTGAGTGTTTTTTGGCAGAAAAAAGACCTTGGGCCTTTAGGGGTTAAGAGTGATATAATAACTTGTTTTTTGCCATGATGTTATACACTATAATATACATTTGTAGTAAAAATTTCAAAAATTTCAGATATATTATATATTTGATGAGCATTTTCTTTATTTGTTTCTTAAAAAATTTAAAATAAAATTCAAAAAATTTATAACTTGTAGTGCACATATGACTTCATCTCTAAAAAATAAATATAGATGTTTTCATTCATATATAATTGCAAAATGGTAGAAAATAGTGAGGCTTGAAATGAAAAGTAATAGGCATGTCTTTGCAAAATTAAGTTAGGCTGGATAGCTTTAAAACGTCCATTTAACCCTGGGAGAACAAACGACTCTTCACCAAGATAGTCAAACCCCAAAAGATTCAATTCTTGAATCAATAGGTGCATCCTTCATTTTTATAGTGACCTTGAAATTCATTCATTGGTCACTTTTTTGGCCTTATTACCTTTCGTAGATTAACCCTATTATCAAAGGGGGTTAATCCTATTTTTTTTTTAAATTAGATTCTAAAATGAGTTGGTGCATTTTTTGTTTTTATAACTTCTTTGAAAGTCATTCATCCAACAATATCAATCTACAAAGCCCTTGTTGTGGATTAAGCTTGGTCACTATTAGGAAAAAATTGGACCCTAAAAGAGGCCGTTTTGTAATGCAAAAAGTTGGGTGGAAAAAGCCTTCTCAACTCACTAGTTGGGCCAAGAATTGCATGATGAATTCAAAAATTTGTCATCATTACCCAATCCATCTCCATGATCTCATAAATTTAGGTAGAAAGAGCCTCCTCAACTCACTAATTGGGTCAAGAATTGCATGTTAAATTCAAAAATTTGTCATCATTACCCAATCCATCTCCACTATCTCATAAATCTCATCATGGTTTTATCATGAAGAATGGAGCACACGCCACGTGGTGGTTGTAATGAATCTATGGCCACCCTCACACTCATTCAATTAATATTAAAATTAGTAAGAAAACTCAAAGTCTCTTTGTGGGTTCAAATATCTCCTAATGAAGGCATATGATTAGAACCATTTTTTATTTTTAAGCAAATAAAATCATAAAATATTTACCCTCAAAGTGTCTTATAGGTAAATTTTAAAATAATCCATTAGAGACTCTATTACTTTAGAAGTTTGTAATAGAAGGGAAGATATAACTGGGAGGGGAGAGAGATCGTATCAAGTGCTCCTACTTGAAAGAATCAATATATATAGAAATCCATTCTATGAAGTAGAAATATCCAAATTGTATATGTATTGTATATAGTCTTTTGAATATTTGTATAACAAATAATATTGTACAATCTTAGTTTTTCAAAATGATTTTGGTGTATAATTTTAAGCATTGTTTATTCAATTTATTCAGTTTGACTAAACTCCACTTCTACTTTCAAAGTTTAACAAATATAAAATTATCAAGAGGAGTCAAAGTTTGTTGACCACGGACAAGGCCAAAAAAAACTTGTTCATCTAACTTCAAGTACTATAATCTTACAATCTATGTGGCCAAAGTTTTTGAATTTTGTTAAACACATTTTTATAGTAATATATCATATTTCAAAAAAATTATAGTCAAATTTTAAAAAACATTTTTTTTTCCTTATATTTTTGCTTAATATACTAGAATGCGGAAATTCTTGACAATTATGCCTCAAACATACTCTAATCCATCAAGGGTATCAAGAGACATCTTGAAATTTGTCCTTTATCTCTACCCAATTCTTTAATTACTTGCAGCTTTTTAATTTTTGCTAGCTAGCCCTTTGCAATGGAAGATAATTGAAGGGACACTACAACCTTCTATAGTAACAATAGCCTCCTAGTAGCTTTAGCTTGCAAATCTAAGGTGTAAGATGATTCTACAGTAATTCCAATGTGGCGTTAAAGATGCACTAAATCTATCACTTTGAATGGTATTTTTATACTTATCAACAATTCTAATAATTATAATGTCATTATAGAACATAGGAATTTTGCATCTTATAGTGTTGTACATTTCATAACATTTTAGAATCTATAACATTGTACTTATTATAGAAATCTAATTGCAGTATAGAAATATCGAATTACAATATTTGGAATGCATCACCTTAATAGAAAATTCTCTCTATAAAATAAATATTCATTATTTTTTTAAACATGAAAGCTGTGCATTATGGATGTTTCCTTCATACCTTTTTATGTATTTTCAACCAATTATCTTGTGAATCCATGAAAATTAAATTAAATGTTCACCAAAAATTAAAATTAAAAAAAAAAATTGAATGTTGGCATGCTAAATTGAGACCCCGGGGGGTGACTTAGAAAAATTTAGCATGTTACACATGGGCAAAGATATGGTACATTTAATTCATTGCTCCTAAATTTTTGAAATATATTAGGGATAATAAATTATAGATAAAATAGGTAAATTATAATTATAATAAATATATGGACATAAATAATCTGGCCAATTTAATTTTTTTAGATCTAATGCCATTCTCTCTTGGTAATTTCTATTGTTTGGGTGCAGGAGTCACATTCACTATAGATACTAAGTATATTTTGAATTCCCACGCAATGACATTTACATATGATAACCTCCATGTGTTTGGCAACCTTCATTTCTAACTTAGATTGTGGGGTTTTTAGCAATGTTCTATGGTACCACTGATATCACGTATTTTGCAGTATTTTGTTACTTACAAGATATAGTTTTGTTACATATAGGGTGTTTCCAATTCAAGATCTTTTAATTATAATGAAGTAATGGAATGAAAAATTGGCCTATCATTCAAATTCAAAGTAAGTGTATAGTAATTAAAATTATGACAAATTAGAAAATTAGGTAATGATATGGTCTATTTAATTAGTCCCCTCTATCAAAATACCCCCATAAATAATATCCTTCGGTCACATGTGATATGCAACCCCCCTTCAGAGTCCCCCCCTCCCCGTGATTGAGACTACGTGATAATCTAATGTCAATAATGAATGAGTGAATATGCCCATTATATTTTACATTATGCAGAATTCTTTAAATGGCACAATTGGCAATTTATAAGAGTATTGTACAGTGCTTAATTAGAATCCTCTAAAATGAGTATAGATGTATTTTTCTCTAATCCTTAAAGGACCAAGGTCTTCTTTTCATAAAAAACACGCACTCAAAATGAGCCTAGGGCAATATTTTCTCCTAATCCTTAAAGGACCAAGGCCATGACCAAGGCCTTCTTTTCATCAAAACAACACTCAAAACTGCCATTTCTATTGCAAAGTGCAATTTTTTTTATTTTATCTTTTTGCATACCTCGTCATAGGATCTTGCACTAAACTAATATGAGATTGTATGGAAGAAATTTTATAAATTTTGACCACATAGATATGATAAAATTGTTTTTAAATAAAAAAATATTTTTTCTTGTGCCTTGCCTAACTAAATTTTAAGGCTTTGAATCTTCTCAACTTAAAATTTTTGCAATGTAGATTTGAATTTTGAATTTTTTATGTTGAAGAATTGAGTTGAGAGTATAGTGAGGAAAAAAAATTTAAAAACATACACTTAATTATCATTCTAAAAATTAGCTAAGAAGAAATATGTATAAGATAGAAAGAAAAACTAAATTGTTAATGGTTTTAAAATGAAATTAAAACATACAAATTCCAACGGTAAGATTGTTCCAACAAGTGAATTGACCCATATGGATGTTTTTCTTCTTAAATTGTAAAAATGTTGTTAAAAATCTTAGATGTATGACGTCGCTTGTTGTTTCAAGTCTGGAGTCTAATTTTTTCTTAAGATAAATGTAAGAATTTGCTTGCTATTTTATAGTCGGTTAAATTTGCATTTTGTACTACATACTAGTTTATTTAGCCATTTTTTATTCCAAATATAGATTTACATTTTTCAAATTTGATGAATAATAAATTCTTGTGTTTTCTTTAAATAAAAAATTAAGAATAAAGAACATGAAAAAGAAGGTTAGACTCTTTTGAAAATTTTATCAGAAGGTCTTTTAGTCAATTTGAAATTTAAGTATCCTTCATATTGTCTTCTTAGAGCCACTCATGGATTTTTACATGACCACACTCTTAATGTATGCAAATCACAAAACATGGTTGGAATTAATTTTTCTTCATTCGGAATCTAAAATGCTATACTTAATTTTTTTTGGAATAATTTGAAAATGAAAAAAGTGATATTTTGTACAATCTGAATTCCAAAATTAAACCATCTTGAGTTTTGGACACACAAAGTGTTGAAAATGACCTACTGTAGGGGTTTGGTAATCAAGAGTTTTTTTTTCATCCGTCCACAAACATTTGCCATCCATTCGATGGTACAACTGAAGAGCTCCGCCACGGATGAAAAGTCTTGCCTCAGTACGGGCGAAATAATATCTTGGATGAGAAAGGCTTAAGAATTAAAAGGAGTAGTCTCCCAGCGAACCAAAACCCGCCACGTAGAATCACTCCGCATGCACGACAAACACCATGTACGTTGGCAATTGACAACTCACCCCAATCCGGTTCCCTGAACCTCATTTTCAATACTACGTATCATTCCGAATACAAAAGAGTCTTCAACGGATGCAACCCCTGAGAGGATGAACGTGGTCGACTCTTCAAACAGGATCAGATGAATGTTCGCCTTCCTGACGGATGAATGTTCGCTCCTCTGGCAGCCAGGCACGAGTCCCTCGTCGACTATTCGTCTAGGAACGTGGGCCGAAGAACGAGGATCGTCGTCCATCGTGCCGTCGAATCGTCAAGAACTCGACGACGACGTCCGTCGATATTTGGTGAACGGCCGCAAGGCTCCCTCTGCCGTCCTCCTAATTGCTTTTGAATGCCCCGCCCGCAGTGGATGGTTTGGTGATGAGCGCTGCTCCGTCAGTCCTGTTTTGCGATTCCTCGCTTTGCTGCTGATTGTCGGATCGGTCTGGAGCTTGCCAGGATCGTTGACAGGTGCCGAGCCGCGGTCAAATTTCTCTTCAGGCTTTTGCGGCGGAAGCGTTTGAAGTGCCTGCGTCGCGACTCGCGGGAGGGAGGGAGGGACGACGGTCGGTGGTGGAAATTTGAATCAGAAATAACTTAGGTGTGTTTTTGATGATGACGCACGCTGTGTAAGTGCTTTAGTGTCGTAAATTGATCGTCGATGAATATATGTGTGTGGAAATTTGTTTTGGTAAACGGCTTCAAGGATTTTAAGATTTTTTGTTTCTTGTTTTGAAGCTGATTTTTCAGAAGCTGCATTTCTTCGCTGAACCAGTCAATAATTTGTAAATTCCCGTGACGAGGCTTGAAAGTAGTGGATTTTTCTGAGATAGTTGTTGTTCGTTGTGAAAGGAATTTTGTGCGCGGTATTGCTCTGTGCTATTGTGATTTTTGCGCGTGTGAAGTTGGCGTGCGTCGGTGATTTGATCTCGTTGTAGAGGAACGTGTTGTGAGAATAATTAGTTAAATTGAAAGTTGCTTTTAAGTAGTTGGAGAAGTTTGTTTTTTCTTGTTTTGAATTTGATTATGGAAGCTGTATTTTGTGGTGGAATGAGTCGATGATTTGATCATTGAGCCTGTGTGGAGAATTCTTGTGGTGATGGAGGGGTGTGATTTGAGAATAGTGATTTAGCTGGAGGCTTTTGTAGAATATATTTTTCTTTTGGGGGAGGAATCTTGTGCGTTGTGTAGGTCTTTATTATTGTCAGTGTTGGAATAGTTCTTGTGTCAGTGACTTGACAAAAGTCAGTTGTTGGGATAATTTTTATTTGAGAAGTCTGGCTGCATGTAGTTCGAGGAATATTATTTCTTGTTTTGAAGCTGATTGTGGAAGCTGTATCTTGTGGCGGAATGAATCGGTGAATAATTGATTGATCCTGTGTGGTGAATTCTCATGGTGATTGAGAGGGAGCTATTTGAAAAAATGATTCATGCGGAGGAGATAATATATTTTGTCCTTTTTTGTAAGGATTCTTGTGCGTGGTATGGCGTTTGAAATGGGAGGTTATTTACTCTACTTGAGTCTTAGGCTTGCTTACTTCGCTTTGATAACTAGATCGTCATCGGATCAGTGAATACCGTTATGTATTATTTTTTGTCGGCTCTTTCTAGCAATGAGTTGCACTCTTTTTCTCCTATAGCACCCCCTGGGCTGATGTCCTTTCTTGAAAGAAGGCTTCCATTTGTTATCTAAATGCGATTCTCTCATACTTTCATTTCAGGAAATAAACAATGGGGTGCAGTATGTCCAAATCCCCCGGAGAACCTCGGACGATAATAATTAGACTTCCCAGTGGCTGTAATAATATATTGAGAGGCTTTTCTTCTCCATCTCACTTGGCAGGTGAAGAGCATGTCTCTGAGAAGCCACATGTAGATAGTGTCCATGCAGTATCTCTTACTTCCAGTACCTACGGCTCCTTGCAATTAGATCCTCTAGAAGATTATGGAGAGGTGCGGAGTAGAAGAGGTAGCAGTGATTCTCTTATGGATGTGACTTCTGAAAACAGTAGTAAGAGTCTAAACCGTCCTGTAAGCAATTATCCAAACTCTTGGTCTGGGGTAATTGATTCATCTTTGAGTACTTCCGGTCGAAAGAGGGACAATAAGAAGGCGATACCTTTAAAAGGCGCAAATAACAATCAGGTGGAAATCATCGACATGTGGGAGCTCATGGAGGGTGTTGAAGACGAGAAAGCGACACTCAAGATGTTGAGAGCCTTGGTGGAAAAACCAAGCATGTCGGGGTTCGATAGTGGGAAATCAACACCTCGTTCATCCACGACAATTCGTACAATTGAAGACGTGGATAATGTCTTAGATGATGGAGGATCGCTTCCTACGGGTTATCGATTTAGAAGGGGTTCTTCGCTGGAGGCAGCGGTACCTGTACGTCATTCGCACGAGTCTGGTTTAAATTCTGATAGAATGATTGGAAGAGCTTCTGCCATGCTGCAGAAACGACGCGCTCGGGCAATGCAGATCAGTAAGGATGTCATATCAGAGTTGGACGAACTCAGGAGGAGAAATCTTTCTCGAAGTCAGGAATTTAATACATCAGGAAAAAGTATTTTATCTCGGAGTCAGGAATTTAGTTCTTCAGGTAGAAGAGATATGTCCCGGAGTCAGGAATTTATTACCACCGAAAGAAGAGGTTTATCTCGATTTCAAGAATTTAATTCCGCAACAAGGCGTTATCTCTCTCAGAGTCAGGACTACGATGCTATAGGAAGGAATAGGCATGTTCGGAGCCCAAATCTTGATCATATTAGGAGGGGCAACCTATTCAAGAATCAAGAGGACGACTCAAGAAAGAGTGTTCATGCTGTAGAAAGTCAGGAATTTGCCAGACCTCCTTTGGCCAAGCCTAAGGAAGTTGTTGCTAGACGTCATAGTGTTCATGAGATTCCCAGGATTGTTGAACTTAAAGACGAGAGGGTAACTGCTTTATCAAAACCAGACATTGTGTTGAGAAGCCCTATGTTAAGAGGTATTGGAGGAGTTGAAAGACAAAGAGTCCGCCCTGGTCAAGGGTCATCCATGGCATCAGCTGCCAACAGTATTGGAAGTACAAATAAACCTTCGTTGCGAAGTCAGACTCTACCTCGTCCTGAACGGAAAACTATGCCCAAAGCTGCTGACCCGACAATGGTGAACTTAGATCTCAACACATGATAGGTGATCCTGGCTCAGCTTGACAATGATTCCTGGCGATTCTTGGCAACGACGGTAGTGCTACTGCTATAGCTGATGTTCTACCTCCTCCAGAACAAGTCGTGGCGGTGGAGGTCTCAGTCTTTGAACCTTGCCGTGCAGAAATCGGCAATCAGGTAATTGATACAGCAGGGCTACTTGCAGAGTTGAAATTTTTGTTTCTTGCCCGTCCTCGTTTCCAGCGTTGTTCGTCAGCCTAAAGAACTTCCTGAGATACCGTGGTACTCTTATAAGTTATACAATCTCATGTGCTGCATTTAATCATGTGTTGCAGTTAAAACCTAAAGATGGTTTAGTTTGTTTCTCGCTTTGTCCGGTGCGAATAACGTGCGAAGCGAATCACCATCTTCACAGAGGAAATGGCAAGGTGGAAACACATCCTGCATCTGTCAGCGCAAATGTGAATGCGTTCCCACGACCATGGCTGCTGTATGGCGAGAAAAGTGAAGACGTCTGCAATATGTGTGCGAGACTCGAGGAATATTTTCAACTATATATGCACTGCTGATGTCGGGGCAATCTAACCGTCAGCAAGCATGAGCAAGGTTTTGAGATGGTGAGAGTGTACCTGCAATTTCAAGCTCCCTAGAAGAGTCTCTATTTGGTTCAAGTAAATGCAGTTCTTGCTCTATTCTTCCGTCTTGCTGGTATGATTGACTTGATGGAAGTTGTCCTTGGAGTGTATAACCGAAACACCTCTGGTCTATATTTGGGATCAGCAATTAGGACTGCCACTAACGAAGCTGTGCATGTATCTTTCTCACACGAGTTGAACTCTTCCGTTACTATTGGTCCTCCAGATCATTATTCTTATCATGGGTGGATGTGACTGGGAATATCAGGGTTGCGGAGACTACGTGATCTACTTGATATGAAAGTCGAAGATCCTCTGTTTGACATCCGCAATGAAGGCTAACCAGTACTGAGCACTGTTATTGAGCTTCTTCAGACGAATGGCAAAGACAAATGCATCTATTGGCGAGAATTATTATTAAGTATGAATCCAAACTATTCATCTGAAAGATCTTTTTGCTCTTCAAGGGATATCCGCGAGAAGTGTCTGGCCATCACTGGTTGTCCTGCATGTTCAGCAGAGGTGTTACTTTCTGCTTCGCCAAGTAGGAGACGGTTATGTGACATAACGTAGCTCCTTCTTGTGAATTCTTTAATCGACCAAATAGTGAGACCTCATCATCCCAAATCGCATACATTTTAACTAGTTACGTGCAAGAACCATCTGGAGCCCTCCGACTCTCAACCAGTTATGTATTTCATGGGAATCCAATTTCCTTCATAAGTCCTTGTCTTGAAAGATATTGGCTGTTTGTAGTTTCTTAGGTTATTTGAGTGATATCTCTTCACCTTGGGCAAATCTCTAACGGAGAACTATCTTCTCTGGCCCGGATGAGAAGTTTTATGGCCGACTCTTGAGCTGATTTAGAATGGTACTAGTCTTGATTCCCGTTTAGTCGAAGTACCTCCGAGAGCCAGTTACTAACAGGAATGTGAGCATTTTACAGATGGCTAGATTCTATAGTTCGATTGCAACATTTTCTTAAAACAGATATGACTCGCTGCCATTTGGAACTTTGCGGAACAAAAGCAGATACCAAAGCATGTAATACTTATTTCCCAAGAGTATTTTTTGTTCTTTGGACACATGGAACGTTTGATTTCTCAGGTTTATGGATTATGCAGATGCACATGTTAGTCATGGATTCAGAATGCAAGGGTCGTGCAATCCCTTGCGTTAGTCTTCTCAGTTTGGTTGCAACAGGTGTAGCAAATTCATTGGAATGAGCGTTGGATTGCGAGGTGAACAGATTTGCTTTGTAGCAGAAGCCTATACGGATGGAACAAATAAAACACCAAGACAGCAATTTACCTTATACAAACTGAATTCTGTCGGAGGAGAGGACAATGCTCTTCATTGTACTGTAAGTTCCTCGTCTTCTGGTAGCAGTGCTTTGCACAATGCACGCTTCAATGACTTCCATATTGCGCATTGTGAATGTATTCTTTATGGGTTTGGCTTTATGTTTCACATTCACAAAGCCTTCCAGCGCTGGAACTAAGAAACCACAAGATTCATTTTTAATAACTGTAATAAAGAAATAGAAATTTCTCCAAACTAGAATGAATCACTAGTTTGGAGAAATTTTCTATTTTTTCATCTCTTCATGAATGCATTACGGAATTCCACGACCTCCCTTGAACTTCCTTCGTGAACTTCATTGGATGAAGTGAAGATTTTGAAACATTGATCAGAGATTGACGTCTGCTGCTTGAAGATGGCCTCTCATACCCCATTTGAATCCCCTTGACGATCCCATGATCCTCTTCTTCCTGATCAGCTCTACCGAGGGAGACAAGCTCCAGCGTCGTCGCATATATACGCAGGTGATCAGTATATACTGTATACAACATACCCATCATCCACACTAGCTATTGGTTGGATCTGAATGGAATGAACTCCAATGCCGTCAATTCGCTGCCGGCCATTAATTACAGCGGCAAGGAGAAGTTCTGGTCTCTGGATACGAATCTTGCAGGGGGGAGCTTCACGAGGCATGTCATGAATTCTGCACTGGGAGAATTAAAATCCCACGCAAGCTCCTTGTCGTTGTAAGAGCGTTGCTCCAAATGTGGCTCAAACCCAGGGAGTGGCCGGGCCCGGCCAATTTAATTGCCCCATGGCACGCATGGCGAGGGCCCAAAAATGGCTGGGCACGGTCAAATTTGATGAACACATGGTCAAATGGAGAGCCTTGCTCGTAGCTCGGTATGGACTACTTTTGTCCTTGTTTACAATTATTAAGGTACTTTTTGAAATGTTTAAAGGTTTGTTTGTCTCAGCATTGATGAGGTGATGCAAGGTGGCGCTATGGGGCTTGTACAAATCCGGTTCCTTGTATTTTTAGCCCGTGTTGCGGTGGGACGGAGGCGGGACACACAAGTCGGACTTATTGAATGGGTTCGCCAAGTGCGGCCTTGGCATCCTTGTCCGCCATCTCAGGCGTGGGGATGCTCTAAGTTGCTTCAGACTTCGAGGGCATCGTGTAGTTAGGATAACCTCATTTGGGACGTAAGTGTCATTAACTATTATATACATATAATTCTTTTGCCTTCTATGTTGCTCACTATCTAAGCGTTATGGGAGCTACTGCACGTGGTCGTTTTTCAGACACTCACAAGGGAGTTTATAGAGTTTACCATCGTGGTGAGAGCATCCCCACGCTTGAGATGGTAGACAGGGACGCCAAGGCTGCACTTGGCGAGCCCATTCAATAAGCCCGACCTATGTGTCCCGCCTCCATCTCACCGCAATACGATCTACAAATATGGGGAATCGGATTCACACAAGCCTCATAGTGCCATCTTGCATCACTTCATCAATGTTGAGACAAAAGAGCCTTTGAATATTCAAAAAGTACCTCGATAATTGTAACAAGGACAAAAGTAGTCCATACCAAGCCGCAGGCAAGGCTCTCCATTTAGCCAGGTATTCAACAAATTTGGCCGTGCCCGACCATTTTTGGCCCTCGCCGTGTGTGCCGTGGGGCAATTAAATTGGCTAGGCCTGGCCACTCCTTGGGCTTGAGCCACATTTGGAACAGCTGTGGGAATGCTCTTATGAAATGGAGTTTATCATACGTCCGGATTCTAGATTCCACACTTCCTCCACGATGACCTTGTCTAGTTCATCTTGATGAGGGCTTCAACCCCTCCAACAACACTTCCAGAAGACTCTTTACTTTCGTAGATGTTAGACACAATTGATATCCAAAATGCCCATCTATAGAATTTTTGAAGAATTTCATAGTCAGTATCCAATGATGATATAATTTAATAGCATATGGTAGGAATGGAATTTGGTCATAAAAGGGCATTGGTCCAATGTTCCTATAAAAGTATTCCTATGAGAGGTAGAAATGAGGTATAGCAGGAACCAAGGGGGAATGTGGATCTCCTCAAAGGAACCACCAGAGAAGTGCCATTAACTAAAATAAGGTCACTTAAATCTGACCATATTCTCAAAAAGTGAGCCCTAAACAATTTAGAGAATGAGTAGGTGCTTATTGCACAATGTTCAAAGTGTGAGCATTGAAATTAGATATAGTTTTAGAAATCCCAATTGAATCTTGTCTTCTAATAAATTTTGCATATTATATTTGAATATCATTCTTGAAATTCGTGTAATTTTTGTTGGAATTTGTCATCTTGTGATTAAGTAATAAAAGCTCCTTGACATACAATGGTGTGGTTATTAGACAAATTTGCTTGGTTCTAAGTAAAACTACTTTATGTAAATTTCACCTTTTTGTAGGTTCATTGTTTTCATTTTAACATGTGTTGGAATTAATTTAAAGGCGGCCCTTCTATAAAGTATTGATATTCTACTAAATGAACTTTAATATTGAATATCTTTCCTTTTATTACAAAAATTCTCTACTTCCACTTCAATATACATTTGCTCTAGTTTGCATTAGAAAAAAAATTAGGCCTCTGGAGGGCCACTCTATAGCCCTCAAAGGACCCCAAATCTTATATTTTATCTCACACTTTATTCTTTTTTTTCCTATTGTTGTGGACAGTACGTTGGGATGCCGGATGGTTGCCATGGTCTACAATGGCTCAAAATCCGAGTATTGGAGGTCCAATTCATTATTAAAAACCTTGTAATGTGATGCACCTTGCACTTTGACCTAGTTGTCAAAAAAAAAGAAAATGTCCAAAATAATCTAATTACCATCTACCATTAAAAATTTCTTTTGATGACAACATGAAAGACTTATTTCGTTGACATTTAATAAGAGTGAGGAAGAGAAGAGAAGCTCTTTATACAAATAGGATAGTAGTAGGTAACACAATCCATGTAGGATATGTAAATTAGGCTTAATAGGAACTCAACCACTCATAGTTAAGTCAAAACATAGGAATTGTGCTCAAAGTAGAATTTCAAACTTCATTTTAGCATAGTAGAATATTTTTATTTTTTAAACTTTTAACTAAAAAAAATTTGGGAATCAAGCTAAATTTTATCTCTAAAAATCTCTTTAAAGTTGTGAGTCTCTAAAAAAAAGTTATGGACAAATTTCAGAGAGAGTGTTTGAAAATGTCAAAAAAAGTGTCCCTTCCAACCTATCTTTGAAATTTGTCCATAACTTTTTATTGTACTAGTTCGTTTGTTTTTTGTTTTTTGAAATTACATTACTCGTAGCCTTGTCAAGTCTTCTGTCAAATGGAATTGTATATTACATAGGTTTACATAAATAAAAGGTACAAATTTTGCACTTGGTGGATGGCTATAAATTTCTTTAAATGTCATAGGTTTTGTGGGAAAAGTAGGGGCCATGAACAAAGATGGTGCCAAAGGATGCTATTGGATACCGACGTGATTTGTGTACTAAACCAAGTTATTACCATAAACATGCAAATAATGCTACAAAGGTTGTATTTACAAAAAAATACACAATAAAGAGAAAAAATAGAAAAAAAATGGGCAAACTAGCGCATGCAAGAAAACTTATAATACCATTATCACTAAAAACAAACTAATTAGAAAAGAAGGAAGAAGTGCATTTCAAAATATTTAAAGAAGTTTGATTATGTTTTTTCTTTTGAAAAGTCTAAGGCCATTAAGTTCTACAAAACACCATATATACTTTGCATAAAAATCTTGCACCTAGGCAAGGCCAATGAACCATATAGAATGATAACTTCATATATGTATATATAGATGCAAAGTGTTACGTAGTAAATAAGTAATGTTAAATAATCTTCTCAAATAGTCTATTTTTCATTAAATACCATTTTCTAACCAACTACTATCTATATAAAAAGAATCTTATCAAAGATTGGCATTTGATTTTTTCTCCTATCATATGAAAGTCTTCAACTGCTTAATCTAATGTAGAACAATATGATAAATTATTTTTAAATGAAACAAATACATTTTTAATATCAAAAGTGATTATCTTTGGAAAAGAAATTGTAAACCACAAAAAAAAACATTTAGAAAAATGAACTACCAAAAAAACTAAATTATATATCATTTTCATTCTTTTCTATTTAGGAAAAAAATTGACAAATGTCTTCCATACCCATTACCTATCGTTGATTGTGAGTAATTTAGATGAAAATAAACATAATGAAATGGAAAGTCATTACTCCCTCTATCCTATAATACTAATGTTTTTTTGTAGTAAAGAAAGTATTAAGGATTTAATAACAAATTCTGAGTGCATGTTACAATCAAATGATTCCTATAGTGAATGTACAATGTGTCCTCTCAAGTGCAAAAGAAGTGGACATGGCTATTAGTTACAATCAAAGAAAGATTAGAAAATAGGATGTTGTAATAGATTCAAAGTGCCATTCATAAATAAAGATCGGATTTATAGAGAAGGAATACTTCTTATGCTACTGCCTTGACTTCTATGTGTATTTAGATCTGTATATTAAGCTATTTAAGTCTTGGAATTCTATAGCTTCAATGAAAAGTTCAATGCCTTTAGTCTTTGATCCAGTCAACTTCAAATTGTTATTAAAAAAATCAAATTTTAGATTTATTTATTTATTTATAGATTGGATAATCAAATAGACTTCTTGTACTTCATTTCATTAGTTATTGTCAAAAACAAAAGAAATCATTTCAATCCTAAATTTAGGTTTGAAGTATATTATTAAAGAAAACATTTAGTTTGAGACAAATTAAAAAAAGCAAAAGGGACTAGTATTATAGGATGGAGAGAGTACAAAGCTTCTCTACAAGTTCTATAATACATTGCAATCATGTATACACACGGGATTAACAATATGAATTGCAATATAAAATAGGCATTTGAAGTTGTATACAAAGCAATCCACCTCTCAAGCTTACTCATCATGCTTTTGGTGAATATTTTCACCAAGTTGTCTAAAAAGCACCTTTCCTAAAAGGAATGACTTATATTAGTAGCCACAAATACGCATGGCATAGATTTTAAAAAATACCATAAAACGAATCTTAACTATGTAAAGTGGCTCCTTATTGCTAGAATCTTTACATTTTAGGCAATTCATACCTTGATTAATGAAGGTGTTTACAAGTCCATAAAATTCTTTTATTGTTTTTTTAAAGGTCTTTGAAGAGTAATTGATCATCAGCTGAAAGGACAAACTCATGTTTCATAGGACCTAGCTTTGAATAATCATCAAAGCAACTTGTGTCATCCTTAGACTGTATCCACCATCAACCAAAAATCAAGGTGTGTCATTTGTAATCATTTAAGAAACAATATTATTCAACACTATCAAACTTGTTATATGTTTGGAATACACTACTATAGTTTGAGAAAGCATTGTCAAAAATCTTTATTTTATCTTAATTAGAATTGATATTTTTTTTCACTTAAATGTTGACCCCCATCTTATAGAAGACTTTTTGTTGAATTCTTACAACAAAAATGATACTTGAAGTTTTTTATTATATATAAAGGAAAAAATAATAATAATAATAATAAGTTAATTAATTAAAAAAAATTTAAAAAAAAAATTTAAAAAAATTTAAAAAATATATATATGTGTGTGTGTGTGTTAAATTTAAAATTAGACATACAGAAACTTTAGGCCGAATAGGAGGAATGTCTTTCTTTCGAGGAACAGCATCCCAATCAACAGTTTGAAACCATGCATGGGTTTTGATGTCCTTTACACCTCCTTTTAAACATCCAATCCTACGTAATCATATGTAAATCAATATTTTAAACTAATTAGTACATTGTTGCATATTTTAGAAAATAGATATTTTAATAAATTTAAAATTACAATAGAAAAATTATATTATCCATTGGAAACTTTAAAAATTTATATTTTATTTTAAATGAACAATACCGCTTAGTCAAATCAGCTACTAAAAGTCTCTTCAACAAATCTTTTGCACTGCATAGTAGTAATACCATCACATGATATAAATTTTATAACCACTTGAATGATTTGATAATTATATATTCCATTTTGAATATTATTATTATTTTTATATCTTGGAATACATTAATCCCTAAAGACCTAAGAGACCATTTTTAAATTGTTGCATGATTTTAAGTTGAGGCATATTAAGACATGTTATCTTCCTGTAGTTTTGTTATGAACTAACGTTGGTACTACAAAGGTAGATTTATAAGAAAATAATGCAACTACTTGGTATTTCTTTTGTGGTAAATATACATTATTTAGAAAAATATTGATTATTTTAGTATACAATTTTTTCTCTTTTGTCTAATGAATGTAAAAGATGAAATTTTTTTGGCTTAAATTTAAAATTTAAAACTAAAGAGTATTTTTGATAATTTTTTTGATAAATCAAAATATGATGCACCCTTTAGAGGCTTTAATTGATAAATTTGTATCCTTTAATTGATAAATATTTTTCAATTTTTTGGTACAAGTTGGATGATTTTCATCCTTTACTGTTGAATTTTGTTTAATGCCAACATCATGTCATTATGCTAAATTCTAATCATATAGAGTATTTTGGGATTTTATATGAGGCTTTATCTCCAAAATATTGATTGAAATAGATTAGTATGGATTATATTTTGGCAACTTCTAGCTCCCTAAAGAAGTGCATTACAATTTCAACAACCAATATGATTTAATTGATCTTTTTTTCAATTTGAACTACTAATAAATGATGCCTACCTAATCTAATTTCTATTCCAATTTGAAATTTCAAGGAAAATAAAAAAATTAACTAATTTTTTACAATTTGGATTTTGGGCCCATAGCTATACTATTTTGTTTAAAATATAAAATAACATACAAATTTGGTTTATCCTTTGATGTTCCACACAAGAACATGCATCTTTGCTAAAATTTTTATATTTTTAGACTGTTTTTTGGTATTTGTTATGAATTTTCTTCATTTTCTCTTCAAAATTCATAGTAATTTCAAATCTTTCCCTTCAAAACCTCAATTTTTTTGTAACTTACAGAAGGCATGTGATTCATTTTTAGAAAAGAAAGGAAAGATAAACTCCTGTATTTATTGTGACCAAATGGGACTTAGAAATTGAAAAATATTGAAGCTTCACAACAAGCCCATCCTTTCACGCTCAGATTTGGGGATGTATGCTTTCAAGTTGTTGGTAACTTACCAAGAGTAAGTTGACTCATGTTTTACTCAATCCATACACTTGCATATGCAAGGCATGGAATAAAGTAGGTACACCCTAAATTGGACCCTGCCTAAAACTACCATCATCACTATGTGTACATCTCCAAAATCAATATGTACATATGTTGAAGTAATTAACATCTAAAAAAAACTTTGACCCTTCATAACTTTTGCAAATGGTATCCAAAAGTTGTGTTCGTCGGTGCATTGGAACCTCCTTTCCCTTGCCAACAAGAAAATATGAATATTTGACTAGTCTGATAATAGTAACCACTAACTAGGCAGTGTCAAAAGGTGGTTTTTTTTTGGGGATACCCCACCTTAGGTGGGGGATGAAGCTCATGTTCAAGAAAGAAGCATGGAAACAAGAGTACCTTCTCGAAAAATGCCCAGGAAACTGCACTTTTCCGCTGAGGATCTTTTGGTAAGTGCCAACAGCATCTGTAAAGCAGAAACAGGTCAGAAACCAGAAAACTAAAGATGACATGGTTCAAAATGCTGTCGTATGAGATATCAATCTTTCATAGCAGGTTTGACATATAATAAGAAATTATTGCCCCCCAAATGCCAAATGACATCTAACTAAATTGGCCAACAACCATGATAGGCAAATGTGGCAGTTCAAATTGACAAGGAGAACTGCAAAATTAGTTCACCAATCTACTTTCAAATGTGTGGTATTCAACAGCCAGGCAACATGTACTGTACCACGGCATGCTTATATTACAACAGACATGATTACACTCAAAATCCCCAACACATCATATGTCACAGTTTTTAAACTATGTCTTAGGTTGGAGCATGCCAGTGATTATCTCACCATCATCATAAAAAGGAGGATAACCAGCCAGCATCTCATATATCAGAACTCCAAAAGTCCACCTGTTTTACATAAGACCAAACAATCAGTCGTTTGGCTGCATTTATCATGAGAAACAAAATGGTGTCCACGTTCAACTCACAAGTTTCATAAGCAGATTTAAACCTCAGAGGTTTCATTGACTGGTCATAGTGATCAATTCTAGACAAGTTGGGTGACAGAGTCCCTGATAGAAACAGGGCAGAATTCCACCAGAATTTCATAGACCTAATAAGTCTCAAGTTGTATTGAGAATACTGCAGAAGATGCCATAACCTATCGGCAGTAGTGCACCGTAGAGTATGAAAAATGAGATTTGTTTCCATCCCTCAATTGTGCTTGAAGAACTGCAGACTCGCTGAGTCAATAGTGTCTGCCATTCCTATTAGAACTTCAATCACAAGCATTTGACTGATTAATAGTTTACCAGTCAACAGGCTTGCCATGACCTTTATTCAAAATGATCTCAGGAGCAAGATAATCAGGTGTTCCTGCATTAAGCCCCTACAAAGACCAGTTACAACCACAAGCAACTACAAATGCTGTAATGCAATTGAACTACTTTAAAAGAACTACCCTATGCATTAAATAATAATTCCATGCAGGGTTAGGATGTAACAATTAGCAGGGTCTTACCACACAACGTGTACGTTCTGCGGTCAATTTGCTTAGCAAACCCAAAATCAGTGACCTTGAGGTTGCCTTTCTCATCAAGCAGCAGATTCTCAGGCTAGCAGCAGACAACTCCCCAATATTCAATAGACCTTAAAACAAACTGGACACCTCCTCTACTTTTTTAAACATAAGTAACCTTGTGAAAACATTTTGAGAGAAATCAGTCTCAAAGGATGCGAAGTATCTACCTTGAGGTCTCGGTATATGATATCCATGCTATGCAAATACTCAAATGCACACAGCACTTGAGAGGCATAGAATCTCTGCCACGGTCATCAACGTGTTAGACTCGGTTGAATATGGAATGTAACAATGCCAAAGTCATTCAGCTTGAACAGCATCGTAAGTAGAAGGCATGCTTGGCACAAAATAATTCGAATTTCGATCATTAAAAAAGGGGTCTGTGTCATCAGGTGAAATAGTAAGACACTCTTGAATGAAAGACGAAGTGGAAATTTCATTTTGGCAGCTAAGTGCTGAGCTTGCCCTCCACTTACAGTAATTCAACTGGCTACACCATTTTTTCTATTTAGTGTACGACACACTACTTTCGCGGGCCCATGATACACAATGAATACCATGAATTATTGTACCTACTGATAAACACAATTGATTGACGCTCACTGTTTTTGCTTATAAACCAGTTCCATGGACTGAGTGCAAGCAGATACATATAAACTGATCCATGAACAAATTAATATTGCATCAGTTTGAACACTCTCAGTGAAGACAAGTTATTCTTCAAGAATGGCTTACAGTGGTCTGCTCATCAAAACGACCAGTGCTGCGAAGGTAAGTGAAGAACTCGCCCCTGTAAAAAAACAAAACCAAGCCTTGTAAGAAAATGTCATTGAACACAACATAATAATCAGCCTCTTATTGTAACTAGAATAATTCTCCAGGAAATCCAGGCCAACCTTACCCACAAACATATTCTATGACAAGATGCACACACTGATCATCTTGGCAATATCCAAGCAGATTGACCACGAAAGGATGCGATATCCTGGCTAAGATGGACTTCTCTTGCTTCACGTGCAACACCTGCCACATCAACCCCACCGAGAAGTGTCAATTTGAAGGTAAATAAGTTACATAACAATTCACATGATCTGAACCTGCATGCAATATCTGTTGACCTTTCATCTCAGCGAGACTCTTGCTAGTACATGCAACTACTTCGGTTGTCAACACATTTAGATCCAATAGGGTTTTCAGTAAGATCACGGTTTCAGGAACTTAACATAACTACATAAAAGAATCTTCATTATAATGAAGACATGATTCATCGGGAGAACTTCCTGTGATCACAGTGACCATATAGAAGTCTCCTTTTGTTTCATTGGGAGGCCTCTGTAGTCATGGAGTAAATTGTGGGAAAGATTCTCTTTATAACGTCGATTAAAAGTTGTGCAAATTACGGTAATTTACATACTGAATAACATACTTTTATTGAAATTCTTGTTACTCCGTCATGCATACTCACTGTTTTTTTCTGATTCCTAATCTGTGCATTATATGCAAGAATACCACTTTGTACTAAATCAAAATGAAGTCAAGAATGCGTTACCTGCTTCGTTTTCACAATGGAAGCCTTGGACAAAGATTTGGTGGCACAAAGTGTACCCGTGGAAGTGTGAGTTGCCAAATGAACTCGACCAAAACTTCCCGTCCCCAAAATCGGACCCAGCTTGAAGTCGGTGAATTTACAGCCCTCAAGCCACACCTACCAAAATCCCTCATCACCAACAATATAAAAAAACACACAAAAAACTAAATACTCTCGCCTAAAATGTACATACCCTAAACATGACAACCTCGGAACAATTCGCATTATACCTATACTCACCACTTCGAAAAAATCATGGCAAATTCACACGAGCCCAAAAACTACATGATAATCTGCGCTAAAATCCTCTTTCAATTGCCCACAAGTAACAACAAAACTAAGGCAGTTTCATCAATTCTCATTACACCTGTAATCGCCACTCTGAAAATTCACAACATATTCACAAGGTGTCCAAAATACACACTAAGATGCGCTGCAATCCTCTTTCAAATTCCCACGAGATCCAACAAAAACTGGATGGATCTTGTGGGAATTTCAACATGGCTCCTACACAAAAAGTGCCTTCATAGCAGCCATGCTAACCCTAATCTCTGTAATCTGAATGCAACGGTAAGGGTACCCCAAATATGCCTTCCTCTGAATATCAATGCAACATTCAATGACAATGTAGCAAGCCGCAGGACATTTCAAAGACCATCATACTAAAAAGCTCTGAGTGTAGTATCCTCGTACGATTTTCGGTGTACACAACTGAAATCGCTCAGAAACCACAAATCCCCAATCCCCAATCCCAAAGAAACCACCCATCCAATCCCAAATTCCATGAACCATGATTCATTCCTTACTTCCCCTTGGAGAGGAGTACCTTCTTGGCGGGGGCGTCATCCCCTCCTCCTGCGTCAGCAGACGATCCAGACGACCCCTTCGATTTGGAAAAGAGTCGGCCAAACATTTCGGTCACCCGCCTTCACTCACCACGAGCACAACAACCTGCAGGTCACCACGCCTCCAACGACCTTCATGAATTCTTGGATCCCTTCTTGGACCGCTCAACGCCGCGTAGTGATGAATTCTACGAGTGGGCATCATGAGAATCTCGAGACATTGCTGCAATCAATTAATGAATTGGTGGTTTTGTTATGCATTCAATTCAATGAATGCAGCATCGACTGCAGGAGTTGTGAAAGATGATACTGTAAGCATGGAGACTTGGGGTGAAGAGTGCAGCAGTTGGTGTAGCAGGGCACTGCTGCTGCCATGATTCCTGTGAACATTTTTGGTTGGAGGCAATGTGTGGGAGTGCCCTAACTTAACAACTGAAGTGCGAGAGGGCTGGGACGCAGGCTTGTAACCGAACGCAGAGGTCGCCTTTCCTGCTCGGCTGAGGAAGGAAGTGAGGATGATGGGGGTACCGGTGCAGGGGGACGGTGGGGAGTGTACCGGGAGGCTACGGCTACCGAAGAAGCTTGTTTATAGTAGGGGTTGTCACACCTTCTCCGAGAAACATAAATCTATGAAGTCGGAGAAATAAGCGAGAGAAAAGAGGACCCAATGGCGAGTTGTTCCACGTGAAGGAGGTGTGACACCCCTTTTTGTTGTTTGAAGCAATTCTCAGAGAATGTGTTACTTGTAAAGCTGGATGGAAGCTCCGCAAGCCACGCACAACCAATGAAACTGAAAAATTCCTCGAGAATTTTTTTTTCAAGAACGTTTCTTCACCTTCAGAGGAAGAGGATAGGGGTAGTTACAACCCCTCCGAGGTTGAGATTTTCTCTGAGAAATTTCTTCAGGTGCATGAAATGAGGAGCCAATGGGGAGCCTTATTTTGTGGAGGGGCTGTGACACCCCTTTTGCAGCAAAAATGAAATCTCCGAGAAGGTTCACTTGCACAGCACCACGACAACCACGGCAAACCAATTACGGAGCAGAAGGTGAAATTTTCTCGGAGAAAATGCCGTTCGTAGCTCCTTTCTTGACATGCGGAGGAGAAAAACGACACACTCTGAACCTCGGAGGTTGAGCGATCCCGAAACAATGGGAAACCAGTTACACAAAGCCACGCGTCCAATCTCCAAGAAGCGAACGATTCTCAGAGGGGCTGTGACTACCCCTAATGGCACTTCCAAAACCTCCGAGGTTGAGAGCTCCACAAGCCACGGTTTTCTACACATAGAGCGCCACGCGTCCAATCTCAGAGAATGGTGTACGGGTCGGAGGAGTTGTGACTACCCCTAGTGTAAGGTAGTCTGCTCTAAAAGCGACTATTTAAGGACTTGTCTGCATTTTTCTTAGGTTTTCGTGAACAAAAATATTTTTAGCTTAGAAAGAAAAATAGATGTGGACTAACACAAGTGGTTTTGTATTTTTCCAAGAATTTTTGAAATAGTTATGTTTTTTCCAAGATTTTGAGCATAGGCACCTATTTATGACTATAAGTCTGTCAAAAATCGTCCACCTATTTCTTATAAAGAAATGGGAGGAAACCAAGGCAAATGATTGGCTCCTAAAATAATTAATAGATTTTTCTTGATTAAATTAATGGTTAAAGAGGTCCATTTAACCCCTAAAGGCCCAAAGTTCCCTCGGGGGACACTTGGGATTTCGGGCAGGCTCGTGCGACCTGAAATTTCGACCTGATTTTTTGAAACTTTTTTTGAAGATAGGAAATCACATTAGCTTTTCAAAAATATAATTTTTTTTTCAATCGGTGCCCAGGAAAAAAAGTTATGCCACCCGAAGTCAAAAAAGCAGTTCGCCGGGCAGAAAAAAAAATTAATTAATTTAATTTAATTTTTTTGATTTTTTTTTCTCAAAGATCATGTTTTTGTCTATATTTGAAGCTTTGATTCATTCTAATTGGACTCAGAATGAGAAAGTTATGGACAATCTAAGCGTCTTCTTCAAAAAACAACTTATAAAACTCATTTTTGAATGCAATTTTCGAAATTTTTCAAATTCTTTTTTTGAAAAGGTTAAGTTTGTTTGCAAGAACAATCCCACCATTGGGATTATGGTTTTTAAATTCCATCTAAGAGCTATTGAAGATTTAGTATTTTGTTCAATTTTGGACCTACTTCTACTTAACAATTTTTTTATATGTGAAAATCAAGTTTTGACATTCTGAATTTTTTTCCCCGACTCTCAACTCAAATGTTCAACATAAAAAATTTAAACTTTATGGTGTGTAGTGCAAAAAAAATCCACAAATGGCCGTCAAAGTCATCTGAAATTGCAATCCAAAGTTCAAAAAAACTTCTTTTTCCAACTTCAAACGCTAATATCTTCCAATCCGTACAGTCAAACTTCATGAAAATTTTACCACATGATTTGAGACAAGTGAAGTACAAGATCCTACGGTTAGATTCTAAAAAAAAGTTTTTTTTTGGTTTAGAGAGTGATCGCAGCAGAAATGGCAGTTTTCAGTGGTTTCGGAGCCAGAAAATGCCTTGGGCCTTTAGGGGTTAAGGACCTCCTCATCTCCATTCAACACTTAATTATAGGAGCGGTTTAAAGAGGCCAGTTACTTTTAGAATAAACTACCTTATAGGGCAATGGGTGATATGGAGGGAATCACGGGAATAAAAGGGCTGGCGAGGAGGTTGGAGCTCAATGATGAGGTCCTTTTATTCCTATAATTCTTGATGAAGAGAGCTATTGTCCAGTATAAATTGGTGGTAGGAAAGTTCAACCAAATGTGTGGATAGAGTTTGTCAATGGATGGTGAATTTGTAATTCCCAATTACACAAGTGGAAACCTTGCAATCCACTTTTGTTATGTGGTTTTTTATATATATAAAATTTGGGCCCTAATTCGGATGGAATTGGCAAAATGATTCCTAAAGAACTTTCAAAGATCCTATAGTCATATTACTAACTTCTAGATCAGCCATGTCGATTTTTGGCAACAAATCACCAAAAAAAAATGTGCTGAATGGGATGATCGGTATACAATTTGACCTATTCAAAATTTGACCTGTAGACATTGTTTATATAACATAAGAAAATTTGTAATTCTAAAAAACTCAGCCCCATTACTAAGGAGAGGTAAGCATATTCATTTTAGTTCTTCCAATAGGATTTCCTTTGTACACCTATACAAGATTTGGAGGCTAAATTGTTGGACTAGTATAGATCAAAGAAGCAATTTTGGGGTTGGACTAGTATAGACCAAGGAGGCAATTGGAAGAGGGTTCATAATAGACATGCATACCGTAGTGAACAAAAAATGATCAAACTTCTTATAAATAGGTGAATTCTTTGATTCTGAACTTCCTTTAAAAGTCATTAATTGGATACATTTAGTCCTCAACATCTTTACTTGGCTAAGATATTAGAAAATTGAACTTAAGATTGTTTGAATAAGTATTGAATATGGTTTCTAGTACTCCTTTCATACCAAAATGATCTTCCTGTTAGACAAAAATGAATTAGATTAAGGTTGAAAATAACATTTTTTTAAATCTATTTTGAGTTGTAAATAGAGTGTGATGCATTCCTACTGTCCTAAAAATTTCAGTTTCAATTAAGTTTCCAAAATGTAGTTATAGCACGTTGAAAAGTGGATTTTTTGACCCATTTCAATGGAGCACCGCTAGCCAATCATTCTTGCAACTTCCCACGCTATCTATGTTTTCTTTTTCTTTTCCTTATGCCATTCCCGCACTAGCTTGGCCACATTGTTGCCTTTGCAATTATCCTCATTGGTGCCAGCTTTGCATGGCCAAGGATCTACTCAAAACCATCTAGGAGTCGCTCAAAAGTAATTATTAACATTGGCGCCGGCTATTCATGGCTCATGAGCCACTCAAAACCACCTACGATTTGCTCTAGAACCACTCCTAGCAGCCACTCAGGGATCATTGAGAGCCACTGACCAAGAGCCCAGTCCATCCACTTCAGTCTAAAAACTACAATAAATAATGGCTACATAAAAAATCATAGGCTGCAAGGAAATTCATTGTTATGGACATTCTCAAAAAGTGTGGGCCCTTCCTCCCACATCATACCATGATCATTTTAGGACAAGAAATTTTGTTCATTTTAGGATAAAAGAGGATGCTAATTTTTTTTAATATAGCATTTTCTAGATACATTTTAAATCCACTACAAATTTTCAAAATGTTGAAAATGTGTGCATCCAGAATCAACCCTAGACTCTCATGAATAGAGGTCATACACTTATGAAAAAATGCCAACATTGGTTTTCAAAACATGCATGATCAAGTGCAGTTATCTTTAACCCTTAACCCCTAAAGGATCAACATGCGTTTTTTGGCAACATAGAAATTTTGGGCAAGTACTTGTGACTGGAGATTTGCTTATTTTGGTCTGAAATTTTTATAGAAGGTGGGGACGAGGAATATCTTTCATGTGCACCAAATTTCATGACATTTGGAAATACGAGTCAAAAGTTATGGCCAAAAATGTTATTTGTTGGTCAACTCGGGTAGTCCGGGCAGATCAGAAAAAATCACTTTTTTCAAAAATAAAAATTTGAAATTGGTTTATTAGATTTATCTATACGTAGAAAGCTTTGAATCATTCCATTTTGATCAATGAGTCAAATGTTATGAGGATTTTTAGTTTGCGGGCAGTTATGGATTATCTATTCTAAAGTTTTGAAGTTGTTTATTTCACTCAATTTTCAATATTTTTCAAAAAAAATAAAATTATAGGATGTAGATTGTTTATTACAACATTGCAACCATTGGGATTGGCATTTTTCAATTCCATAATTAACTTCTTAAACATTTTGTGTTTTGAACCATTCTCTACTTCTTTCTACTTATTATTTTTTTCCTATATGTTGTACAATTTCAAATGATTTGAAAATTTTCAAGCATGTAGCCAACTTGCCTTGAAGAATGAATCCAAAGAAGAACAACCATTTTGGAATTTTTTTCATAATAATTTGACCTTGTGAAGTGCAGCTGCCCGGTTTTTCGCAAGGCCAAAAAAAGGACTTTTGCCACTTCAAACGCTAATATCTTGCAATCTACATGATGGAAATTTCTGAATTTTTTTCCACATATTCTCAAACTAGAGTACTACAAGATCCTACGGTTACATGTGTCTAAAAATGATATTTTTCAAAAATTTGGTACTTGTACTAGAAATGGCATTTTTGGAGCATTTTTGGTGATAACATAGTCAAAGAACTTTAGGGGTTAAACAATGGACTCATAACCATGGAAATCATCTGTTTTGTCACCACGTGAATTGTTGAATTAAAATAATGCAAAAGCACTCATTGGAAGACAAACTACTGTAGATGATCTTCCCTTTTCCCACAAAATTTGGAAGATGAATAGTTACATTTCTATCCTGCATGGAGGTTCTTTGTCATTCATTGGCCAGAAGACATCCTCCGCAGAATTTATGGGTTAAAGTGGCAATGGCATGTTCTAAGGTTGAATTGCAACTAAAATGACTTAAGCGTGAATTATGTAACAGGTGTTAGTAGATGAAGGTGCTTGTTGTGAGAAAGGAAGCAGAGTAACTGCCAATTGGACTCAAAAGTACTTGTCAACAAAGTAATGCAAATTGGTGCATGACAATGAACGATCAACACCAATTCAGAGGCATGTCACAAAATCCAACAAACAATGCCCAAGAAATCATGACAAATATACAAGAATCTGCTTACATAACTCTGAAAGACGAGTTTCAGCACGGATTAGCGGTGATTTCAGCAAGGTTAGCAGTGAGTGCTACAAATTATACCCAACAATTCCCATTAGTTTACTTAAATAAAATAAAAATCGTCATGTTGGAAATATATTCACCCGTGTCAACACATCGATAAATTCTTTACTTAATCAAATAAGGAATTACAATGTCCATTTCAGTTTCAAATCATGAATACTTCTACAAAAATTTGGCATAAGATCAGCTTGACTCGTTACAATATAACGAATTAAAAACAATGTATTACATATCATGCAACGATTTCATGAGACAATCCTCAAATTTTAGAAATCTTACAAAGAATTCTTAACTTACGTTGTGCTTGAGAACCCAGGCAAACATAACCCGCTCAAGTAAAACTAACTGTTGAAAGTCCAAGGACTGAAAAAAGTATTGTAACATTGGTTTCCCAACTCCATGAACACTTCTCAAAAGCTTTAGGGCCTAGGCTCGGAAATCTGCATTGCCAAAAACACAAGGCGCAGGAACTTCGCAAAAATGCCCAGTCAGCTTGACTGTTGAATATTAACACATTGATGCTATATCACCATCAAAACCAAGCCAATTTCTTGAACTTCTTTAGTTCCTGGTATTACTTTCCAACCTCTGCTACTCTGCTACTCTGCAAGCCAAGCTGATTTGACACTTTTAGCAAATATTACTCTACAGTGGGTGTTGATGTTACACTGTCAATTATAATTCCAAACGACCCCTCTACCAACCTAAGATACCCTTAACCTTCAGTGCAAGCTCCAATCTTCCACATCTTCCCAATGAGACGAATCCAGTGGATGACAGGGGTCCAGGTAAGAATTCAAATCAGCAAACAAATTTTTTTAGACTGCACCCATGGATAACGTGCAAATCCCACTATTTTTATGTAGCTCTTTAAATTAGCAGCCCTTTGCCTTACCGACCCCATCTTTGACCACCAAGAGGAATGGTATTGGAACCTGACTGCTGGACACCAAATCCGCGGCCACCAAAGCCTCTTCCACGATGAAATCCTGCATTTAGATAACACTTAATTTTGAGAATTGTAATAATCATGACCAGCAGGTTTCTAAGGTCACGGAAAAATTATACTCAATCACTCACTGTTACATTCAGAAACTTCAAAATGCATCTGGTTGTCCAATTCCCCCCAAAAGAAATTGCTTAAACAAAGAATTAAGAATGATAGGTTGCAAACCTCCACCACCGCCACTCCGACTGTTGCCCACCATCGATTGTAACTGAGAATTAACAGATTGACCAGCCTCAACAAGAATTGACACGAGCTCTTTGGCATGTTTAGCATTTGCTGCAGTGAAAAAGGTATATGCAGCTCCCTTAGCACCAGCCCGTCCAGTACGACCTATACGGTGAACATAGTCTTCGCAAGAACCCGGGAAGTCATAGTTGATCACACACTTGATATCCTTGACATCTGAAAGATTACGCCCTCAAAATTGATCAGATCAGATGGCAAAAACAAAGGCATCAGTACATATGGTTAACAATCCATACTATCGTTTCCAATGTCAAAGACCAGTCAAGACATTAATCTCATACCGACACCTACTACCCAAGCTGCAAAGGAACCTCGTTTTCATTCCAGCTTTCATTGACGACCGTAGTATTTACAGATGATAATGAAAGGACATCACCAACTCTTACCATCAAACCTCACCGCCTAGTGATGCATGTACTCTTCCTGAGACTGGATCAGAATCTCTCCACAAAATAGTGTTCTCAAGAAGAAAGTACGTCAAATCATGTACCATGGTTTGTAAAGGATCTTGTCATGCCCCAGCTGACATATAATAAACGCATTAAACAGAAGGGCTTCTGCCTACTTAAGATGCGGGTCACAGAAAAGTAGTATCTGCAGCGGATGAATGAGTGTGGCGACCGGGCTGCACGCAGTAAGTCAGCAATCCAAAAAGAGCAGGTGTGGAGCGATGCAGTGGCGGCGGCAATGGTTCTCTTTCGCACTCCCATGCAGTATTATTCTCTCCAGAGACAAAAGAGCATTAAAAACCGCCGCCACGCCACTATCATGCCATCAGGATGCCAACTGGACTACAGCCCGCCCGCAATCTCACGCACCCTGCAGAACAACAAGGAGGGTGGATGCTCTTCCCCTCCATTACTTGCAGCCTTGACTAATTCTACTTGAGCAAGTTAGTTTCTAGTTATAAAAACATAATTTTACAATGCACTCTGTAAAAGAGCAAATGACAGGCTCTCAAAACAGTGCAAACAGTCTCAAGAAATTAATAATTTAAGACCCTTGATGTTGTTGGTAGCCACAAAGAGACAACTTATGAACGGAAATCTGAATGACACCCTCCAATGAAAATGTTACGAATTCCACCAGAGCTGAACCTATTACTGAAATAAGTGCTTAAAAATTCCTGTTAGAGCTATGTAAGCACACTCCCAAACTTACACTTTTTAAGTGCAATTAGCACCATCGAAGTGCAACCTCTATCTCAGGGATCCCACCACACTACCTCTCAAGGGATAGCTGACACACTATATAATAAAGACGTAGAATATTATCCCCAAATTTGATGAATGAAAGATATAATGTTCTCCACAATCTCAAGATAATATCCAAACTTAATAAACAAAGAACAGCGACCAGCAGTCCCAAGAGAGCTGATAAGGGAATTAGTTCCGAATACTTCTGCAGAAAGAACATCCAAAACTCACCAGATGTGAGGGGGAACCCGCATACGACAACAATCTTCAGATCCCACACATCGCAAGAATTTGGAAGTTGACTAGGGGAAGAGTGTGTACAAAACAAAACACATAAAATTTATCTACAATCATGAAAAAAAAATGAGGACTTTCTTTCTGAAATATAAGCACACAAGTATTCAAGCAAATTGCTTTCCTAAACATACCCAAACCACGGGCAGCAACATCAGTGGCCGTCATGATAGGGCTTTTCCCAGCTTTGAACTCGGACAAAACCCAATCCCTTTCTGCTTGAGACTTGTCACCATGGATAGATAACGCGGGCCAACCATCCATTCGCAGCTGCCTAGTCACCTGATCACATCCACGTTTAGTCTCCATGAAGATCAGCAACCTGCTTCCGTCCATTATCTCCTCCAGAAGCTTGATAAGCCTGATAATAAGCACAAATACACATTAAAATAATGCTTATTCCATATTGAAAATAATACACAGAAGAAAATCCGTTAAAAAGGGTCCAGCACGTCAAAAAATTCAAGAGAAATAGATAACATATAAGTACATACAAAAATCAAATAAGAAAAATCTACACTCTATGACCCAAGTCCAACAAACGAAGCACAAAAGATAGAGAACGTGATCATACTTGGGGTACTTTTCATGTTCAGAGACCACTTCAACGATCTGGTCTATCATATGATTGGCTTTCAGATCTGAAGACCCAATAGTCACCTGAAATTAAGAAATGTTAGTCCAGACAACCCAATTGCACTCAAACAAATACAATGTGACCCTAAACCTAAGTAGTATCGTAATTCTAGCGACAAATTCCTAACCGAAGTATGATTTTCTCGAACGATACTAAAAAAGCTAGCACCAGAACTTCAATTTGATCCAGAAAACAAGCACAAAGAATCCAACCTTGTACGGATCAACTAAAAATTGCCTTGCAAGATGCTCAACTTCCTTGGGCCATGTGGCACTCCAATACAGTGTCTGACGATCTGGTCGAATCTGCTTGCAGGACAACCAAGCACATTCAGCACTCTTACCAACAAGAAAGTCGATCAGACGAAGGTTAACTTACACAGTTATAAGCAATGCAAGGTCTTGAAGTTCTAATTATAATCTCATGACTGAACTCAAAACCCTCTTGAAGATAAAAGTCTCATATCCATTTCATATCTATTCTATTTCAGACTGCAACATATCATATATAATGCAACAATTTTTCATCACCTCTCTACATCGTCACTTCTCAAAAAGATACCCATGCTCACCTGTGAAACAATCTTCCGAATCTGAGGTTCAAACCCCATATCCAGCATACGATCAGCCTCATCCAAAACCAAGTATGTCACTCTCCGCAGATTTGTATGACGACCTTCCAACATATCTATCAAACGTCCAGGTGTTGCTATAACAACCTCAACCCCTGCGCACACCCAGCTCACATGATTACCAAAAAGTCTGTTTCAAAAGTGAACAAGACGCTGCAGGCAAATGAGCTCCTTAATCAACTTGCGGAGAGTATCACCAACCTTTTTGAAGATCCCGAATTTGCGGACCTTTAGGGGCACCTCCGTAGATACAAGTGTTCTTAATCTTAGAAGATGCACCAAACTTTGTGGACTCTTGTTGAATTTGAACGGCCAACTCACGAGTAGGGGCCAAAACCAACACAATCGGCCCATCTCCAGGAGCTGAAACATTTAACCACAAATAGGTCAATATCCTCTCTTTTTTTTTAAGTAAGTCACTTGCAAGACATAGAACCAAGCAAAAAGCATACAATTAAATTCACGAATTCCCTCAATAAAATTCTGCTGGGCATACGTAAGCGCAACCCGTACCAAGATATGGTTGAGCATTGACGTGCACAATAGCCGGCAGCAGATATGCGAGCGTTTTCCCAGATCCAGTCTCTGCAAGTCCAATCAAGTCACGGCCCTTCAACGCCATGGGCCAACCTTGAGCTTGAATAGCTGTTGGCGCGGTAAAGCCTGCTTTCAGAACTTCATGCAGTACATAATCTGGTTCATTTCCAGATAAACAAACAATATTCATCAGAATATGTAAGTTAAAGATGGTCGCAACACGTCAAGTCAAATAGATTACAGAATTTCGAAATCAAAATATTTTAAAACAAAGGTTTCAATAAAGGAAGAACTCCCACATATACCCTAAATTGGAAAAACATATGTATCCGCTAACACCCGTGTCTTAAATACCCTAAACCAAAGTCAGGAACAACTGCGGGGAGGGAAGAAGGTAACCCCGAGATAACTGGTGAAATACGGTAACAAAAGATTAAAAGACAAAAGTTCAAGCACCTGGAAATGACGCCTCCTCAAACGTGCGGACAGGCTTGGGGACAGTCCGACCTTCTACTGAAATCTCACGCTTCCGCCTGTAAGCTGCAACTTCGTCCTCGGACAAAGCAGAGACAGCCGGATGCTCGACATAAAAATTCTTCTCAAACGGAATTAGGTTTTCAAACTCCTGCTGTGGAAGAGCTATGTTGTCCAAATCGCGCTTGCTCCCCCCACCATACCCTCCTCCTCCTCCTCCTCCTCGACCCCCATATCCACCACCCCCTCTGCCACCACCACCACCACCATAACCTCCGCCACCACTGTAACCTCCTCCTCCAAAGTCGCTGCACGAAAAAAATAAAAAAAATAAGCTAAACATTAATCTCCTACACCATGAAAATCAATTCCACAGAACCGAAATTTGCAACTCTTACACTACCACACCACTCGCACATATCATACCTCTTCCTGTCACGAAAGGACGAAGAATCGCTATATCTGCTGTCGAATCGACTCATTTTCACCGACCTTCACACCAACTACGTAATTCCAAGTAATATCTGAAAGAACGCAAACACAAAACAACACTTAGTCCCCTTCCACACACACCAAACCCTTGATCATCACAAAATTCGATCAGCAGGCAACCTTGCTCATAGAAAGGGCGAAAGCAACAACAAAAACAAGAAACAACCGCAAGCACTCACGCTCATCAGAAACCCTAATGAAAAAACATCACCACAAACTCCATGAGACTCCATGGATTTCGAATTAAAAAAATTCTCGCATAGAATTGAAAGCTATAGAGAAGAATAGGCGTACAGAAGAGAAGCAAAGCAAGGTCGAACGGAGGTCGGCAAATGACGGACAGGCGATGGTGCACCTGGATGCCGCAACTTCGCAAAGCCGGCAACGGAAGTTGTCGAGGCGGGAGTGAAAGATGGCAACACTACTAAAGAAGGGTGTGTGTGAGAGCAGCCAAAAGAGACCGACCCTGAGAGAGATTGAGGTTGATACCGGGTATTGATACCCTGCATGGCAAGAGGACGGGTATTAGAGGTTCTCGGGACTCAGGTCGGTGCCGGGTGGAACCGGCCAAAGTTCATGACCTGCCAGGGCCTCTGCAAGTTAAAAATCTGCGGTTTATTATTATTATTATTAATTTAATTTAATTTTGTTTTTGGAACACTCAGGGACAATTTCCATTGTAAAGGGAAACAGTACAGTAAGGTAGGAGGCTCGAACTCCGATAGGGCATTTTGAACCGAACAATACAGAGAGGTACATTATGCTTTCTTCAATTTACCAAAATGTACAAACAATGTACATTCTAGGAGGTGGTCGCTTTTAGAGCCCTATGGCTTTTCAACTTCAAAATTTCATAACTAATTCCACAAAGCTCCAAAAAATATGAAACAACTTGGGCCACATGCCATTTCTTCTTGTCTTTCAAGGAAAATTTACTGAAAAATATTTCAAGATGTTTTACCTCCTCAAAATTCAGGTTCAACACTTAGATGGTCGCTTCATGGACCTCCTACCTTACAGCAATCCAAAAGCAGAGCCCGGGCGACCTATGCCGTTTATTTTGAATTTCCCGAAGAGTAAACTTGCCAATCACCACACAGACAAAATTCAAATCCTTCTCCACCATAAAATAGAAACTTGCATGCTCTGAAATTTGGCATGATTATCAATGTCATAAAAAGACTCACCTTCAAAAAACAAAATGCAAAAAGTTTCCTTTGTACAAATTTTATTGCAACTTAAAGGCAATGAGACTTGAAATTTAGTTAAAACTTCCTTGCAACCTTTTACTACATAGTGTGTGGTCATTGTACGATGACATGAAATTTTGATCCCATCGCGTTCCATTTCTAGTTGGGGATCCTTAACATTGTTGACAATACGCTTTGTATAAATTACTCCAACGGTGAGATGACTTCACAGAAGTGCAAACTCAATTTCATGAAGATTCCAAACTAGTTCATAAACCTTCCGACCAATGTTACTAGAGTGTTTTACCAATTTCGTGAACCTTCTAAATTAGCCCCTAAATGCCTAAGGTACCAAATTTTGGTGTGGTCAATACTTTGAAAATTTTAAAAATACTAACCAAATTACTATTTTTAGTAGTTTATATTTTTGAAAATTTCTTTTTGAAGTTTAGTTTTTTGCATCAAAAATTTGATTTTGAAAATGAATGATTATGATTTTTCTATTCAAGATTTTTGTAAGGGTATCCATTGCAAATCTTGATTTTCTAGTATTGAAGGCTCTTGAAAATGAGCCTCAGATACACTAAATCTTGGAGGAAAAATCACATTAGAAATTCATTTAAAAAAATTATAGAGTAGATTTTGAGGAGACGCAAATTGATTAGAGTTATGCATGTTATGCCCTTTAACCTCATTTTTTTGGGTGACCAATTTTTAGTTTTGACATGTAAAAAGAGGATTGAAAGACTTCAAATCACTTTCTCAATTTTAACACCTTTATAATCAAACATTATAATCTTTCAATTAATTTATAAGTCATATTGTTGTGTAGTTGTTTTTTTCCATGTGACCTCTTATAGGTGTAGTTTGAATTTGTACAATTACATTTATTTTAAATTGATAAAATTTATCAAAATGTTGGTTTTTTGTTCAATTTAGAGCAAATTCATGATTCTTTCAAATCTATTTCATAAGTCTATTTGCGCTAGCTATTTAGTTTACATATTCTCAATTTTCCAAGTTCTCACCTCCTCATTTTGCATTCTTTGCCTTCTTGTTGTTCAATGGTTCTTGTTTGTTCTATATCTATTGAATCTAAAAGCCTCAAGCCTTGACATTGATTTTTTGTGGTCTTTCATTACAGTGCCTCAAGCTTGAAGCAAGTAGTGTTGATTCTTCTTTGGTCTTTGATTACTATATATTGAAGGAAGCAATACAAAACCAATGTAGTTGGATTGCGCAATCTTGTGGATTTGAAAGTGTAATGTGGTTGTGGATTTGATTGTGGAACTATGGTCATCGCTTTCTACGACTATCCCCACTAAAATTTTGATGTATATTGTTGTCAGATAAAGTTATACAATTCATGAAATTGATTTTGTAAAGTTGTAAATATGGGCACAAATCCATGAAATTGTTCACAATTTGTAGTGAAAATGATTGAAAGTTCAAGTTAAATTGGTTGTTTATACAGTGAACTTGGTTCATGATTTCAATGAAATTCATAGAACCTACTGCTAAATTGTTTTGTAAAATCATTAACCCCTAAAGAACCGGCATGTGTTTTTTGGCTGTATAGAAATCTTGGGCAGGTAAGTGTCACTAGAGATTTCTATATTTTGAGCTGAAATTTTAATAGAAGGTGGGCGTGAGGAATGTCTTTCATATGCACTAAATTTCAGCACATTTGGAAATAGGAGTCAAAAGTTATGGCCAAATATGTTACTTTTTTTTCGTAACTGGGTAGTCTAGGCAGCAAAAAAAATTTGGCTAAAATTTGATTTAAATTTTTTTTTTTTTTTTTTCTTGTAGATTATATTTTTGTCTATCTGGAAAGCTTTGATTCATTTCATTAGGATTTGTTATGAAAAAGTTATGGACATTCTTGTTTTTCGGGCAGTTAGAGCATCTTCTTGAAAATTTGACTTGTAGGATTCATTTTTGAATGCTCTTTTTGCAATTTAAAATAAAAAAATAAAAAAATCATGGTTTAATTTACTTGCTAGAACAATCTCACCATTGAGATTAGTGTATTTTAATTCCATCTAAAATATATTAATATTTTAGATTTTCCTTCTATCTTGTACCTAATTCTACTTAATAAATTTTTTAGGAATGATAATTACGTTTTTTTGAATATTTTGTTTTTCTCTAGACTCTCAACTCAATTCTCCACTATAAAGACATAAAGCTCAAAACTCTGTAGTGCAAAAATTTTAAGTTAAAAATGTTTAAAGTCAAAAAATCTAGTCCCGCAATGTGCTGAAATACTTGCTTTTTCCACTTTAAACGCAGATATCTTGCAATCTGAGCGGTCAAAAATTCTGAAATTTTTTCCACACATTCTCATACTAGTTAGGTGAAAGATCCTATGGTCAGATGTGCAAAAAAATCATTTTTCAAATTTTTTTACTTCATGCTATAGAAATGGCAGTTTTGAGTGTTTTTGGGCAGAAAAAAGGCCTTGGGCCTTTAGGGGTTAAATTGAGTTTACACTTCTATGAAGTCATGATACCAAAGGAGTAAATCACTTTTGTAAAAAAAATGCCACATGGCATCTTGTGATTGGTGTGAGGTGACATGGATCTCGAAAAATTTGACAAGGAAGTTCAATTTCAGCAACTAAGTGCCAAATCAAACCTTTGCATACAATAATATTGTTTACAAGTGTAGTATGGGTTTTTTTTTGCATTCATTTTTGAAAATAATAGCCCAAATGTTGAGCCTTCTATATTTCTTGAAATCCATAACTAAACCTTTCCTTGATATCTAAGAAAGGAAGGTGAACAAAATCACTAGTTACATATTATGTAATTCTAAATATGAACTAAAATTTTCATTTGTGCTAAATAATGCTTTTCAAATTTGAATTCATATTTTTCTTAGAGACATCTAAAAACACAGAAGTAACCACTAATAAACATGGCATATTTTTGCATTTATCCATGCATGAAGCAATGAGAAGATTAATTATCTTTGAATCATGAAGCCCATATACTCTCAAAGTTTTTCAAAATTCTATTTGAGAACTAAATAGATTTGTTCTATTGTTGTGCATGATATTATTTAAATTACTAAAGTCATACTATTATAAAAATAATTAAATTAGAATAGATTGAAATATTATTACATCAATTTTTACACAAACAAGACTTTGTGGTAACATTGATTTTACACCTTCATTAACCCCTAAATGCCCGAGGCACCAAAATCTGGTGTTTGCAAAACTTTGAAGTCAAACAAAACTCAACCAAGTTGCTATTTTTAGTAGTTTAATATTTTTGAAAAGTTCTTTGTGAAGTCTAGTTTTAGCATCAAAAATCCGATCTTGAAAATAATCAATAGTGATTTTTCTATTGAAGATTTTGTGCAAGGGTACCCATTGCAATCTTGACTTCCTGTAGTGTTGAGAGCTCTTGGAAATGAGCCTCAAATACACTAGATCTTGGATCAAAAATCACATTCAAAATTCATTTAAAAAAACTATAGAGTAGATTTTAAGAAGCCATAAATTGATTGGGGTTATACATGTTAGGCTCTTTAACCTCATTTTTTTTGGTCACCATTTTTTTAGATTCAACTTGTGAAAAGAGGGTTGAAAGTTTTTTGCAGTTTTAACACCCTCATGGTCAAACATTCTAATCTTTCACTCTATAAGTGATATTGTTGTGTTTTCTTTTCCTATGAGATCTCTAACATGTCTAGTTTGAATTGGTACGGTTACAATTTTTTTTAAATTGATACAACTTATCAAAATGTTGGCATTTTATTCAAGTTAGAGCAAATTCCAAGTCACTCAAAGCAGGCCTTGGGCATTTAGGGGTTAAGAAGTCAATTTAGGGTATTCAAGATATTAATCAATCAATAAGTCAATTCTATACATCATTAATTCAAGTTTATCCATAATGCCTAAATTTCTAATTGCCTTACAGGATATTGCCAATGGTTGAAGGTGTTATGAAATCTCATAAAATAATTATCTTGTCAAAATTTTGATAATTTCAAAGTTACCAAGTTACAAACTACAACTTTCAAATTTTCAAATTAAAAAAATAGAAATTCGCAAATTTATAGTTTGAAAGTTACTTAAGTATGTAGAATATTAAATATTAAAATATTAAATTAATCCAAACTAATAGTGAGGATAGATCAATTGGAATTTGGTGTAGGAATATCACTAAACCTCACAAAGAGTTATTCCTTGTGGTATTCTTCAAATTATAGATGGACACCCATGCTTTTGGTTCAATCTTGACTATTTCATTCTTTTTGTCCTCTGTTTGACAATTTTTGTAGCAAACACAACCCCTAAAGAATGTTAAAAACATTTATTCTTCTGGTATATAATTTGTAATTTAGGATACAAAGATGTATTTGGAGATGAAAGAAAGTCCCAATTGACTTGAATATTTTTGTGAAGTAAAAAAGAATCAATGAGAGTGATGTATAAAATTTTAAAATTATTTTAGACATTGCATTCATGTAATTTTTAATAATTGTTGTATTCACAAACACATAAAAATGGTGAAATTTCACATATATTGTCACTTCATTGAGGTGTAGACCGTGGAAAGAAGTTCCAAATCACTTGCCAAGTTTTGAATTGCATAAACATGTCAATTGTGGAGGAGTCATACTTTTGCTTTGTAATTAATTTGTAGTAAGTTGTTTTGATTATTATAAATCTAGTAAGTTGTTTATACATGATTGGGATTGAAATCACCATGCTTTTTGTTCATACAAAGAGAATGGTATGTGCATACAAGTGTGTATTGATATGGTGGGGATATAGTAACCTTATGGCACTTAGAGGTAGTCTTTATTTTTCAAGTTTGGGATTTATTCCCCTAATTGATGTGTTCTTCATTCTATGGATAATGACATTTATCATATTCTTTATAGGACATGAAGACAATGAGTAAATATAGGGATGGAAGTAGTTAGCAAGTAACAAAATGTGTAATGATTATAAGCTATATTGATCATCCTTTGAAAGTATTGCAACTTTTACTAGTCAATGCGATCATGTCTTGGTATTTAAATGTATTTCTACTTATGTTTTAGTGAATTATACTATATTTGACCCATATTACACATACAAGCAAATATAATGGGTTACAAAATACATTTTTGTAGCCCTAATTTTTTCCCCCAAAATTAAACAATTTGCATCAATCCACAGCACAACTATTCTTAGATCATGACAATATCTAACACGATCATTTTTCTTGACAAATATAAATTTTTGTACATTTGGAGGGTTTTGTTGGTTTCCCATTTCCTTTAGGAGTTAATCTCTCAAGGCCATGTATCCAAAACAAGATCCACTTTGATCAATCTGAATGGCAATATCAACATGTCCATTTTCTATTTATAATTCATACTTAGAAAATGAAGCCTTCCAAATTCCTTATTTACAACATTTGGAAATCTGAAAATACTCCAAAAGTTCAACAAAATTTTGGAATTACAAGCTTTATATAAGTGAATATCAGAATTTTTTAATATTAAATGTATTTCATTAATTTTTTGTATTTTTAAAATTATTTTTGAATTAAAGTTTTAATTTTTTTAATTTTTTACCAACCTTCATTTTTGGTAAAAATAAATAGTTATTCTAAAGTATCATAATTGACAAATTATAAGAATTTTTTTGTTGAAAATTTATAAAACTAATCAATATGTAAATCCCTAAGTGTCTAGAGCCATCAACAATTTGTAGACAAAAAAAATAACCTTTTACAAAAAAATAGTCAACATTTCTTTGTTATAACATTATTCAACAAACAACTGTAGGAAGTAAATTAAAAACTATCATAGTACAAAATCATGGTAAGTTTTTAGAAGCAACCAATAAAGGGGAATTTTTTCCTAAGATCACCAATGAAAGTTGAAACATTGTTTACTTGAAGAATGTTCATTTAAGGTAAGTCTAGTATCATCTATAGGCAATGCAATGTTTTAACTATGAAGAATTTTAAAACATTGTTAAATTTACCAAAAAAATTCAAAAAATACAAAGTTACTCTTAGTTGAATTTATCTTGAATTTGTTAATAATTTCATCAAAAATAATTTGTCATTTGTCAATTAAAATAGTGGGACCACAAAAAATTGTGTCTTTTAGATATGTACATATGAAAGATGTCAATGATGGAAAATATTTCATTTGAATATTGTGCACTGAGCATATTCTAGTCAATGCAAGGTAAGGTAGGACTGAGACCCATTACCATTACGTGACTTTTTTTTGTCAATGAAGCAATAGTGAACATATCTAAGAATGAACATTCTTAACCCCTAAAAGCCCATTGTTCCTTCGGGGGACAAATGAGTTTTCGGGCATGTACCTTTTTGCTGAAATTTTCTCCTGATTTTTTTGAAACTTTTTGTGAACATGAAGAATAAGGAGAGGTACTTGGCAGAAGAAAAAAAATTTGAAATCGGACCTTTGAGCAAGAAGTTATGCCATTTCTTGGAATGCGTGGGGACGGGGGGCAGCAAAAAAATTTTGTAAAATTTTGAATTTTTTTTTTAATATTTTTTTTCTCATAGATTATATTTTTGTCTATCTGGAAAGCTTTGATTCATCTCATTTGGATTTGTTATGAGGAAGTTATGGACATTCTTGTTTTTCGGGCAGTTAAAGCATCTTCTTGAAAAAAATAACTTGTAGGATTCATTTCGGAATGCAATTTTTGTAATTTTTCAAATTTTTTTTTTTGAATGGTTTAGTTTACTTGCTAGAACAATCTCACCATTGGGATTAGTGCATTTTAATTCCATCTAAAATATATTAATATTTTAGATTTTCCTTCTATCTTGTACCTACTTCTACTTAACAATTTTTTTAAGAATGATAATTAAGTTTTTTTGAATTTTTTTTTTCCTAGACTCTCAACTCAATTCTCCACTATAAAAATTTAAAGCTCAAAATACTGTAGTGCAAAAATTTTAAGTTAAAAATGTTTAAAGTCAAAAAATCTGGTCCCGCAATGTGCTGAAAAACTTGTTTTTTCCACTTTAAACGTAGATATCTTGCAATCTGTGCGGTCAAAAATTCTGAAATTTTTCCACACATTCTCATACCAATTAGATGTAAGATCCTACGATTAGATGTGGAAAAAAAAACAATTTGAATTTTTTTGTACTTTTTGCTATAGAAATGGCAGTTTTGAATGTTTTTTGGCAGAAAAAAGGCCTTGGGCCTTTAGGGGTTAAAGTTCCAACTTCAAAATTCATGAAATTCATAATTCCACAAAGGTCCACAAAATATGGAACAACTTAGAGTTAGGTGCCAATTCCATTAATCATTCAAGAAAAAATGATTGGAATATATTTCAAGAAGTCAAATTCCTTAAAATTGGTAAACAATTGGTAAATGGCCATTTCATGAACCTCTTGTCTAAAAGGATTAGTGATTGGTGAATGGGATGTCAACACTATCTTTTGTGTACTTTTTTGTTTAGATTGATGGAGAGATTCATTCAAAATGGATGCAAACCTAAGCACAACTATATAAATAAGGTAGAACAACCTAATGTCATTAGTCATCCAATTCCAACCTCTATCGGACCTTCCCCATTTGCGTCAATCACCCACCCATTACCACAATCTTAGCAATCCTATAGCATCGTGACAATGCACTTGGGGAAGGGACAATGTCAACATGAGGTTTAACCTTAGCATGGGTGGCTACCCAAGCTCTACCAATTTCATCCCCACAAGCTTTGAAAAATCACAAGAAATTCATTTCATGTTGGAATGTCATAGTTCTATTTGCAAATGTCTTCTCTAATACTTCTCAATTTCTGAGAAATACATGAGTTGACAAATAAGATAGGTACACCCAAATGTGCCACTAACCTTAAACCGCCATCTATATTCTCTGTACATCTCCAAAATCAATTCTATACCTATGTGGAAGAAACCATTTTAGAACCAAACTTTGTTCCTTAATAACTTTTGCATACAATATCCAAATGCTGCATTCTATGGTGCGTTGGAACCTCCTTTCACTTGCCAACAAGAACATATGAAAATTTGACCAGTCTAATAATAGTAACTAGGCTCAGTAGCAAAAAGTGGCGGTTTTGGGTGTACCTACCTACCTTGTAACTAGCTTCTCCAAGATACGTCAATAGCAATTCTGCTTGGTATTAATAGGCATGTTTACCTTACGCCTCTACAACGCTACATCAAGTGATCGATCTCCTACATTGATCCATGACTCAAATGATTCTATCCCTGAATGATAACTGTAGAAGTTGTTGAAACTACCAAATTCAGCACAAGATCTCAAATCTAGCCTGAACTCGAACAATTGTGAGTTCTCTGTATCACGACTGTGATATCACTGTACTCCACTTGCAGACTGTCTTTGAATTGCAGTTAAATCTTACAAGCATTGAAGAAATGATCATCCCTTTCGGTAGGCAGACTGAAGAAGAAGGACTCCATCTACACTAGAAGGCCTGCATGAATGAAGAATAGCATGCCGGCACTTTGGCTCATTGAGGCTGACAGAGAAGCTTATGCCAACAGTTGCCTATTTATGTACTTTCCTATTTCGCCAACTTTTCCTATTTTCCTATTTCTCCGTTGGCAGTGCCGAAATCACATTTGCCTTTGCTCCTCGGGGCCAGTATCGTAAGAGTACTCTTATGCCAAACCATATAGAAACCATCATACCGACCGTCACTACCACTATAAAACGGAAGAATGCAATACCAAGGAATATTGTGCAGAGCCTGCTTGCCACACAAGACATCAAACCCAAGATGTTAGTGCACGAACTCAATGACTGTTGATAATAAGAAAAGAAAAGAAAAAGGAAAACAAGGGAAAAACATGCATTGCTGTTCACAGAATCTGGTGATAATTTTAAATTTACTCTAACAGTCATGAATTTTAAATTCCCCACAATATGATCAGACAATTGAATTGGTCACTTCTAATTCCTTGGTCTATTAAAGCTTAGGATTTGCACCAGTTCAAACGTGGAGCTTGCGTTGTTGCCCAGTACCAACGCGTATAAACTATCCCTATGCCAACCCCAAACCAAAGTCCAAGGAAAATATCCAGCGATCTCCACAACCACTTGAGGATCTGAATCACAAACCTGCACAGGCATAGTCACGACCAAATCATCAATGGACCTAGTCGATCTGCTAGGTGACTGTCCTGGTGACAAAATCTTTGTTGCTAGAGGTAAATAAAAGATAAAACAAAAGTTGCAGGATGAGCGTATGTTTACCCATAATTCCCACCTCAAACGTACACTTCGGATTCATTTCATGTGGCAATTTTGGGTGCACAGAATTTAAAATCTTCAATTCAATCGTACCTTGCAAGCCCATTGGCTTGTGACTCGTCAACTTCAGAGCCTGGGGAGATTGAGACAGCTTGAGGAAGTCGATTGAATTGCTCTCTACAACTTTCGTAGGTGCGACACAACAGGCATCCAATTCCACTACCGATGACCCAAGCTTGCATACTCGTGTGTGCGGGCTCATCTGGGAAGATAGGAAGGAAAACCACCAGGAGAATAGTCTGGATGCTTATGCTACAAAAATCGAAGGTCAAACAAAAACAAAGATTACTCCATCGACCTCTCTGTTGTCGGGATGCCCGGCTCTTGCCCCGTGTGTTTGCAGCGCCAGAAGTAGGCACGTCTGCAAGAAAGCGTGGTTGGCCTACAATTATGGACAAGTTTGAGAAGAACATGAGTACTGCGGGAAGGGAAGGAGGTAACCCCGAGATGACTGGTGAAATAACGTAAGATTAAAAGACAAAAATTCAAGCACCTGGAAAAGAAGCCTCGGACAAAGCAGAGACAGCCGGATGCTCGACATCAAAATTCTTCTCAAACGGAATTAGGTTTTCAAACTCCAGCTGTGGAAGAGCTATGTTCTCCAAATCACGATTGCTCCCCCCACCATACCCTCCTCCTCTGCCACCACTACCACCACCAAAACCTCCGCCACCACTGTAACCTCCTCCTCCAAAGTCGCTGTACAAAAATAAAACACCGAATTAGCTAAACATTAATCTCCTACATCACAGAAACCAATTCCACACTAACGAAATTTCCAACTCTTACACTACCACTCACGAATATCATACCTCTTCCTGTCACGAAAGGACGAAGAATCGCTGTCGAATCGGCTCATTTTCACCGACCTTCACACGAACTCAGTAATTCCCAAGTAAAATCTGAAAGAATGCAAACACAAAACAACACTTGGTCGTCATAAAACCCTACCACACACCAAACCCTTGGTCGTCACAAAATTCGACCGCCACACACCATCAGCAGGCAACCTGGCTCATAGAAAGGCCAAACCAACAACAAAACCAAGAAACAACCGCAAGAAATCACGCTCATCAGTCTTAGTTTGAGTTAACATAACCGAGATGCCCACACAGGGGATCCAATTACTCGTAACGTGCCAACATCCTCCTTCACTCAGCAATCTGTACACTAAACCCTACGAGAGCTTCAACTAGAGGAAATTCGGATCATAAAATCAGGTTTAAAACTGTTGCAGGCCCCGAAATTTCCTTTAATTTCAAAGACGGTGCCAGTGATTCGAATCATAAATTCCAGCGTCGCCTAACAAATCCGAAACATTCCGAGACAACAGTCTCTCAATTATTCTAATGAGCAATTAATCTATGAAAATCAAAATCGCGATAAATAAATACACCAATCTCCATCACACGACTGCTCTTAACGATTAAGCAGCTAGAGCGCATTATCCTCAGATCATCTCCTTCTTGAATTGCATTTTTCGAATCCGTAGACTTAATTAATTATTTTCCTCAATTTCATCTGTCAATGTAGCCGATTACACGATCTACAAGCTAAAATTGAAAGCTCTGAAACCAATCATCAACGTCAGTCCAGCAAGCAGATACGCCCGATACAGAGCAATGCACACATCATATCCACCCGCGCACCATTCAACCACACATTTGCCCGACGACATGAATAACTCAGAGAGTCCAAGTAAACCTCAGCGGCACGCATCGAGCATATCAAAATCACGGGCCCTTATGGAATTAGGTACTATCCGATTGTGTGATCTACTGCTTCGCTCGATCCAATTCAAATCGCAGAGCGTGTGGAATCAAGGGCATGAAAGAAAACGTCAATTAGAGGAGCAACAGAGATTTCTAATTTAAAAAAAATTCTCACAGAGAATTGGAAGCCAGAAGAGTAGGCATACAGAAGAGAAGCAAAACAAAGGTCGAACAGAGGTCTGCAAATGACGGGCGATGGTGCACCTGGCTGCCGTAACTTCACAAAGCTTCGCAACGGCGCAAGGGGAGTACTGCAACACTATTCAAGAAGAGCAGCCAAGAGACCGACATCGACAGAGATTGAGGTTGATACCCGGTGGTGCCTGGGTTGAACCGACCAGTTGAGAACAGCCTTCATGACCTGTAAGGGTCTCTAATTTAAAAAATCTGCGGTTAAATTTGAATTCCCTGTATGCTACGTGGAGGTCAGATTCGGCATAAATTAAGGCATTTTCATTAAAAAAAAAAGGCGCCACATGTGATTTTGTGATTGGTGTGGGGTGACATGGACCCCTGAGAATCTAATGTGGAAATTCAAATTTCAGTGTTGAATTCACATATGGTAGTTGGAAGTCTTTGATAATAATATTATTTACGAGGGTAGTGGAGGTCCCTTTTGCATTCTTGAAAAGAGGAGCCTAAATGATTGAGCCTTCTATATTTCTTGAAATATATAACTAAATCCTCCCTTGGTATCTAAGAAAGAAAGAGAGAGCAAAATCACTACACTAAATAGTAAAATTAGGTTGCCCCAGACTAATTTCTCGACATTCTACGTACACTCTATAAATATGTGCAAAAATGTAGGAAATATGTGTGTCGCATGGGTTGGTGCACTGGTTCATGGCTTGGGTTTAGAAAATGGCATGTGCCTCCATCTAGACAAGCAATGAATTATGAGTTAACTTCTCTGGTGAAGGCAACCTAATTGTTAAGGCAACCCAATTTCACTATTTAGTGTAGTTGTATACTCCGTATTGTTATGTAATTCTAAATATAAATTCAAAATTTTCATTTGTGCTAAATAATACATTTCAAATCTGGATTCATATTTATCTTAGGGGCATTTAGAAACACACATTTGGCTCTCAAAGCCTGCATACTCTCAAAATTTTGGATATTATTTTTTAAACCTACATTGATTTGTCCTATTGGTGCACACAACATTAAATTACTAAAGTTGTATTATTATTAACATAATTAAATTAAAATAGTTTGAAATATCATTGTATCAATTTCACACAAACAAGACTTTGTAGTAACATTGATTTTACACCTTCACTTAGAAGTCAATTTAGAGTATTTAGGGTAACCAATGCATAAGTCAATTTAATACATAATTAATTCAAAATAATGATGCCCAAAATTTCTAAGTGTGTTATGGCACAATGCCAATGGTTGAAGGTGTTATTAAATCTTATATAAGAATTATTTGGTCAAAATTTTAATAATTTCAAAGTTACAATAATATAAACTACAACTTTGAAATTTTGAAATTTTGAAAATCTAAAATTTATAGTTTAAAAATTATAAATGTATAGATTATCAAATTTTTAAATTTTTAAATTTTTAAATATTAAATAAATTCAAACCAATAGTGAGGATAGATCAATTGATTTGTGGTGTAGAAATATTGTTAATCCCAGCAAAGACTTAACCCTTGTGGGAGTCTTCATCTTAGAGATGGACAATTGGACACCCATACCTCTTCAATCTTGGCCACTTCATTACCCTAAACCATTGATTAATGACTTTTGAAGCAAACTTAGTTCGTAAAGGATGGTGAAAACATTTGCCCTTGTATATATAATGTAAAATTTAGGATACAAAGATGTATTTGAAGATGAAACAAGATGTGTGGTCCCTAAAGAATCACCTACAAAATCATATATACTAATTACTGACAACAAGACTACAGTAGCTTTTAGAAGGAAGAGCCGTATTGCAAGAATGGATGTTTCATGTTGAAAATACCCAGCTATATATTGCAGTATATGTGTAACCACACTTGTGATAAGAAACTTGTAGCTATGTTTGCATAAATCAAAAGAAAACTAAGAGATTGCATGCACCTGCATGACCCTCAGAATTGCTCTAGTTGGACTCTACATCTCAAAGACTTGTATATACAATTTGAATGGTTATGTGAAGCAAATGGGTCAGGGTGCATTGATCCCCTCACTTGACCCGCCTAAGTCATTCCAAGCGTGCATGTAAAAAAAGACCCCTATTTTGTGCTTGATTAATTTACCTTCTACAACCCTCCCTTATGGAATATGGGGCCTCTGATTGCAAATATGAATTCAGAATTTGCAAACTTTATCATGTGTGGAAAATAAAAATTTCAACGTTTTTCCTCGGGACCAATTCACCCCAGCCAAGCAAATGGTCTTTTGAATAAATGCGGTCATTCATTATTGCTGTTTCGTTTCTAGATTACCATCTGGGGTAGCACATAACATTGTTTACCTAGCTGATCCCTTCCCCCCTTGGAGGAGGGATAATTCCTCCCGGGATCCCTAGGGGGAAGTTTAGTTTAAATGACAATGATACTACTGGCTAATTCAAGTGACGTGACTGACAGGAAGCAAGTTAACTATTGGCTCGTAGTGCTGATTTGCTATCTAGCAATTGAAGTCCATGACAGCAAAATTCTATAGTATGTGGACCAATGCTGGGGGGCTCTATGTTTTGGAGGAGCAAAAGGGCCCCCCTAGCGTTGGTTAACAATGTTATGCACGCTCGGATTTTTTACTAGAAGTAGATGGCAGGTTGGCATCAACATCCATGGATTTGAACTTTGGGATTGAGGAATCCTTGTTCATGAGAGTTGAATTTGCAAAGAATTTCTTCATTGGGGCTTCCCTGCACAAGCCAAACCCAAGAATCAAGACGAGATGTGACAAACCTCTAAGGGTCATAACAACAGTACCAGTCATTTGAATTGGTCAGAGAGAACCCCCTAGGTTCGGGTCAGATTTGTTAAAAAATAATTCAAAATATAATTAAATATGACATGTATTGAAATTTTCAAAAATTATTACATGGCATAATTGAATAGTGTTGAAAATATGAATGAAATTAATGTGGATCCTCAAAAAGATCTAATGAAAAATGAAAAATGAAAAATAATATGCATGCCAAGGAGATTCATTTATAAATTATATAAAAAAATCCATGGAATATATAAGTGTCCTCTTTTTTTTCCCCTTGAAGAAAGATTGTATTCATTGAAAGAGATGAAAACTTAACTAGTCCTTTTTGCTAACTTACTAAGCTGTGAGGCCCCTATTGCTAAAGGTCACAAAAGATTCGGTAGAGCCCATAGTACCACGGTAAAATTGTGAGGATCCTAATGCTAAGGTCATGAAATATTTCAAATCTTGTGAAATGAAATTTCAAAAATTCTAAATCCATTTAATGAAAGGTAATTCAACTCAAAAAGAAATGATTTTGTATGGGGCTATTGAATCTGACTTTAATGTACGGTACTTCCAACTTAGTTTGATCGACTAAAAAAGTGATGCTCTATATTATCCCAACCGACCTTCATTTGCAGGTGCAACACTGCTAAAACATGGTAGTAGCCTATGGGAGCACACCAAATACAAATTGTAGATGCTCTTTGAGCTACAAATTCTCAAGGCAACAAAAAATTGTGTTAGCACCCTAAAATGCAATTCCAAAAACCTTAAGTTCAAATGAAGAGATATTAAACTCATTACACAATCCACCTTGCAATTGTTGAAATGCAATTATTTTTTATAATTAGAAACCGCAAATAACTCCAAATCAACACTTGCATGTTTAAATTTTCAATGGTGAAAATCATGAAAACACTTTACTCTTTCTATTGGGACCATTTTCAAAGCTAATGGATAAATACAATTTTTTAGATTTCAAATAAAGTGAAAATTGGTAAGCTTTGTCCAAAGCTAGGAAATCAAGTAAAATTGGCAAGCTTTAATCTTCTACTAATAGTACATATATGCCTTTGAGGACCTCTTAAAAATCAAATATTTACCTTTTTAGAGAAAAATAAAAGCTTCCAATAGTTAACCTTCAATGTAAAATTATTGGGATTATAAAGGTGTATAAAATTGGGATGAAGCTTATTGCAGCTACTATTCTAGTGAAGCCCGTTATGAAAACGTGTATTGAATTCTAGAGTTTTGACAAAGGTGAATGATTTTGATCAATCAAATTCTAGCATTCAAGTGTTGATGAGAGATTGCTCAGGAATGTGAAGGACTTCATCACAACTACATCATACAAACCTTTCTAGCGAGACAAAATTAGAAATATATGATTGTCAAATGCAACAAAGGCTCGGGGTTCTTCTATAAAGCAACTCCGAATAGTAAATAACAAATAATAATGCGGCAAAGAGGAATCTGATGTTGCCTAGTAGCTGAATTGCATTGTAAGCTGGGAAAAACCCTTTGCTTAGATGAGCAATTCATGAAGTACCTGTTGAAGTATGTTGTTCCTGAACCTAATTCCCAAGAGCTCCTGGTACCTCTAGAGAAGCTAGATGGATTATTAGTAAGAGGAACAAGAAAGAAACTTGGAGCTAACATTCCAAAAGCATAATAAGCTTGCTCATTTCTTTAAGATAGGTCTAATGACATGGAAAAAAGCTCTCAACCACCATGAGATGATTTCAGTGAAATTGACCAACAGCAACCTCAGATGTATTCCAATCATAAATGTGAAGCTCGCGGCAGTTTGGGCACTTGAATATCACACTTGTTGCGCACTGAAACGAAGATCAGTCCTAATGTTTAAAGCTCTCGAATTGCACAACTGTGGCCCTTGGAATCACGGCATTCCATCAAGTACAACCTTCCGGAATACGAAATTTGAAAAACCCACACTGAAAATTCCGAATCTCCCCAAACACTCAACACAGATCTAGAATTCTATTCCAAAACCACGGCACATTGACTCTAAAATTCTTCAGAAATTCCATAGAGATGGACAGTTTGGATTTTCAGTCTCTTGTGCAAATTTGGGCACCAATGTTCAAGAGATTTGTGATGTTCAAGCAAGAAAAAATTGAGGTTGCAACCAAATCAAACTTGCGATCGAGAATTTCAGTTTTTTGCCGGAGAATTGCGGTCGATTCGTCTTGGCAAGCATCGTCGAGGTGCGCTTTTGTTAGATGCTATTTGGTAGTCGTTCCCGTTTCCAGCCTTACAAAATTGTTCGTTCTCGGCGTTTGTTCCCGGAGTTCCCAATGCGTGTTCCCAATGTGGGGAGCGTCACCCTTTCCTGTAGGGGACCGTAAAACAAGACGTGTGGTCCCCAAAGAATCACCCACAAAATCATATTTTAAAAAAAAATTGAATCTATTATAAATATATATTTTTTATTCATAGTCTTTATCCTCAAAACTAACATTGAAAATAAATACATAGGTGTCTTATTTAGAGTTATGTATATGTATAAAGCTTTGAATTATTCCACTTTGATCAATAAGTAAAAAATTATGAGGATTTTTTTGTTTGTGGGCAGTTATGGTTTAACCCCTAAAGCCCCGAGGCATGTTTTGGGAAGAAATTGTGAAAAACTACCACATTTTGGGGTAGTCAGAAAAAAATGGAAAAAAAAAGTTTTTTTTCAAAATTCAATTGTACAAATTCGTACTAGACTTCTATAGGAATGTGTGGAAAAAATTTCAGAAACTTTGACCGCACGGATTGGAAGATTATAATGTTTGAAGTTAGGAGAAAAAGTTTTTTTTCCAACCTTGCTTGACATGGCCAACAAACTTTAATTCCTTCTAGAATGAGATTTTTACACTACACTTGGTTATTTTATTTGACATTTGCATCTTGTATCATGTAAATTACATACCTGCCAAATTTCAAAAGTTGATGAGCATTTATGCAAAAGATTCTCCAAAGATTCTCAAATTGCCCAAGCTGCCTAAAAAATTTAGGGCAGCATAACTTTTGATCCAGGCACCCGATCGGAAAAAAAATTAGATTTTCAGCAAGGAGATACATGTATATACATTGAGTCCAAATTTCATGAACATCTGACCAAAAATGACTTTGTAGGAACCTACCCAAGATCACCTGCATACGTTCAATGGTCATTCGGTCCTTTAGGGGTTAAAGTTGTTTATCTTACTCAATTTTCAATATTTTTGGAAAAAATTAGAACCATAACATGTAGATTGTTTATAACAACATTGCAACCATTGAGATTGGCATTATTCAATTCCATAATTAAATTCTTAACAATTTAGTATTTTGAATCTTTCTCTACTATTGGAGATTTATTTTTTTTTCCTATATGTTGCACAATTCCAAATTATTTGAAATTTTTCAAGCATGTGGCCAACTTGTTTAGGAAAAAATTTCAAAGAAGCACTACCATGTTAGACATTTTTTCATAGAAAAGTGAGCTTGTGAAGTGTAGCTACCCTGTTTTTTGCAAGGCTAGAAAACTGATTTTAGTGAATTTGAAATTTTGAATGCTTATGTCTTGCAATCCACAAGGTGGAAATTTTTGAAATTCTTACCACTTGTTTTCAAGTCGGCATATTACAAGATCCTATGGTTACATGTGTAAAAAAATTTAAAAATTTGGTACTTGTATTTAAAATGGTAGTTTATAAGCATTTTCAATAAAAACATAGTTATGGAACTTCAAGGGTTAAAATGTTTTAAATTTTGCCCTAAGGTATTAGATCTAAATTATGAAGGACAGGATAATACCACTCAGTGGTTATATGATCAATTGATGATGTACTTCCCCTTCAAAAGTATATATCTCTTGTCAAAGAAGCAATTTTCAAATATCTGATCACTAGTAGAAAAGAAAGGCTTTTGGCACTAATCTATATCACGAAAGTTTGGTCTATGTACTTGCTTAAATGTGCGCTTACTTGATACACATAGAAGCGTGTGGGACTGTAGGTCCAAACTCTCATATATAGTAGTCAACCCATTCCCGATCACCCCTCCCATTCCCATGATATAGACTGTTCTGTTTATAATTAATAGGAGATGAGCAGTGATTAATTACCCAATGCAGTTGTGACGCATTACTACAGGTTGTAACCCTTGGTTTGGTTCATCAATGTTGCTTTGTCTTGCCAAACTGCAAGTATGTCTCCAACAAGGCCATCCTTTGAAGTAGCGACTGATTATCTAATTTACTACGGCTTGAACCCTCACCCACTGGGCTTTCAAGTTTAACTTTTTTTCTGCTTCATGGAATGAAATATCTGGTTCCGTTCATCAGTAATTTGATGCTTGGCAGTTCCGCACAGCTGCAAAACCATCCAGAGGACAAATTTCATGTACGGTGTGAAGTAGAGAAGTGATTTGAAGATTTTATTTCGTTCAAGGCGATCGTTACAGGCTTTTTCTTGAAACCCTAATTATCTAGAACTTGGATTCTTGCTGTTCCTGAGTAGCTTTTTCACTTGCAGTTAGGGATGCTTGAGTTCTTTCGAGTTTCAAGGGTGGTTTTTTCTGGCAGAGCGGCACAATTTCGCAACACTTCTGTAAACCTGGAGGACGTGTGGAGTCATAATTCTTTCAAGACAGGCCAACGAGGGTTTTCAAACTTTTCTCACGCCTTGATTTAAATTTCTTAGTTGCCTCATCTGCGGAGCTTTGCATCGTGAATATCCTTGACCGGCACCTCAAAGCATAAGATTGTGCACCTCATGGCCAACCGCAAAATATCTGTCTACTAAGTCTTGAAAAAACCAAATAGAAATGAGCTCAAGGAAAAGGAATAAACTTCTTGAGAAAAAACTCAGATTCTCATGATGACACCCTCATCATCCGCAACACTTTTCGTGTGAGCATCCTTGTATGCTTGGTTCACCAACACTGATAAGGCCTGCATAGACAAAGAGCCTTAGTTAGCTTACCCGACAATCTTGATAAAACCTACTGAACAACTGTGCACTCATAGTCGAACACAGAAACGTCAATTTTGCAATTTCAAGAAGTAACTCACATCAGCACCCTTCTCCAAGGCGATCTCAGTGATCTAGACCCGAATAGACTCCTGATTCCTGGACAGGGTAACCTTCACAAGCTCTTCTTGACAATAGTCATCAAACTCCGCTCTGCAAACATGGAGAGCAGTTTCAGTACCCAGCCACTTGACAATATTCTTTGCTCATCCTAAAGAGAGTCTGCAACACATTAAACTCGGTTTTCCCATCCTCATGTACAAACACAACTGATCGACAAAGGTTATCCACTGTATATCCTCAAATCAATTATAGTCACCACCCGCATCAAGACTTTCAACAAGACACCATCAACACCACAAAGACAAATTGCATGAAAACAAATACTCCGTATTTCTTAAGAAGATAACCACCGCACATCCAATATATTGTCAAGAACCCTTCAATTTACCTGAGATAAATTCAAGGAGTATTAAAGGTAGAGAACGTACGCAGCAAGCTCTTTCTGAACACGGACAACCTTCACGTCTAAACTGCTGCAGTAGAAGAAACGACCGCCTTTGCCGCCTCCTGGAAGGAAACCGAAAATCAGCTGTGCTACCTGAAGTTTTGAACCTCTGCGCCAGCATCCAGATTCTTCAGGAGTAGTTCATTGCTGATTGCAGAAAGACTTTCTTTCTTCACAATCCACTTGAGTGCAGGTAACGGCAGCTCATAATTCAAAGAGCCATTGTTGTAAGCTGCTTTTAAAGTGTCAATCATAATATTTTCAGCCTTCATACTGGGGAAATGACCCTGCAACATAACGTTTTCTTGTCCTTCAATAAACAAGAGGAAAAACTGCTTCAAAACTGGAGAAGATGGCGAGGCCAGAAGTGAAGAAGCCTACATATGAACAGCGGGAAAACCGGCTCATTGAAACCTATTCTGCATAGCAACTGAGAAGTTCAACAAGAGTTCTCAAATCTATTCCAGCACTTGTTCTGCGGCTCCACTACCTTGAGTTGCAATTCAAAGCAGAATCAGAGAAATTTCAGAGGCAATGAATCCCTAAAACCTAATTCTTTTGTTTTAGAAACCCAAACCTCGAAAACATTCTTGGTCGGTTGTAGGAGAAACACACCAACAATCGACCTATCTCGCACTAACAATCACTCAGAAACCTTCACAATCGTCACATCGCCCAAACATTCACGCACAACCTCGACATGCAAACCCTAATCACGCCGGCATCCCCCGACGCTCCCCGCTCCCGACGTTCCCCTTAGGCGCCGAAGTTCCCCTCATTGGGAATGTCACCCTTTTCTGTAGGGGACCTTAAAAAATTCTTATTGATTTGAATTTTTGTAAAATCAAAAAGTATCAATGCAAGTGATGTATAAAATTTGCAATTTTTTTGGACATTGCTATGTAATTTTGAGGAATTGTTTTTTTCACAAACATGTAGAAATGGTGCAATTTTACTTGTATTGTCACTTCATTGAGGCGTGGACTTTAGAAAGAAGTTCCAAATCACTTGTCAATTTTTGAATTGCATAAACAAGTTAGTTGTGGAGGAGAAGTACTTTTGCTTTGTAATTAACATTGATTATAAATATAATAAGTTGCTCATACATGATCTATTCCTTAAATTAGGTTGTTTGCTTTGTTTTGTTTTGTTTGATATGTTGAGATTTAACAAACCATGAGGCGCTATGTGGCGCTCTCAGTACCGCTTGAAAGCTCTTGGCAAGGAGGGATGTTGCATGGACTTTGTTTCGTGGCGTATGGACCTACTATGTGGAAGTTGTTGAATTCCACAGTTTATATGAATTTAAAAATTGAATTAAATTATCCTTTATTTTAGAAAATTTGTAACTTTTATATTGGATGTTCAAAGGCCATAGAACAAAGCCCTTGCACTCCTTCATGCATAGATCTTTCTATTTGTGCAAATTTTGTGGCATTTAAACCTACGGTGTGAAAGTTATGGATTTTTAAAATTAAAAATAGAATTAAATTATCTTCTATTTTGAAACAAACATAACTTTCACATGGCATGCTCAATCACCACAAAACAAAGCCCTTGCACTCTTTTGTGTGTAGAGCTTCATATTTGTACCAACAATGCAACCTCTCACACTACGATGTGAAAGTTATTGAATTCCAAAGTTTTAATGAGTTAAAAAATTAAATTTTTATTTTTATTTTGTTGTGGCAACAGCACAAGGGCACACTAGTTGGGGTTGAAATCACTATTAATACATTTGGTTCATTTAAGAAAAATGGTGTGTGTATACAAGCATGTGTTGATCACGTGGGGAAACAGTGACCTTGTGGCACTTGGAGGTGATCTTTATTCTCCAAGTGTGGAATCTATTCCCTCAATTGTTGTGTACTTCATTCTTTGGAAAATGACATTTATTTTTTGTAGGACATAAAGACAAGGACTGGATATAGGAATGGAAGTGGTTAACAAGTAACAAAACGTATAATGATTACAAGCTATGATGATCAACCTTTGGAAGTATTGCAACCTTTACTAGTGAATGCCAATCATGTCTTTGTATTTAAATGAATTCCTACCTAATTTCATGAGCTTTACTAAATTATATTATATTTGACCCATAATACAAATATAGGACTATATAATGTGTTACAAAATACATTTCCATAACCGCGTTTTTTTCCAAAAAATTGGACAATTGCATCAATTCTAGACACATCTATTTTCAAATGATGCTAATATTTAATATAGTCATTTCCTCTGACAAATATGGATTTCTATAGATTTTGAGGACTTTACTGAATCCCCATAACCTTTAGGAGTTAACCTTTAAGGGCCATGTATTCAAACTAAACAAGATTTACCTTGATCAATCTCAATGGCAATATCAACGAGTCCATTTTTTACATATGATTTATATTTAGAAAAATGAAGCCTTTCAAATTCTTTATTTATTACATTTGGCAATTAAAAATATTTCAAAAGCTCAACAACATTTTAAATTTACAAACTCTATGAATGAATATCATAATTTCTCAATATTGATTTTTCATTAATTTTTGTATTTTAAAAATTAATTATGAATTAAAAATTATTAGCTCTTTTTCTTACCTTCATTTTTAATAAAAATATATAACTATTCTAAAGTGTATCATAATAGATAAATTATATGAACTTTTTGAAAATTTATGAAACTTATCAATATATAAATCCTTGAGTGTGTACCGTGATTAACAATCTATAGACAAAAATATAATCCTTTAACAAAAACATACTAAACATTTTTTTTGTTACAACATAGTCAAAAAAATAACTGTAGGATGTAAATTAAAAATTACCATAGTACAAAATCATCATAAGTTTTTAGGAGCCACCGATAGACGGGGAATTTTTTCTTGAGGCCATTAGAAGAAATTTGAAGGCTCCAAGGGCCGTTTCAGGGCTGTGCCCACAGCTGGGAAGAGTCTAAATAAAAAAATATTTAAAAATTAAAAATTTAATTTTTTATTATTTTCTAACATGGCACAGTCTTGGCCACGTCAGATTACTGCTCCCAGGGCGTTCCCAGAGTTCCCAGGGCCTGATAACTCACAGTCTCTTATTGCCCCCGAATTTCATCTAATGAACCAATGACAAGCTCGATGACAAGTTGAAACATTGTTTACTTGAAGGATGTTCTATTAAGGTAAGTCTTGTATCATCTATAGGCAATGCAATATTTTAATTTTGAAATTTTTTATAACATTATCAAATTTGCAAAAAATACAAAACAACTTATTTGAATTTATCTTGAATTAGTGTATAATCTCATGAAAAATAATTTGTCATTTGACCACTTAGACAATGGGATTTGAAAACAATATGTTTGTAAGATATATACACAAGGAAGATGTCAATGATGGAAAACATTTCATTTGAATATCATGTGTTGAGCATATTCTAGTCAATGCAAGGATAAGTTAAGAGATCCATTAAGTGACTAGGCACTAAAATTATTTTTAACACAAACGTACATATTGTTTTTTTCAATGCATCAATTGCTTTTGTCAATGAACCAACAGTGAACATATCAAAGAGTGAACATTCTTAGAGTTCCAACTTCAATATATAAGTAATTCTACAAACGTTCTAAAAATATAGAACTACAAACTTAGGTTAGATGTCAATTCCATTTATCATTCAAAAAAAATCATTGGAATATATTTCAAGAAGCCAAATTCCTTAAAATTGTGAATCGACTGGTGAATGGTCGTTTTATGGCCCTCCTATCTATCTATGGTCGTTTTATGGCCCTCCTATCTATCTATGGTCGTTTTATGGACCTCCTATCTATCTACAAGGATTAGTGATCAAGTGAATGGGATGTCTTATGTGTTCAGATTGATGAAGAGATTTAATCAAAAATGGATAGAAACCTAAACACAACCCTATATATAAGGTAGAACAATCCAATGTTAGCGTAAGACTAGCTTCACCCAATTCCAACATCTAGAGGACCCTCCATCATTTGCATCACTCACCCATCCATTACTACAATCTTAGCATTCTTTTAGCATCATGATAGAGCACTTGGGGAGGGGACACATCAGCATGTGGTTTAGCACGGGGGCTACCCATGCTGCACCAATTTAATCCCCACAAACTTTGAAAAATCACAACAAATTCATTTCTTGTTGGAATGTCTTGATTGTACTTGCAAATGGCTTCTCTCTAACTTCTCAATCTTTGAAAATACGCGAGTTGACAAATAGCTCCTCGAAGGTGCCTCAATAGCAAATCTACTTACTAATAAGCATGTTTACCTTATGCCTCTACAACACTATGTCAAGTGCTCTCCTACATTGATTTATGACTCATAAGTTGTTGAAACCACCAAATTCAGCACAAGATCTCCGGAACTCGAACAATTGTAAGTTGTCTGTATCACAACTGCGACACAGTACTTCAATTGCAGTCTTGAATTAATGTGCAATCCAAAAGGTAGATAATCAAGTGCCAATAAGGTAGGAGGTCCAGAAATGGAGCATCTAAGCGCTGAAACTGAATTTTGGGGAGGTAAAACATCTTGAAATATTTTTCCGTGAATTTCCCTTGAAAGACAAGTGGAATTGAAATCTAACCCGAGTCGTTTCATATTTTTGGACCTTTGTGGAATTAGTTACGAATTTTTGAAGTTGGAAAAAAGTGATCATTTGTGGTCATCAAAATTGGACCACCTCCTAAAATGTGCATAGGTGGTACATTGAAGAAAGCAAAATGTACCTCTGAGTCATGTTCCATTTTAATGCCCGCTCCGTTTTACAGCCTCCTACCTTACTGTACATCTTTTCATTGAACTTCAAAAATATATATTAGCGTTTGATTACTTGCCTATTGGATTGCGCATTACATCCATGTGTAAGATGCAAGATTTTTGGAATCCAAAAAACATTGGAAGTTACCAATATGTTGTTCTGGCCCAAATTGCAACTCAATGTTCAAAGCATTTCCAACAAAATGTATTGAAGTACAAGGTGGATGAAACATTGATTTGCAAAAATATCAATTTCAATGTCCACATTGTGACTTCAAGATCAATATGTCACCTTCAATCATTCAAGTCCGTGTTGCTACCATTAAAGACTTTGAAGATTTTGTCTTGGACAACAATATGTACATTTGCGGCATTTAAGTCCATTTGAAGACCTAAAAATTTAGTTTCAATTGATTGATGCAAATCAGGCTCACGAGGCTCACGATGTAAGGGATGATGAGGAATTTCTACCATTTATAAATCCAATTCTTCTTGGCACATCCACTTCCTTAATCCCTGAGCGCCCCAGCTCTTCAAACCTGGCCTCTCAAAATTGAAAGATTTCATTATTTGACTATTATAGTACGGTATGGTCAAAGGACTTGTCCCTTTCCCTAAAGCTCCCGGCCTGTCTTCACTACCAATTGGTACGGTCAGCTTATGTGAATCTCTTATTAGGTGATAGTTTGATTGGAATGAGTTTAAAAAGGTATGGATTTTAGTAAAGTCACGCTGGACGCTCAAGGGTTAATATAGAATTTGAAGTCTAAACTTCTTCTTTGGGAAGAAAGTAAAGGAGACGTAGTGAATGCAATACCCTTGCAATTGTGCTGAAAATAATTTTTACCCTTAGCCATCATAGATTTTAGGTCGCTCACTGCACATCCTAAAACCCTCCCTCTGTTGTCTTTCTCCTTCTTGCAACTCTCTCTTGGCTCTTGGCGTAGATCTCGCAGCTTCCCCAGGATGTGGTGCAGGTCTTTCTAAGGTAAGGTAGAAGGCTCATAAACCGACCATTTAAGGGCTGGTCCGCCTTTTTCATGTATTTCCTTGGACGGGAATATTTTTAGCTCATTTTTCAGACATAGAGAAGTTGATGAGGAATCTAACGCAAGCCGTTTCGTATTTTTTCGAGCATTTTTGAATTACTTATGAATTTTCAAACAATTTGGGTCATAGGTCCCTATTTGCGAGCCTATTTGTGACCCTAGGTCTTTCATAAATGGTTCACTTGCAATTCTAAATAAAAATGCGGAAAGCAAAGAGAGTGATTGGCTCTTGCAATTAATAAGTCTTTTTTCCTTGGTTCATTCAATGACTATAGTAGTCAATTTCAGAACCAACTCATGTCCATTTCAGAGCCATTTATAGGATCCATTCTTAATGCCCGAACTGTTCTTGAGCCTTCTACCTTATTGCCTTTCCCGTCATTGTCTCGTTGCTCTGTCTTTGCTTTCTATTCCAGATTCTATCCAACATTTGTATTTCAAGGGCTTGTTGTGGTAGAGTTTTTAAAAACTGAAAGACCATCCTTGCAAACTGTTTTTTTTAAAGTGAATACCCCCCAAACCATCACATTTTGCTACTGATCCTAGTTACTATTATTAGATTGGTCAAATTTTCATATGTTCCTATTGGCAAGTGAAAGGAGGTTCCAATGCACTAGAGAACGTGGCATTTGGATATTGTGTGCAAAAGTTATTCAAGAACAAAGTTTGGTTCTAAAATGGTTTTCCTCCACATAGGTACAAAATTGATCAGTTTGGACCTATTGTCATCCAATCGCCATGGAATGGCGCCTGCGGTGTTCTAGGGTTAATACCCTAGGTCATTGCCACAATAATTTTCTAAAAGTAAAAATAACTTTCTAATTTTTAATTCATAAAAACTTTGAAATTCAAAAACTTACACACCTAGATTGGAACGCCATGAAACAAAGCCCGTGCACCCCTCCTTGCCAAGGGCTTTTCGATGGTACCAAGAACGCAACCGGCAAAACAAACAGCCTAATTTGAAGTATGAAAATGGTGAGTTCAATGTATCCACCAAATAAATTATTACATTATGAGTCATTATGCTTTAGTAGCATAGTAGCCTTTGAATTTGGAAAAAGTTGATGGAATACATGACAACTCGTGGTAAAGTATTCAGCTTTTAAAGTGACCTTTTAAAAAATGATTGCATTTGGAGGGCGGGAAGCTAAACTCCTCAAAACAATTTTCAGTGAATTTTTGTAGGAAGGAAAATGAAATTGCCATCTAACCCAAGTTGTTTCATATTTTTTGGACCTTTGTGGAATTAGTTACAAATTTTTGAAATTGAATTGCAGTAGTCACTAAAAGTGACCCACCTCCTGAAATGTACACTATCAGTACATTGAAGAAAGTAAAATGTACCTGTGAGTTAGTGGTTGCATTTAGAATAGGGTCCAGCTTGTAGAGCACCCTATCTGATATCTCATTTTTCCCTCATAGCTCATTTAGTCTCCCTTCTTTGGACACATATTCTAACTTTGTATGTTCATTACATCTTTTTGGGGGGCAATAGAGGGCCGTTTCAGCCTTGTTCCTTTGCTGTAATGAACAGTGCCGCAGTTAGAATATTTAAATAATTAAATAATTAAATTAAATTAAATATTTAAATTTTATTTAAATTTTATTTTTTTAATTAAAAAATAATTAAATTAAATTAAATATTTAAATTTTATTTAAATTTTATTTTTTTAATTAAAAAATAAATAAAATATTAATAAAATATTATTATCTGACGTGGTAGTCGCTGTGCCATGTCAGCTTGCTGCTGCAGCCTAGTTCCCACAGTCCGGGAACTCGAGGGAAGTCACGGCCTTGTTGAGAAGGTGAATCTCATCTATTGTGCAATTGATAATGTTTGAAAAGGGTTTGCATAATTCATTTCCTTCGGCCTTCAAACTAACCTATCCAATGCTATAGTCTAAGTTAAATGCACTCTACATTCAGACTTCCAATTGGGTCAATTTTTGCTTTAAGTAAGCTTAGAGGCCTTGGAATTCAGCTTTCAAGGAGGATTAAAGCTTGTTTTTGTTTGGATTAAAAAATATTCTGGTCCCCCCAAAACATGAAACATTTCTACTCTATTTGCATAATAAAGAAGAACAAACTGCACAGTATTTCAATGTTGGTTTGCAAAAGTCCCATATGTTATGTTACTAGTGCGATTGTCGTATTGCCACACTACACACAATGCAATGATGGATCGATCAACCTGACGTAGCAAGTGATAGAACTTGTAGAGAACAGCGACTAGCCATTTTTGCAACAGATTTCCGGACAGGCACACACAACACGGAATCCATGAATTGGAAAAACAAAAAACATCCAATCCGAAATTTCCGAATTTTCCGTATGGCCGTTGGGATCATAGCTAGCGCAGATTCATTGTAGTACATCAACCCACACGAAATGAAACAATCCAAACACCCCCGCCCTTGTCATACGAGTCATCCAAAATCTTCAAATTTTTCAAATTTTTTTTTTTTTGCCTTTCAAAAGCTTGCAAAGTTGCAAAACCGAGACTTTCAAAGAGATAGCAAGCCCTCAACTGCCATGATCATCATTGTAGCTGGGTCGATCACCACAAATTTCACCTTCAACTCAATGGAATTTACGTGGGCGATGCAAATGATAAGATCCGAATCATCCGCCCATTCCGATCCCATGCAAAGCTCATCTCGGAAACAGTGGTAATTAATTGCATCCACGGCAAACAATGGATTTGGTTAAGTAATACTTGACAATGAATGTACATCCCGCTGAATTTTTTTACCTTCATCTCAATCGAATTTACGTGGGCAATGGGAATGATAAGATTTGAATCATCCACCCATTCCAATCCCATACAAAGCTCGTCTCGGAAGCGGTGATAATTAATTGTGTCCATGGCAAACAATGGAATTGGTTAAGTAACACTTGACTATGAATGTAAGCTTCCATCCCGCTGAATTTTTCACCTTCATCTCAATGGAATTTATGTGGGCGGATGGGAATGATAAGATCCGAATCATCCATCCACCCATTCCGATCCCATGCAAAGCTTGTCTTTGCGGAAACGGTGATAATTGCGTCCATGGCAAACAATTTGTAATGGTTAAATAGCACTTGACGACGAATGTACGTCCCGCTAAATTTTTCACTCATTCGTCACTCATTCGTCACTCATTCAGCCTGAACCCGCCCGGCGAGGTAGGTACAATGGACTTGCTCCTACTTGAAAGCCTCCTCCTCCTCCTCCTCCAGGAGCCCAATCCCGCCCAGTATTGTACAAGCCAGACGACCACGCAAAAGGGCTCCCCACAGGTTGACTTTTCCCATTGACAGAATTGAATGCATACTTTCGACGTGGTGGGACTCAGATTTTATTTAACTTAGAATCTTGTCAATTTTGGAATCGTTGGGCATGGAACAGTTTCATGTGGAAGCAATGGAGATTGTTCAATTGTTCGTACTTGGGGAACTATTGTTTGTTTAACTCTTAACCCCTCATCGCCTGAAGTCCAAACGAGGTCAAAAACAGCGTTGCTTTTGAAGTGTTGTAAATTTAGATGTCGCTAAGTTATAGAAATCTTAACCGTACAATATTGTAGTGAACATGTTGTAGATGACACAGAAAAAATCTGAAGCCATTTGACCGCATGGATTGAAAGATTATAATGTTTTAGTGTTAAAAAAAGATGCTGAAATTTTCCAAAAAGTACATTTGGAGGTGAAATTCGACTTCTAAACCTACTCAAATGAAAAAACTTGAGACCATAAAGTGATTCAAAATCAACATACAAACACATTGGTGAAAAAAAATATCATTCAATTGACTCAATGTGTCTGCAAAATAGATTTGAAATGTCAAAAAATAGCATGAAATGTTGCAAAAAACACCATGTAAGGCTAAACCTCCTCCACTAAAAAGCATCTCAGTCATTCATTACTTTTTGGATTCAAGTGAAATTTTAGCCACACAAACTAGACTAGTATGCGCAACTTTCACAAAAGAAATTATTGAAAATGGACATTGTATGAAGAAGTTACAAGCCACCGAATTTCACTGTAATCCGAAAATGGCTGGATTTTAAATTTTGAATTGCTCCCAAACATTCAAAGAAGCTTGTATTGACATGAAAATTTTACCACAATAACTAGACTAAAAGGGGAACACAACCCAGCAAATTTTATTGAAAACGAACATTGTATGAAGGAGACACCCCCCCCCGAAGTTTCAGCCATCAAATGCAGTTTGGTGAATTCAAATTGAACCCGTGAACTTTGATTGGCTCCCATTTAATTTGTATATCTTGGATTGATCTGAAAATTTTACCACACAAACTAGAAGAGAGAGCGCAACTTTACCAATAAGTTTTATTGAATTCGGATATTGGATGCAAAAGTTACAGCACTTTGAATTATACATGAGGACACTTTTCGTCCCCTCAGGCGATGAGGGGTTAACCCCTAAAGTCCTGAGACCATTTTTCTATCAAAAAACACTCAAAACTGCCATTTCTGTTGTATTCACCCAAGAAAGCAAAAAAAACATTTTTTTTAAGAATCTAACCGTAAGATCTTGTACATCACTTGTTTGTGATCATGTCCTAAAAATTTCATTGAAATTTAACCGTACATATTGGAAGATATTAGCATTCAAAATTGGACAAATTTTTTTTTTTTCAAAAACATGCTTAGATTGCCCGAAAAACAAGATTGTCCATTACTTTCTCATAACTAGTCTATGTGGAATGAATGAAAGCTTCAAATGTAGACAAAAACATAATCTTTGAGAAAAAATTATAAATTAAAACAAACTGAAAATTGCCAAAAATTACACTGACCCTCATCAAATTTTCAGTTTCTTGATGATATTGACAATGATAATTTATTTTTTGGGGATTTGTTGGATCAATTATGAGCATCATGAACTTTAGTCTTTGGACAAAAGAAGTTGAATTTAAAAACGCATTATACAATTGCAAAATATAAATCAAATGCATTGTCTAATTCAACAAATATTTCAAATGCAAAGGCATGAAGATGTAACAATGGTCCATATTGCAACCTATGCTCTCTCTACAATGGCTAATGCTATCCCATGTTCTCAATTCCCCCCAAAAAATCAAATATTGTGAGAACAAACATCACTGTATGTTTGTCAAACTGTTGGTGTTTTAAATTCTATAAATGGCAAATTCCTTCAATTTTTGGATACAACAATTTGAAATGATGTATACCAACATGCCAAGGCACAAAAAGTTTTTTCGGAGTTCTAAAAAAAATTGACAAAAATAAAAGAATTCCAAATCATGTTGAACAAAATTGAGTTTTAGACATGGCTAACTTTGAAATTGATTTTCTTTCAAATCACAACTATTTTTTTTTCCAAACTTCCATGGTAATGTGTAGCATGTCGTACACTACAACTTTCGTATGTACACTTTTGGACTTTGTCCATTGATGCTTACGGTATGGTTGTTTGAATGAAAACGTTTCACAACAGTACTCGGTTTCGTTTGTCACTGTATATCTACAGTACAAAATTCTTAAAACTATATCAAATAAGGTAGGTACATCCAATTGTGCCACTAACCTTAACTCCAAAATGACCTTGGAATTTCTTGAGCTTCTAGGAATTTGCTCTAAACTGAACAAAAAGCCAACATTTTGATACGTTGTAGCAATTTTTTTTGAATTATAACCATATAAAATCAAACTAGACATGTTAGAGACCACATTAGAAAAGAAAATTTAACAATATCTCTTACAGATTGAAAGATTATAATATTTGATCATGAGGGTGTTAAAACTGTGAAGGTAATTTGAAGTCTTTCAATCCTCTTTTCACATGTCAAATCTAAAAAGTTGGTCACCTAAAAAACATGAGGTTAAGGGGCCTAACATGCATAACCCCAATCAATTTCTGACTTCTCAAAATCTACTCTACAATTTAATTAAATGAATTTCAAATGTGATTTTTTCTCAAAGATCTAGTGTATTTGAGGCTCATTTCCAAGAGCTCTCAACACTACAAAAAGTCAAGATTGCAATGGACACCCGTGCACAAAATCTTGAATAGAAAAATCATAATCAATCATTTTCAAAATCAGATTTTTGAAGCTAAAACTAAACTTCAAAAATATATTTTTTCAAAATATAAACTACTAGAAATAGTAATTTGGTAAGGCTTTATTTAACTTCAAAAATTGGTTGAGGACATATTTTGTCCTCAGGGTCATTTTGGGGTTAAACCACCATCTTTTTTTTGTGTACATCTCCAAAATCAATTTTGTACCTATGTAGAAGAAACTATTTTAGAACCAAACTTTGTTCCTTAATAACTTTTGCATACCTTATCCAAATGCCACGTTCTCTAGTGCGTTATAACCTTTTTTCAGTTGCCAACAAGAGTATATGAAAATTTGACCAGTCTAATAGTAGTAACTAGGCTTGGTAGCAAAAAGTGACGGTTTTGGGGGTACCCACCTTATAGGTTTGTGTTTCAAGTTGCACACCCTTAATGTACCAAAGTAGTGAAATACTACCAATATAAATGACTTGACATTGATAAGAGCATGTCTATATATACGGTCCTTATAAAGCCTATTCCCCAATTGGTATAGTATAGTGGATTAGGGTTGAGGATTTTTTTCAATTTTGCCAGCTATTTTCTTTTAATTTCCATATTGGATTGGTTTTTCAAGTGCTGAGTCCCGTTTTTCTCTTTCTTTTACCATTATAGATTTTTTCATCAATTCTTCCCTGATATTTACAAATTGCAACCGGGTTTTTTCCCAATTCCATTGGTTGACAATGAACTAATTGGAGGTTCACCTTCAAACTTTGTAGTGGATCCAAACATTAGAGGATTTCTTTTACATTAGGTGTATAAGGAATCTCATTATCATCTAATTGAGGGTGGGTTTACACTAGTTGATACAAACCTTGAGGACAAGAACAAAGTTGATTGAAGCCAACAACTTGTAATTGGCAGGGATTAATATGATTAATTTCAATTTTTTAAAACCACATTACCCCCCTAAAGGCTCAAAGTCCCCTCGGGGGACACTTGGGATTTTGGGCAGGCTCGTGCGACCTGAAATTTTGACCTAAATTTTTGAAACTTTTTTTGAAGATAGGGAATCACATAAGCTTTCTAAAAATATAATTTTTTTTCAATCGGTGCCCGGGAGCAAAAGTTATGCCACCCAAAGTCAAAAAAACAGTCCGCCGGGCAGAAAAAATAAACTTAAAAAAATTGAATTTTTTTTTGAATTTTTTTCTTAAAGATCATGTTTTTTCTACATTTGAAGCTTTGATTCATTCTATTTGGACTCAGAATGAGAAAATTATAGACAATCTTGTTTTTCGGGCAGTCCAAGCATCTTCTTCAAAAAACAACTTATAGAACTCAATTTTGAATGCAATTTTCAAATTTTTTCAAATTTTTTTTGACAAGGTTAAGTTTGTTTGCAAGAACAATACCACCATTGGGATTATGGTGTTTTAATTCCACCTAATAGCTATTAACGATTTAGTGTTTTGTTCAATTTTGGACCTACTTCTACTTAACAATTTTTTTATATGTGAAAATCAAGTTTTGACATTCTGAAATTGTTTTCTCCAACTCTTAATTCAAATGTTCAGCATAAAAAAATTTAACTTTATGGTGTCTAGTGCAAAAAAATCCCCAAATGGCCGTCAAAGTCATCTGAAATTGCAGGCTATAGTTCAAAAAACTTTTTTTTTCCAACTTCAAATGTTAATATCTTCCAATATGTATGGTAAAACTTCATGAAATTTTTACCACATGAGTTGAGACAAGTGAAGTACAAGATCCTATAGTTAGATTCTTTAAAAAAAGTTTTTTTTGGTTTAGAAAGTGATCGCAGCAGAAATGGCAGTTTTCAATGGTTTCGGAGCCAGAAAATGCCTTGGGCCTTTAGGGGTTAATCCCTACCAATTGTAAAGTCATATATTGTAAGGTAGTTTCTAAAGTAAACCTTGTCATTTGTAACATAAATAGGTTTTCTCTAAGATTGCAAAAGAGGAGCGGGGGATCATTGCTATTCATCCTTTCCATGAATTTGATATTTCATCACTCGAGTCCTTTTCTATTGATAATTGATAGATTAAGTTATAATTTAATATTTTTACATGTTTGAGATAACTGATTTCAACATTGTCCTTGCATTGGAGCAATGACTTTACACACTAACTTTACATACTTGAGTACCTATGTTGCATTGGCAAGATCAAAAGTCTAATGTAAGAAAATTCAACTCAATGCGACTACAGTGCAAAGCACTCTTCGCTTGTTGTCACATTCACAACAAATGCAATCTAGAAGAAGCATTGAAAGAGGGGCTGAATGAAGGCAAGATTTCATGACATTTAGAATTATAACTCAATTAGTTATATCATAAAACAACGTTTAGGGGATTATAAACTATTAAATGTTGACTTGAACTTATGTTCCATTATTATTATTATTACATGTAAAATCATATGTATGTATGAAATCTAAACATCAAACAAGTATTGAAGCATCTAAAAATGGATTTTTTGGGGGACAATCATATCCTTTGTATTGTATCCAATATCTTGCTCAAATCCCACATCAAACTGGTCCAAAAAATTCTTCCATTTTTTTATTTTTTTATTTTTTTTTTGGGGGGGGAAAGAGTCTTCCATTGTCCATTACTCCCCTACAAGTTTCAAACTCATAGTCTGTACGTACATCTCAAGATTGCTACAACTGACTTGTGAACAGACGCTCAACTCACGTATGAAACACAAGGCCGCAGCATCTCCCTGCAGCACATGAATCAGTTTTGTACTGTTACGTCTCATGATAAATTTCACTGAAATTTTGGAGCTCAGCTATTGAGGGGGTTCCATGCGGTTGACATTTTATGTTAGAGGAGCTTACTATCTAGTACGGAGTATAAGGTAACTACACCTAAAATCGACCGTTTAAGCAATTCACTGTTGATTTCAGCATGGTTCTCATTATTATATTGGAAAACTTTTTGAGGGGTCTTGTTGGTAGTCCAAAGGGGATTCTAGATTCTCTGAGAATGCATTTTTTGGACACCGTATGAATAAACTATGAATATTCAAAGTGCTAGAAATAGGTGTTTCTAAAACCGGTCTTAAACTCTCATGAAGAGCGGGAGTACATTTTAGGCAAGAATCTATAGGGGTCGGTTTTAGAAAGGGGTCGAAATTGGGTGTAATAACCTTAACCCCTAAAGGACCATTGTCCGTTCGGGGGACAAATGGGACTTGGGGCAGGTAAATACGGGCTGAAATTTTCTCCTAATTTTTTGAAACTTTTTGTGAACATGAAGAATTGAGAGAGGTAGGTGGCAGAGTTTTTTTTTTGAAATCGGACCTTTGAGCAAGAAATTATGCCATTTCTTGGAATGCGTGGGGATGGGGGGCAACAAAAAAATTTTGCAAAATTTTGAATTTTTTTTTTTCATATTTTTTTTTCTCATAGATTATATTTTTGTCTATCTGGAAAGCTTTGATTCATCTCATTTGGATTTGATATGAGGAAGTTATGGACATTCTTGTTTTTCGGGCAGTTAGAGCATCTTCTTGAAAAAAATAACTTGTAGGATGCATTTCGGAATGCAATTTTTGTAATTTTTCAATTTTTTTTTGGGAATGGTTTAGTTTACTTGCTAGAACAATCTCACCATTGGGATTAGTGCATTTTAATTCCATCTAAAATATATTAATATTTTAAATTTTCCTTCTATCTTGTACCTACTTCTACTTAACAATTTTTTTAAGAATGATAATTAAGTTTTTTTGAATTTTTTTTTCCTAGACTCTCAACTCAATTCTCCACTATAAAGATTTAAAGCTCAAAACGCTGTAGTGCAAAAATTTTAAGTGAAAAATGTTTAAAGTCAAAAAATCTGGTCCCGCAATGTGCTGAAAAACTTGTTTTTTCCACTTTAAATGCAGATATCTTGCAATCTGTGCGGTCAAAAATTCTGAAATTTTTTCCACACATTCTCATACCAATTAGGTGTAAGATCCTATGGTTAGATGTGGAAAAAAAAATCAAATTTTTTTTTACTCTTTGCTATAGAAATGGCAGTTTTGAGTGTTTTTTGGCAGAAAATAGGCCTCAGAACTTTAGGGGTTAAATAGAGATTTCAATTACACAGGTAGATTCATACAAGATCATTTCCAAGAGCTTACTAAAGTGGGTACCCCCAAAACTGCCACTTTTTGCTACAGAGCTTGGTTAGTATTACTACACTGGTCAATTTTCATATGTTTTTGTTGGCAAGTGAAAGGAGGTTCCAACGCACCAGAGAACGCGAAATTTGGATACTATATGCAAAAGTTATTAAAGAACAAAGTTTGGTTCTAAAATGGTTTTTTTTACACAGGTACGGAATTGATTTTGAAGATGTACATAGAGTGAAGATGGTAGTTTAGGGTCAATGGCACATTTCAGGGTACCTACCTTACCGCTTGGCAAAAGGAACGGGGTTTGTTTGAGCATAGCTCTTGTTTTCTTGACTACTTCTTGTAACAAGCATTATTCCTCATTTGTGTGGAATAATTTTGATGATTGGCATCGTTGAAATGAAAGAAGACTTCTGTAACTTTCCTATGAAAAAAAGATTGACAAAATTGCACAATTTTTGAGAAAATGCCATTGTTGACAAGATTGATGAAAGATGTTTGGTCAAATGGTAATTTGTACATATTTTGAAATTAAAATGCTAAAATCAGAATGCTCAATAGTGTTCCAAAAACTCTGAATTTTTTATCCTCTAATACATATTGTGATGATTTTGATGTGTAATTTTTTTCAAATCATTTTGAGATGTGGAAAAAAAGATATGAGGATGTGAAGTGACGACGTAGAACGCCTTCTCCACTCTCAAAAAATTCACCAAAAATTAAACATTCGATCATTTCTCGATCAAATTGCATTGATGGATTTAGCAGAAAAATCATCCAAGGTCTCTTTGTTGTTCATGGATTGTTATTGAAGTTTACATTTTCAATTTTCTATAAATTTAGTTGTACAAGTCACCTAGTGACTTTGTAGTCCTTTAGGAGTTAACCCTGAAAAGACGGGCCTATGACCACCTTTTTAAACTTTGAACTTTATGTCTTTTGTATATTCTCATTTTGTAGCTATATATGCTTGAAATTGATTTTTTTAATTTCTCAAAAATGAAATTACATATCTTCTATGAGTAATGAAAAACTTAGATTTTTTTTGGTGAAGACTTGGAATAACTATAAATTTTTGAATAAAAAGTGAAAAAAATTCATATCAAATCCATATTATGGTCAAAAATGCTACAAAAGTTGCCAAAGTATACTACCGTACGTGTAGGTCAGTTTTGTAAACAACTCGGGAAAATTTGGAAAATTTGGAAAATTTGGAAAATTGTACAACTATTTTTGAAAATCTGAAAAATTTCATTGTTGCTAATTCCAAAAATTATTCTTGAAATTTTTTAGAAAGAAGAACACATTTACGGATGAATAGAAAAAATCAATCCAAAATTAGTAGCGTTGAAAAATTTAAAAAACAAAGTGCCGAAAGTCAAGAAACCTAAATGAAGGTGCCAAATTGTCGAATTAGAAAAAGTAAACTCTTTTGGCAGGAAAGTGCCAAAACTACCCTATATGTATGGTATACGGTGATCCATAAGATTGCCTTTTTGGTGTAGAAAAGTCAAAAAATATTACAAGGAAGAGTACCACATATAACATCTTTCATTGAAATTGGGTAGAAGAAACTTCCATCACAAAATTTGGATGAGGAAACGTCTTTTCAATCTATAAGACTTCCTTAAAATCAACCAAAAGAGAGAAAAATTAATGTCCTCTCAAGCATTTCAAGGGTTAATCCTATAAAAAGAGGCCTATGACCACATTTTAAAATCTTGAAGTTGTTTTCTTTCTATAGTCCTATTCTACAACTGCATATGAATGAATTCTTTTGTATTTTTTTTATAGTTGTAATTACATGTTTTCTATAGGTTGTAATAAATTTAGATTTAAAAAATAAATTTGAAACTACTATGAATTCTCGAATAAAAAGTGCAAATAGTTCATATCAAATACAAAATATGCTTAATACATCTGAATTTTTTTTTCTATATGTGTATATTGTAGTTTAAAAGACCATGGTATAAAAAAATTTAATATATTATTCTAAAATTAGAAAATTAGCTTTCCGTGGTAATAGGTCCAAAGTTCAAATTGCAATAAAATATTCAAATATAAGAAATTTCCAAATTGGAGTAGAAACTTTTTAAATAATTTTCATATGATTATGTGGTCTAAAATTTTAAATAGATCATTTTATGGCATAAATTCACATTCAATGAAAGGAGCAAAAACTGCCAAGATATACTACGCAGTGATCCATGAATTTGCCATCTTTTATGTATGAAAGTTAAAAAATATCACAAGGAGAGAGTGTACAACATCTTTGTTGAAATTGGATTCAAGCAACTTCTCCAAACAATGTAGATGAAAGAATTTTCAAATTTTTTTTGTCTACATGTGAAGCTTTGATTCATTCTATTTGGACTACAAATGAGAAAGTTAACAACAATCTTATTTCTTGGACAATCTAAGCATCTTCTTGAAAAAATATCTTATAGGAATCATTTCTGAATGCAATTTTCACAATTTAAAAAAAAAAAATTGTTTGACAAGGTTAAATTTGCTCGCTATAACAATCTCATCATTGGGATTATAGTGTTTCAATCCCATCTTAGAGCTATTAACAATTTAGTTTTTCTTTCAATCTTGAACCTACTTCTATTTAATATTTTTTTTCAAAAAGAAAATCAAGTGTGTGTGTGTGTGTGTGTGTGTAAGTTGCAAATTTCTTTTCGTAGACTTTCAACTCAATTTGTCAATACAAATTTTCTTAATTCAAAGTTTGTAGTTCAAAAAAATTCTACAAATGGTGGTCAAAGTCATCTGGAATTGCAAACCAACGTTCAAAATTTTTTTTTGTCCAACTTTGATGCTAATATCTTCCAATTTGTACAGTCAAACTTCATGAAATTTTTACCACATGATCTGAGACAAGTGAAGTACAAGACCCTATGGTTAGATTCTTAAATAAATATATTATTTTTAGTTTTCTTAGATGAACATAGCATAACTGGTAGTAAGGTAGAAACACCCAAAAGCGTCCATGTCCCCATTCATGTACCCTAGAGGTCCACTAAATGTGTCCCTAGACATTTGTTAATGTGTCCTACAAATGTTTAACTCTGATTTGTTGATGAATTTGAAGGACACATACTTAACTCTGATTTGTTGATGAATTTGAAGGACACATACTTAACTCTGATTTGCTGACTGTTGATTTCTGCAGATTTCGGTTCAAGGTGCACCTATGTGACAGTTCCAGTGGTCTAGGGAGCCGTCACTTTGAAAAATCATAGAAATTACATACCACATCCAAAAAATCTATTTTTTTTTTAATATTCATCATTTTTACTCCCTAATACTACAAAAATATCAATTTTAGGAAAAGTTGCCTCCAACTATGCCAAACTGCTTAACATTGACGGTTTCGGGTGCATTCACCTTATTGTGTGATTTTTAACAAAAAAATGGCCTCAGGACTTTCTATATTTTTTTGAAACCCGGAGTTTATTCCAAGAAAATTCAAGAACAAACGGCGGAAAGCCAAGTGCTTTACCCCAGAGAAAATGGCCTTGGGACTTTCGGGATTAATGGGTTAAAAAAGAATTGAGACTGGAAAAAATTGAAGTACAGCCTTCTTTGAGGAGTGAGGGCAGCATGAATCTGTAAAATCCGACGTGAATACAAAAGACATGTGTACTCATTTATTACAGCGTACACATGTTCTCACAAAGGACTCGATGTGTTGTCAGGAAAGCACTCATGTCCTGTTCCACAGCCAATACGAGTGTCAGTATTATCAAGTACAAGAGAAAAAATGGAGCTTGCATTTGTAAGTTATTTGAAGTAAAACATCAAGGTGGGTACCCGCAAACCGACACTTTTTGCTACTGTGCTTAGTTGCTATTATTATACTGGTCAAAATTTTATAATTTTTTTTATCGGCAAGTGAAAGGAGGTTCCAACGCACCAACAAACATGACATTTGAATATGATATGCAAAAGTTATGAAGGATCAAAGTTTTTTTTGGGTAGAGGGTCTGAACTTGTTTCTTTGACATACATACATTTTGATTTTGGAGATTTACATAAAGCGATGATGGTGATTTTAGGCAAGGTTTAGTACAATTTTGATTTTACCCACCTTAACTTGAAAAGTCATGCAAATAATTATTTCAAGAGAATATTTGGTGATATTATCTTCTTCTTTAGTAGATGAAATTGTGAAATTGTTACAAAACCTTGGGATGGTATTATTTCTTTGGACATTAATTGTTCAAATTTTAGTATGAATATTTGAATTTGCATCTATATTTTTTATATCTCATTTATATTATTCCTATTTGATCCATGTCCATGGATGTAAAAAAACTTGATTATTCCTATGAGGTTCACTTTTTGCAATGTCCAAAATAAATTAAATTAAATACATGCTTGGAGGTTCTAAAAGATGTTATCCTAAAAGTGCCCCTTGTTCTTGAACAATTAATTAATTATAGAATACTTGCAAAAACATAGTGTACATAATATATACAATGACTATATATTGAAAGCATCCAAATAAGTATTGTAATCGAATATGGTTCCTATTATTATTATACTTTGAAATTTTGTTGGATCTTTTTGTTAATTGAGGAAGAAATCTAATGCATTTAATGCGTCTCTAACAATTTATTTGACCACAACATCCAACATGTACATTTTTTACATTTGAATTAGTTTTAAAAGATTTGTAAGCTTCTACTAAATCATGATAGGTTTTCAATATATAACTCTAAAAAATAACATGGGCAACTACTTCTTATATTGACAAATGATTGCCACATCTCATTACTTCTTTGTATGTGTCTTTTATGTATGAAGAGAATTATTTTGTTTTTGTAATTTGAACTAGTTGTTCATCATTGGTTTATACATTGTCAAACATGTAATTAACTACTTAGTCTAAAAGTTTTTTATTTTTATTTTGGTCAAATCATTAAGAAAGTGACAATTTTTGACAATTTTGATTGAAATGGACTAGTTTTTTAGGGATCAAACTCCTACTATAAAATCAAAACCACCCTCAAAATCCATATGAAAATTCAAATCTATTACCTTAAATGAAGCTGTTTGTTTGTTCATTTGTTTAATATGTTTGCTCAAATATTACGTTGAGATCTTCCAGATCGTGCGTCCCCTAGGCGCGTTCTTGGTACCGTCGGAGAGCCCTCGGCATCAAGGGGTGCACGGGCTTTGTTTTGTGGCGTTGGGACGTACAATGGAAAAGCTATTGATTTTAGAAGTTTTTATGGATTAAAAAATTAGAAAATTACTTTTATTTCTATTTTGTTATATTTTGACAACGGCACATGGTACACTAGTTACATTAACATTGATGTAATGATACTACTTTTGAAGTAACACATCCAACTAGTGGCTGCTACTATCTTTACTAATTACATTTATACCTCTCATGTATAGCACATAGCCAAAAAATGAAATATAAAAATTTGTATACCTTGAAGAAGAACATTAAAAAAAATTCAAAATTCAAACTCAAAACAACAAACTAGATATGTTTTCATGATTTTTCCAATATTTTTAACAAAAAGTGCTTAATTGCAATGCATTTTTCAACAAAGTATGAGTTATGTTTAGATCAACAAATTAGCCTTATTGAAATAAATAAATAATTCATTAGTCCTATTGTGTTGTACTTCAACACCATTTTGAGTGTGCACTTCTTGACCATTTTGAATTTTAGGCTCGTTATCATAGTATTTCATGCAATATTGATCACACCTAAATAACAGGGGATTATCATGAAATTGGAGGTTTGTTTCCAATCTCATGTGAGTTCAATTTCAAACAGAATAATGCCACTCTACATGGCATTTGTCCTAGACATTGGCTATGAACTCCGCACAATCCAATTCAATTAAACAATATTAGTGCGATGTTGGTTTTTAGTGATACAGGATTTGACTAGCCAATCGATACAAATCAACTAAACAACATTAGTACTATTTTGTTTTTGATGACGGAAGATTTGACCATCCAACCAAGGTACACTTGGTACAAAGCCCTTAGTTGTAGCCCCAATCGCTTTGGACGTGCAAATCTCTCCACAACAAATGTGGAGTCTGAGTAAAATTAGTGGTTAATCCTTAAATGTCGAAGAGGACGTTTTGTGGCTAATGAATGATAAGAAAATCTCCTATACAGGAGAGAAGTGCACCTATTCATCCTCCAAATTTTGTGTGGAAAGGGAAGATCATAAATAGTAGTTTGACCTCCACTGAGAACTTTTGATTTTTTCAAAGAAGATGATCAATGTCATCCAATGCCATAAGGGATGATTTCCACGGTCACCAGCCCGGCGTTCAAGGGTTAAGTATTGTGGTATCAAACTCACACAACGGTTGAGTCGAAGGTTGTGAGCCTCTAAGTTGTTACTTTGGACTCAGTTTTTTTAATTTTACATTGTTGTATTAGGTTTTATATACAAGACCACCTATAAAGAGTATTAAACCATAGTTGGTAAATTACTTACCATTGTAGTGTTTTGTCCTTAGAAGCTTGGAATGCCTAAAATACTCTAATCTCTTGCTTTTAGATGGATTAGATGTTTTAAAGATAGCCAAAAAGATTGCATAGGTCTAATATATAAATCAATCACAGAATATCCTTCTCAAACTACAAATAAGCCCCAAACCTACAAGTACATGTATCAAAATCTAATTAAAATTAGATTTAGTGTTTCATGAATTTAGATTTAAATACACCTGTAATAGACAAAATTAGAGTTATCAATTAGTTTGTGAACAAGGATGAAAATTAGATATTAGCCTTGCAAATTCAAATTCAAGAAATGCAACGAAAAGCCAGGAGTCCAACAATGCAATTGATTTGTTAAAATTCCACACCAAACAAAAGATTTCTAATCCACCAAATACTATAAGAGATTACAACAAACAAACCTCGTTACGAAAAGTGCAAAGAAAAGTATAAGCTTGCATTGGGTGTATAAAAACCTTTTAGAGGTCATCAGTAATGTTTTGGATTTTTCTAAATTACAAAAGGTAGTATTTTGAAAAGCCAACTATTTTACCACCAAATGTTGGAATAGAAATTATCCAAATTCTTGTCCAAATTGTGGTAAAATTTCACTAAAAATTAGGATAGGATTTTAAATCATAGTAAGGGACTTAATAAGTTTCAAAGCATTTCAAAATTGACAAGTACCCAAAGATTCCTGATAAATATTAAACGATTTTGAGATGTTGACTAGAGCCACAAGAGCATGTGACATGTAAAAGGAGCCAAAGTAGAGTCTTTTCTTACTCCAAAAAATCCTTTAGACACACTCCAAGAAAGTCAAAATTCTTAAATAGTGTAAATTCCTTCATCTGTGATTTTACAGTTCTTTATTTTGACAATTCGCCTTGAGCAATTTGCTAAATTTTACTAGTCCAAATGACCTCGAAGTAGGGGATAGATGATTAAGGGGCTGATTTGGGCACAATCCATTTAGCATTTGAATCTTTTTACCAAAAGTTAAAACTAGTCGAACAATAAATTTGACTATTCGTAGCCTGTAATTAGCAATTAGCAATTAAATTCTAAAAAATCTTGGAATTAGAAGAGGGGAGGACACCTAGAGTCAAAGTATAAAAGGACAAATCTTCTTTCCTCAAACCACCCCTTTTCTAACATTGCACTTTGTTGCTTATTCTATACAGTGTTTTTTTGGTCAATTTGGCCAAATTGCGTTGACATTGTATTTTTTAGTATCTTTTGGTCCATTTGGTGGAGGTTTGGTATACCCTTTGATAGACGTGGAGGTTCCTTCTAAAAAAATTCATTTTTTTTCTTAGTTAAGTGTTTCTTTTGGTTATCTAACATTCTTGGATGAGAGAAGGTTAGTTGCCATAGGGTTGAAGGATATAATTTTTAAACACCTATTTCAATTTGGTTGGGAAGTATTTAGTTTTGAAATTTGATGTGTTTATGCATTGAGTTTTTAGATTTCTAAAAGGTTATAGAATTCTTACTTTGGAGTTAGGAAGTCAAAGATATGGATTTGAAAATAAAGGATGTCAACGTTGCAACTGGATTTTTGAGTCTCAATTTTAACAAGTCATAGACTTCATGAAGTACAAAGGATCTGATGTTGAAATTTGGATGTGATGTATATTAGGGAGTTAGATTTAAAAAAAGTTATGACACAAAGCATTGGAAAATTTTATGAGGAAGGAAGATTCTTAGAAGCAGAGGGATATCGAACTGCTGTCAAAATTAGGAAAATAAAACTTCAATCGGCTCTATAGTTTGACAATAAGAAATTTGGTTCTAAAATTTGGGGTGCTTATAGAAATTTGTACTAGCTTTCCAAAAACCTATAACACTTTTGATTTAGAATTTTAAAGAGCCTCATAAAAAGCCTATGACATTCATTTGAGAGTTTGTACACTTTGTACATGATTTATACAACTTTTATACAAAAATACAATATAATATAGCCAACTTGCCTTGAAGAATAAATCCAAAGAGTAACCACCATTTTGGACATTTTTTCATACAAATGTGACCTTGTGAAGGGCAGCTGCTCGTTTTTTCGCAGGGACCAAAAAAGGATTTTTGTCAATTAAAACGCTATTATCTTGCAATCCACATGATGAAAAATTCTCAAATTTTTTCCACATCTTCTTAAACAAGTTTACTACAAGATCCTACGGTTACATGTGTCCAAAAATGTTTAAAAAAATAAATTTGGCACTAGTATTAGAAATGGCAATTTTGGAGCGTTTTTGGGAAAACATAGTCAAAAACCTTTAGGGGTTAATATGTAGTACGTGAGTATTGATGCGCTTCTATCCATACATGCTTTAAACAAAATATTGTACATTCATTATACTTCTATTTTTATGTGATTATGTGTTCCCTCGTGTCTTGTGCCAAATGTAGTTGCATTTTAAATCCCAAAGTTTTTACAAGGCAAACCCTCTCTATCCAATAACAGAATCTCTCTAAATTGAAACATGCCAGATACGTGTGTCTTGGGGGCAATTCAAGTCCTCAACACCAAGTGTTGAGCTAGACATTTTGGATTTCATTTGATAGACTTCTTGTATATATAGATCCTAGAAGGTAATATGGAGTTGTTGGCACAAGTCTAATTTTTGGAGTGCAAGCCATGCATCATTGCTTGAATGAGGTTTTGTTGTATAAGAACTAATCCCGTGTCAATTTTCTTCTTGTTACATCATTAGAAGAAAAATGAGCCCTTGGGAGGGTTGTCAGTTCCCGGTCAGCAGGGAATGTTGGCCGTAAAAATGGAAAAAAAAATGAAAAAAAGGCCAGCAAACTACAGGGCCTCATTTGCGCGGGACAGTTCAATAATATAATTTAAAAAATATTAGAAAATATTTTTAAAATATTAAAATTAAAATAAATACAAAACTTCAAAATTTCCAAATCTGATGTGGCCAAAATTATCCTCGTTAGCTTGAACTATTATTTTATTATTATTTTGATTATTACTTTAATATTTTTAAATATTTTTAAATATATTTTAATTATTTTTTTAGTATTTTTTTATTGTAGCCACTATTCATCATTGATGATGAATAGTGGCCATTGTCCCTCAAAGGGGCTGTGAGTTCCAATGCGGAGAACTCTCAGTTCCTTTGTCAAAAGGAAGGAGCCCTCCCGAGGGCTGAATTTTTTTCTAATGGGGAATCATTGGCTTAAAAATAGCAAAAGCACTCATTGGAAGTCAAACTACTGTAGAAGACCTCCCCTTTTTACAACAAAATTGCGAGGATGAATAGTTGCACTTTTTTCCTACATAGACGGATTCTCTATCATTCATCAAGACACAAAACGTCTGCAACGTCGTTCATGGGTTAACCCTTAAACATCGGGGCGGGCGTTCCGCCTCCGATGAATGACAGAGAATTTCCTATGTAGGAGAGAAGTGCAACTATTCATCCTTGGAATTTTGTTGCGAAAAGGGGAGGTCTTCTACAGTAATTTGACTTCCAATGAGTGCTTTTGCTATTTCTTAAGCCAATGATTCACATGGTAATGAAAAGGGATGATTTACAAGGTCATTACTTCGTCCGTTAACCCTTGAATGACGCGGCGGACGTTTTGAGGCCGATGAATGACAAGAGAATCTCTTGTATAGGATAGAAGTGCAACTATTCATCCTCCAAATTTTGTGGGGAAAGGGAAGATAATCTATAGTAGTTTGACTTCCAATGAGTGCTTTTGCATTATTTTAATCCAAGAATCCACACGGTGACAAAACAGATGATTCCCACGGTTATGAGCCCGTCATTTAAGGGTTAAGAATGTTTTGTTTAGGGTTCAATGTTGGAAATGGATGCTTGTACAGTACTGTACCTTGCAAGACCAGCGAAATGGAGCTCCGAGCTTATCCTTTGCACTAAGCTAATAAGCTAACCCTAGGGAGCGCAACTCTGGGGAAGGAAGCCGAAGCTCACGAGGGGCGGGATGGACGCGGAAGAGGCGGGCGCACAACACATGAGGGCCCCGTCCCCCCTGCCACGTGCGCCGCATTCAGGCGCCGTACCCCGCCCTTGCCCGGGTTCACCCCCACCCCCACCCCGCCATTCCCCGGCCTCACTACAGCCCCCTGTCTCCGCCCCCGCCCCCTCTCCCACTCTTTTGCGTGCCTTCTCGATCCAGGCCAGAAGTCTTCGTCTTCCACTGCTTCGTTCTCGCCCGCCGCTTGTATCCCCTCCCTGCGCTCGTGGTTTGAATGGTTGGAAGCTCACGAAGGAAGACATTGTCGCATTTGCCGCATTGTCGCCCGCAGTAGTGTCGGTCCGAAATTAAGTAAGCCATGGGCCGCGCGCCATGCTGCGAGAAAGACAGCGTCAAGCGAGGGCCCTGGACGCCCGAGGAGGATGCCAAGCTCTTGGCCTGCATTGCGCAGCACGGGACGGGAAGCTGGCGCACGCTGCCGAAAAAAGCCGGTAGTTAGTTAGTTCATGAGCTCAATTCGTTCAATTCGTTCAATTTGTTGTCGGTCGGTCTCCTGACTAGCTGTGTTTAATTGGATCCCGAGCGGTTTCATTGCGTGTGACTGTTGAATTACGTACATTCTCTGGAAGTTAAGGCGAAATTTAGACAAGATCGAACGCAATTTGTAAGATGTAGAAGCAATCGACGAGTTATTTGATGAATGTTTGGTTTGAAGTATTGCGCTGTATATACAGTATGGAATTAGGAATTTCGACCAGATCCATGAACGCTCCCTTTTAGCTGTAGAAACCAATCGACGGGGAGTTTGATGCTTGTTTTGTTTGATTTTATTGTGCTGTATGTCTGGAAGACGGAATTTCGACCAGATCCACGAAGGAGTGCGAGCGCTCCCTTTTAGCTGTAGAAATCAATCGACGAAGGAATTTGATGCTTGTTTTGTTTGATTTTATTGTGCTGTATGTCTGGAAGGCGATGGTCTGCAGAATTAGTTTCGACAAGATTGACTAAGGAGTAAGAATAGAATAAGCCCGGGATTGAATAAGCACACGACGACGAATTTGCTGCATGAGAAGTGTTCGGAGTATCGGTTGTTGATTAATGAGCGCGTGGTATTTGGAGCAGTCGTCATGAGTGATCAACTAGGAGTTCGATTTAGTAGTTTCCCTTCGTATCAATTTGGCGTGACGGTCACGTATGTCTCAGTTGAATTGAACTTATTCATGAGATGCGTTGCGCTAGTTTGACACCTCTTATTCGATGAGCACCGACCTGAACGATCGGATGTGATGTTGTCTGATCGAGGCTTCTTCTGGAACTCAAGACTACGATTCGTATTTTGAAATGAATTTCAACTTTCCAAGACTGTAGCTGCATGTCGCCGTGCGGAAACAAATTACTGGTTGCAGCATCAACTGAAAATAGTCGTGGTTATGTTGCTGTGTAATGCGTTTTGGATCCGTAGAAGGATCCTCAATTTTGTCTTTTGAACAGTAACCGGAAAAATTTAGTTTCATTTCATCAGCACAGTTGGATGCATGTGTAGCCGTGTAGGTGAGTGGGAGAAAAATTTAGTCACTGAATTAATCGGTGTCGTTCGGAACTTGTTGTCGTGCGTAGATTATTTTTGCTGGTCGCAGACTGCCAGCTAGCCTCCATGAAAGCGATTCATACGAAAGATATCGACACAAGGTTAAAAGTAAAGTTACTCGACGTTGCAAATTGCTGTTTGGAACGGTCTGAACTCAGAAATTGGAGAGGGAAACTTGAACTAACGGGTGGTCGGTGTTCACAGGTTTGCAGCGGTGCGGGAAGAGCTGTAGGCTACGTTGGACCAACTACTTACGACCAGATCTTAAGCATGGTCGATTCACCGATCATGAAGAACAGCTCATTGTCAACCTTCACGCAGCCTTGGGAAGCCGGTGAGAAAAGAATACCTTCAATCACTTTTTAAAGTTTTGAGGAGTTGCTGGGATTAATTTCATGAGTGATCCTCGGAAGTAATTATCACTAATAGTGCACGAGTTTAGTCAACATGAACAGAAATGCCAGAGCTTTTCTTGGCCAAAACAGAGAGATTTTCAGCGGCCAGCCTCATGACACAAGGACTTGCAATGTTGGCTTGTTTGATGCCGGTCAGTTTGAACTCACGGTGTTACCGCTTCTTATCCGCTTCGCTTACCATTCTACGACGGCAAATTATGAAATCAATTAGCTGACTCGCGCTACTCACAGCAGAAACATGTGATAGGAACCGCTACGGTGTCCAGGTCTAGGAATACTTCGCTCTTTATTAGCGTACTTTAGAAACGGGGCGTGAATTTTCGATAGATAACGGTTGTACTCGTAACGCTCTTATTCATTAGCGAACGTACCGTCAGTGATTGAGAAGGCATCTTAAATGAACTCTCATTTAATTCAGGAACTCGACGTTTCTCAACAGCTAATTGATCCGCGAATTCCATCTTCAGAACGCACCTCTGCCTGTAGGACGGACTCCATGCGAGGATGCGCAACTGTCCAATGTATTGTACGTACCTTTTGATACTACATGCTCGAAGGGTCTTGCTTGTCCAACCAAATTTACAACCAATTTCGAGGACTGTACCTCACCTCACATGACTTTCCGATTCTCTGCTTTACACAGGAGACTCGATTGTTTGGTAAAAAAAGGAGGCTTAATACATTATTGCTGGCATGCTTTGACGATTTCCACTACCGTTAGCATTGTAATGAAGGTGGAAACTGGGGTGGAAACGTTCTTGTCAACAGTTCCTAAGTGAGCATTCCAAGAGCAAGTAGTTTCTACTTGCGGGACTTCACGGGGTTTTGGCTCATGGGCTCTCCTGAATGCAACTATACTCTTACCTTAATACATGTTTAGAAAAAGCACTGGCAAACATTGAAACGTCATGGCCTGAGTAGTGAAGTCATCGGGCCACAATATTTACTATTTAATGAACTTTGCCTCACATTCAGGCCATGGTTAGATTAACTTTAGGTAGATCGTTATTGTAGGTCCTACTCTACATTCTCAGCGATTCTAATTGAATCTCGAGTAACTCGTAGTATCTGTTACGTATACGAATATAGGTGAAAACTAACAACCGGTAAACCCTTAGATCGAAACGTAGCATACGTGTACAAATGAAGAATTCTCTTACAATGATTTATGTTCATTTCTGGTTTTCTTTGGTCTACCGTAGTCTCAGGGTCTAGTGCATCAATACTTGCAAAATGATAATACTCTTAATTGTACGATTCTCCAAAATGGAGAAATTTCAAGAAATTGGCACGCTTATATACCCAGCGAATCTTGGGTGTCTTCCAGTTGTAGTTTTGAGAGCTTTGAGCGCTTTACTGCCGCAAATTTTGCTCTCTGAAACACCCCATCTGAACGAATAGGACCATTTAAGATTCAACACGAATAGAATCACGGTTTCAAAGTGAGCAATACTGCCAAATACAGCTCTTTACAAGAGAATAAACCTGTGGGAGGAGATTTTGCTGTGTTTCTTATAAACTAATTTCTCTGGATTCTCTTTGAACAACTGCCATGACAATGTGGCAACGTGGCAAACCGACTCTAAGTGTTAATAGAAAACAACCACATTGACCGCCTTATAGCTTTTGAAAGAGCATTTTAAATTTAAGTGTTCCAGCCCTGCATGTGGCACGAGTAGATGCTAGAGACAAGCAATGATTGTGCATTAATTTGCTACTGTAAAGATTCTGAATGTGACTTTGGCTTATGCAGGTGGTCCCTCATTGCTGCGCAACTTCCAGGCCGAACCGATAACGATGTGAAAAACTACTGGAATACCCGACTCAAGAAGAAACTGTGTGAAATGGGCATTGACCCTATCACACACAAACCCATTTCTCAGCTTCTGGCAGACCTTGCTGGTAGTATGGCACTTCCTAAAGGAGGTGAAATTGCTGAAGCTGCACTTGGTTGTTTCAAAGACGACATGCTGAACGTCCTGATGAGAAAACGACCCGACTGGCAATTGGAAGGCTCTAACGGTGCCATGCCAAATAGCACACATGGCTTTTCAGTGGGGCGGCAATCTTGGGACATGGTTGCCAGTCCACGGTCTTGTGTCTCGCAGCCGAGGTCGGTCATCACAAGTGCTTATAATACAACTATCAACGATCAGTGTAGCCCAAGATTGGCAAATCAAAATCTTCAAGTTGATGCTGTTGTTCAAAAAATCAAGTACAGCCTCTCAAGGGCTGTGCAAACTAATGAGGTAAACAGATGATCATAATAACGACGTTTTTAGCAGTTATCGTTTCTGATTGATGCAATGCCAGATGTTTAAGAGTCTATGTGTCGTGGTTCACATGAGATTTGAGTGAATTTAGATACACTACCTTGCTGAGGAATCCTCAAGGGTGATTGCACAAAACACTTGTACTATTTTTTGTCACACGTTGCTTGCTGATTAGTTTTTTGGTCATAAATTTTGCATTTTGACTCAAAATGACTCAAAATTCATAGACAAGGTATTTATATTATTATACACCTTGAAAGATGTTTTACTATTTAATAATAGCCCCTAACATTATGTCACAAATTCCAATTTGATTTTTTTTAGTACTATATAGTACCCATAAAAATGAATTTGGAGCTGAAATTTGGAGGAGATGGTCTTCTATTAGACTTGTAGCTATATTTTTGTAGCTATATTTTTAGTCATATTTTTTAATTTAAAAAAAAAATGGTTTCCTAATTTTGAAGTACTCTAGAAATAATCATGAATACTTTTGCAAAAAGCAACAAATAGTACAGGTGTTTTGTGCAATCACCCTCAATGTATAATTGTGACATGATCTGCTTCATACATGTCTATGAAAATGAGAGATGATTTTCGTACGATTTGATGACCCGAGTGTGTTCTGGATATATTGCAGGTACAACGTGGCGGAGATATCACGAAGCCAAGAGAAGACGCCATGTCTAGAAATATGGCAGCGATGAGTGGCCGGTTCTACCGAGGAGAGGGCGGGAGTGCAGGTACTCTTCAGCCAAGTTTCCGGAAAATTTGCTCATTAATTGTGACATCCTCCTCTTGAAAGAATGTTCATATCATTTCTTTTGGCTGAGACTGTGTTCCACCTAATGTTCACGCAGTTGATAAAGAAAAGGCACAAATCCTGAAGCCGTAATTGCAGGCCACTATAAGTAATACCAGCAGAAAATGCCACTAGGTTGAAAGTGCTTTTGCTACTTCAGGTGTAAACATCGAAGACGAATGGTTTCTCTTTTTCAATGAAGTGGAACATTGTAATCAAATAATAAGTTATGAACCTGCAGGTACAACATTGGGTGGTGCAAACTGTATCATTCCAAATCTGCAGTTGCCGTTCATGGCAGACACTCCTCAAATGTTCCCAGACATCTTGTGTGATCAACAAGAAACCAGTTCAAGGAGCCACTGCCAGGAGAGTCCCAGTAACAATACCCACGTTCCAACAAGCTGCGAAATGGAACCATGGAGTCCAAGCCCAAGTGGGAGTAGCTGTAGCAACACAAGTCTTGTCAACAGCGATGTTGCAGGGCTTGAAAAGGTTCTTAATTCTGATGTCTTCTTATGGGATTTTTCGGAGTTAGGTTCAATAATGAGTTAGAGGTCTATGAGCTATGAAAAAAACATAATCTGCAAGGAACAAAAGAAACTTAGAATAGAAGACCTCAGCTCATGAGCGGTTGCCCCGCAAAAGTTTCTTGTAAAGAAGGTTCCAAGAGTATACAGGTAGAGTTCAAAATTTTGAAGAACCTACGATAGTAGAAGTCCTTAACCTTATAGTCTCTATGTTCTTGAAATATTTAGGACCGCATACGATCTCAATTGTAAAATAGTGATAAATTTTGTAACCGCATAAGAGGCCAACTGTATAGACCAGCTTGAGCTCAAGGATTCGAAGTGATGAAAGTACTCTCAGTTGAGTTACCTACTGGTTATCAAGCTGCAGAACTAACTTAGCCAAACTATTTGAGTCTGTCCTAGTTGATCAATGAACTTCTAAAAATGCTTTGGGGGGATTTTGCAAAACCCTTCAACTGTAGTTCCAATGCAGTTAATCATCGACAATAAATTACTTTGTCCAGTGAGCAAAATACAGATTGAATTGCATCATTCAAAGTTTTCTCAGTGAGCAAAATACAGATTGATTTGCATCATTCAAAGTTTTGTCAGACTGAGAATCTTCAACCAGACTTGCTAATTCAAAATTAAGATAAAGTGACAGTAAGCCACTCCGTACAATGGATTATTTTATGTAAAGAATATCGTGATTAAATTATGCCCCAAGGCTTGGTTTTTGTTGATTTTCAACTAAGTTAGGGTGAACAATCAGTTCCAAGCAATTTTCAGTGAAAGCTATGATTGTGTTCTAGTGAGGTTTGAGCATTAGGTGAAGTCTATGAATGGCATTTGAATATTGTATGCAGAGGTAACAGAAGATCAAATTTCAATGGATAGATTCCATTAATATTCTAAATTTATGAGGGAAATTTTAAGGAAATCCAATTCTAATTGATAGATTTTGTAAATTCTTGTCCTATTTTTAATGTCCTATAGTTGAACAATCTAGAATGAAAATCTAATAATATTCTAAATTTACAAGGAAAATTTTAAAAAGACAGGAAATTACAAATTCATCTTCTCTAAATGCAAAAGCATATATAATACATTTTGTCACACCATCAAGTATGATAGAGGAAATTACAAATCCATCCTCTCTAAATGCAAAAGCATAATACATTTTGTTAACCACGTAATTACAAATTCATCCTATCTAAATGCAAAAGCATAATACATTTTGTCACACCATCAAGTATGCTAGATTGACAAAATTTCAATATAATAAGCACATTTCAAACATAAAACACAAATCAATACAAAGTATATATATCCATATATGAATATAGTTTTAAAAGGTTTGAGCAAATGAATATCACAAATTTTATTGCCTAGAAATCATGCCAATTTAATAAAATTGTCAATTCACAAAATAGAAAGGTTATATATGCAAAATAAGCATTATTCAAAATAAGCAATTTTTGGGTTCTTTAAATTTCTTGAGCTTGAAATTTGAGGTGCTATGATAACTTGCAAATCACCATACAACAAAATTATCCTTCAACTCATAGAATTCTCAACCCCATTTTCAAAAATCAAATCTCATAAAAAAGACAAATAACATAACAAGTTTGCCAACATTCCCAAATTCAATCAAGAATTTTTTTTGTTAATCCTTTAAGTCCTAAAGTTGTTTTGGTCATAGCAAGAATACAGATGTGAGATTATTGAGGATAGAAGAGTTGAAGTGGAAAAAGTAACTACACCAAATTGGAGAATGAATAATAGACAATGGGTGTGCAAAAAATTAGGACAAATTTTGAGAATTTAGAATTTTTTGACAGTGTATACAACGTTGTTAAAAACAATATAAGTGAAAAATGTGCAAATATAGGCTTGTAACATTTTATACCTCATAAAAGATTCACTTCAAGGACCTCTGGATTTGGTAGACATTGCTTTCATAATGCATATAGAGCAATCAACACTGAAAAAATACACATTCTATGTGTAAAAATACATGCTTAATGCAAGAAACACTTGACATGGGTGTATATAGAATTTTCAACTCAAAGTTGTCACAAGTTCAATTGTGCTTCTTTTATGACAAATCATCAATATATAGGGGTAATTAAAGCCAATGTCTACAATAGAAGATGGAAAAAAGACTTGTTGACCATTATACTTGAAAGTTCTAAAAACATTGTTATACACAATATTATACGCCATATTTCTTTACAATGAAAGTACTAAAAACACTGTTATACACAATATTATACACCATATTTCTTAGCAATGACAATGACCTTTTTTTTCTAGAAAGTGCCTATCCAAATGGACCATCTTTGTGTTTGCTTTCCCCCCAAAACACCACCAATGTTGTTCAAGACACCAGAATGATGCATCTTCTGCAATTCTTTTCATGTATATCTATGTATTGTACGAAGATTGGCAAACATATCCATGTATAAATGCTCATAATTGTTGCATGCAATAGTATTTCCAAGCTCATATTCCTCCAATTCATTCAAAAAAACTAGTGCACTCCATTTGCTAACTCACTCCAATTTCTCTTAGATTATCAGTTATTTCTGTTCTTCTCACTCCAGAAACTAGTTTGCAGTTGCCTGGGACTTAAAATCGTTAAACAATTTCAGAATGATCCCTACTTCTCGACTGCCACAAAACCAACACCCTCACAATTGAAGTATATCTCCAATGTCTAAAATATTGCACGACATACAAGAGAACATAACTGTCCCTACCTCACTGATCAATAAGTTCGTCTCAACAGAAATGTGTGTGCCATAACATTCAAATGGGCATCAAACAACCTTTTAACAATACAAAAAGAATGGATTCTTTCATGAGGTGTGCTTTCAGAGCTGGAATCCTTTTTGCGCATCCCAGTTGAAGAAGCAACCATCACATAATTTGGATGAAACAATTAAACCTTAAACCGAACCTGAACCTTTAACCCTAACCCTTACATGGGTATAGTAGTCTAAGGCCGATTTTCATAGAGGTCCACTACGTCAATCAGTTCGAGACCTGCAGCTTTGGAGAATTTCCTTGCAAACAAGAAACAACGCCCAGGGCGCCCAGCAACGCTACACCACTCGGTTCGTCCCTCGGTGTCAAACCGCACATGGGCAACACTCTACAATACACAACCATTCCAATTTAACATACCATAACACAACACCAAAGTGCACTTCCACTTTCTACAGTTGGAATCTATATATCTGAACTTTTATAAACAATAGTAAACAAAGGTGCTGAAAATTGTAGTATTCAAAAAAACGGTTTAGGACTTCAGGGTTTAATGTCCAAAGCCATTTCTAAATTTCTAAATTTTTACTCATATCTTTGAATTTGTATATTATTTACTTCAATTTCATTAAATTCGTCATAAAAGAAGGTTGTTCTTTAAAAATTCAAACAATGCTTTGGATGTATGAGAAGTTATTTCATGAAAACATCAACTTCAAGAACTCAAGTCATTATCCAAAACATGCACTATGCTACTAATTAATTATAGTGAGTTTCAGAACATATTTCATTGTTAAAAAATAGGGCACAATTTCTTCTTTCTACTGGGACAATTATTTTATGATTTATGTAAACTCCAACACATATAAAAATGGCCATAATATAGAGCCTTCTTACTTCTTTCCATTGCTATATTACATGATCTTACTAAATGATTACCAACTGGATGAAGCAGACCTTTCAAAACATTCATCATGGAGCACTGAGGCTTTAGAGGTTAATGATCTGAGATGAACCTCATATTTGATAAAATGGTGGATTTCAACAAATGAAACTTTATGGAACTCAATCCTGGTTATAGATCATTACGCACGTGAAAGTCTAGTTTTCAGAGCAGTGCGCACTTGAATGTCACAATTCTGTTACTTTGAAACATTTTAACAAACTTGACCATGATGAAGGTTACGTTCCAAAACTGATTAGTGATATTGAGTGAAGTAACAAACCTGAATGTCTTCAATGTTCTGAATAAGAGTTTCAGAAGCACCGAATGTGGCAGGGTGCCAGCCTGATCTACCATTTGCAGAATTTTCCCAACGACTATATGTCAACGTGTGGCGTTCAAGTTCGCCTTCGGCATCCTTAATCTGCACCCAGGTAGTAGACTGGAATTAGACAACCCTTGCCAACCATAGAGAACCAGTCCAATAACAATAACCAGAGGTGATTCAAAAGTAGAACATTGATAAGGTAGGAGGTGCTAAGTTCAGGCTCAGAATACATTTTTTTTTAAACAGGTAAATATTGCATTCCTCAATATATCAGCATTGAACATGTCAGGGTGGGGGACGCCTGTTTGAGTCTCGTGTCATTCCAAGAATATGAATGGGAGTAAATTAGATGTGGCTTCGAATTATCTTTGAATAGAAATTTGAAAATAAATAAATTGAGATGGGCAAGCCCTCCAGAAAGCTAGATCAGGTCTTCAAGGAAGCTTTTAGCACCTACTACTATAGGACTGAATCACAAAGTAGGACACAGACAAGGGCTAAAGCAAACAGAGGAATGAAGCACATTTTAGAAACCAGCTTACCGCTAAAAGTGTCGGGACAAAATGCTCATCTGGTATACAACTGATATGAGCGTCGGATAATTGCGGTGACTGTAAAACTCCAACGAACCAATTGTCAGAATCATACAAAGACTTATCTGATTGCTTTGTCACACGAAGCACACATATAGACTAATCTTGTATGTGCCTAAAAGGTGAAGTAGTGTTCGAGCAATGGAAAGTGAAGAATTGAGTCAAGAGCAAAGCCATACCTGAGAGCTTTTCTCCAAACTTCTCGATGAGAACACGTTTCGCAACCAGCTCGCCAATCTTGAACTCCATGTGGAGTCATCTCTACAAAAGAAACACTAATGCAATAACCCAGAATAATAAGAATTCCACTATTTTGCCATCAACAAGGGATCGTATTAAGGATATAAACATTCACATCACAATTCCCATGCATCATTCCAACGCGGTGGTGAATTTCAAGCTGATTATAAAAATTGCATTTTGAGATTCTGATTTTGATTGTGATAAGTCAATATCATGGAACAAAGAAGTGCACAGCGCTAGGGGGAAGATGTAGCAGACCTTGCAATGATCAACAAAAGTGGAATACACTGCTGAATCCTCAGCAACAATGTCGGCGTGCTTTCTTGTGAGCGCAAACCACTGCCCCAAACAGCCAAAACATTCACATTCCTCTAATCAGCACATCGATAACCTGAGTCGTAGCAATTTAACTAACCTAGAGTTAATAAACTCTATGTTAGCAAGGGCACCATAGAACTAAGCTGTAAGATCAGAGGACTAAATCATTATTGGATGCACAATAAAACCAATTAAGTCCTTACATATGTAGAAAGACGCCTAGATAGTATGTTAGTAGCTTGGTGGGTGAAAGATATTACGTGCAAACAATTGAGTGCAAATAAGTGAGTACCGTCCTTCAATGGTTGGGTGGGAAGTTACTTTCTCAATTTAGTACATTTGTCTTAATATATTAAGAAAGAGAAATGGGTCCAACAATGCCCACGAATGCACTTCCTATAAAGCAGAGTACATCTTACATTAATTCTCCTTCAGCATTTTACAAATACCTGAGATCCTTTGCGCCACTTGCTCTCGGGAATTACGTTTGCCATCTGGATATTGTACTGGGAAAGTTCGTACTCAGAAAAACTGATCCAAAACAAAAACCATCAGAAGGTGCACTATAAAAAGCATAGCACATTCAGCATGACATTTGTACTTATCAATTGTGTAAGTGACACCAAATATAGTCAGAACATTCTTCAGTTAAGAACAGTGCCAACGACACACTATGTCAAAGCAAATCAAGCAAAATTTGAAGCTAACATACTCTCCTGTGAACACAATGACTCATTGACTTGAGGAGCTTTCACTTGCTCACAGAACTAAACTTGGCAAAACAAGCTATCAATGATTAATTTTCCTAACAATTCAGAGGGTGTTCAACAACGTTTCTCTAAAATGTTATGATAATCTTCCAGTAAAAGATAACACGTTAGTTATTCGTTAGTATTAATACCTGTCAACAAAGCTCTTCTGAGAGGCCATCACATAGTCGTAGATATATTGGAAATTGTAAAGGGGAATACAACTGCAAGACACAGAAAAACGAGATTGTAAAGAGGCAATCAATACCGCTGGTCACGATTTTTCGGTTCAACAACATAGAGATAAATATGCACTTCCATTTCTAACTGCACATCGGATTCAGGGTGACATAAATGAATTGCATAAGCGATTAATGGTCTACTAATCCACAAACAGGCAAGGTAGTGCACTCAAGAAATATTATAAATGAAAATTTTCCGCAACATACCTATCAGAAAGAAGAATGAACCTCTCGTTCAAGGGATCTAGGAGAGCTTCCCTTAACAGAAGCCTCTCCGCTTGAACCATAGTCGATCCTCCCCATTCTACCTGCAGAACCCAAAGCATTACCAAGCTGTCATCAGGGTGAACTGTATAGATCCATGCATTCCTGACAGAAAACGAAAAAAAGACAAGAAACAAAGTCTAGGATTGACATCAGTTCCGCATGGCCAGCTACAGATTGCAAGAGCCTCCATTGATATGGCTTACCACTTTAGGATTCGGCAACTGACGGTTGATAAACGAGCGGCATGCTGTGTTCCATTTGGTGTACGAGAAGCCGGGGCTTGCGTGAATGTAGACACTATATTCATGTTCTTCAGATCCCTGTAAATTCATTATTCGTTAGTCCTCTATTGCATACAGGCTTTCAGTTTTTTCAGGTTCTATTCATGGAATCTCTCACTCTGAAAATCCGTGCCAGTATGACACAAGACTATAATCGCAAACAAAAGCATAGTTCTTAGTATGTAGTAGTCCCTGAAATAATCTGCGGAGTAATTATATTAAGAACCATGCTTTTGTTTTGCGACGATAGTCTTGTGTCATACTGGCATGGAATTTCAGAGTGAGAGATTCCAGCATAATGATGAAAAGGAACTACAGAAACAGTCTAACACAACAGAAAATCATGTTCAGAACCTCACAAAAAAATATTTAGAATTCCATGATTTTCAAAGTTCCGAAATCAAAATTCAAAGTGAAGAGCAGTAGGAGAAGAAGCCCATTACATCAAAGAAATGTTCCCACAAGATATCCAGCGGCATCCGCTCCCTGGCTATGAACATGAACGCCACCTTCGGTTTCGTTGAATTACTGTACTGAGTCTCCCGAACATCGAAATTCTTCAAGGTATAGTCCTCTAACTCCGTGGAATCCGGCATGATCAAAGAATGCAGCTTCATCAACACCAATAAGCCACCAGCTATCCCTACCAAGAAGTACCACGCTCGCATACACCTCCACCATGTATATACGTGCGACCTCCTCCTCATGGCTGCTCGCACACAACAATCATACCCCTTCTCCCACTTTCTTGGAAAAAAAAACCATATATATATATATATATATATATATATATATATATATATATATATATATATATCCGAATTCTCACCAAAGAGAGAAAAAAGAACAGAAAAACACTGCAGGTTTCTTGCTATCTTGCACCTCGTCGGAACAAACGAGGCGAGAACGTGACTATCACACAGACTCCTCTTTCACCCCGAATCCCAAGATTTCTTCCCATCTCACGAGCTCGGCGGAACGCGTCCCCTCGAGAAATCCGCCCCACCCCCTCCTGCTCCCCACCCCCCGCACACGAATTCAAAAATTCAAAAATCCTTGCACCCAAACATTCTCGCTCCACAAGCTCTCAATCCAAAATTCAAGAATCTCACCCTCTCCCTCTCTCTCTCTCTCTTACTCCGTCTTTCTCTCAAAAGGCAATTCCACTCGACCTCGTGAAGGACAATCATGAACAACAACTCACGCGTTCCAAAAAAGTCTTTGAGTCTCCCACACACAACGCCAACACACCTCACCTCCTTATTACAAAGTCTCGTAAACTCCGCTCCCATTCTTTCCGCAAGCAGCGACCCAATTCAAAATCTGCAAACCTCGACCTCTGAGTCTCATAACAACTCCCATGAATCCTCCTATTGATGAGTCCTATGGTGAATCCTCAATAATCCTCGGTCTCTCGCAGCTTCAACACCCATCTGATTCTCCCCCCAAAGCCTTCTACCACGCTCTTCCTTCCTCACACCAAATCCTTGACCTCAAGCAAACAGAATCTGATGCAAACCTTTCCAAAAACACAAAGACGAAGAGAGAGCAGTAAGTTCTTGCATCTTGCGTCTAAAACCCCGGCAGGCGCAAAAATCTCCCGCACAAGGGCGCCGTCGTCATCGGGAGCAGCGCAGCGCAGCATAATGATGATGAGCACCACATATTATCATCATGATGAGCAGGCAGGACGGATTCTCAATTTCTCATCGTCCGAATGCAAATTTCCCCAAACAAATTTCAGTTCAGTTCCTTTGAAGGAACCAACCAACAGAAACTGCCTGGGCCCTCACTGGCGGGGTTTTGGACAGTTTTAAGAACAGGTATCTAGGAACGCTGTAGATAGTAATGCACTGTATGTTCGTTTCAGGAAGATTATTCAAACTTTTACACGTGTGTTGGGGTGGAGCCCCTTCCGAGGTTTTGGGACAGCGGGTATCTAGGAAATCTGTAGATGTGAACGGCACTGTAATGTTCGTTTCAGGAAGAATTTTCAAAACTTTTACACGTGTGGAGCCCCTTCCGAGGTGGAGCCCCTTCCGAGGTGTCAGATCTACGGACCGAGGTAGATTTGGGGTTTGAAAAAACTCGGTCGGTCTGTCAGGGCCGGAAAAGGGCAAGGGCCCCAAAAGGGAAACTGGCTGGACCTGGCTGGATGGATGAGTATCTTTGGATTGCCGCCGGCGAATGGATGGATGAATTAATGTCATGATGATGGATGGGATCTGGTTGGGTTTGGTGGGGCCCATCCATCCGTTTAAAAAAATAATATTGACCTTCTTTCGGAGTACTTTCGAACTCTGATTTTTTTTCTTCTCTTTTCTTCTTTTTCTTCCGATTTGGTTCTGTTTTCTTTTCTTGTTTCTCTCCTTTGATTCTTACTGCCCAACTATATTTTAACTCTTTTTTTTTTTTCCCTTGAAATACATGGACCAATTCCATTGATAGAGGGAAAAAAGTACACAGAACCAAAGGACAACGCCTTGGCGGAAATTTTTACCTTTTCTAAAACAATATCAAAGTAACTTTATTTCTATATTTTAACTCTTGAAGGACGGACTGGACAAACTGGTGACCGTAGAAATCATCCGTTCAGATACTATGAGAATCATTGCCTTAACAAAATGAAAAAGCACTCATTGGAAATCAACCTAATGTAGAAGATTTCCCCTTTTCACAACAAATTCCAATGATGATTCTCACGTGGACGAAGATGTCCACATGCAAAGATGCTCTGTCATTCATCAGACGCCAAACGTCCCCCGCATTGTTCAAGGATTAAACTGTGTATTTTAAACTATTGTTTTTTTATTTTGTAATTTATTCTCCTTTATTCTCATTCTTGTTGTGGGGTGGAGTGGAATACCCCATGTAATGAAAAGACTCACTATAAATTAACCTCTTAAGGACAATTGTCTGTTGAAAGGCTCATTGTCTCTTGAAAGGACAATTGCCCATTGAAAATCCGGATAGGTTCTCGTGAAGTTGATTTTGGTTAGATGTTTAGGAAATTTCGACACCAAGTGTGAACATGTATTTCCTTTGTAAGAATTTAATTTTTTCCGATCGGGTGCTTGAGTCAAAAAAAATTCCGATCGAGTGCTGCTCTAAATTTTTTTAGTAGCCCGGGCAATTTAGAAACCTTTGGAGAATCTTTTGCAAAAATGCTCATCATCTTTAGACATTTTGGCATGTATGTAACCAATAAAATATGGCATATAGTTGTTCAAAAAAAAAAAATTTTAGTCCTCGAATCACACTTTAAGAGGACTAAAACTTTGTTAGCTAAAAAAACAATTTCTTCTAACTTCAAGTCCAATTATCTTGCAATATATGAAGTCAAAGTTCTTGAAATTTTTTCCACATATTCCTAATGTTTTTCTCTAATTTTTCACCATTTGAATTTTAAATAAAAAAATTTCCTCGTTGCACAAGGAATCATAAAAAAATGATTAATGTATTGCCAATTGGCTTAATGTCCTTACATTGCAGGGTGATTTAGAGTAAGATAGACTTTAGATTTATTTCAAAAATATTTTATGATTGAATCTAACATCACCTACTTACAAATGGTCAAAATCCTCATTTTCATGTAGAACAAGAATTTTACTCCACAAGGGCTTGAAGTCTGTTGACCTTGTTTTGCAAGAATGAAAAAATGTTGTTTTTCTCATTGCAAATGAAGATATGTTTTGTACCTCAAAAATCATAAGGTAAACCAGCCTATGACACCTAAAACCACCCATAACAAACACCTAGGAAATGACCCATTACAATTCTGCATCAATCCATGACAGTTTTTTTAATAAATGAGATTTGGGCTACATTAAGCTGAGTTAGTGGCCACAATCAATGTCATAAACAATGATAATAGAGTAATTAGTGATTGCAATAGGAACTTCCACCTTTTTAGTTTAGATTCATTGTGCAAGAAGTGACTTTTTTACGCCTTCATGTTGTGGCCATATTAGGAAACATTTTGACTTCATTCAATGACTAACGTGACCATTATAGATACAATTCTTTGTTGGTTTGGGGGTAGTCTAAAGACTCTTTTGCGCCAATTGGGCACGACACTTCAAAAATTTATAACAAATTCATATTTCGTCAAGAAAAAAATTCAACTGCTCTCCCTTGCCATTTCTTGTCTTTGTCTTTACATCAATTTTTTTTAAAAGATTTTCAACAGGGCCAACCAGTCATTCACTGCCTATTATAGATTGATTTACCTCAATTCCCGCAACCGTGAATGCCTTTAATTTTTTGGCACTGGCTCCACGGGTCGGGGTGAACTGCTCCCCTCACTCTGCCTCTCCAAGTCATTCCAAGCTAGGTGCAAGTAAAAAAAAAGCCTCCTATTTTGTGCTTGATTAATTTACCTTGTACACCTCTCCTAGCTAATTTGGGGCCTCTAATGATTTCAAAATTTGCAAATTTTATCATGCGTGAAAATGAAAAATTTCAGCGTTTTCCCAAGGGACCGAGCCAATCAACTGTTGCTGACTGGGTTAAAAACGATTTAATTACCAATTCTGGGCGGTTGCTATTCTTTATCAATTCTTTCAATTTAGTGTGGGTAATTTGGGGTGAAGCACCCTGAGTGTTTTGTTTTTTGTTTTTGTTTGTTTTTGTTTTTTGTTTTTTTTGTTTTTTTCTTGAAGCACCCTGAGTTTGGAAGGTTGTGTGTTGGCCGGTTGCTTGGGAAGATGCCGCCTGCTGTGAAAAGCCTCAAAACCTGCATTTGGAAAACCACCTGAAGATTGCCAAATTTTATTTATTTAAAAAAAATAATTGATTCATTTTTGGGACCCAAATGGGCAAGTTGGTGGGCTAAATTCTGAAGGGGAATCACCCAAAAAGTTTTTTTTTAGGGGGATGTGGATTACACCGTGTTATACACGTGGAGGCTC